>JAESUZ010002230.1:1200000-1933161 GCA_017311185.1 Proteles cristata cristata
CACCTTAATCTTCACAACAGCACAACAGGAAATATATTCATGTCATGCCCACTATACAAATGAAGAAATCCAGAATTCCAGAGATTTTGTCACATGCTCAAGGTCATCCAGAAAATGGGTAATTGAGATTTCAACACCGGTCAATCTTACTCTAGAACTCCAAATAGACCATAATGATTCTCAGCCATCTCCCTACCATCTCCTGTTCAGTGGTGGACTCCTCAAGCCTTCATCTCTGTTGACTGGTTGGATGGATGGATGGATGGATAGATGGATGGATGGATGGATGGATGGATGGATGGACGAATATCATACTCACAGAAGAGTCTGAGTGGCCTCTACAGCAAGGGCACTGCCCATTTACCCCAGTCTAACCCAAGCTTCCACCACCTGGGGGCAGCTCCACTCAGCCGTCTTCCCCCTGCTCCAGGACCCAGAACTCACATGGGCTTGGTGAAGAGGCCTGTCACCTTCTTACAGCTCTTGTTGTCACCCCCACACACTCCACACTTGTCAAATTTCTTCTTGGAGCCCAGGTTCCCGTCGCAGCCAGCCTTGATGCACTTGCCTTGGACACAGACTGAGGTGGAATCAGGAGTGCATGGTGTACCATCCACCACCTGCAGTGCCCCCAGGATGGGGAGAAAAGGAGAGAAGTGTGGCTCAGCCGGATGCATCCCCAAAGACTTTGTCTCTGCTTTGGTCTCCTGCCCCAGGCTCACTCACCTTGGGTGCCAACACGTAGAAGTAGCCGGTGCCATTGGCTCGGCAGATGAGCTTGCACTTGTCCCGGGGAGAAACACCTGAGTACTTGGGCACCCACGCCACGGCAAGGGTGAGCCGGTTGGTGCTGTGGTTGTAGCCATTGAAAGCCTCACATTGCTCCTCCCGGAAGCTCTTGCCTGAAGCTGAGGAGGGAGGAAGCACATGCAGGAAGCTAAAGGGAGGGGCGATGGGGGAGAAGGAGCCCTCTCCCCAGGGTGCTCAGTGCCTGTGGTCTTCAACACGTCTTACCCTCATGTGAGTTATCCTCATCACTGACACCACCCCTTCTCAAAGAACTAAAGCAGGTTAGGACCAAAGGATGCTATCACAGCTGATAATGCTTCCCCCAACCAATGGGCCGCCTTCAACTCCCCCCATAACAGGTATCCTAAACAGTTTGGAGCTATAAAACCCTTCAGCGGTCTTTGAAACTATTTTCAGAATGTTGTTAAAAGAATAAAATAAATTACGTCAATGACAAACAATACCAATTATATTGATATACAACTATCAATATACATTGAAACATATTTGTGATATGTGTGCTTCCTTGTTAGCCCATTACACAACAAGATTCAATAATGAATCTAACAACCACTGTCATTTTCAAGTAGTGATGAGAAGAAATTCCATTCTGAGAAATGGCAATAACTGAAATGTTACATGAAGATACCCAAGATTCCTACTGGAGACCGAGTTGCGGGTAGTGCTACTAGTATTGTACTCTGCTGTCTAAAAGAAATAACAATTTTAGATAGAAAGATTAGTAAAAACTATACTAAACTTCTAATTGAAGGAAATGATAAATTTTAAATTTAAAAAGGTTGGTGAAAACAGAGATGACCCCTTAATTAACTAAGGGGACATCTCTGTGTGCCATTCCCTTGGGCCACTTAGCCCAGCAGCCTAAGCACGGGGAACAAAACATCCCTGGCCAAGGGGAGTGGGTGAAGAAATGATCCCAAGAGGAATCTGCTCCCCGGCACTTCCAGACCTTGCCCTAGGGGATAGAATCTTGACTGCAGTCAACCTGCAGCCATCAAGTATCCAGAGTGTGGGGGATGAGGGAGGCATGCCCCCCAGTGTCGACTTCCCCAGGAGCAGGCCACCCCTGCCCTCTCCTCCTCACCTGAACTGGGGCAGGGTTCCAGGTTGCAGGATCGGTATTTCACCCTCACCCCCTCGCAGTATTTGCCCCCGTTGGCAGGGGTGGGGTTGCTGCACTGCCTCCGGGCCAGCTGCACGCCTCCCCCGCAGGTGCGCGAGCAGGGGCCGTAGGGCTCCCATTTGGCCCAGGAGCCATCCACCTATGAGAAAGAGTCCGTCATACTCCTGCAGGGGTGGGGTGCACACCCACACCACGAGCCTGCAAAAGGGCTACACGGGTACAGCCCCCACCATCCCATCCCGTCCCACCAGAATGAAGTCCACCATGGATCACGAGGGGAAAATGGCAAGCAAATGGTCAGCGTCCACACAGCACCTGCACAGCACTCTAACCCGGTCATTAGCAAATGCCAACTGCACCCAGTTATGAATGAGGCCACTCAGAAGAAAAGCCACTTTGGGCTATGGGGTCAGGTAGCCAAGTTGTGTCATCACCTCTGCCCTCACCACGTGGGTGGTCTTGAGCAAGGGGTGAAACCTGCTTAAATTCCAGGTGCTTCATCTGCAAAAATGGGGCCAAGGATCCTCAGGTGTGAGATCAGACAGATTTAAATGATGCAACATGTATGAAAATTCCTAGCACTGTGCTTGCCGCCGAGCAAGAGTTCAAAGTTTCTCCTTACCTATTGTTAGTGTAATGACAAGAATCTCTAAATCTAAGACAGGGCAGGCCTCCAGCCTTGCCAGGAAGCCTTGTTGCCATAGATATTTGAATATATTTTTTTTTGTAAACGATGCATAATCCAGACTCCTTTCCAAACTAGACTTAAGCAGATCTTAAGCTCAATCAGGCTACATTTGAGAAAGTTTCACTCCAAGAGGTTTTAACGTTTATACTCAGAGGAAATGAAGATAGGAGACTACAAAGCAATCCTAAAACTCTGTTTGGCTTCGGGGTGAATTAGGCAGTGTTGTTTCATTTTTCAAGAGGGTGGAGAGGGGAGAGAAACTGTATAGTCTTCATTATTGTTTTTCTTGGGATGCCAGTAATGCGAGTTTTCATCCCCTGAACACACATCAGTTGGGCAACGGAGGAAGCGGCCTCGTTGTACAAGCCTGGGATTAAAATGCTCTCATACATCATCCAAAGTGATTAATCCGCATGGAGCTAATCAGGAACTGGCTGCATGTAATCTAAATACTTTAATTTAGGCATACATGCAGCAGTTATTCTCTCTGCCCTTCTGTCGGATAGCTTTTGCTTCACTGAGTCAACACGTCTCTCATCCAGTGGAGGAAACACTTACTGTTAGTCTTGCTTCTTCCTCCAACTAGCACCCCACCTCCTTCTGGCTTTTCACTTCCTAAGAGTCTCTACATTCGCTCCTTCTACCTCCTCCCTCCTCAGTGCCCTGCAATATAGATTTTGTCCCCATCACACCTGGGAAGCTGCTCTCTCAAGGGTCTGACATGACCACTAATAAACTGAAGAGTCAGTGCCTAGACCTCATTTTCTCCCGTTTCCCTTCAGCACTTAACATTGTCTCTGCAGCTTCTGAGATGCTGCTGCTGTCGTGGTTTTTAACCCAGCATCACTTCTTCCATCCGCCTCCTACAGAAAACATTCATCCCACAAGAAACGCTCCTGCTGTGTGCCATTCATTCACCAAATAGCTGTTGAATTCTTACTCCATGTCAACACCACGTGCATCAAAGCCCTGCCCTCAAAATGACTGCATCCCAGCAGGGAAAGATAGACAATAAAAATAAGCCTGGGCGTATAGTGTCAGAAGGGGTTAAATGCAGGCAGGGGGGAGAGAGTGGTGGGGAGGGCCTTGGTGAGGTGGGCCGCTCTCCATTACAGGGGGGTCATGGAGTCTTCACTGCAAATGTGACAGTGGTGCAGAGGCCTGATATATAGGAGGAAAAGAATATTCTAGGCAGAGGGAGCAATGCAAAGATCCTGAGGAGGGATGGGCCTGGAGTACTCCAGCATCACATGAGCAGGAGAAGCAGAAGCTGAAGGCAGAGATGCAGCTCACTCATTCTGAGCACTTAGAGTGAAGCCCCTGAAGGGTTCTGAGCACGTGGCATGACCTGACTTACATTTTAAAGGATCCCCTGGCTGCTATGTTGGGAACAGTCTGTGAGGAGTAAGACCAGCGGCAAGGAGATCAGCTAGCGTGCCAAGAGCAAGAATCCAAGGGAGAGTTGAAGGTAGCTTGGCATAAGGTAATAGTAGATAAGGTGGGAAAAAATGGTTCAATTCTGGATCTATTTCGAAGATAGAGTCAACAGCCATTGCTGAAATATTAGATGGATGGATGTGAGAGAACAGAGGGTTGGCACGAGCAATGGGAAGATGGAGTTGCCAAAGCAGGTTCAGGACAGATGATCAGGAGCTTGGTTTTACAGATGTTATGTTTAGGATGCTTATCTGAATGGAGAAATCAAGATTCAGCGAGGCATGCAAGTCTGTAGTTCAGGACAGAGGTCTGAGCTGGAGATACACATCTGGGACTCTTCAATGTATCAGTGTAAATGATACTTAAAGCCACTGCCCTAAACGAATCACCTAAGAAGTCAGTGTGGATAGCGACAAGGGCTAAGGACGGAGAGCTGGAATGCCCAACACTGTAAAAACAAGAGTATGAGGAAGAGCCAGTGAAGGGGACCAGAAGGGGCAGCCAGTAGGGAGAAGGGAAACCAAGACACAGTGGAGCCTGTGTTCCCAGGAGAGAGAGTAATCGGCTGTGTCAAATGCTGCTAACAGGTCAGACAATATGAGGAATGGTAATCAATCACTGCCTTAAGCAGCGTAGAGGCCATTTGGCGACCTTAGTTAGAGTTATTTTTAGAGGAATAGTGAGACTGAAAGCCAGATTGGAATGGGCTCCAGAGAAAAATGGCAAGACAGGAACTGGAGAGAGAAATTTCATACCACTCTTTCCAGGAACGTTGTGGTAAAAGGAGTCAGAGAGATAGATGGTGATTTATGGAGAGGAAGTAGGATCAGGAGAAGTTTTATTTAAGATGGGAGGAATTATAGCAAGTTTGTATCCTGATAGGAAGCATTCAACTCAAGAGAGGGGAAACCTGACACTGCTGGAGAGAGAGGGAAGAATTTATGGAGCATTTTCCTTGAATAGAGGAGATACTCTCCTAAGCACAAAGCGCTGCACTGGGCCCCATATGAGAGTAGGAGCAGCTCATCCATTACAAAGGAGGAAAGATAGAGATTACAGGCACAGAAGCAGGACAGACGGTGGATGTGGTGGTGGGAGTTGGTGGAAGTTCCCTTCTGATTACCTGATTGCTTCTTTTTCCTTAATGAGATAGGAAGAAAGGTCACTGGCAAAAGGGGAAATGAAAAGAAAGGGTTGGTAACGGCGGAGAGATGCGAAGGTGTTACATAATCATGTAGGACGTTGGGAGGCCGAGTGCAGTAAAGGAAATAAAATATGATATAACTCCTGAGCAACATTACAGGCCCACCTAAGTTGTTGGGTCATTATTTTAAGCTGAAACCACTTAGCACAGTTCCATGTCTTTCTCCAGCCATACTCACCTCCACCAGCACATTTGAGCAGGTGAGAGCTGGATTCCACCAGGACAGTGGCATATCTTTGTGAGTGCAATGGAGAGAAGCAGGGGCATGGGAGCCATGAGTATATATGAAAGAGTGATTTTAACAATGGACTACGGAATTGCAGCTCAAGAAGAAGGTTAGTGGGGCACCTGGGTGGCTTAGTCGGTTAAGCGTCTGACTTTCACTTGGGTCATGATCTCGCGGTTCGTGGGTTCGAGCTCCGCGTCGGGCTCTGTGCTGACTGCCAGCTCAGAGCCTGGAGCCTGTTTCAGTCTGTGACTCCCTCTCTCTCTGACCCTCCCCTGCTCACACTGTCTCTCTCTTTCTCTCCTAGAAATAAATAAAACATTTAAAAAAAAAAAAAAGAAGAAGGTTAGTGAGGGCACAAGAAGAGCAGGTAGGACTGAAGAATTGCTGGAGTCCAAAACTAGAGAGCTGGACAACAGAACCTTGGGGGTCAGAGTGCGATTCTTGCAAATGAGATCGGGGTGGGGGGTGGGGGAGGACCAGGGCTGTGTGATCAGTAAGATAAGCTTTGTGCTTTGACCTTGGCTGATTAGGGCAGCGTCCTCTGTGAAGGGCCAATAAAGAGACTGAGGATATGGTGGATGTTGCTGCTGATGGACTGAGAATTCCAGAAAGACTGTGGAAAGACTGTGGTTCGCAGATCCCATTTCCTATATCCAGTATCCTCTTGGGCAACATCTTGATCCTCCAGATTCCTCTTCCCAAGAGAAGGAACTGGCAGTGGCTGGCCTGTCCTCAGGACCTTCTGGTGGTCAAAGTAACCCCAGACTAGCCCCAAACTATGCCCCCAAAGATGTTTCCCATAGAGCTCTGGCCTGTCCACTCCTCCAGCTTGCCCTACCTCCCTGACTTTGCTCCATCTCTGCCTGTTGAGACCCTCCCCATTCCTCAAGGCTCTCTCCAAATCTGACCTCCTCATCAAGGTTTTTCCAGACCCCCCCAATCATCATTAATCTCTCATTCCTTATTCCCCCATGACATGTTTTCATTCTATCTTAAACAGAATACACACTTCTCTGGGTCTTGGATAACAGTGACATTTCTAGCTTCCCTACTAGCCTGTGAGCCTACTGAGACACAACCCATGTTTTATTTCTTTTACTGACCATGACACAGTATCCCACACTGTTCTCCAAATACAGTGGGGTGATGCCTAATAAATGGCCAAAGGCTTAATTAAATATATGTTCCCAAAACATAGAACAAGATTTTACATAATTGTGTACCAAACCCAGCCCAGGGAAACTGACAAAGTACTGGCAAATGCTTTTGTATTATATTCCCACACCCCCATACATAAAACCCCAAGGCAAAGCCCTCTGCAGCCGAGACAAGGATGGAGAAGGGACCATCATCCCCAGGATTCAGAAAGAGTATGGACTGCTTATTCCTGTCTGACAAAGTCCTAATCCCTTTGGGACCCCACCCCCAGACCGGAAGAATATAAAGTTTTTATTACATTCAGAGAATATGTGGGGTTTTAAATTTGTTCTTATTCAACTGTTATTCCTTTTTACCAGGAAAAAAACTTTTGCTCAGTTATGTTTCAGCTTCAAAAAACAACCATGACAGAAACTTGGTTTGGGATGTAGCAAATTACTGAAGCTTGCCCAAAGGTCTGTGTCCTTTCAGTTCTGAGCCTGGTTCACTTCTGGCCCAGAGCTCCCTGGAAACAGAACAGACTCAGAAATAGGTAATATGAGCACCTGGGTGGCTCAGTCAATTGAGTGTCAGACTTCGGCTCAGGTCATGATCTCACGGCTCACGGGTTCGAGCCCCATGTTGGCCTCTGTACTGACAGCTCAGAGCCTGGAGCCTGCTTTGGATTCTGTGTCTCCCTCTCTCTCTTCCCCTCTCCCACCCATGGTTTGTCTGTCTCTCTCTCTCTCAAAAATAAAATAAACATTAAAAAAATTTAAATAAAGAATTTAGAGTGAGTGCTCAATAAATTTAGTCATCACTATCATAAAAAAAAAAGAAAAGAAAAAGAAATAGCTGATAAGAGGAGGCTGGAAGGAGCCAACAAGTAAGGAATGCCTGATATCCAGTGTTTGGCTTAGGGTTCAGGGCTCCTCCCCAGGGAGGATGAGGCACAGAACTCAGGGCTGGGCCCCCTTACTCCACATGAAAGACTCCTCACGTGTCTAAGGCTTCACCAAGTTCTCTGACCTACCATATCAGAGTCAAGAAGGTGATAGGACCACAGAAAGGTAAACAGAGGCACAGTGCAGCAATGTGATACAAATACGGCCACACAGCAAACTTGTTCCCACTGGAGGCCTCCGAGTCCACCCTCTCCCTCTCGCGCAGCTCCAGCACACTCACCCTGAACTTATTGAGGTTGTGTCTCTCCACACAGGTCCCCTTGAGGCAGAACTTGCCCTCACCACAGCTGGTGCCGTCTGCCCACGGGAAGTGGCGGGTCTGGCACACCATTTGCCCCTTTGCTTTGCCGGTGCACCACAGTTTGGTGCAGTACTGCATGTAGGGACAGGGCTTTGAGCCCACACCAAAGGCAAGCTCACACTGTTGGCTCAGGCTGTAGCTGGCACCTGGCAGGTCCTCAGGCAGGGAGATGGGCTTGCTAGGTTGATCCAGGAGGCAGTCACCTGCAGGGAGACAAGGACATTCGTCAGAGATGAGTTGAGAAAGGTGAAGCTCAGCTAGCCATCAGTCTGAATGATAGGGAGACACTGAAGCAAGAGTCAGTGGAATGGCCCCCCTGAGAGCCCAAATCCGTGGGGTCATGCACATCTTAGGTAACAGGACAGGTGCAGAGAGGTAGCGAGCACTCCAGTGACAGCACCAAAGCTCCTCCTCTGTCTCACTGGCTTACCATGCCCGCTGTCCAGGAAGTCGGTGATGATGGCAGCGCTGCAGGCCGACCAGGGGTTGGCGCGGTCAATCTGGATGAGCGTCGGCGACATCATGTGGTTGGCTCGGAGTTTCCCAAACACCTCCTCACACACTTTCACATTGTCATGGGGCATGTTGAACACGTGGCCTGTGGGGCGAGGCAAGAGGACTCAGAGGGCAGAAGGATGTGGGCTATGCAGTTTTAACAGGAGGGGGAGGGCAGTTCGGCTGAGGAAGCTAGAGAGCCCACGTCAGCAGTTTTCAGGCTGGCCATTTCTACCTAGTGATAGACTCACTGCTTTGCAAATGGTAAGATAGTGTTCTTGTGTTCTCTGTCCTGTCCATCAGGCTATGGGCTCAGTGAGAGCAGCAATGTATCTAATATATTCTCCTCTTAGTGCCTCATTGATGAGATACTCTGATTGCTGAGTCAGACAATATCGCTGGCCAACTAGGCTGGAGCAATTGGAAAAAATAAAACCAAGTGATGGCTAAGACAGACTCTGACCCTAACAAAGGATTCCTAGGGCTTCAGGACATGAGTAAACCAAGACAGATGTCTACCCCATGCCCAAACCACTCAGGCCAAACCCGGAAGGACCCCGGGGGGGTGCTCTCCTCCCTCTACCCAAGAGTACCCTACAGCCTTACCCAGCTCATGGGCAGTGGTGAAGGCTGATGGAAGCCCATCATCCTCGATCACAGAACAACTCCTCTTGGGGTCGCACATAGTGCCCACATCAGCCATGCCCAGCGTGTCACAAGTGGTGGCCCCACACAGGTCCTGTCGGGGTGTGGGAGAAGCAAGAAGCCAGGCAGAAATTAGGAGGGGGTACATAAGGGGCCTGGAGGAAAGAAAAGGCATCCTGGGATGTTCCAGCTCATCCCCACTCCCAGACGAACCAAGCCCAGCACCTTCCTAGCCAGGTCCTTTCTCCCAGGGGGTTGCAGGGCTATGCACAGAATCAACACGGTCTAAGGGAGGAGGCATCGGGAAGAAAGCTCTGTGGCTCACTGAGAATTCTACCCAAATCCTACTCATAGAGATCCTGCGGGAAGAAATTAGGAAGTACAAACTTAAACTACAAGGTCATTGCTTTATGAGACAGACTTCCAAACCAGAAAATGGTGACTCCCACAGCAGGGTGAGGTTCCGGTCATGGCTAACTGAGGCAGGTGGGGGTGGAAGGCAAGGGTGTTCCTCATCCAGAGTCAGCTCTGAGTAGTCTCGGTCCCTGCTGAGGGACTGGACAACCATGAATTAAGCTCAGATTCTCAGCCAAAGGGTCATGGGCCAAGGACCCACCCAAGCCAGAGATCTGGGAACAGGCAGAGTGAGGCGGATACAGTCTCCTATCCAGACATAGCTCAACCGGCTACGGAAGTTCAAGGGGACCACTGGCTCAGTGGCTGCTAGGAAGAAAAAAATAAATTAAACAAATTGCCACCTAAGACAGTCCCTCTTTTTTTGTACTAAAACTCGCAGCAGAAACTAGGACTTCCTGCAACGACCCTGATGGGAAGCACTTCCGGGATGGATATCTTAATAAACTTGAGCATTGTGGGCCAGCAATGCACCTACATAACTTAAGAGCCCAGGAGTTGGAAACAGGTTAAGATACTTAATCACAATAGAGAAGACACTGTTGAATCAGTGATACTGGTATCCTCTTCATTACATCTTTGTCTTCATTCACAGTTTACAAGAAACTATTATCTGTATCATCTCATTTTAATCCCCAAGACAGTGTTAGGAGGCAGATACATTATTATTACCTATTTGTCAAAGGTGAAAACTGAGGCTCGTGCTCACAGTTGATCACGGCAATGATTTACTTAATGCTGACACCGTGTGTGCACTTAACATGCATGACCTTACTTAATCCTCACAACATCCCACTGGAAGAATGACTGCTATTATCACCTTCCACAAACAAGGAAGCAGAAGCTCAGAGAGGCCCCAGTTGCAGAGCAGAAATGCACACTGGGGTCTGTATGACTGATTATCAGCACTCTTCGCACCACATCACAGCTGACTGCTCAGCAGCAACTAAGTGAACTCTCAGGAAAGAAAGAGTTGTGTGTGTTCTCCGTGGGAGCCAACATGTTCACATAAACACACCCAGAGCTGTTCTCAATTTTATTTTTCTTTAGGGCTGTATGCACGTGCATGTGCATGCACATGCTGACGGTGGGGAACAGGTGGGCAACAGAGTTAGTGGGGCCAGGGGGCATAAGAGGAAAAGTGGTCATAGTACAGAAAATCAGCAAAATTTAATCCAGAGCATTCCAAAGTTTACCACCTGAGCAGTCAAACTTGGCTTCCCACGGTCAGGTGATAGTCACACTCCCTAATGAGTGTTAACTCTGGCCAAAGAACTGAGAGGGTGATCAGACTCCAGAGTACATGGGTCAGCCATCAGTGGTGCACGCCTGGCCTTGATCTGCTGTTCTGGGCTCACAGGTGGCACGTTTGCCATTTCTGGGAACCCCTCAGGATGAACCTCAAATTCCCTCTCTTCCGAGTGCTCTTCCCTTTCCAAAGGCTCACCCTTCCAGAAAGTTCTCCTTCCCCCAGAGTTCTGAGACGTACAAGAGAACTTCTATCAAAATCTGGAAGGGGAAGTTCACCTGACAAGCCGTTTAGGGAACACAACCACTGTCGACGAACAGGACGCGGTCACACAGATCAGCTTGTGAACAGAGGCAGGAGGAGGTAGGAGACAAAGAAGGAAAGAATGGCATGGGAGGGGGAGGGAACTGGGCCCATTCATCCTCAGACACTACAGTAGAGCATCCCCACTAAGGCAGGAGTCTCTGAAAATTCTCATCTAGTGGTCACAGCCCATAGGGGGAGCTTGTAGGACAAACGTGACACCACCTGGGGCCACCATGCACACTCACCACTGGCTTTGTATAAGAGAAAGGGCGTGGCAACAAGAACAGAGAAGCCTAGACTCTGGTCCTGGCCCCACCACTAAGTAGATGTGTGTTTTGGGGCAAGTCATGTCTCTCCTTGGGCCTCAGTTTCCTCCTCTGGGGAAGGACCAGTTCTCAACTAGAACCTAGCCTGGACTAGTGCCTTAAGCCTCTACTCCCTTCCAGACCCCAGGGTGCAGAGTCCCTTCTGGCCCTCTAGGTTATGAAAGGAACACACACAATGATAGACTTCTAGAATGGAAAGAACCCTAAGGATGATCTTGTCTACTAATCTATGAAATGAACTCCCAGAAAAGTGAAGGTCACCCACGTGGACATTCAGAATCCCATCCCCTGCTCTGCTCAGTAGAAATGGTGAGATGAGTCTGACATCTCAGACTGGGGTCTAGGCGGCCACTGAAACGCCACTGCCCAGCAGCCCGCCTCTGCTGCTGGAAGGTCCTTAAAGCCAAAAGCCTCTGTTTCTCTTTGGGAGGGTGGATTCTCTCTGGAGCGAAGACATGCAGCTGCAGGCCCTTCCTGGCCAGGAGCAACCTGTTCTTTCCATCAAGAAATCCCAGTTTCCCTGGATCAAACAAGAGGACCAAGGAAGGAGCCGGCAGATTTCCTGAGGGTCAGGGTGTAGCTGAGAGCAGCAGGCTTGCAGTAACCAGTGTCTTCATTGTGGGAAGACGCAGCTGTTTGGGGTCAGGGGCTCTGCCTTTCCCTCTTCCCACAGCCAGGGACTCCAGTGAAGAATCGCTGGATCTTAGTTCTTTGAACGCCTACAGGCGGGTGTGCAGGGCTCAGTAGTGCCTCATTTGTGGCACTGAATGTCTCCACCCTTCTCGAATGAACTCAGTTGCACTCAGATTGCCTTAACCTCTTCAGCTCAGGCACTTGTCTCCAGAAATGGAAACTGTTCTGGTTCCTTCTGCCTGAAGGGGGGAGGCGCTTCCCACCCAGCCCCGACCTGCCTTACTATTTCTGATAATTTGCCATTTCTCCTTGAAGCTGCGGCTGCTTTTCCAGATGACCCAAGGATCATCTTTGCCCAGAACCTGGTCTTCTCGGGTTATTGTTTTCTAACTGTACCTTTTCATAAAATAATTTAGGGTTGGAGCCACAACTTGAAAGCAAGAACCTTGCAGTGGCCCAATCCACACTTACCATGCCTGCCCCCTCCACACCTCACCAGGCCTCCCCGTGGCCCTCCCTCCAACCTCCTCTCATTTCTCTGGCCACATACTGAAATGCTCATATTTCCCAGCAGTACGGGTGGACGACCCACAAAAATCAAGTGCATTAGCTTTTTTTTTTTTTTAATGTGGCAGGAGATATGTGTTCTCATGTAGCCAACTTCCTACTCATAACGAACTCCTAAGCATGTGGGCCAGTGTTCATCTGCATGGCCACAACACAGCATCCAAGTATTATACTCACACAACTTGAGAGCCAACCTCTTGCTCTGTAGACGAGGAAACTGAAGCGTGTGAACTAAGATTACTCACTCAAGGCCACACAGCTATTAACTAAAGAATGAGCTACTGGACCCGTGCCTTTTGACACCAATGCCAGCAGGGGTCTTTGGTCTGAACCACAGCACACTAGTTAGGATAGCATTACTGTTAGGGAAAAATCACCCTGAGCTAGTATTAATACTGTGCCTTTAGCTTTTTTTCCCATCTGAATCTCTGGCATGCATCACTGTACTTCCTCATCCAACCCTAATTCTACCTGTTTGTAATCCCTAAGCATGGGAGGGCCTTGCTTTGCTAGAAGAAGAAAAAGATCTAGCAATTCTGGGTGTCCGGGCAATGGGACTAGGGATGCCTGCTGAAGAAGAGAACCCACTCTGGAAACATCTATCAGCAGAGTGGATTTCGCCAGAATATCAATTCCTCAAGATGTACAAAATGGTATTACAATGGGAGATCAAGGTAACTAAGACCAGAATTACCTCAATGTGGAAGAAGAGAAATCGAAAGCTTGCAGGAAGACCAAGCTTTTTCCGGAAATCATCAGTCCAGGAGAGGATACTTATCGAATACAAAGTTAATAGCTAACACTTACTGCATTGCTACTGTGTGCCAGACACCTTTCTAAGAGCTGCCCTGTATTAGCTTATTGAACCTGTACAACAGCTTTATAAGGGAGATGCCATTGTTAGGCCCCATTTTACATTTTACATATGAGGCTCAGAGAAGGTAAGTTACTAGCCCAGGGTCAGTGAACCCAAGGTCAGACAGGAAGGGAGGGGCAAAGTGATGGCTGAAATCCAGAAGTGCCGCCTCCAAGCTGAATGCTTTCCCTGCATCAGTACTGCCTCCAGAGAATGAAGGGGCTGAGGAATCTCAAGATGGCAAGACGGTCCAGCCCATACCCTCAGCCCCCAAAGCACAGGTTGGCCACTGAATAGGGTGAGGCCTGGGAGAGGTCCGGGGAGAGGGGAATGGCAGGATTAAGTGCCAAGAGTACTATTAAAGCAGCATCTGCACCCCTTTCCTGGTTGAGCAAGCTCCTGGCTCCTTGCCCCACACCTGCACTGACACACTGACCCCGTCCCTCCTGTGCACCCTGTCTGCTGGCTCCTTGCTGGGGCCTCTTCTTTCTCCAGGGCAAAAGCTGATGGCAAAAAGCCAAGAAGAAATGCCAAAGAACCTGACTCCTCCCAACCCTGCAGCCTGACAGCTGAAAATGCTGGATTAATGATCCCCAGGAAGGGAGGTGAACTACCTAAGCCACACACAGTCTATTCTAATATCAATGTCTTCCTCCCATGAACACATACTGAACAACGGCAGCATGCATGGCCCACTGGAGGGGCTACAAAGATACAAAAAGTCTTTTTTGGCAGGTTCATTTATTATTTTTTTAAACAATAGATTGTCAAGTTAGCTAACATACAGTGTATACAGCGTAGTCTTGGCTTTGGAAGTAGATTCCCATGATTCATCACTTACATACAACACTCAGTGCTCATCCCAACCAGAGCCCTCCTCAAGGCCCATCACCCATTCGTCCTACCTCCATTAGCCCCCAGTTTGTTCTCTGTATTTAAGAGTCTCTTTGGTTTGCCTCCCTCTCTATTTGTAACTTATTTTTCCTTCCCTTTCCCTCTGGTCTTCTGTTCAGTTTCTCAAATTCCACATATGAGTGAAAACATATAATATCTGTCTTTTAAAAAAATTTTTAATGTTTATTTTCGAGAGAGAGGGAGACAGAGCACAAGCAGTGGAGGGGCAGAGAGAGGGAGACACAGAATCCGAAGCAGGCCCCAGGCTCTGAGCTTTCAGCACAGAGCACAACATGGGGCTTGAACTCAGAAACTGCAAGATCATGACCTGAGCCGTAGTTGGCTGGTTAACCGACTGAGCCACCCAGGTGCCCCTGATATTTGTCTTTTTCTGACTGACTTATTTCGCTTAACCTAATACCCTCTAGTTCCATCCTCATCTGTTGCAAATGGCGAGATTTCAATTCTTTTTCATCACTGAGTAGTAGTCCATTGTGTATATATACCACATCCTTATCCATTCAACAGTTGATGGACATTTGGGCTTTTCCCATAATTTGGCTATTGTTGATAGCACTGCTATCAACATTGGGGTTCATATGCCCCTAAAAATCAGCACTCCTTGCTTAAAGGAGTTTACAAGTCAGTGGGAATGGCAAATGCCAAGTCCATGGTTTCCACACAAAAACAGACATGTGTTAAATGTACTTGCAAGTGCAATGAGACAGAATGCTTTAAAACAGAGCTATCCCAAATGTAGGTTCTGACAAAGGACCCGTAGGTATTGATTCAACAACAACAAACCCACTGAGGGATCATGAAAGCAGTGACGACAATAGCTGCCATTAACTGGGTGCCTATTCTGGAACACTCAGTAATGTATCCTTGATAATGCCTATATGTTCAGTACCACTGTCATCATCATTATCCTTCTATGGATAAGGAAAGTGAAGTTCAAGTGGCTGACTCGTTCAATAACCATTGCTAAAAGTCATGTGGCAGGACTGAAACTCAACTCTGCCTGACTCCAAGTCCATGTTCTTTCCATTGTGCCATATAACCAAGACCAGGCATCAAGGCAAGGCATGGGTAAGCACCATGAGTGACACAAACAGCTACCAAGAAGTTCAAAGGTAGGATGAGAGCAAGACCAAGGAAGGAGAAAACCTCATCTGCCTTCCTGTCTAAACCAGTGTTCATGAGAAAGAAAGAAAAAGACTCTGGTGCACATTCCTCCTGATGTTTATAGCAGCATTGTCTACAAATGCAAATTATGGATACAGTTCAACTGCCCAGCGACTGATGAATGGATAAAGAAGACATGGTGTATACATACAATGGAATATTACTAAGCCATCAAAAAGAATGAAATCTTGGCATTTATAGTGACATGGTTGGAGCTAGAGAATATTATGCTAAGTGAAATAAGTCAAAGAAAGACAAATACCATATCACTTCATTCATATGTGGAATTTAAGAAACAAAACGAACAATCAGAGAGAGATAAAGACTCTCGAACAATCAGAGAGAGATAAAGACTCTTAATTATAGAGAACAAATTGATGGCTACCAGAGGGGAGATGTGTGGGTGGATGGGTTAAATAAGTGACGATGATTACTGAGTGCACTTGTGATGAGCACCAAGAGTTGTATGGAAGTGTTGAATCACTAAATCATACACATAAAACTAATATTACACTCTCTGTGAACTAAGTAGAATTTAAATTAAAAAAAAAAAAAAAAGATTCTAGTGCACATTCCTTCCTCCAAACGTCCTTCCCCATCCTCCACTGTTAATATCGGCTTCCTTTTTGGTATAAGTAAAAGAAGGAGGGAGAAGAGCCATCACCTTCCAAGTCTGGGAGCAACCATATTCCACTCCTTCCTCTCCCTTCCCTTCCTCCCTCCTCCCTCCCAGAAGTAGTGTTCAGTTTCCATTCAGTGATAAAGATTTACAGACTCTTAAAAACCAAAACTACAGATGCCTCTCTTTGCTAACATCTTCCAAGGCCCGACTTCCAAAAAGATTCTGACAAAATTAGGACTCTCTTTATTGTATTAAGAGATACGTGTAAAATACATATTATCATATTATCAACTTTTTAATTGAACACTAAATTTCACTGCCATATGGCAAGTCATTTATTATAGAAACTACTAGCCTCTATCTCAAATGAGGCTCCATAGTGCTGTTCCACTCTACACAGTATAGAATACATGTACATCCCCCACCCCCCCAAAACACAGTACTACTCAAGGCCAAAACAAGAAGGTAAGCACCGAGCTGCAGACTAAGAGGCAGAAAGGTGAGGACATGAATGAAGGAAACAGAAGAGAAGAGAAAGAAGGCAAGCAGCCTGCCCTGGAGAATCTCAAAGGAAGAGAAACAAGAGTGCAGAAAAAATGGTGAGGGGAGGAGAGGGGGAGGGAATGGCATACAGTCATACTAAGTGCAACAGAATAGGGGCACCCAGGTGGCTCAGTTGGTTGAGTGTCCGACTTCCACTCAGGTCATTATCTCCTGGTTCATGACCTCCAGCCCCACATGGGGCTCCGAGCTGACAGTGTGGAGCCTGCTTGGGATTCTCTCTCTCTCCCTCCCTCTCTCTCTCTCTCTCTCTCTCTCTGCCTGTCCCCCACTCATGCACTCTCACTCTCGAAATAAATAAATTTGAAAAATAATAATAAAAATAAGTGCAACAGAATAAAGTAAATGAAGGAATAAGCAGGCAGAAAACCCACAAATTCCAAATCCAAAAAAAAAAAAAAAAAAGTCCGTTCAAAGGAGAAAATGTTACAAATAGCAAAACAGATGGTGGAATGGAGGAGAGGGCCTCCTGCAACACAAGAAACACGCTTCCTTTCCCATCACCACCAGCTCCCAAGCCCAGTACCTTCTTGCCACCTGTCCCTTGTCCCCTTCCCTCAGAGGGCCTCCCTGGCTCCAGCCACGAGAAGAATGACCCCCCACTGAACTTCCAACATAGTACCCATGCCTCCCCCATGGCACTTAACACACCCTAGTGTAATGAGCTGTTTCCCTGTCAGGCTCCCAGATACGCAGTGAACTCCTGAGAGCCAGAGACCACATCTTAATATCTGTACCCCACACCCCAGGACAGTACCTGGAAATAACAACTGCTCAATAAGCATTTTTAAAACATAGAATAAATTAATGAGAGCTAGTCTGACACAAAATTACCCAAATTGCAGAGGCATCGGAGGTTAAGGGAGAGAAGACCGAGGGAAACGCAGTCCTACTGAGCCCCAGCACCAAATACCTCATTCCTGCTGCCCAAAGCAACAAGAAGCCACTGAAACTTGTCTTCTGATGGAAATGAATGTCCACCCAGAAAGGCTGGCTCTCATTCTCCGCAGATCCTGGTTCCCATCCCGTGCTGACCTCGCCCTGCTGTTATGAGTCTGGAGACGGATTGCTTTGCAGAATCAGATGGACACTTCTTCTCCAGGAGCAAGGGCTGACTCTGAATCTTTAGGTAAACTCCTCAAATGGTCAACATACCTGTTGTATGATCGATTCTTTTCTTTCTCCTTTGAGCACAGCAAAGGCTCCTCCCTGGGTCATGTCTTTCCAGTGTTTTGATTTCAACACCCCACACCCCTCCCTCTGCCCGCTCAGAGGACAGCAGCTCTCCCCATAGCCTGGCTCAGACTTGTTTGCATGCACAGCAACTCTGACGCGGGTCAGCGCGGATGCTCTGGTGCCTGGCAGTCCCAATGCTCCCACTGTTCCCCTTTCAGATACCTAGCATCTGGAGCTCTACAGGAGCTGTTCTCGCCTTTTCCTCACAAGAGGAAGTACAGTCAGACCGAGCTTAACCCTTTCCTGCTCCCTCTCTGTGTACTACCAGTCAGAGTCACTAGCCATTTTTCAGAATTTTCTGGGGGGACCAAGGAATAGGTGACTCTAAAAATGTCTGACAGTTCAGGATCCATCATAGACCAAAGGTGATTAACAAAATAAGCACATTTCTAAAAACTTATTATCCAAACAAACTATATAGAGTTGACCCTTGCCCGATATGAGGGTTAGGGGCCCTGACCCCCATTGCAGTCGAAAATCCACACATAACTTCTGGCTCCCTAAAAACTTAACTACGAATACCCTACCATTGACCAAAACTTACCAGGAACAGTCAACTAACACATATTTTGTATGCTATATGTATTATACTCTATTATATGTGTACTATATGTACTCTACTGTACTCTTACAGTAGAGTAATCTAGAGAAAAGAAAATGTTATTAAGAAAGTCATAAGACAAAATCCATTTAGGGTCCTGTACTGTATTGGAAAAAGTCCACCTGTAAGTGAACTCATGCAGCTCAAATCCGTGTTCAAGGGTCAACTGTATATACTTATCTTCATGGAAGTAAATATATATATGTATGTATGTATGTATGTATATATCCTCATTTTAGTTTGAATAAGCATTGCTCACACCAACATTACAATAATCAGGGAAGCTCATATCCGACTTAGAGGATTACTACTAACCCTTACAAAGTAAAACACAAGATTCTCTTGCATTGGAGTGCAGGAGGAGACTCCTCCAGGTTCCCAGAGACTGCATCTGCCTTCATCTACAAAGAGCAGCTGCATGCTCATGTTCTCACCACATACTGTACCTTCCCCAGGGGAGTTCAGGAATGAGCAGTTCCTAAGACCCCAAGAATGCGGCAGGCCCTGAAGTCTGCTGGCAAGGAGGCAACGGAGAGATGTTTATTTGAAAGCACTGAGCACATACCTGGATGTTAGTCCTGCCAACACAACCTCCCCACTTTCTGGCTTCGCCGTCTAGACTCCTAAGAGAAAGACAGCTTCCAAAATTCACATCTTGCATATCATTGCTTCTGACCCAAGTGGCCATGCATCTTCTATCCATTATGCATGGTTAGCATAGTCCCTGGGTCTAGACACACCAGTGACAAACAGAAGCTGTCATGCTGCTTGATTGCTTCTTCTTTAAAAGATGAATCCTTCTGATGGTGTAGCCCATACTCCCAACAGGAGTCCTCTTTCTAAGGCTGGCTCCAAAAGTCAACCTTAGCCACTAAGTGGCAGAGACTGAGATCTGTTACGTTAGAAGCAGTGAGTGACCTCCACAGGGGCATGCCAGGTAGCAGATGGGCCAACAGCTGCTTTGCCCATTAAGATATCCTGTTCTTGGCCTTTGCTTTTCCCCCCCAGCAATCTGACTGCCGAGTTGGTCTGTGTGCAGAGGTTGAAGCCACCTCCTCTGCAATTTCCCCATGACTCAGACAGTGTGTGCAGGGGCCGGGCAGTGGCAGCTCTACAGACCTCAACTGGAAGAATGAGTGCAAGGAAACAGACTCGGGCCAAAGACCTCCCTAGAGGAACCAGGTGGTGGGAGGAGAAGGCTGGGAAAGGAGGAAGTTCAATTCCAGGAGGGGACAAGTGGTGCCAAATGGGTTAGTGTGGAAGACTTTAGCTCCAGCCTGGTGTGTGCCAGTGCAGCTCTGAGTGGCCTTTGGAAACAGTGGAGAGTGAGAGCCCCATGGGTAACCAAGGATTCTGGGCCATTCCCAGAATGATGTGCTCATGACAATATCAAAACAAGAGCATGGCACCGATTCAAGTTGCAACCCCCAAAATCAGAGGAAGCAGGTCACTTGGATGCCCCTCATCTTCCCAGTCCCATGTATCTGAGAAATTTCAAGAATCCAAGTCTTCACGGTACCCAGGCACCACAATACCTATGAATGTAAATTTTCATAAAGCCATAGCAAAAAACAGAGGTGCTTCTGTGATCTGACCATCTTTCCATTCCCAGCACCTTTCCAGTCCTGCACCTGGGGTCTCCAGATGCTCTTTACTAAGCTTACACCACTCGCATACTGCCAGAGGCAGAAGCTGGAGCCCTACAGCCAAGTGCGGTCATCAGAAGTTTCAGTGAATCAGTGTCATAAGCAACCCCGGCTGCTCTGCTCCGTAACAGACATCAGGGCAAATGGGTCACCCTTGGCCAACAAGGAAATGGGAAAATTGAGAGATTTTTCCCAGCTCAGCTCCAAGTGAAACTCCCCTTGAAACTCCAGGCTCCAAACAGGTGCTCGATCTAGATGGCCTGCTCTGAATGAACTGGAATCCCCTCACATAGAAGGCAGGCCCAGCACAGAAGAGTATAGGGAGAAGCAGCAACGGAGGAGGGAAGGCTCCCAGTACTTGAGTCTGTCCTTTTCATTTCAACCCACAAAATACCCCAATTGATTCCTTTCATCCCAGTCCAAGTTTTCCAGGCTCAGGACACAGGATAACGGAACATGTTACCCAGAAGAAATGTACCCAGGCTCCGAACTGGAACGCTTGCATCACCTTCCAGTTTTACAAGAAGAGAAAAGAAGCCTCGGAAGAACTGTCTGAAGGGATTTAGATGCCCTGGTTGAACAGGGGCGGACCTCTCCCCGACCCCTCCAACACCATCCTCAGAGCGCCTCCTATCTGCCTTGCAGACACACTGCGGGTCCGGGGCGGCAACTTCCTGGGTTCCGGCCCCTCGGCGCCTGATCTAGGAGGCGCTGATTGGCCGCGCCAGACCAACACCTTCTGAAGCAGCGGGCGCTCCTCCGACAGCCCACGTGCATCCAGATGCACGTGAGCCGAAGCTCCACGGAGCTTAGGAGCGGACTGTCCCTGTTAGATCCAAAGTGGGAAGCGGGAGAGATCAACAAAATTTTAACCCGGGGTCACCTGCTCGGCACAAAGGGCATTTGGAGAGCTAAGGACGGTGGCCCTAAGAAAATGGAGCTGTCTGGGTCCAAAGAGGTGACAGATCAACTCACCTGCCTGGTGAAAAGGATGGCTGTGTCCCAGTACTCGGGGTGTTTGTCACTCACTTTATTCAGCTTCTTCTGCCAGGCGCAAAAGTTGCGCAGCGTCAAGGCCGCGTTGCCCGTGACCTTGGGCCCAGCGTCGCGGTCCCCGAGAAGTAGCACCTTGACTACAACAATGCTGATGGGGTTGAGGATGCTGGGATGGCGGTAGAGTCGCGCCGCCGTGGCCAGCAGCGTCAGCAGGTAATGCTCCAAGTCTGCGCCGTGGAACTTGACCATTGACTCGTCTGCCACCACCAGTGTCTCCACGTACCGCGGGATAGACACGAAGCGCTTGGCGCGCCCGGACCTGCGCCGACCGCGACTCTCTCCTAAGCTGGTCCCCCGCGGCTTATAAGGGTCCAGCGCCCGCAGGATGGCGGGGTTCCAGCCTGAGGCCACCCCGCAGCGAGAGGTGGGATCTCCGGCAGGCCCACCGGGGGCGCCTCGGCGCCGGAGGAGGTGTGCGCCCTGGCTGTTGCGCTGCACTGCCTGCGCGCTGGCGTTGGGCAGTGGACTAATGACATACTCGGCGCCTCGGTAGCCAAAAGCTCCGCGTAGACCCCCGCACAGGCTCACAGCGGCGAAGGAGTCTGGTTCAGCGTTCACGTCCCCAGAGTAGAAGCAACGTCTCAAGTGTGGCGAGCTCCCGGTGAGTCCCGGGAGGGGGACGCCCAGATGCTCAGTGGCGAAGGCGGGCGCCAGGAACTGAGCATCTGGAGTCAAGTGTAGGTAAAAGTCCTCCTGAAATGCTGTGATCTGAAAAATGAGTCCCTGGTGCCCGGAGTCCTCGGGACCCCTCCGGTAGTAGTGGCGGCCGTTGATGTCCGGGTCCAGTCGGATGGGAACCACCACCTCCTGCTCTGGCTCTGCTGCACCAGTGGGTCCCCCGGCGAGAGCCAGGGTTAAGATGCCCAGCAGAAGCATGGCGCCGGGCAGCGCACGGCCGCACTCTCAGAAGGGCTCGGCCCGGCTCCCGGCCGCCGGCGAGTCTCCCTGCAGCCGGCACTCGGCAACCACCACCGCTCCGGGACAGTCCGCAGCTCCCAGAAAGCCGAGCAAAGGGAGAGAGACTCCTCCCAGAGCAGTGAGCGTGCACTCAACAGCCCGCGCCTCCTACCTGTGCCTTTCCAAGCAAAGCGCGCCCTGGGAGCTTAAGTACAATCGCTGTCAAGTGCAAGGACGGAGATTTGCAGCCGAGAACTAGAGGGAGGTGCCGGGCCGCTTCCTCGAACCGCAGCCACTCGCGGCGCTGAGAGCCAGGCGCTGGGCGAGCCTATTAAAGGCCCCCTCCTCTTTGGACTGCCCAGTCAGCGCCCCTCCCTCTCTCCCCTCCCAGCCTCCCAAAGCTTGCAGCCCCGAGCCTCCAGGGGCCACCGGAGAACTCGGTCCCGCCTCCAAAGCGGAGAGCCACTTGGCGGGGAGGGAGTGGCGTTGAGCTGAGACAGGAGGCGTGGGCTGGCTGGAGAAACCAGCGCTTACCGTCTCCGTTTGCATTTTGCCCTCGTATTATGCCCCAGTGCCCCCCACGCATCAGTTACATCTGTCCCGATCGACATCTGTCTGCTCCCTGGGTCTAAGCCTTTATCTTGAGGCCGTAGGGTCAGGAGTTAGGAATGAAGACTCACCTTTGACCCCTCCCCCCCATCCTAGGCCCGCCTCATCCCTCCCGTTGCAACATCTCTGCTGTTTCTTCATCACAGTGTCCCCTAAAAGACCCAGAACCAAGAATTGTCTCTGTAAATGTCTTATTGTCAGAAGGGCAACTTCCCAGGAACACGGAGAACCCTTCTCGAACCCATGTGGACCCACAGTCCTGCCCTGAGGTGGTGGTGTGCTGGGTGGGCTGGTGCAGAGCGTTACATTTTCAGGGATTTGGCCAGGCAGCTGTTAAACACCACCGTTACTAAAAATTAAACTGTATATAAACTTACAATTATAAGCTGTTTAATAACAAACCTTGCCACTGCCTAATTATTTGACTATAATCTATGCCCTTGAGGAACCAGAGCCATCAACCCTCCTGGACAGCCCAGAGCTCCCAGAAAAGATAACGGTCCAGGGAGGAGAAAGTATAATGGAAATATTAAATGCTACCCCATTCGGGGACATCACAAGAGGAGCTGGAAACAGGCCCCAGGGGGAGAGCTTACACCACCAAATGGGCAACTGCTATCTCTCAGGGCTTGGGGAAGGGAAGAGAAAGACTGGGCCAGCACCAGTGCCTGGGGCGGATGTGGAGAAAGGGCTGGTCTTCCTGCCAGGGGGGTGCCGAGGGACTGGTGGGCAATAGGAAAATCTGCCAGTTCTTCCTCCAAGCTTCTCTCCTTACGTCCTTGACCAGTTACAACGTAGGGCCCTGGAAGGGAAGGCCGAGAGTTGCTTGGTGGGGACAAGACCATCAAGCCATGAGTTCCCGTCTAGTTCTGAGATAGTCTGGGGAGCCGTGTTTCAGACACTCTGTACCTCTCCAAAAAATCCCCTTCTTCCTTCTTACAAGGAAAAAAAAAAAGCAAGTAGAGGAAAGAAGGTCTTCGTAGTTTCTCCGAGCACCTAGGACATCTTGCCAGAACCAAAACGCTCCAAGTTGAGTTTCTAAGAGAAGAGGACAGGATGGGGGAGGATGTAGTGATTTGCAGCATGAAGTGGGTTGGTGCAGAATTTTGGAATTTTCTTAGAGACATGGCTGCTCAAGTGAACAACTCTACTGTTGAAGGAAAAAGAATGCCGGGACCGGCCCATCAGTTAAGAGCACATTTTGCCCATTAACCTTCTCCCCACGAAGGACTCAGTCTTCCTTCCAAGAGCCCCCTGGTGCCTTGGAGCAGGAAGCCTGCTCAGATACCCATAATTCTCCTAGGCTCTTCCTCAACTGAGATGCACGGGGCTGAAATTCATTATGTGAATGTGTAAGAGAAGGGTGTTTATGCTCTGTAAATGCAAGGGAGCGTGTGCATATGGGAGGAATGTATGTGAGAGCAAGGAAATTCAAATTTACAAAGCGCTTGTGTGTTTGAGGGTTTCGAGAGGGCCTGTAATTAAAGGAAAACTCAGACAGATCAAGGGCAATTGTAAGCCACTTATGTGGGGCAAGCAATTGTTTTCCTACACCCTGGGGTTTTAATGATGGGTTATGAGGTTTCCAAAGACATTTTACTTTCACTAGAGTGGATGGGGTTTGGTAAGGGCTGTGGCTTGTCGATCAAGAAGGCAGGCTCAGGGAGAGGAAGCCCTTCCCCACCTGTGTGTCTTGCTTCCTCTTCCCCAACCATGGCCCATGGTTTTTTTTTTAAATGTTTTATTTATTTCTAGGAGAGAGAGAGAGACAGCGTGAGCAGGGGCGGGTCAGAGAGAGAGGGAGTCACAGACTGAAACAGGCTCCAGGCTCTCAGCTGGCAGTCAGCACAGAGCCCGACGCAGGGCTCGAACCCACGAACCGCGAGATCATGACCTAAGCGAACGTCGGACGCCCAACCGACTAAGCCACCCAGGTGCCCCAATGGCCCAGCTGTTCTTACCACTGGGCACAGAAACCAGCCATATGAACTTTCTCAAAGGCACTGGCATGCCTTGAGCACTCACTCTGTGCTGAGCACCACACCAAGAATCTCATGTGCGTTATCTTATTTAATGCTTGTCTCTACCTTCTTGGAGGCTGCAGTTCTGTACAGTCACTTCTGCCAGGGGCTCCTAACCAGAATCTGGGTATCTACGGATATTCTGAAGTAGATTACAAACAGCATTCGCATAGAAGGCAGAACTCAGCATCAACCCTCCATTTCTGTCACTAATTCGATACTCTTAATATTCTCATCTGTCAAAAGAGGAGGGATTACCCTAGATCAGAGGTCTTCTCTCAGAGGACCGAATTAGAAATTTCTGGTCTATATGCTACTATCTAAGCTCACTTCCAGATCAAATATTACATGACTATTTGATGCCTATGGGAGGCAACATTGCATAATGATTGAGAGTCTCGGCTCGGAGGACCCAGATGTGCATCCTTGCTCCACCCACCTCAGTTGTGCAATTTCCACTACGTGACTGTGTGCCTGGACTTCCCGAAGCCTCAGCTTCTTCATTATTAAAATTAGGGTAATAATACTACCCATCTCTATTGTTACTATGAAGATAAATAAGTTAATGCTTAAAAAGTGCTCAGATGTGCTTGGAACCTAAAGAATGGTTCTTAAATGTTATTTAATAGTTAATATTCTCATTAGCCATTATTAGTATTATCATTATTATCAAGTCTTACTTGGCCTTCTAAGATAACTGCCTCATTACCTCCTGAAGTCTCTCCTGATATTCCTAACAGGGAAGGGAAGGAAGCTAATGGGAACAATCTCTCCCAGGTTTGCCCAGAAACTTCCCGTGTCACTTCAACCACCCCACCTCCACATAAGGACTCTGCTGTTGTTACCCTCTTGCTGCTGCTTGTCTTCCACCATCTCTCTCTTTTTTTTAATCTTTATTTATTTTTGAAAGACAGATTACAAGCTGGTGGGTGAGGGGCAGAGAGGGAGAGAGAGGATCCCAAGCAGACTCCAAGCTGTCAGTGTGAAGCCTGATGTGGGGCTTGAACCCACAAACTGTGAGATCATGACCTGAGGTGAAACCAAGAGTCAGATGCTTAACCAACTGAGCCATCCAAGAGTCCCCCTCCACCATCTTAAGGTCTTTGAGAAATAAAAAGAAAAAAAACCCAACTCTGTCCCCCAAAGAAAACCTGGGGGTGTGGTCCATGGTATCAAATCTAAATACTTCAGCGTGGCCAGTTATGCCTTTTGCCAACTAGGCTGACCTCTTCCTGCCCTTCAGGTCTCCAGCCAGGTACCACCTCCTGAGAGGGGACTTCCTAGGCCACCTGACCTAAGAAGCCCCAAATCATGACCATGATTCCATGTTTTATTTTCACCATGGAATTTAATTCTATTTAAACCTGTTTTATTCACTTGGCTCTTAACTTTTTTATTGACACCCCACATCCCAACTAGAATGAGAGTGGGACCTTGCCTGTTTCATTCCCTATTATATCCACCAGGGCCTGGCACAGTGCTTGACAAATAGAATTGACTTGATTCTAATCCCAGCTTGGTCACTAATTGTCTATGAAACTCTGGGCAAGATACTTTATCTCTGGGGACACCTGAGTGGCTCAGTTGCTTGAGTGTCTGACTCTTGACTTCGGCTCAGGCTGTCTCTCACGGTTTGTGGATTCAAACCCCACATCGGGCAGTGCAGAGCCTGCTTGGGATTCTTTCTCTCTCATTCTCTCTCTCTCCCCATCCCCTTCCCTCTCTCTTTCTCTCTCTCTCTCTCAAAATAATAATAACTTCTAATAAGCTTTTAAAAAGATATCTCCTCTCTAAAATGGAGATAAGACTATCTTTTAGGAGAGTTTGGAGTGCCTGACACACCGCTCCCATAATTATTAACTCTCTTCACCTCTCTGATGGAAAGCTCAGCCCAGTAGCCTAGTCACCTAGCACACTCATTACCTGTTTGAGGCAGCTGAAGTCCAGAGGGATGGTTACTTGTCTAAGGCTCCCCGGCCAGCTGCTTTGCTCATGTCATCTACTCGCTTCTCTCTACCCTTTACATGAAAACCTGTCTTGGCTTCTTCTGCCCAGAAGTTATTCTTCCAAGATACATGGCTTTGTGTAAACCATTTCTTCCATATAGGAAGCTCCCTCAGCCTCCTCTATGCCTGTGGATTTAACTCTCACCTCCTATATGAAAACACTTCATTTAACTCACACAGCACAGCTTTGCTCCTTGTTTCTCAATCCCTTCAGTGTATGCCTATTCCACTTCTAGCATAAGAATATTCCATTTGGGGGCACCTGGGTGGCTCAGTCAGTTAAGCGTCTGACTTCGGCTCAGGCCACGGTCTCACAGCTTATGAACTTGAGCCCCGTGTCAGGCTCTGTGCTAACAGCTTAGAGCCTGGACCCTGCTTCATATCCTGTGTCTTCCCCTCTCTCTGCCCCTCTCCTGCTCATTCTCTCTCCCTCTTTCTCTCTCTCAAAAATAAACATTAAAAAAAATTTAAAGAATATTCTGTTTGAACTTGCCTTTTCTAATGAAATATTAAACCCTTTTCCCGAACTGGGCTACAGCCACACCAGACTAGACTAGAAACTCACCAAAACCAGGGCTTCCTTTTATTTCATGTCAACTTCCATGACAGTGCCCAGACCAGGTGTTGACTGCTGGGCTGAGCCAGGAGGGTGCAGGAATCTCCAGGTAGGAAATCGGCCCTAAAGGAAGATGCACAGATGATAGAAGGAGGCAGCCACAGAGATTCAGTCTGGAGTCTTAGACTTCACTTCTCTCAGATTGTGACTTTTTTCAACATGAGAACCAAGAATGACTTCTTTCTACCTGCGAAATCAAGCATCCTGGAGGATCTCCCCAAAGTGGATAAAAAGATTAAGGAGAAAAGAGAGTGGGTAGGTGAAAAAATAAGAAATGAGCACTTCTATGGTCTAGGCAATATTTTAGTGGGGAGGGAAGTGACTGACAAAACTCTCCCCATTGCTCAAATCAGATAGTACTCATTCATTGGTCTACCATGTTAGGACTTAAGTTAGGCTTTCACAGAAAATAGATTTAAGACCTTACCATTTTTTGTGCTTTATGTCGTCACCATTCTTTGTCAAAGATCTCTAAAACCCCCAGATGTGTTCAATGTGCTCTTCGTGGAAACTACACCACAGAGATGGGCAAAGCACACACATCTAGAAAAGCCGCGGGTTTGAGGAAGCTTCTTGGAAGACTCAGGGAGTGTTAAGCCACTGAGCTGCATCATCCATTGGCTTCCACCAGTGCTGGATTCCTTGGCCACTCAGCTCCCAGATGTGGAGACAGCTGAAGCAGCTGGAGATTCATCTGAGGCTCCATGAATTATAACCCTGGGCCTGGGTCCATTCTTCTTTGCTCAGAGGAAACACTTAACTCTATTTTTTCTCCTCTCAGCCACCCACTCTGTTGGGTTCTCTGGGGCAAAGTATTTCATAGAAGTCCCTCTGGTACTTAAGTCCTGTATTTGTTCTCTTGCATGCTAGGAGGTGAAAACAAAGGGTCCTGACTTGGCTTGAGGAAACTCATCAAACCATAGTCCCTGGCTGCCTCCTGCTTATACTCTGAATCTCCCCCTTACACAATTTGAAATAACAGCTGCTACCCTTGGATCTCAGGCTTCCCAATTTAATAATTCATTTTATAAATTTACACACATACATACACACACACACACACCCATGTAAATTACTTTGGAGCTCTGGGCTGTTCAAGATATGGGGCTAACATTCAGGCTGGTGGAGGAGAAATAACTAGAAGGGAGAAATGAATATTAAATCCTCCACTCCTGTCTAGGGATTTAGAAAGAAGTTTTTTCTGCCAAACCATCTTCTATCCCTCTACTCCTCCCAGTGCACCCTTTTCTCGTCACCATCAGCACCCAGAATAGTAGCTACAAAATGGGAACTTGAACTTGAGCCTCAGGCTACTGGCCACCATCAGCAGGAAAGTACAACCCCTGCACTTCAGTAGACAAGGATCCAAAATACAATGCATCATTCCTCACAGGTGGCTATGTTTTCTTCCCTCGGCACATCTTCCTTCTTAATAAAAAACACTTGATCTACACAAAAGAGTGTGTGATTTGTAAAACGAGTTCCTACATATGATCGGACTTTATCTTCACAGAAACACTCGGCAAGGGAAAATGGTAGGGCAGGAATTACTGGCATCTCCACTTTGGGTAAATTAAACTAAGACTTAAAGAGGTTCAGGGGATAGACAAAGGTCATCTGGTTAGTGAGTAGCAAGAGGAAGACTGGAACACTCACCTGGTATTAAGTCCCAGCCCAGACTGTTTCCTCTGTACTTCACTCAGCTGCCTTTCTTCTGGCAAGACCACGCCATTTTCCTCACTCCCAATGTGAGCACACCCCTTCTGGCCTGTCGTATACCCCCACCATGCAGTTCTTTCCTCATCTTCCTTTCATACTCACACCCCTCACACCCCTTGAATGCTTGCTCACAAGCTAGTTTAAATAGTATTTATAAGAATGCAGTGACTGCCTGGAAGCCAAGTCCTACTCTGAACCAACACCTAACTTGATGGTCGCAGTGTGGCTGGTGTACTGTCTTTGGAGCTTTTACAAAAAGCCACAGAGAACCCTCGTCACAGGGGAGTATTATTTAATTTGTATTAAGAGAGCATTTTTTCTTCTATTGTGTTCATTTTCACTTCCTCCCCTCCATACTATGGCACTAAGGGGACTCGACTCACTGCAAGTCAGTAAAGATCACAGCTTGCCCTAATGTAGTGATTCTTCACCATTTGGAGGCTATGGAGATGTCATAAACACTGTGAAACCTCATCCTTAGAAAAGTACCCAGGAATGCACACACACTTGAAACCTGGCCCATAACTTTGGCAGATTTGTACTCTCAGAAGCCATTCCTTAGCTCCTGAACTATACCAAGCAAGTCCTGTCCATGCCCAAACAGGAAGAAGCTTCTTCTCACACATGTTGTTAAAATACTTAAAAATCAGATATGGCTGCTCCAGAACCTGAGCCTAA
Source organism: Proteles cristata cristata (assembly GCA_017311185.1). Taxonomy (NCBI): domain Eukaryota; kingdom Metazoa; phylum Chordata; class Mammalia; order Carnivora; family Hyaenidae; genus Proteles; species Proteles cristata. The sequence continues at coordinate 1,229,733 of JAESUZ010002230.1, forward strand.
AACACCAGCCCTTATATGACTGAGAGATCAGGAGCATGGAACAGTCAAGCTGACTGCCCAAAATTGCAGGCCTTCAAGCCAGGGCTCAGCCCCAGCTCTGTTTGATGTTGGGTTATTTGAGGATGTTAGTTAAATGGCCCAGTCTCCAGCAACTTTGAACTCTTACTCATGAAAAAGGAAGAATGTTCTTATTATCATCAGTAAGGACACAATGAGCCCACAGAGTAAATAACTTTATGCAGGAGTCTAGTAATTAGGAAGTATGATATAGGTCTTACATCTGGAGTTTGCAATTTCTTTGATTTGTTCTGCCAAAAAAAAAAAAAAAACCCAAAAAACCAAAAAAACAAAAAGCCTGAGGTGAGCTGTAGGCTCTTGCTCTCTTCATGTAGGTAAAATTAGGGGGTGGGTACATAGACTGTGGAAACCCAGGGCAGCCAACCCTTCCCGTCTGCACCGTGGTCCTATACTCTTGTCCCCTCCAAGCATTCTAGCCCCTTCTCCTCCACCTGCTACATTCCCTGACTCCCCCACCCCACCCAGCCCCTGCTCTGCTTTCTGCCTTGTCTCTAATTCTCCTCATACACCTTCACTTCCTTTCCTCAAAATTGGCTGCTGCCTGTGTCTTAATTTACACTCAGGTGAAAACAACTGATAACAGTTTCAAAATGCTTCTCATTCACATATATTTACACCTTTAAAATACCAAAGTCTTTTTCAAAAGGCAGTTGTGATGGTGGAATTTCAGACAGGATCAGCAAGGGAGGTTCTTGAAGAGGGGAGGAGGGAGAAAGGGGTCTCACAAAGACCTTCCCAGGCAAGGTCACTGCTAAGGTTGAACCAACCCCCTGCACAGCAGCAGATTCCATCTGTCCACCCTGCTCTCATCCACTACACCTCTTACTGGACCCAACAGCTTGGGAGGGTTCTTACTAAATCTCCCAGGATGGGAGGATTTCCACCTAGTAAGCTACTGCCCTCAAATTTTTATCTGGCTTCTCATTGACAAGAGCATGTGGAATGCCTGCCTCATCTCTCCCTATCTCTTACTAACTCGGTCGATGTGCATTGCCTCACGTTGGGTTTCGTGCCTGTTTCGCTCTGAAAGTGAAGTGGGTGGGCATCGGGAGATGAGCAACAGATATCATCATGGACAAGGTGAGAGCAATGAGGCCAGAGTGGCAGAGAAGATTTCCAGTGGAGTGTCCACAGCCTAATACCCATGAGGCATATAGGTGTGAGTTCTCTCTGATCCTCAAGAACACCAGAAATTAGAGGGCAGACAACTCTGGTATTTAACTACAAGAAGAACATCAAACTAGACCTTGACCCAGACCAGTGGTAGAAGAAAAGCTGCTTCTGGCTCCCCTGGCCCAGATCCACCTCCCGCCTGAGTGTGGGTCCCAGGCAGAGCCCAAGGCATCGAGCAGCCCCCAATCTTCTCTCACCTTGGGGCCCAATGCTCTGCTGAGAAGACAGATATCCTCTCCTTCACAAAGGCTTGATGGCCTCCCCTGCCCTCGTTGCCCCTTCCTACAGCTCGGAGCAGCCTCCCTTGTCACCACTGAGAGCTGAGAGGTGATGGGATACAGTAACATCACTTCTTAGCCGACCTAGCCGGAGCAGCCCCACAGCTTGTCCAATAATTTCAAGCTGTGGTTGATGAGACTCCAAACATCAAATTACCCCCAGTAAAGATTTCTCCCTTTCTCCTCTCTGTCTCTACATGTTGCCCAGGAATCTCCTCCTTCCCATCAGGACATCCCACCCTGCCGGGGCGAATCAGCCAACAGACCAACTGGAAGACACTTGTAGACCACAGAGCTCCACTGGATAGAAATCACTGCATTTCATAAAGGAAAGCCAAAGGTGCCTATTGCTTCTGGAAGGGTCCCGGAGGTGGGAAGAGAAGAGACAGTGAGAGCAGTTGATTGGACCAACAGATCTCACCTGTGCTCTCAAAAGAGTGAAAAGAGAAAAGTGGAGAAACAGGGAAACTGGAAAGATGAGTCGAAATTTAAAAGAAAACCCCCAATTTTACATATATTTGTCCAGCAGAGTATATTCTTACAGCTCCAACTACCCATCTCAACATTTGCTGCGAATTCTGCCTTCCCAGTCCCCGTGACTGCTGAGCTTCAAGCGACGTCCCAGAGAGTCCTAAACAGGCCTAAAACCAAACTTACTAGTCCCTCTTTTGCACACACCCTCCACACACGCACACACGCCTTCTTCTTCCTGTTTCCCCAACTTGGCCAGTGGCATCTCTGTTCACCTCCACCCTCAACTAGTCAGCCTTACATTCTCCCCACCTGGCCCTCTACCCATCACCCCACAGGCCCAGCGTACTCCTTTCCATCATCACCATCACATCCTTAGTCCAGGGCCCTCACCATCTCTGGAAAGCTTGTCCTCACAGGTCTCCCTTTTTCTAACCCCGCCTTTCACGTGGTCCTCAGTCTATATAATTGCTAGAGCTGTCCTTCTAAAAGACAAATGCCATCAGTTACTTCCCTGCTTAAGTCTTTAATCACCCTCCAAAAGAAAGCTCTTCAGCACCCAGGGCAACAAACACATGCCCTCACATACCAGCCCAGCTAACTGCTCCAGCTTCATCGCCTGCCACTCCTGGGCAACACCTTACACTCCAAACCTGCAAGATTCACTTTCCCAAAAATCAAAGATTCCTGTATGTGTCTGTGTGTCTAAGAAAGAGAAAGCATGGCTTGAAGCTTGGCTGCCATCATAAACCACACAGTAACTATCCGGACCAGGAAGTTCACAGCCAACTGACTACTTCACAACAGAAACAAATGGTCTTTGATGTCTGTCACCCCAGAAAGATAACAGTACCTAAGACAGAAATCCAGGAAACACAACCCAAAATGTACAAGACCACACCAGATGTCACCTTTGTATCTGAACTCAGAACCCATTGTAGTGATGGCAAGACAATGGGCTTTGGTGTGAACTAAGGTTCCTTGGAGTCTGCAAAGAAAAATGAACCCAAACACAGACTTGCAAGACATGGTCCGTATGAGAAGAAAAAGACTTGGGGTGCCTGGGTGGCTCAATTGGTTAAGTATCTGACTTCAGCTCGGGTCACAATCTCATGGTTCCTAAGTTTGAGCCCCGTGTTGGGCTCTGTGCTGACAGCTCAATGGAGCCTGGAGCCTGCTTCAGATTCTGTGTCTCCCTCTCTCTCTGCCCCTTCCCTGCTCATACTCTATCTCTCAAAAATCAATGAATATTAAAAGAATTTTTTTTAATCCAAGAAGACATCAAAAGGAACGCAAGAACAAAATGACAAAAACGAGGGGGCCTGCAAAAGTCAGTGCTGGCCCTGGCAAAAACCGAACTGGAGATTGGACAGAAGGAGTAAAGAATCTGTGGTGACTTTCTCCATGGTGATTGTGCAGATTTTTTCATAAGAGGATTAATAAACTAAGAACTTTAAAAAGAGAGAAAGCGTGGGTGTAAGTGGATGACGTGTCACACAAATCCTGAGTTCTGCTGCAGAGCAGCAGAGGGGGACAGTGGGATTTGATGTGACATGGAATGATGCAGGGCTGGGGATCCACATTCTAGCCCTAAATCTCCTGTCAACCTGGGTGTGACTCTGGGAAAATGTCCTCCTTGCAGGTCTCAATTTCCCCATTTGTAAAGTGAGAAGTTAGAAAAAGAATCCCCACCTCTAATGTCTGTATCCCTCTTCAAAATTTTGTAGTGCCAATGAATTTGATGAGACTCCAGGCAGAGAAGACTACAAAAATGAACGTACTAAAAAAAAAAAAAAAAAAAAAGGAAAGAAGGAAGAGGGGTGCCTGGGTGGCTCAGTCAGTTAAATATCTGATTCTTGATTTCAGCTCAGGTCACAGTCTCCTGGTTTGTGTGTTCAAGCCCCGTGTCGAGCTCTGTGCTGACAGCATGGAGACTTCTTGGGATTGTCTCTCCCTCTCTCTTTCTGCCTCTCCCTCCATTTCTCTCTCTTTCTCTCTCTTAAAACAAATAAATAAATTTTTTTCAAAATCAAGTTTTTGTTTAAAAAAAGGAAAGAAACGAGTCCTGTAACCTCAGGAAGTATCATCAGTGGACAGCTGCACACTTTGCTCTAGACCTAGATGTCTAAGAGAAAAAAACTGGATTTTTAAAAATCCAGAATCAAAAGAATGCTCACTTCCTCCAGGAATACTTGAAAAATACAATGGATGAGGCCTTAAAGATCTCCTCTCCTATCCAATTCAAGAATCCTCTTTCCGACTCCTACAAGTGCCCCCTGTTGCTGCTTGAACCCTTCTAGTGATCAGAAAGCTCCACTTCTGCAAAGTCCCGCAAAGGTGCAGGCAGGAAGAGGTAACACGGCTCTTACTTGGAGCTCTGGCATGTGTCCCTGACCCCTGATTTCTCCCTCATGCTGGAACCATGGTGTCTGAAACTCTACCATTAATTGTTTATTTCTGTTGGTCTCTTAAAATCCAAACACTCTTGGTAGTACTCGCTAAAAAACCAAAGTGTTCATGACTTAGTGAATCCCCTTCTGTCCATGAGAGCAGAAGTTCGGGTGACCCCCCTGGGCAATTCTAAAAGAAGGGAGGATGAGGGGAATGATGCCAAGATGAACTCTAGATGACTTTAAGATTATTCTGCCAGGCCCAGTGGGAATACATGATGATGATGATGATGATGATGATGATGGCGGCAATGATGACGACGACGATAGAAACAAACACTGGTGTGTGCTTACTATGGGGTGAGCACTCTTCTTAGTGCTTCAAATTCCAACTCATTGTGAACCTACTTCCACACAGTGGATAGTTTTTACATCAAGTCCCTTGAAATACAGACAGTGAACAAGCATCTTATCTGCTCTGAGAAATTACTCTGCATTGGAAGATCCTGGCTCCTTTCCTTCTCTCTTTCCTTCCCTCTAAAACAGAGAGAAAGGGTACATCATGGCAAGTGTGTGTGTGTGTGCGTGTGTGTGTGTGTGTGTGTGTGTGTGTGTGTGTGTTATCAGATGGGATTAATTAAGACCCATTGTTTAGAGAGATTTTAGACTCTCTTGGAGCAGCTATAAAAGGTACATGTGACAAGACTCCCATCTAGTGGTTAGAATCAATCAATGAAGATTTGGGGAGAACTGTTTGCATTAATAATTAACCAGATGTACAGAAACCCAACAACCCTCACAATTAAAGTGGTCCCAGTTCCTGGATATGTCTCAACTTAGCCAGCTCTCCCGGACTGCCTGATGATTCGAGTTGAGAGACCCTCGGCTGATGAAGACCAGGAATCAAGGGGAGAAAAGAGCCGAAGGAAGGAGAGAAGCAGGCATTATGTTAAACAAAACAACCACACAACTCCTCCTCCAACCTTCTCCACTGACTGCTCGTAAGAAATGTAGTAAACACTCAGATTCTTACTTGTCCAATTTTGAAGAATTGCTGTCTCAGACTTTTATGACATGATAGAGATTTCTAATGTTTCAATAAGTTGCTCTGAAAGTTGTAAGAGGATAAATATTCAGTTCCAACAGTGTCACCTGCTGGCCATAATGTGGTAAAGCAAGCGTGATCTAATCCTCTGTGATCATCAGAGTGTCCATTGTTACTGCGTATGAGACTCGGAATGCACAAGTTACACTAGTAATCACAGACTATAAGCACAGACGCACCGCACACGATACCTTGGGCAACCTTATATTTTGGATGCCCAACAGTGAACCCAATAACATGGCAGTTAGGTCACTGAAAATACAAACAGCAGAAACAGAAACATAAAAGATCTATTTGTTTACTTCTTGGTGTACTAAAATCCATTCAAATCTGGCCAGCAAGCAAGCCAGTGTCAATATCACACTAAAGTCTGTACTAGATCTGGTTCTCAGAGATAGAGATAACAGAATTGAGAGCTTGTCCATTGAACCTGTCTGTCAACACCAGAACAAGCAGATGAAGGTAGGTTAAGCATTCAAAGTAGCTAGCACTTTACAGAAGTTAGGAAATTGCACTTAAAGTGGCTTCAAGAATATGAATCAGTGGTTTCCCAAATACTGGCTGAAGTTCCAAACGTTCTGAAAGAACATTTAGAACTAAGAAAGAATTAGACAAATAAAAATACATAGGAATATTTGTGTACATACAGGTAGCAGACACAAAACCTTGCATGTCAAAGGGAATATAAGGTGAATGTCAGCACCTAAGTGATGTCAAAAGTCAAACATAATATTCCTGGGATGGATGTTCAGGAGTGTGATAGATAAAGACCAGGAAACTCTCTCTCTGTTATAGGCAATGCAGGGTCGTGGCAATTACAAAATAGCCAAAAATTACAGAAAACGAACATAAACTGTGGCAAAAGGAGCATCATTTTGTTTAGAAAGAAAGAACTTTGTTTATGTTTAAGTGCTACAACCAGGCTTTTGGGAAAAGCTGTTTATTCCCTTCTGTGGGATCTTTAAAGATGAATCCTAGAATCCCTTCCAGCTCTGTAATGCCATGATTTAATCCTCGGTTCTAAACAAAGGAACACTAATTCAGTGCAGGACATTATCACTAGAAAATAATATATTTAATTGGTAGCTTATGAATGTGACCTTAGTTAAAAACACTGTCTCCACTTCTTAATTTTTTTAGGTTTATTTATTTGGGGGGGGGAGGGAAGTGCACAAGTGGGGGAGAAAGGAGAGAGAGAATCCCAAGCAGGTTCCACACTGTTAGTGCAGAGCCCAGCTCGGTGCTCAAACTCACAAACTGAGTTCACGATCTGAGCTGAAGTCAGATGCTCAACTGATTGAGCCACCCAGGCGCCCCAACACTATATCCACTACTTATTAACCCAACGACCCTAAGCAAGCTACCTCACCCCTCCCAACCTACTTCCTTATTGGTAGGATGCCTTTTTCAGAGGGCTGTCATAATCATAAAGTAGAATAATGTTTGTGAGCTGTTCAACAGCGCGCCTAGCCCATAGCCAGCATTCTCAAAAGATGGAAGCTTTCGTTTACTGAAGAGTAAATGAAAATTAAACTAAAATGAGCCTCTAGAACACTGCCTGACCCAGAACAAGCACTAAATTTTAATGAAAAGGACGAATTTCCAATGAAATTTAAAAGTAATACAACTTTTTTATCTTCATACAGGGGGTTATAATATTTTGGGAAAATTTTCACCAGTAAGTATGTGTCTTTGGGCAAATCACTAAACCCTCTGCATTTCTGTTTCTTCTCTGCAAAATGGGAATGTTAGTAGATGAGATGACCATTTATGTCTCCTCCAATCTGGTTCTAGAAGGAGGTCCCAGAGAATGCCAGAGCTTAGTCTAGACAATAAATTTATAATATACACTCTATAAAATTCCAGTTATGAACTAATAACCAGTGACCAACAGTAGAAGTTAATTAAAAACTTAAAAGTACCAATAGACGTACAATATAAAATACCATAAACATAAAGGTCCTTTAATTATTTAAGGACTGGTTAAATAATAAGTGCTAGATACAGAATTAAGGACAAACACAGATATTTGAATTTCAATTTTTATATAAGCTCCATTATAGTCACACCAAGAAATTATTTTGAGCTTCTCATTCTGTAAAAATCACGAGTTTAAATAATCCCATATTCCAAATTTTGAGGACTCCAAACTAATGTTGTTTTACTGTAAATCAGGAGTCAGCAAATGTTTCCTGCAAAGGACCAAATAGTAAATATATTTCAGGCTCACTCAACGCTGCCCTTATAGCACAAGAACAGCCAATGTGTAAATAAATGGCTGCGACTGCATTCAAAAAAACAAAACAAAACAAAACAGTATTTGTGGACACTGAAGTTTGAACTTCATACTGTTTTCAAGCATCATGAATTTTTTTCATTTTTTCTATCATTTAAAACATGTTAAAACCGTGCTTAGCTTGTGGACTATACAAAAACAGGCAGCGCAGGATTTAGCCAATGGGCTGGAGTTTGCCATCTCCTGCTGTAATTAAGTATTTGGGGAAAGAACATGATAATGCAGGGAATCCAGAACTGGCAAAATACCCCTTTGGGATTTTCGCTGGTTGGTTGGTTGGTGTTTGGTTGGTTGGACTGTTTTCACCTACCCTTCTCCTTAGGGCTTTCACCACAAACCAGGGACCCTTTCTTAGTCCCAGAGACTAGGACACTCACTGGGTTTAAGCATAACTAAGGCAAGCCTGACACCTTGAGGTCACTCGGCAAGTGGCAGGTGCCACCCTGGAAATTAGCTAGCAAGGCACATCTCCCGATAAGTGTGAATCCAGGAGGGGGCAGCCATGCAGACTCAACCCAGCAGTGAGCCAGCCAGCAGCTGTTGTTGTTGTTGAAACGGGGCAGGATAAAGTCCGCAGATCACCGTCTGACTTCTCTCTCCAAAGGGCTGTCTTTAGGGGCATTTCATTCTATTAAAAAAAAAATAACTTCCAGAGCCTTCCCAAATGAGACCAGAGGGCTCCAAGGACATTCAAGACTTTCCCTGGTCTGGTTAAATCTCCTGCCTGCAGCTATTAATACATTCCAGAAGAGAGGACGGAGAATGGAGCCCAACAGCCCCATCCTTCTCCTTTCAGATGCTTACAAAGGAAAAAGAAGGAAAACATATAGGGACATAACTGCTATGGAAAATCAGCACTTTTGCTCTGGGAAATAGTGAATAAGGGACTTTAAGAAGCAAAGACCAATGACGGAAATGTTACAAGAAGTTTGAAGTAGAGAGGATTATTCATTGCCTGCCCAGGTCAGACTCTCCCAGGGCTATTTCCCCATTGTGCTGGGATGTAGCATTTTGCTCATTTTTGGAAAAGGATTGAACAGGCCATTCTTTCCATACCCCTTTCTCCAGAAATGTCTCCCTGAAACATCCAAGACACGAGCTATTCCTAGCTTGTAAATGATCTGGGAAAGACAATCCTACAGCTTGCTAGTGCATCCTTTCTTCTCATTCAAAGCCATTCTTCCGTGTTTCTGAGAAGTAGACAGAGGAGACACTTGGAAGGAATTTGGAGGAAACCAGGGTTTACCCCAGGTTATGTAATCACAAAAGTACTTTTGTATTTGTGAAAACCTCCTCTTCGGAGGTAACAAGCCCAGAGGGTCTCATATGCATGTTGAAGGTCCATAGCTACCAGCTCAATTGGGCTACAAAGAAGCAGAGAGGGCCTCAACTGTCAGTGCATCCAACACAGGCAGAGAACTGGGTTAGCTGGGTATAGGTGAGCTGACAAAGGACTTTAAAGGTCCTGATCCCTGTGAATCTCCCACAGTGACAACTCGGAGCAAAAGCAGAGAGGAGCCACTCTAGAGCCTATGCTTAGAGAACAGGACCCTGAATCCAACCCAGAGCTGTGTCATTAAGACTGGGGTGTCATTAAGTGCTTCGTTTTGTGGTCCTCAGTGAAGACTGTAGATCATGCCGCTTCTCTCTCTCTCTCTGGTTTGCAGTCCCCTCTCATCCCTGGAGTAGATGGCAGTGTGGGAAAGGATCAACTCTCATACACATTTGTACCCACAGCTGTAGGTAGTGCCATGAGGGAGGGTTTGCCACCTTTTATCAAGGCCCCCAGACAACAGAGCAGTAGTCAGATCAAGTTTTCAGGGCCCAACCTGCAGTTCCTGAAGACCTGCAGCCTTCCTAGGGAAATGCTCACCTTCCCTCTGGGGTGATTCCACTTTGCTGCCAACCTCACCTCTGGTTTACCACTGTGCTGGGCTCTGCCCTGCAGCCCCTGGACAAGGCAAGTAACCGAGTCTTCGGTTGTGTTAACTAGGTGGTATATTTCCCTCGATGCCCAGCTTGGGGTGCAAGTGTGGTTTTTAGTGGGGAGCATGATTTTAGTACGACCTTTCCTACCTCCCTGTTTTGCCTCACAATGAAATCTCTGGAACCTGCTCTGGGGACATCTCTTCTACACATTGGATCTCCAGCGCCGGATCTACAACAGTCCGGATCCCCACAGTGACTTTGCAGGGATGGCAACACGGTCACTGGGGCCAGTGCAGGAGCCTCTTGGAGGCTGTGCCCTGGGCCCTTGGCCTTAAAGGAGGTAGCAACTGGGGCCTCACCCAAGGACTCTGTCTGAAGGGCAGGTCCAGCATTGCAGGAGTTAATGTGAGACCGCGCGTAAAGGGAAGGGGAAAAAAGTTGGAGTTGACACTTACCGAGGGGGGTGGGGGGAACGCGTCTCGCTGACTCCTGATTGGTTTTACATTTCATCCAAAAAAAAATTTTTTTTTTCCCTCTCCTCTCTCGCTCCCTCTTTTCAGTTTCTCTCTCTGGTCCCAGGGGAGGGGAAACGGGAATAGTGAGAGATCAAAAATAAACCTCTTATGTCAAAGCCGGGAAGGAAGTATAAATACGAAGGGCTCGGCAGCCCACTCGGTGCTTCCCGGGGTGGGGAGGAGGCAATTGGCGGCTGCGCGGGGACTACGCGCGGGGCAGGGGCGGAGGACGGGCGCACGCGGCCCGGGGCGCCAGTGGCTCGCGTTCTGCAGGGCGGGCGGGCGCGGGAGCAGCGGCCTGCGCCAGCCGGAGGGGCCGCTCGGGGACCGCCGCCGCCGCCGCCAGGCTCGCGGGCCGAGCAGGCCGGCGAGCTGATTGATTTGCTTTTCCCTGGAGAGAGCGGCGGGGCTGCGCTCGCGCCGCCAGCACCTGCCCGCGCCGGGCCGCCTTCCTCCGTCTCCCGCGCCGCAGCCGGAGCCCCCATGCCCCGCGCCGCCCCCCGGTGGCCGCCGCTCCTGCTGCTGCTGTCGCTGCTGCGGCCGCCGCTCGCCCGCGGCGCCCCGGCCCGGCCCGGCGCCCGGGGGCAGGCCTCGGAGCTGGTGGAGCCCACGCGGTTGCCGGGCAGCGCGGGCGAACTCGCGTTCCACCTGTCCGCCTTCGGCAAGGGCTTCGTGCTGCGCCTGGCGCCCGACGCCAGCTTCCTGGCGCCCGGTTTCAAGATCGAGCGCCTCGGGGGCTCCGGCGCGGCGGCCGGGGGCGAGCGGGAGCTGCGCGGCTGCTTCTTCTCCGGCACGGTGAACGCGGAGCCCGAGTCGCTGGCGGCGGTCAGCCTGTGCCGCGGGCTGAGCGGCTCCTTCCTGCTGGACGGCGAGGAGTTCACCATCCAGCCGCAGGGCGCGGGGGGCTCCCTGCACCAGCCGCACCGCCTGCAGCGCTGGGGGCCCGGGCCCGCCGCCGCCGCCGCCACAGCCCACCCCCTCCCTGAAGGACCCGAGTGGGAGGTGAAAGGAGAGGGTCAGAGGCAGGAGACAGGAGACGAGGAGACGGAGGAGGAAGAGGAGGAGGAGGAGACGGAGGGCAAAGAGCACGCAGAAGGCGCCAGTGAGCGGCCACCACCCCTGGGGGCCACGAGTAGGACCAAGCGTTTTGTGTCTGAGGCTCGCTTCGTGGAAACGCTGCTGGTGGCCGATGCGTCCATGGCTGCCTTTTATGGAGCCGACCTGCAGGTAGGATTCGCTTTGCCTGGAGGCCCCGAGTCAACTCCTAGAGCCTCCACAATCTTGCCTTGTCAGTTCCCCTGAGAAAATCCTTCACGTCCCTCGTCCTCCCGAGACCAACCCCAAACAAGGTTCTTTCCTTTTTTGAGAAAGTGCAGGAACGCTTTTCTTAGCCTCTGACCCCTGGGCTACCTGCTGCCCCTTCCCCTGTCCTTTCTAATTTAGAATGGAGGTCCTGGCTCTTCCTCCTCTGCCGCTCACCTTCACCCCTGGCATCCTGAATCTCCTCAGCACTTGGCAGACTGAACTAAAAGTGGGTTTTAAAGTACAACAGCTTCCCCGCCCCCCACCCAGGCACCTGCCTCTCCCGACAGGGATGAAAATTGAACATTTTGGAAGAGCATCCCCCCCGCCCTCCATTTCCCAGCCCTCTGCTGTCTCCAGACCTGAGAGGTTCCCAAGGAAAATCAGCTGGGATGGGAAGATGTGGCTGTTTCATTCCCTTTGTGTACAGAACTGAAGTTGCCATAAGTAAAAGACATTGTTTGGAGGCAGTTGAACCTGGAAGGGGGCTGCCCAACGTCTGTGTGCCCAGCTGGTTCTGATCAAGGGGCATGGACTACCTTGCCAACCTGGCGCTCAGCCCCGGGCAGAACTTAGCAGTGCCAGCATCAGCACAAGAAGGGAGGGGAACAGAATTTCTGCCTGGGGGCTCAGCCTGGGAGACTGAAGCTTCAGTGGAAAAGGGACGGGAGAAAACCGTGGGGATATGAACTCTTTCAGTTTAACGCTCCTTGTGGAGCCAGGACTGTGCTCGGTCCACCTCAGCTGCTCTCAGCCCAGCTCTCTACTGAGCTTGGTTGAGCAGGGACATTCAGTTCAGGGGACAGCTCCTGTAGCCGGACCATGTCTAACTAGATTCAGAGATGGTGCTGAGATACCTCTCAGCAGGAGGTATCTATGTCACCCTGTGCCCCAACACCTCCCCCAAGGACCAGGTGAAACACAAGGGTTCTAGGAGAGGGCTGTACTTTCTCTTCCCTTGAGGAGCACAAAACCAAAGGGGTGCTAGGTAGAGAAGACCTGCCCTGCCCAGAGGTCATAGACCCCCACAGAAGGGATCCTGGCCACTGCCGCAGTTCAGTTGATACTTTTTCAGTAATGGCAATCTTTGCCAGTGATCCTATTCTAGGCTCAGCCCATGCCTGACTCTTGGGGGCACCGAGCGCTTCAACATCACCCATGCCAAACAGTCTAGATGATGGACCCCATCTTTCTCACTCTGCAAACGTGGGGAAATGCATGTAGATGGAAGGATGGGAAGAGCTAGGGGTGAGTGGTCCATGTGGCTGCTTCTCTGGTTACTGTAGGAGCAGGCTCCTTTGCACGCTGTTGTAGTATTCACTCTGTGCTGGTAAGGCAGCTTTGAGGCTTCGGCTTTGGGCTTTCCAATGGGCTTTAGGTCCATGATGACCGTGTATCTGCTTCCCTGCCCAGCCTGAGAGCAAAGGGAGGCACCAGCTGACTCCTCTGACTCCTTTCCCCCAAGCAAGTCTTCAAAAGGGTGGTTAGTTGGGCTTCTCCCATCGCAGGTTAGGATCATCACACCTGGCTATTTACGGAGCTCTACCAGAGAGAGGCTGCAAGTACGGTCATTGCAAACCCTGAGCTGAGGTGCTGACATGCATGGACCAGTTTCTGACATCTGCCTGAGAAGCAGGAGGCAGGAAAAATAAGAGCACAAGGAAGCATCACATAAAGAAATTACTTTTCAGGCTTCAGAGCCAAAATGTTTTCCTTACTGCCTTCCTACCATCTCACTCAGCCCATCACCTCGTAACTTAAGATACTGCGTATCTGCCTCAAGGATGTACTTGGCTGGGCTGAGTGGGCCTCAGGCTCTCTTCACAGAGCCACCCGGGAACACTTCCACCCTTACAGATTTCTGACAGGATGACCCATTACATGCTTGTCCCATCCCGTCTCCCTCCCCATACACCATTTCTGGACCATTCACAGGATACACACCTTGCACCCAGCCAGCCTCCATGGGTTAAAAAAAGCACATCAAAATAGGCATCAGGTACCTGAATAGGCTGAGGGCCTCTCTCTAGGGGATCTGCTTCCAGGTCTTACACCTGAAGGAAAAGTTCCCTCTCAGCTGGACCGACTCCATAACCTCCCCCTTGGTCTCATTATGTCACAGCCCACTTACATCCCTGCCTGCTGTCACCACGCTGGGGTGGGGCAGGGGCCGAGGCACAGCTGCTTCTGTGACCGCCCACTGACCTCTCTGCTTTGACTGCTCACCAGCTGTGGAGATGCCACGGGATAGACTTGAGCTTCTCAGCTCAATCCCCTGAGCTTCCTAAACATGTCCATGAGCTCAGCGAAGACAAGAATGAATGTCAAGTTTTAGTTCCCCAAGATCTTACTTGCTCAGACCCATCTCCCCAAAATAGAATCCAGTTCTTTATAAGTAAATCTCCAAGGAGTCTCCCTAGAGACTTCATTTGCACAGATGGAAGGCACTTTGGGGTGTCTTAGCAGCCAGGGGCGTAAGGTAAAGCTGAAGAGATTTTACTCCCTTGAGGGCTTGCATTTCCTCATCTGTGAAGCCAGGCACCTGGGCTAGGTCATCAGTGCTAATGTAAGCATCAGTGAGGCTGCTTCGCGAGGAGTCTTCTAGAAAATTCAGCACATCATGGGGAAACCATTCTCTGAGTGCATTCAATTTGCACAATGGTTTGTATGCATCACCTCAGCGGAAATAGCTATGAGGGAGGCAGAGGAAAAAGATTCAGCTCACAGGGAATCTGTGACTTTCTCAAGGTCACATAACTAGTAAGCGGCAGGACTGGGTTACAACCTAAGTCTCCTGAACCTGAGTGCAGCTCCCTTTTTTATTGTGCCATGAGGTTTCGTTAGCATGAGGGTGTATGACTCTGTGGCTCCGCTTACCCCCAACACTTGTCCACACTGTGGGAATGGATCATTGAATCCAGCAGTCCCAAGATGCCCAGCCAAAGTGGGAGGCCCTGTCCTGGGAAGAAACCACCTTTAAGGCCAAGGGAAGGAATTAGCCATGCTAGAAGCTGGTCACACTGTTAAGTGACAATGAAGTTTTCCAGAACTCCGTACACTTGAGTTCACTTAATCCCTTGACAGAAGGGCCACCCCCCTCTTACCCCGCCACCTCCCACCTTCTTATCTGGTTTCAGAGTTAATGAGCTCAGACACAGGGGGCTTTCTGAAAGGAGGGACCACCTCGGAAGAGGCCATTAACTCTGTCTGCATCGGGCTGCTGCTGATTGTTCCCTGGACAAAGCTGGAGCGGGAGTGCAGTGAGGGGTGGGCTGAGGCGAGCCCCACACTCGGGCCAAGAAATCCATCCTGCCAGTGCATCAGCTGCCAGCTGAGCTCTGAATTCTCTGCTTAGGAGGGGGAGTCCTAGAAGTGGCACTCATCGTCCCCAGAGAAGACCAGAGGACGCCCAAGATGTCAGGCTACCAGCAAGGGATTTCAGGAAATCGTTAAGTCCTAGGGATGCCATCTCCCCCTTACCCATATCCCCTAGGACAATGTCTCCCACAGCCCACCTATCCCAGTGTGTCCAGCACAATCCCCACTTGGGCCTGTTCTGGCATGATTATTAATAGCATCATCTTCACTCTCAAGTGTCCTGGTTTGGATAATAACAGAAGCAGACACATTCCCCACTGGCCTATGACCCCCCGAAGACGGGGGAAAGGCAAGTGTCATACCCCAGGTGAATTATGTTCTCCTTGCAAGAGAAGGAGTCTCTTCCAAGAGTGATCAACAATATGAAGTTTTTCTCAAAGAAAATGCTTTAATATTCAAAGGGCTTTGATTTGCCACTTCCGCATCCCCGGGTGTAGACAATGCCAGGGATAAGCTCGCTTGCTGGCATGCTTTGGGTTTGTTTTGGCTATGCTGTCCCTGTCCTTGCAGCAGCCAGGGTAGGCGGCAGTGTGGTAAGAGCACATAACTTCAAAGGGTAATCAAAATGACTGAGTGTTCTCGAGCAAGTTACCAATTTCTCTGCACCTTGATTTTTTCACCAGCAAAATAGGAACGGTTATATCGATGTCCTAGCATTGCCTTGAGGATACAATAAAATAGAGAGAGCACCTGACCCAGTGCCTAACACATAGTAGGTGCTCAACAAAGAGGAATTAATACCAGAGCTGCCTTTGGTGATGGCATTTGTCAGGAGGTCAGTATGGTCACATGCCTTCATAGCCAGCCCACTGCCGTGTTGGCTCCACTGTCCCACGCAGCAGGGAGGCCTTCCTTTCCAGCTTGCTCAGCTCAGAGTGTTTAAGCTTGACTTCCTGTGGCTCCGGTAAGTGCGTATACCTTTGGAGAAGGGACCTTGCCCCTTTTTGTTTTGTTTTGTTTTGTGGGTTTTTTTTCAATGCTTTATTTATTTTAGAGAGAGAGAGAGAGAGAGCGAGCACGAGTAGGGGAGGGGAAGAGAAAAAGGGAGACACAGAATCCGAGCAGGCTCCAGGCTCTGAGCTATCAGCTCAGCCAGACGCTGGGCTTGAACTTAACGAACTGCTCTGGGCATGACCAGAGCTGAAGCGGAAAGCTTAACTGACTGAGCTACCCAGGTGCCCTGTCCTGTGCTGTTTTGAGAACAAGGAACTATGAAGGACATCAGTGCAGGACCCTTTCTCTTCTCCACTTGCTTCTTTACTCTCTTTTTCTTCTCCCCCACCTCCTCGGCAGTCTGGGGCTATAGGGAGATCCCCAGGAGGAAAAGCATGGCACTGGTTGCTGAGCTCAGAGGGTTTCCATGTTGCTGCGCTTCCCAGCCTTGCCTCTCCCAGGGGTGCAGCAAGGAAAAGCAGTGGGACCCACAGTGTGAAGAGCAAATGAGCCAAGCAAAGGGATGACACTCAGAGCAGAAGAAGCTACTGGAAATGCATTTGGCCCAGTCCAGTCCCCTGGACTCCCATTGCACTTGGCTTTGGCTGCCATGGGAGCTCTGGGGGAGGAATCTCCTTGTTTGTATCGCTAAGAATCAAAGAGTGCTGTGTCTCAGCCTAGCTGACTAGGGTGTTTCTTTCTCTTTTTCAGGTCCTAGGGGCACTTGTGGAGAAGGAGACCCCCTAGAAAATGCCCCGCCTTTTCCCAATGAGAATTAAGGGCATGAGGTCCCCAGGTTATGCAGGAGTAGGGATGTTGGACCAGCCCTGGCCAGGCTGGTCACGGGCTCCCACCTGCCTGACATGGTTGTTGGAGGTCATCTGCTGTGCAGGGACCCCCACGCCACCAGGGACACCATCTTGTCCACATTCTTCAGCAAGTAGCCCACACTTGTGTGGTGTGCAGAGAAGTATAAATAGACACCGGGTGGTGGAGTGAGCCATCTGACCTCCTCCTTCACTGGCTCCCAAGCCTTCTCTCTGTGGGACTATAAGTTGGGCCTGGCCTTTTGCCTAGGGTACTGGCCGAGAATCAGAGGCTCACAGGACTGGCAGCCAACCCCACCTCCCCAGGTCCTTCCCCCTAGGTAACTGTACGAGGCACTACAGATGTCAGGCTTTCCTGCCACAGTTTCTTAGAGAAGCTAACAGTGGGGACAGTAGTGCCTCCCATCTCCAAAGGCTCAGCGAGATGAGAGAAGGGGAGGACCAGGATTTGCGATTATAACAGAAACACTGGACCACGTAGATTTTGTAGCTCTCCATAGGAACTTGTAGCAATGGAAATTATCTTCCGAAATAGCAACCAGAAGGACGTCCAAATGCTCTCAAGTCTAACCCGCTGCCTTGAAAGAAAATGGCTCTCACGCCTGCTCAGCCCCGGTTATTTAGTGTCTGGAGAAGATTGCTGTGAGCTCCCTGAACTGCAAAGGAGGAAACTCCCTGAGAATATTAGTGTCGGGAAGCCTCCACTGATGCCTCACCCCCTCCTTTGTGCACAAATATACACCTGTGTGCCTTTGGTTTTCCCTGGGGATGTGGCTGGTGCGTGGTCCCTGCCCAGCTGCGTTGCCTGAGAGCCCCAGTCTGAACTGGTCAGCTTGGGAACACAGACCCTCCTTAAACCTCAAGCCTTCCAGGACCAATGCTGAGCAGCTGGCATCTTGTATTAACGCCTCCTTTGTAAGACCTCATCTTCCCAATTTTGAGATTGTGAAATTGGGACTCAAAAGGAAGAAATCTTGTAAGGAGAGTTGCAGGTTGCCTCTGAAGAAATCCCAGGGCTTGGTCCCTGGCCCATCAGATTTGACCTTTCCTAGGGCAAGAGGAGACTCTGCTCCCTGGAAGCAGTGAAAGCCTGGCCAGGAAGCAGCCGAAGCAAGCTCCCATTCCTCAGCCCTCACCCCCAGTTGCATAATGATGTGATTGCTTTTTTCCCTCAGGAATCCAGCTCCAGGAGCAAGTGCCAAGTTTCAGCTTTGCTGATAAGATGTTTACATCAGCCTAAACATAGCTGGAGTGCTTGACACGCTAAGGAACCTGCCAACCCCTGTTTGTAGGGCTTACAAAATACCTGGCTCATTGCCTGAGAGGTGAACAGACAGATCCCATTCACAAATAATGGGATTTGTCTGGAACTCCCACACATGGCCTCGACTGACAGAATGTCCCTCTTTAGCCTTTCACCCTTCTCTCCCATCCTTCTACTCCTACCTTCCAGACGACAGGAGAGAAAAAAAAGAAAGGCTTAAGGGAGGCGGTGCTCTAAGGGAACAGGGGGCAGGGCACACGAATGGCAGGCTCGGCTGGCCACACTCCTGGCTGAAAGCACGTGTGCCTTTGCCCCCTTTCTCTTCTGCACAAGAATCCAAGAGGACTCACTTCTAGAGGTCCCTGAAGCAAGAGAGTGAGCTCCATCTGGCTGCCTCCAAAGCCTTGGGAGCAGCCCAGGGATAGGACAGAGGCCAAGCAATGATGTGGACCCCGTCAGCTGGCCTGGGCAGAACTGGAGGCAGGTGTGATCCTAAGTGCCTGGGTCTCATTAGGTCCCCTGACTTCTCTCAAGCCCCTGGCAGAAAAAAGCGATTAAACCTTTCGGGATTGTCCAGAAAGCAATGGTCGAGCACTGGGAAACTTAACGCAAAGAATGTAGACCTCAGAGACAGACATGCTTGGGCTGGTGTCCTGGCGTTAAGAGCTGTGTGACCTTAGGCAGCTTATTTAACTTGTGTGAACCTCTACTTCCTCATTCATGAAAGGGGGTGACAACGTGTACTGCACAGAGTTAGCATGAGCATTGAATGAGGTGTGGGTCCAGTGACTGGTCCAGACTAGCTATTATCAGTAGTGATTATGGGAGCAATCTGTGGGCTAGCAGTGCCCATCCTGAAGAGTACAAGTTACCCCAACAGGCACCAGGAAAATACTCGACTAGATTCCAAGGGACACATTCTACTAACCTTGAACACGCAAATAATTGCTTCTGGGCTGAGAACAGAGAGGGGATGGGGTGGCTGGGGCTGGCATGGAGGCGGTTGATGTCAACATTAAGGCAGAATAACCAGTGTAGTCCAATAGGACTTTCTGTGATGATGGAAATCTTCTCTCTGCTGAGTTTAATACAGAAGCCTTGAGCTATAGATGGCTACTGATGTACTTGAACTGTAGCCAGTGTGACAGAGGAACTGTAATTTTAATTTTAATGAATTTTAACTAAGTTTAGATTTACGGAGCCACCTGCGGCTGGCTGGTCACGATGTTAAATGCACAAGCTTTAAACCCAGGCCAACTGGGTTCAAATGCTGGCAGCACACTCATTAGCTTTGTGATTATGGGCCAGTTCTGAGCCTCAATTTTCTTACCTTGTAAAGTAAAGGGAAATAATGCTAGGGCCTCAGGGGTTTTGTGAGTCTTCAGCAACATGCGTCATATCCAGCACTCAGCACAGAGCCTGGCACATGGGACACATGGTGGGGGGGTGGGGGGCCAGTAGTGGTGGGCAGGCAATGGGCCAGGAGATTTAACCCTCCCCTCTACCTGCTCCCTTCTTCCCCACAGAACCACATCCTGACCCTAATGTCTGTGGCAGCCCGAATCTACAAGCACCCCAGCATTAGAAACTCCATCAACCTGATGGTGGTAAAAGTGCTGATTGTGGAAGATGAAAGGTGGGGCCCGGAAGTGTCTGACAACGGTGGCCTTACCTTGCGTAACTTCTGCAACTGGCAGCGGCGTTTCAACCAGCCCAGTGACCGGCACCCAGAACACTTTGACACAGCCATTCTGCTCACCAGACAGGTCTGTGGGCTGCCTCCAGAAACCCCAGGGAGGAAGGGAGGCAGGATGGGCGGATCAAAAGGGAGGGCCACTAAGGCCTGCCCAAACATGGGAAATGTCTCCCTGCTGGCCCCAGCTGGACGCCAGGAGCCTCGTGTGTGCAACGAAGAGGGGGAGGTCATGAGGACAAGTGTGAGGTATTTGCAGGGGAAGGACAGGAATCTTGTAAGGGCCCTTTTCCAAAAGTTTGTGACCAGCTGTCCGCTGAGGTCATAACAAGAGGAAATGTGCTCAAACTGCCCAGTAAGAGACCGGGAGTTGGAATGAAGAGAGGAGAGCCATCTGCAGCGGCTGTGAAACACAGAGGCAGGTAACCGGAGATCTGGTAACCTCCAAATCAGGAGCCTGCCCTCCTATCTGGTACAAGTGAAACAGAGAGCTTCCCAAAGGCTGAAGAGTCTAATAACATGTGCCAGGTCCTTTCGACGCCTTCAGTCCCCACAGCGGCCTCACAAAGCCCCATTTTACAACTGAGGAAACTGAGGCACGGGTCGGCCACACAGTGGTAGCGCCCATACTCAAGCCTACGCAGTCTTGCTGCAGGGTCAGTACTCATAACCCCTGTGTAACCTTGCCTCCCCAAACCAGCTGGCTCCAGGACATACCAACATAGAAAAAGAAACAGGCTTCCCACCCGAGTGGCCTTTGTGAAGAAATAGGGCCTTTGGCTGAAAAATTTTCCTTCAACTCAGGAAGAGCAGAAATAGGAGGATTTTCTGTTTGATGTCTGTTCTCACGCCCTCGCTCTCTCCGCCAAGCAGAACTTCTGTGGGAAAGAGGGCATGTGTGACACCCTGGGCGTGGCGGACATTGGCACAATCTGTGACCCCAACAAGAGCTGCTCCGTGATCGAGGATGAGGGGCTCCAGGCAGCCTACACTCTGGCCCACGAGCTAGGTAAGACTTGCCATGCCACCCCTACTGTACTGTGTCAGAGGGAACTGCCTCTTCCAAATCCAGGCCAGCCCAGGGTCTAAGGAATGCAGCTCTCACACATGGCCAGGTCCTACTCAGAATTTTGATAGACTTGATTATATGCAGATAGATACTGTGCTTTCTCCATTGCTACCCTGAGCATGAGGCCACAATATTAAAATAGGGTCTTGGACCATCAGCAGAGGTCACCAGGAAAATGCCAAACCAAGCAAATGCTCAGGTCGAGTTGCAATGCTTTGCCTAGGCTAAGTGGTTAAATCTCTGGGAAGATCCGTTGCAGAGAGAGTGCTGTGTGAGCAAGCGAATCCTTGAGGTACATGTGAATTTGGTACAGGTTGAGGCAGAAAATGAAAGGACATCAATGTTCCTCAGTACTCTGAGAAATCTTCCTGGGAGAGAAAAGCCCAGAGGAAAGCCTGAAACAAAAATCGTTAAGGAACAGGGGCATGGCTGTTCCCATGAGGAGCTGGGGTAACTGGTTAGCCCTTGAGACGCCTTCTTCTGTTAGCAGAGGGTGGCTGTCTTGCAAGAGAGGGGAGAGGTGCTGGGCCTTACGGGGAGCCCACAGGGAGGGGCAGAGCGGGGTGGAGGGCAGCGGAGGCCCGTTAACGGTGAACTTCAGGTCTCTCTTCATCCCAGGGCACGTCCTCAGCATGCCCCACGACGACTCCAAGCCCTGTACCCGGCTCTTTGGGCCCATGGGCAAGCACCACATGATGGCACCCCTCTTCGTCCACCTAAACAAAACGCTGCCCTGGTCTCCCTGCAGTGCCATGTACCTCACGGAGCTCCTGGATGGCGGGCACGGTAAGTGTCCCTCCAGCTTCTCCCTGCTTCTTTCTGGCCAGCTGCTGGTGGTTGAGGTCTGCCCGGCCCGCCTCCTCGATTACTAGATTGCCGTTGGCACCTGCGCTGTTTCTGACTGAGCTCCTTCACAAAGCATCAGAGACATTTAGGACAAAAAAAAACAGAGATATGATCCTCACCCAACGTCCTGTGCCATAGCAGGCTAGCCATCCCCGCAGAGCATGCTCTTCCTTTCCCCTATCTTCCGGCGGCCAGCGTGCTGGGCTAATGTGGATGATGTCACTGAGCAGGTAGAACTAGTCTGAGAAGGTTTTTCTGGAGGAGGTGGGCTTGAACAGAGCTCAAAGGGAAAGAAGAATGTAGTACAGAGAAGAGAAGAGAGCGTCCAGGCCGGAGAGACAGATCATGTGGCAGCTTAGAAACGGCAAAGAGGCAGGGAACAGTGGTGTGAGAGAGCAAGGGCCCGGGGGCGTGGGGGAGGGGTGGCGTGCCTGGTTGAAACAGTTTGACTTATTGGGCAAAAAGCCCTGAAAACAATTTATTCGCGGTTGCTCTCGCTGAAGAAGATAAAGACACCTATGATACAAAAATAATAGATTATCCAAACATCAGTCCTTTGGCTTGATTTCGCATGCCATGGTTTTTGAGAGCACCTTCACATCCCCAATTATACGTGATGTAGTATGACAGCTGGCTTTTCCGAGGTGCACACTGAATGTAAGTACGATGTTCTGGATGACAACAACACAAAAATTCAATCCTAGCAAAATTTTTACTACTGCTAGTCAAAAATGCGATAGGCTCATATTGATGATTGAGTGTTGATGGTTTTTAGCTTGTGATCAAAGAAAGTAGTGACTGGTCCTTAAACCCCAGCAATAATGTGGGAGGCCACCAAGAGCTGAGAGAGGGAAAGTCCTGCTTCTCATTCTTGTTCCTCTGCTTTCCTCCATTTCTCAGGAGACTGTCTACTGGACGCCCCCACTTCGGCCCTACCCCTCCCGACAGACCTCCCGGGCCGCAGGGCCCTCTATGAGCTGGACCAACAATGCAAGCAGATCTTTGGGCTGGGTTTCCGCCATTGCCCCAACACCTCTGCACAGGACATCTGCGCCCAGCTTTGGTGCCACGTGGATGGCACCGAGCCCCTTTGCCACACGAAGAACGGCAGCCTGCCATGGGCTGATGGGACGCCCTGTGGGCCTGGGCACCTCTGTTGGGACGGCCGCTGTCTGCCTGAGGAGGAAGTGGACAGGCCCAAGGTGAGGGACGGCCCCTTGGTGGTGTGGGAGGGTGGGGCGGGGGAGGCTGTTTTCAAGGAGGAAACCACACTTGAGGACCATGAACTGTGAGACTTTGGGCCAGGCTGCAACCGTGACTTCCAAGTAGAATTACTCATCTTTTAACAAACAAAGCAAAGCATATTTACCCAAATTCAAGAGGAACCCTTCAAGGCTGTACTCTCGAATGACAGATGGTGGCAGATTGATGAAGCCACCAGTGCTTAGGGCATTTTGGGAACTCTCCCTTGGTAATTGCTTTGAGGTTAACTTGAAGGCTTGTGAGGAATGGTGATAGGTATGAAGCATTCCAGCACAAAGACCAGAATGTGGCCATTCAATAAAGAGAGGCCATCATGAATTCCATTACAAACAGAGTAATAGCAGGAGAGGAACATTCAATCAAGAACTGAGGAAAAAATATCCATATCCTACCCATGCCCGAGCTGCGTTCATAATTAGAGGTCAGGAGAATGAGATTAGTTGTGAATATTCCATACTCAAGAGGGGAGAAGGAATCAAAGCTGTCTCTGACCAGGCAGAGAAAACTTGGCCTAGGACATAGTAAACTTACAAGAAAAACCAAGGCAATGCCAGCAAGAGTGTTTAAATGATTCCCTTCTTTGCCCTGCTCTTAATACTTCCAAACCGTGAGGCTGCTCACATTTCTCTTACTGCGAGTCACTGAGCCCTGCCTATGAAACAGCATCCGCTGAGTTTTGCAGCCTGGTCCCAGCCCAGCACTGAATCACTGGGGTGGGGGTGGGGGTGGCCTGAGCGCTCACTGTCCAGAAGGACTATCTCCTCAGTGGCATGTCCTTTGTCCTGAGGCTCATGAGCTGGCTTGGGCCAGGTTAGCCACGCTCTTTCTAAGCTCGAACCAGGGCAGGATTCATAGATTCATCCTCAGCCACTTCTCATCCTCCCCATTCAGACACTGAGCTTCTCTTCTAGGTACTGACCCCCTCCCTCACCCCCCAATAGCATGTGCTTCATACATTACTGAGGGGAGGAGAGGGGGTCTGTCCAACATTCCCCAGCAGCAGAGCCAAGCTCAATGCAGGGGGACTTTGACAAGGAATGATCATGGGATGATGTTGATCATCTGTTTTTAAGGACAGAGAACACTTCATAAAACACTATACGACAGAATCATAAGTATGTAAAGTAATCATATCTTTATGATTATTCAGAGCAAAAGTGTAAGAAGTTATCAGTGAAAATCACATCAGTGGTTTTATTTGGGTAGTGTTTTTTTTTTTTAATATTTTTATTTATTTGTAGGAGAGAGAGAGAGAGAGAGACAGCGTGAGCAGGGGAGGGTCAGAGAGAGGGAGTCACAGACTGAAACAGGCTCCAGGCTCTGAGCTGGCAGTCAACACAGAGCCTGACGCGGGGCCCGAACCCACGAACCGCGAGATCATGACCTAAGCGAAAGTCGGACGCTTAACCGACTAAGCCACCCAGGCGCCCCTTGGGTAGTGTTTTTTAAAAGTTTTTGAATATTTATTTCTTTTAAGAGAGAGAGAGACAGAGTGTGAGCAGGAGAGGGGCAGAGAGAGAAGAAGAACACAGAAGCCAAAGCAGGCTCCAGCCTCTGAGCTGTCAGCACAGAGCCCAATGCGGGGCTCCAACTCACAAACTGCGAGATCATGACCTGAGCTGAAGTCAGACACTTAACCGACTAAGCCACCGGGGTGCCCTGGGTAGTGTGTCTTCCTTTTTTTTTAAAGTGCTATTTTCTTTTTTATACTTTACTGGGGTTTCCACTTTTTACACAAGTAAATAGGACATTTTTAAGAATTATTTCCCTTTTGAAAACCCTATGAACCCATCAAAGGCACAGCTCTCTGTTCTTACAGGTTGATTGTTAAAGATAGAAGCCACTCTATTTCCCGGGCATTTTCCTACTACTGGAACTGGCAGCTGGTAGTCAGATAGCAACAGCTCCCCGCAATTACTCCTTTAAACCGGGACTTCTCAGCCTCTGCACTGGAGACATTTGGAGCTGCCTAAGTCCTGGTTGTGAACGGGCTGTCTTCTTCATTGCTGGATGTTCATTGCTGGGTGCCCATTGTTGGGTGCCCATTGTCGGGTGTTCGTTGTTGGGTCTCATTGTCGGATGTTTATTGTGAGATGTTTAGCGGCACCCCATCTTCTTTCCACGAGAGACCAGCAACATATGCCCTCCCCAGGTGTGGCAACTAAAATGTCTTCTAACATCGCCAAATATCTCTAGAGGATAAAACTGGCCCAGGTGGAGAACTGCTGCGTTAGACCCAACCTTATTCCCATAAAATGTTGTTTCATTCAACAACTAACGCCAAGCACCTTACTAATGGCAAGACACGGGGGAGTCAGCCGTGAACAAGTCCTGCACAGCCTCCATGTTCAAGAAGACAATAGCCAAGCAAACCACAGAGTCATTAAACAAGTGATTAGGGCAGTTTGCTGAACAACACCCCCCAGTAGGAGCATGACTAGATGAGGAGGTCAGGGCCATGGCTCCCTGTTACCCTGACAGCTGAGGCCTCCTCACCTCTTCTCCTGATTCACTGTGGCCTTGTGTGTTGTAGGCTGTAGTGGATGGAGGCTGGGCCCCATGGGGACCCTGGGGAGAATGTTCCCGGACCTGCGGAGGAGGAGTACAGTTTTCACATCGTGAATGCAAGGACCCTGAGCCTCAGAATGGAGGAAGATACTGCCTGGGTCGGAGAGCCAAGTATCAGTCCTGCCACACAGAGGAATGCCCCCCTGATGGTAATCACCACTGATGGCCACTGCTGTTGTCACTGCAGCAGATCCCCAGACAAGAAGTAGGGTGGGTCTCCTGGGATGCAGAGCGTTCCTGTGACCCAGATATAAATGGACTCTGCAAGACACCAAATTTTAGGGCAAAGCTTAGTGGCCTCTAGACAGCTCTCACTTGGGCTGGGAGAGCATAGCAAAGTCAAGGAAAGAAATAGCCCTTGTCTTCCAAGATGTGGAAATAGAGGATGTCATTACCAACCAAACTCATTCAGGGGTTCGGGGGGAGCTCTGCAGAGGGGCTAGCGTCTAGGATACTAATCCTCCTGGAGGCATCTGAACCCTCATCTGTGTGCAGAATAGAAGTGTTTTCCAAAGCAACTGTCAGAGCCAAACCTCCACTGTCTTTCCAGCCAACATTCAGCCCAGGGCGGAGGGAGGGTTTCTGAATCTGATTCTACTGCACATTCCTTCTGAGAAGAGTTGCCCATCTTCCCTTGGGGCCATGGCAACTGCCTGATGGAACCTTGCCAGGGAGCAGCACCACCTCTACCTCCCTTTGGCATATATTCCTACCCCCTAGTTCCCACTAGAAAGCACACACATGAACTCAGAGGCAGCAGAGGTAGCAGCAGAACTGGTGAGAAGGAATTATTAGACGTTTTTCCCCACCATCCCATCCAACTCCCCCTTGTGCAGATCCAGGGAATATTGGCAGGCAGCAAACGACAAGCAGAGTTTCAAGGGAGATTCATCCAAGTGCAAAGACTCACTGACATTGGGTTGGTGTCTAATGAGGGAATCTGTAGGCTTTGCAGTTTTGCAAGACAGGAGGGATCAGCAATGGCATGAGGCTCTCGAAATTTTGCTCTGGAATCATGAGAATTTGCCTGGCATATGGGGGTAAAGAGAAAGGAGAGGGGATGAATATAAAGCACAAGGTAGACATGGACAGTAGGTGATAGTATGGTCTCAAGATGCACAAGGGTCAGCCTTCTCATTCAAGTGGTTTTTAGTGCCTCTTGTGTGGCTCCAACTATAATAGGTGTTATAAATGACATTTTAAAAACATACAGTGCATGTCCTCAAAGGACTTGCGGTCTAGTTAGAGATCCGCATGCCTTTTACAAAACAATTAAAGCCTAATCTATGAGGCCTGGACCCCTAGGCTTCTGAAGAATTCAGAGCAAGGAAAAGCCTGAGCTAGTCAGAAGCTTCACAGGGAGTTAGGGCTGAGCAGGGCCTGGACAATGGAGATGGTAACGAAGTGAAGGACGATGTGTGCAGATGTGTGCCAGGGAGGAGATGAAGAGGTTTGAGAGGGGCTAGGATTTGCTCAGGTGGAGTCAGGCAGCATACTAGCACTTCAAGGCTACACAACAAACATGAAATGTGAAAGCTAAAAATGTGCCAGCTGTCCGTCAGGGAAGCTTTTTGAAGCACCAGACCACTCAGGTGCATTGAATCAGAATCTCAGGAGTAGGACATGGCCATTTGTGTTATGAAAAGTATCTACAGGCCATGCAGATATGCAACGAGGGTGGAGAACCTCAGTAGTAAGAGCAGGTTTAATTTCAGGATTGTGGCGTTAAAAAAAAAAAAAAAAAAGTGTTCCTTCTGACAGATTGTCCGGGAAGCAGCATGCAGCAGGATTGGAGAGGAGGCTGGGCACTAGGTCTCACATGAAACTGCAATGCCTCCGCTTGTGGGAGGTGGACTCAGATGGTGAGAGTGGGAAAGAGACACTTAAAATTGCAGATTGTCCCGAATAGAATGTAGGACTTGACAACAGGTTGGAAATAGTGGATGTAGATGCTCACGCGTTCAGCAGAAGCCCGATTCTAGTGTCACGGCAGAAGGTGGTAGTATCCCCAAGTGCAAACTAAACCAGTTAATGGAGGAGCCATATGGGGTCGGGCTTTTGCTGAGCTGGAGGTAATCCCACTACTAGAAATGGAGGTCCCCCCAGAGACACCCAGAATTATAGCAGGTGAGGGACAGGGGTGAGCGCAGAACTAGAGATAGATCTGAGCATCCTTGGCCACATGTCCAACATCACCAAGGAAGTCAGAATAGAGCACTATTAGCAGGGGCCCAAAAATATGCTCCATGGGCATTCAAGCTTCCTAAATTGTCCCCTGCTCCTACTAAGTTTATTCATTTATAAGATAGAATTGGTATCTTCCCCAAATGGAAAGGACATTGATCTCAGAAAGGACATTTATCCTTACCTTGCCACACGGACCTAGATTGGGGGAGTCTAGGAATGTTGAGCCCAGATGACACTGGACCTGTGTCCTGGGATTGGGTCAAAGCCAGGAGGAATAAAGGGGCCCTGAATCCTGGCATTTATGCAGCTGGGTCATCCCTGCTCTAGCAAGCTACGTTACCTCCATACGGTTTCTTACTCTTTGTAGGGAAAAGCTTCAGAGAGCAGCAGTGTGAGAAGTACAATGCCTACAATTACACAGACATGGATGGGAACCTCCTACAGTGGGTCCCCAAGTATGCTGGGGTGTCCCCCCGGGACCGCTGCAAGTTATTCTGCCGAGCCCGGGGGAGGAGTGAGTTCAAAGTGTTCGAGGCCAAGGTGAGAATCCCTGTGGAGCTCAGAACTACGGGTGGGGAGCAGGGTCACCTGGTTTGACCCCACCTGTGGGCTGTCTCTGTGCACACCATGCTCTTTGTTATCCTCCCTCTCTCCACTGCAGGTGATCGATGGCACCCTCTGTGGGCCTGAGACTCTGGCCATTTGTGTCCGCGGCCAGTGCGTCAAAGCTGGCTGTGACCATGTAGTAGACTCGCCTAGGAAGTTGGACAAATGTGGGGTGTGTGGGGGCAAAGGCAATTCATGCAGGAAGGTGTCTGGTTCCCTCAACCCCTCCAGGTGAGTGTCACCCATGGTCCTGTGTCTGAGTTCTAGAAGAGCAGGACAAGCTTTAGAATCACATCGGCCTAAGTGTGGACTGTGGCGGCCAGTTAATACGCACGCGGTACTGAGCTGTAGTTTCTCTATAAAGCATTGGGAGGCCCCCCCTATCTCAGAATCATAACAAGTCATGAGATGGGCGGAACGCTTGGCACAGTGACTGACCCGTAGAGAGGATGGTGCCCAGGGGAGCCAGAGGCCCCAAGGATAGGGGTGTATCAGCTCTGAGTCAACTGGCAATACAGCTATGCTGACTAACCGGGGCCTTGGCCAGAAAGCAGCTCCCCCAGGCCTGTTTTGGGAAGGCTATCTCATCCTACACCTGGTGAGTCCCAACCTTTCTGCAGGTAGATCTTTCAGAAAGGGGTACAAAGGGCGGCGGGGTGGGGGGGTGTGTCTTGGTGACCTTAGGGTTTTCATGAATCTGACAACTCTGGACGCTTTCTTACATCTTAAAGTCATATGTTCATAAAACTCGTATTTAAGTGCTTTCATCCCTGTAGCTTCATTTGATTCCTGAAATAAGGCTATCAGGTGGCCAGTACTATTATCCCCCATTTACAGATGAAGAAGCTAAGGCACGAAAAGATCACATGCTGCTCCTAAGGTCACATGACAGCCAGGAAGAGAACCCAAGTGTCTTAATTCCTGGGCTTTTTTTTTTCCTGCCGCGGCATACACAATTCCCAGAGAGGAAGGACAAGGACATATGTTACATGGCTGCACTGTGCCCTTCTCTGTCTCTCACTATCTTTCACCTTATCGAGCTCAGAGAACAGAACCAGCCTACAGCAGACAACTTGGCAGTCTTCAAATTTAAACTCAAAGGATATAGAAAAAAGAAGCATGCGGTGTGGGATATTCAGATATTGGGTGCGTTAGCTAGCTTTCTTAGGCATTAGACATATGGGGCTGTGGATTCTTTCAGAGGTGCCCTAAACTAAGCAGCTAGCCTGAGTGGGTAGCAGAGAACCGACCACCTGTCCTCAATCATCTTTGCTTTCTTCGCAGCCTATGAAACACAAACACTTTTCCCCAGAAAGGAAGAATAAAAACTAAGGTTTCTCCATCCGACATAAAGCCCTAGACCTATAGTAGAGTTAAAACATGTTCCCCGGGGTGCCTGGATGGCTCACGCGGCTAAGCATCCAACTCTTGATTTTGGCTCAGGTCTTGATTTCCTGGTTTGTGAGTTCGAGCCCCACGTCGGGCTTCACACTGCTGGTGCAGAGCCTACTTGGGAATCTCTTTCTCTCAGTCTCTTTCTGCCCCTTACCCTCACACACTCATGCTCATTCTCGCTCTCTCTCTCAAAATAAACTTTAAAATAAGAAAGAAACACGTTCCCAAACAGCATCCTATCTTCTCAGAAGCACACAGCTCATGCTGTCTCGACACACTGGAAGAAGGCAACTAGAAGCAGCATTTATGACCCCAGCTCCTGCCCTGGGGCCCTTTAACCAAATACAGGGGACCGATTGGCTCTAAGAGGTGGCGTGAGATGTCCATCCTGGTCAGATTCTGGAACGGGTGTGTGGAACAGATTTTTCCACATGGGTTTGAGCTCTGGGTATGAAGGTTGCCAAGCAAAGTTATATACCAATGCAAGGAGCTAAAACTGTTTTTGAGATCTCACTTGAGCCAAGAGTGGCCAAGTTTGGCAGCACTGATACAGCTTTGCAAATCCTTCTGGGATATCTTCCTCTGTGCTGATGTTCAGATCCATACATTTAAACTCCAAGCTTTTGAAACAGAGTTACCAAGCAAAGCAAAAACCCTTGAAAATCCCAATGCGCAGAACATTCCTGTTGGCCTCAGCAGCTAATTTATGAGGAACTTTGGGGCAACTACTTGGATGATTTGCTGGTGGTTTGTGTCTGTCCGCCCTGGTCCAGCATGCTAACTTCCTGAGGCACCGGGCTGGGTAGCCACTGGTCCTAAGGATGTCTGTCTTTTTGTTCCTGTCATAGTTATGGCTACAATGACATTGTCACCATCCCAGCTGGTGCCACTAACATTGATGTGAAACAACGGAGCCACCCAGGGGTCCAGAACGATGGCAACTACCTGGCATTGAAGACTGCTGATGGGCAGTACCTACTCAATGGAAACCTGGCCATCTCTGCCATAGAACAGGACATCTTGGTGAAGGGGACCATCCTTAAGTACAGTGGTTCTATTGCCACCCTGGAGCGGCTGCAAAGCTTCCAGCCCCTGCCTGAGCCTCTGACCGTGCAGCTCCTGACTGTCCCTGGTGAGGTCTTCCCCCCCAAAGTCAAATATACCTTCTTTGTTCCTAATGACGTGAACTTCAGCATACAGAACAGCAAAGAGAGGGCAACCACCAACGTCATCCAGCCGCTGCTCAATGCGCAGTGGGTGCTAGGGGACTGGTCTGAATGCTCCAGCAGCTGCGGGGCTGGCCGGCAGCGGCGGACTGTGGAGTGTCGGGACCCCAACGGCCAGGCCTCCACCACCTGCAATGAGGCCCTGAAACCTGAGGATGTCAAACCCTGTGAAAGCCAGCCGTGCCCGCTGTGATCCAGCAGGGCGGGGCCAGTCTCATGCTCATGGACTTGGGGTGCTGGGGTGCAGACAAAGGTACCCACTGTGGCGACCCTACCTGTGAGGTGGCGTTGCCTACCCAGGCTTGCCATTGCCACGGCCACTCCATTTCGGCATGAATTCACAATGGGGAGAAGAGAACAGGGGCAACAGATCCTAAAGTCTACTATCTGGTGGGTTGAACCTAGTATGGGTTCAGGTAGAGGACATAGGTTAAAAGGTATTAAAAAAAAAAAAAAAAAGCACTTATTGACCCAAACAGGAGATTCAGCCTGTTTGCAAAGGACTAGCAGAGTTAAATGGAGAAAAGTTTTTCCTATTTGGTTTCCCCGATAAATAATCTACCTCAGAGGGAAAAAATTAGTAAGGGACTTGGAGTATGAGGTTGACGGCTAATGTCAAAGCTCCACAGCTGTGCCCCCCGAGCCACCTTCAGAAATGACCTTGACTGTCATCAGTATTAAAATCCATCGCCTAAAGGGCTGCAGAGTTGCAGGACTGTGGAGAGCCGAAGGGTCTCAGGCTGCCACCTGCAGGGGCGGGTCCATTTCAAGTATTTATGCAAATGTGTCTCTGAACTAAAGTGTGATCTTGTGCCAATGCAGTGGTCTGATGTGGTTCAGTATTTCTTTAGAAAGGGCAGAGGACCCAGAGCCCAAGGACGGAGGCTAAAACTAGGTCAGGTGACCTTGAACACACACACAGGGAAGCTGGCCCCTTGCCAGATTCTCTTAGGCCTTCCTCCTGCTGAATCCAGCTCATTCAGGCAACTCTTCATCATAATCTACACCAGTGATTCTCAAACTCAAGCAGGCATCCAGAGGGATTCTTAAAGTACAGATTTCTGGGCCCTACCCCAAGAGTTTCTGATTCAGTTGGTCACAGTGGGGACCTGAGAATCTGCCTTTCCAGCAAGTTCCCAGGTGATGTGGAGGCTGCTGGTTTAAGAACCACTGCTCTGCTGGAAATATCCAACTTGGAGGCAACAGTGGCTGTGGGATGCTTCTGGGCTCATTACTCTTGAGGAAGACTATCCCATTCTACTCTGCAAACATACACAGCCTTCCTTTGATATACTGACCAGCCAGAGATACCAGATTCTCTGTGGACCTGAGGAAAGCTGAACCCATATTTAAGCACTATCATCCCAATGACCTCAGCTCCTTCTCTCCACATCAGACTTTACCTCCCCACTCTTCTGGCCCCAACAACTCTCAATGGTCCTGATCAGCCTTTTCTACATGAACTGCATTCCCCACCTGCTACCTAAACCGTGCCTGAGAGCCCCAGAATCCTGCCTTCCTCTCTGTATCTCCTCACCTCTTCCTGGCTCAGTCTTCCATATAATCTAGTGTAGAGGGAACTTAGTCCTTGCTCATAAATGGGTGAGATGAAACAATGCCATCAAGAAGTAACATTCTAGGGGCGCCTGGGTGGCTCAGTCGGTTAAGCGTCCGACTTCGGCTCAGGTCATGATCTCATGGTTCGTGGATTTGAGCCCCGTGTCGGGCTCTGTGCTGACAGCTCAGAGCCTGGAGCCTGTCTTCAGATTCTGTCTCCCCCTCTCTCTCTGACCCTCCCCTGCTCACGCTCGCTCTCTCTCTCAAAAATAAATAAAAAACATAGAAAAGAAGTGACATTCTAGTGAAAAGAAGGAACATATATAAATTCACTTCTTCCCTTTTTTCATCACTTTGACCCCTTCATCCCTCCCTTTTGCTTTCTCTCAAGATTGCCTCAAATAACTGGTGACATGGGCAGAGAGGATGCTATAGGGAGCCCCGGTGTGAATGAGGAAAAGGTGCCCTCTGGGAGGACTCACCCTGGGAGCACGAGACAAAATAATTGGGATTCCGGCCCCTACAGTGCCCTTGGCGGGTCGCTGCTGGTCAGCTCTGTGTGGTGCACATCTCCACACGGAGTTGACCACTTTTTTCCCTGCCTGCTGACTCTAGTGAGTGGGAGGCCAGGCTTACCTAAACATAAACAAGCACACACACACAGGCATGTCGATGACGACTAGTAAAACCAGATTCTTCCTTGCTGTTCACCAGT
This sequence comes from Proteles cristata cristata, assembly GCA_017311185.1. NCBI lineage: Eukaryota > Metazoa > Chordata > Mammalia > Carnivora > Hyaenidae > Proteles > Proteles cristata. The sequence goes on from JAESUZ010002230.1 coordinate 1,262,797, forward strand.
TTTGTTGAGACTGATGTATGTTTCTGCAACTCCTCATCTCCTTCCGTTTCTCCTCCTCCCTAGACTAACCAAAGCCAAGCGTGTCCCCCATGCACTGCCCAGAGCAGTCCAGCTGTGCCATCCTTACTGCCTGCATCACTAACAGGCACCACGTTTGCCCTGGAGTTCAGCTGGCAGCAGAGCTGCTGATGTGCAAAGCAGAATGGAATCCAGCTTGGCTCTTCCTTGCTGTGTGGGCTCGGCCAGGCTCACAGAATACATACTTGTTTGTGTCTGGAAATTCAACAGCTGCAGTACAGGGACTCAGAAAATAGATCTGCGGAGAGAGCCTACACCATTATTTCCCCTGGCCAACCTCAACCACCCTTTTAGCCCTGAGAAGGGAAGACTACATTTCTTCTGAGAGTTTGCATTTTCCCACTAGTGCTCCTAATCTAGTGCTTGCGAAAGTCCCTAAGGCCCTGACTCGGCAGGTAGCTTGGTCATTCATCTGGATCCTCTAAACACCTGCCAGAAATATTTCAGAGGTGGTACATTAGCATCAAAGTTCATTTCTTTCATCTTTAATGTAAGTGAATCCTTGCCTGGGGTTTATTCTCTGCCCTTTATTCCCCTGTAGCTGACCAGAGGGATTTGTGAATTTATAAAACTATGCGACATTATTGTTCCCCAGCCCATGGCAGCAAACCACCCCCCTTCCAGGAACACTGTCCAGGGGCGATGGGACCATCTTCCCACTAACTCCACATCATGCCCCTCTGATACGTTCGCTAGGCTCTTCGTGTTTAGGGTTTTTAACCAAGTAGACTGTTCCTCTCTCCAAGCATCCAACCATGTAGTTCTTCTTGCTTTCCTCTGGATCCCTCTTCATTTTTTCCAAGCGTTCCCCCTCCCCCACCACAATGAAAGAGAAAAAAAGGAGATGAACAATAGGAAAGTTCTGAAGAGTATTTTGGCTTTTGCTTTGTCATGATATTTTCAGCTTCTGGTCCAGGGCAAGTAAGGAGAAAGACTTTGTCACCACTGCATTCTTGAGTCTGTAAAGTGGTAAGGCAATATGCTTTCACACATAGCCCAGGCCTCCCAGGGTCTGAGTCTCCCCTGGTTGTAGGAAGAGGGTTACGAGCCTACAGCAACCTCTGCTCTACATGCTCTGCCTCAGATCACCAAGACCCTCCAGGAAACAGCCATGTCCCCTTCACTGTTGGAAATGAGATATGGTTTGTAAGAGTGAACAGAAATCCGGAACCTACCAAAGAGAATCAGATGTAGTATCACTCTTAGGTTTCCAGATTCTGCTGCCACAGCCTCACCACTTCCTTGTGTCGCTTCAGTCATCGAAGCTAAATTACTGAACACACAGCCCAAACGAAACATGAGGTTGGATAAGCACGAGGAAGACGAAGAAGGCAACATCTTAGGCAAGGTTAAGCTACTGTCCCCAACACCTGTCCTTCTCCGCCCTGACTTTGCTCCGTGTAGAGCAGGAGAAGATGTCCTAAGTAAAGGGAAGTGTACACATGCCAGCATGCCACGCCCCAAGACGCTGTCCATGGGCACCGGGACAGGAGGCAGAGGAAAGGAGGGACCCAGCTGCACTCTTGCCCTTGAGAAATACAAACGGCTTTGCTCGCTTTGGGTGGCCCTTGGCTGCAGAACAGTATGTCTACAAGAAAGCTCCCTTCTGGCACAGCATGTTTTCCTGTAGTCCTTCAAGAAAGCTGCGTGTGGAATGTGAGAGATAGAAGTCACTCACCTAAGCTGACATTTTTGCTGGTTCAATTTAGATAATCATGCAAGTGATATACTGTGGTCATATTGGCCTTACGTATGTAAAAATCCTAGATGGCACAAAATAACCGCGGGGGAGCTAAATATTGAAGCACTGACTGAGCAGAGTGCTGGGGTTGTGACCTCCATGCTTTCCTTGCCTCACTGGTACTCCATCAGCCCTTCCCAGGCACTGTCTGTTTTCTAGGTTAACACCTGCCAACAACCTGGGCAGACTTGTCATAATAGATGTGCCCCTTCACAGCCTGGTTCATTTTTCTTCAGACGGAGAGTATCTCTAAGATCCCACAAGTGGCCTTTCTTGCTTAAAATTGAGTGCCAGCCAGCCCACGCCCCTCAAAAAACAGATTAAAAAGCTCCTCACAGACACTGCCCAAGCGTTGGGAAGAGAAAGGTGAGACTCAACATCCAAGTAAGTCTGAACAGTAGATGCTAGTTCAGGGAGAGAGAAATATAGGAGCATTCACAGCCACCTGTCCCCTCAGCCCTTGGGCTCAGTGGGGAGAGACAGGAAAGTTCTGGCTAGTCTTCCATCCCCATGAGCACCCAGGCTACCCCGGAAAGATGCACACTTGCCCCAGGAAAGGAGAGAATGAAGAAGCCTTCTTCAGACCTCACCATCCCTCATTCCCAAACATCTTGTAAGTCCCAAGGGCACTGGAAGACTTTGTCTTCAGCCAAACACAACTTCCTGTTTCTAAGAAAGGGCAGGGGAAAAATAGTTGAAAGAGCTTTTGGGCACTGGAGATTTCAAGTTTCAGTAAATGCAAATGAATCAGACACATGTGGAATGAATTTCTCCGGAAGTAAGAAAAGATGCTGTGAGTTCCTCTTGCTGGACCAGAAAGAGGTAGCTGGGCTGGGAGGCACATCAGAGGCTGAAAGGAGGGAGAAAAGCCATGTGAACATTGGATCAGCAAGAGGGTCCTGGTGATCACAAGGGTCAATGCGGGCCCTCCCAAGGCCACATCCTGAACTTGCTTATTACTCAGAACTTCTCTACCTCTGAAGTTATAAACTTAAATATCCTACTACCGACCACAACTTCCTATCCTTCAAGATCTCTCGCTGGCTCCCATTAAATTTATTCAAGGGACCTCAGATCCTTGACTACCTCCCCATATACACATTCCTCTGTCTTTATTTCTCTTCTGTCTCCACTTCGTCTTTCTTTGTGCTGCTTAGATTCCATGTGCTAGCGTCTCCACTTCAGTTTTGCCTAACAGCCCTAACTTCCTTGTCCCATTGACATTCTGTGGAGGTCAACAAGCAAAGCCTCACTTCGGAACCCTTCAACTATCTGCCTCATTCTCATCATCATGCTAAAAAGCAGGCTCCACACCACTGAGGGAAATCACACATGCACCACCATAGAGTTTGAGGCCCCAATGGAAACTCTGACCAGCAACACAAGCAGACTTCTTATGCACTCTCTCCGCTATCCTAAAGTGCATGATCCTGCCATATTTACCCTTACAATGAGTAGATGATCTTACCTCCTACTACCAAGTGGTACCCAAAACTGCATCTCCCATGATAGAAGGGAGAGAGAGGACAGTCTCACTATTAACAGGTCAAGGTATAGACTTGAATGTAGAGGAACATTAGAATTCTACCTTATTTTGGATTCAGAAGATATATTCCAATTTCTGTCAAGTCTACAGGAAGGTGAAGATACAGAAGATAATCTCTCTACCTTATTAAATTAATCTCTCAACTCTTCTAAAGGTCACAGCATATCAAGTCTAGAAAGCCAGGACTCATATATGGTTCAATTTCCCCATCTCATCATCCTTGTTGACCCCTCTGTTCTCCACAGAGTAGTGCCTTTTCTACTCAGAGAAATGCCTTTTCTTGGGCTTGGTCCCTGACAGGATTTGTCAGTCATTCTGTTCCATGTAGAGTCACTGCTACATGGAGCTGGGTGTTCAGATCTCAAGGGTGGAGGAGATGAAGAAGAAAAAAGCCCTCACAGGGACAGGTCCAAGGACAAAATATCTTAAAGACAATAGACTTTCCACCATGCTAACTTTGGCCTCCTGCTAGCCTATCTCTGATGTGTTGTAATGCTGAAAGAATGTCTCCCTCGTTTCCATCTTGAGTTATTTACCAAAGGCCCCTTCGGTTTCCTCAGGCTCCAAATGTGCTAGATGGCAGGAAGAGGGATGGGGGTGGTGGAGAAAAATGTACCTACAAGAAAAGGAATGTCATCATATAAAAATGTTCAATTTCTTACCACCAATCCTAAGGTCTTACCTATGGCTATACCTATTTTTTTCTTAAATCCATCCTTTCTTCCTGTTTCTGTTACATGATGAGGTATTTCCCTACTGTCAGAATTAATTCTTTCTGGACCCCACAGCCCTCCACATTTTTAAGCCCTCTCCTGTAGATTAGCTTCTCCCTCTCTGCTGGCTCCTTCCCGTGAGAGTCTGAAGGCACTGCCTCATTTTGCTGCTGCCATGTTGCAGCCCTATCTCTTCATGCTCCCCTTGCTCGCTGTACACTCTTCATTTCTTCTGGACATCCATATGCATTCTTCCCTTGTCCTGAAATGCCCTTTTTCCCTCTTCCCTTCTCCTCACTTCAACAAACTCCTACTTATTTTTCAAGCCCCAGATCAAGGTCACTTCCTCAAAGAAGCCCCTGGGTTGGGTTAAACACCCACATGGCATTGTGCAGTTCATATTTCAAATATGCAGCACACTGGTGGTCCTTTCTGTCTCCTCTGCTAGACTCACAGTGTCGTGTTGGCTTGCATACAACAGGCACCTCATAAATGAAGAAATAAATGATCAAGTTTTTTCTACCTAAGTACATTTACATCACCCCATGTTCCTCTCTGCTCCTCCCACAGTCAAGCTTGGGAGAATTGCTCCCCCACCCCTCACCCTCCCAGCAATCCAACTCTCTCCACAACTTCCCACAGGGACTAACTTGCCAAAGTTGTCAGTGACCTTGTGCTAAATGCAGCAGACATTCATCTCTCCTACTGCCTGAGTTCTGGCCCTCCTTCATAATTGTGGAGATCCTCAGGGTTCTGCTCAGTCTTCAGTCTTCCTGGGTGATCTCATACGCTCCCGTCATTTCAGTTTTTTCCGCATGCTGATCACTTTCAAATTTAAGTCCTGAGATTGTGTCAGGGGTCCCCGAGACCACCCCATATTTAGAAATTCACTGAAGAACTCACAGAACTTAGCATGTAGCTATTCTTATGGCTGAGGCTTATTACAGAGAAACTGCTGAATTATAAGGGACAAAGACACAGGCAGAGTCTGGAAGAATCCACATGAGGCTTCCTTGTGCTTTCTTCCTCCCATGAGGGGCCACCCAGAGCACAGTCTTTCTCTAAAGCCTGTGTGTAATGTTTCTGCTCAGGGACGCCCATGAGATACTCAGTGCCCAGTGTTTTAATTGGGGGCCAGTCAAATAAGCTACCTCTGCCTAGCACATATAAAAATCCCAGACTCCCAGAAGGAAAGTAGGTGTTCAGCATAAATCATACTGTCTGCACAAACAGTCTAGCCACAGCGAACCGGCCTTATCAGTCAAGTGTTAACTGGGACACTCTGAGAGCCAAGTTCCCAGACACAAGCCAAGGGCCCACCGTGCAATCAGGTCTCTCTAGTAGTCACTGCTTTCTGGCTAGAGCTGGATCCTGAACCACAGGCCCATGTGTTTCCAACTTCCCACCAGACTCAGTGTCCTCAAACTCACCCTCTTCCTCCCAGCTGTTATGACTATGACCTGTCTTCTGTTTCTCCTTCTTCCCCACCCACCCTATCCACTGGCTCCCAAATGCAACCGCTCCCCTCTACTCCCACTGCTGCTCGGGGTCACCACCCCATAGGATGGCTACCACAGCCCTCAGAACAGGTGTCTCTTATTCTGCTTGACCTCCCTCCAATCTGATGCTCACATTACTCAGAGCTATCTTTTAAACGTGAAAATTGGGTCACTTCATGTCTCCATTTAAACTGTATAGTGGCTGCCAAATGCACTAAAAATATAAATCTAAAACTCTTTTTGGTTTTTGAAGGGGGTAGGGAGAGAGAATCCCATGAGGGGCAGAAAGAGACAGAGGGAGAGAGAGAGAGAGAAGTGGGGTTCACCTGAAGCGGGGCTTGCCTCATGAACTGTGAGATCATGACATGAGCTGGAGTCTGATGCTGAACCGACTAAGTCATCTAGATGCCCCTAAGTCTAAAACTCTTTAACAAGACCAACAAGTTCCTAAGTGTACTGTCCCATAGCAGCTTCCAGTCTTATTTTACATCACTCTCCTCCTCAGGTGACATTTGTGTCTTGTCAGTTTCTCACCCAGCCCTTTCTCATCCAAGGGCTTTACACATACCCTTCCCATGCCTGGGATGCTCTTTCCTCTGCCCATCCCTGGCTCCCTTCAACTCATCCTCAGGGTCCCAGGTTGGCGGTCATGTCCTCAGGAAGCCCTCCCTCATTTTCCCCAATCTAAATAAGGCCCCATTACTCTCTTTCATAATAAGTAACTATAAATGTCTTATGTGCATTGTTTATGTCTAGCCTCCTCTCCTCCCCACTAGACTGCAGCTTCCATGAGGATGGGGACTCTTGGTTCACTGCTAGATATCCAGAGCCAAGCTAGTGCCAGCCACCTGGCTGTGTGCTGTCTCCATTGGCTCGAGCTGCCCTAATGAAGTACCATGGACTGGGTGGCTTAAACAAGACATTTCTGGAGACTGGAAGTCTGAGACCAGGGTGCCACCCTAGTCAGTTCCTGGTGAGGACCTATTTCCCGGCTTGTAGAGGGCCACGATTCTGGGGAGAGAGTGAGAACACAAGCTTTCTGGAGTCTCTTCCCATATGGACAGAAACATCACGAAGGCCCTACCTTTGTGACTTCATCTAAACCTACTTCCTCCTAAAGGCCCCATCTCCAAATACCATCACACTGGAGGTTGGCACTACAACATACAAATTTGAGGACAGGGTCCATAGTATGTGCTCTCAGTGTTCAGGGAACAAATGAGTGAATTTCTGACAGAGTGGTGTCTCTAAAATGCATACTTAATCTTGTTACTCCTTTCCTCAAAGTTCCTACATGATTCCCTCTGCCTCTAGAATAATTTCCTAAGCCTGTGGCACAGCATCTGAGCCTGTGATAACCCAGGCCCTGCCTCTCTGTCCTGTGTCTCTCATGGTGGCCCCTGGAAAGCTCCCCTTTCTCCTGCAGGGCATGTCCAGTGCTCCTGTCTTCTTCCATGTCCCTGCCACCTCGGGGCAGTGGCAGTGGACCTTGTTCAGATGCTGCAGCAGAGGTGGCACATCTGAAGATGCCTAGCAACCGGATGCAATAAAACTGCCAGAAGCCTGAGCTCCTAGGAGCTGGAAAAAAATGTATCCAAGAGAGGAAAGAGCCACACATGTGAGCTTGACCTGAGTCCTGCCTTCCTGGAGGGAAGAGGTTGTGACAAGCATGGCGTCTATCACTCCACACTAGGTGCCACCAGTTACACAGCCCCTTACCACCCTAGGGAACTCCTCCTACCTGCTGGGTGGAGCAGAGATAGTCCCACCACCCCAGCACCACCATCACACCCCCACTGTCACACCCAGAAACTGAGGGCACCCTTGTCATACTTTTGCACATGTTCTTCCCAAATTTGGTGAGTGATTAATGGGTGAGCATGGCACAGTGGACACTTGATCTGCATGCATTCATTGCCTCTCTTCCTGTCTCCCATCTTGCAAGCCCATGCCTTGACTTTCTGTGCCAGCCTTGGTACCATACTTCCCACCATACTTCCTCCTACTCAGTGGACAACTGGCAACGCCCTCATCATGTTGTGAACTACCTCGGTGGATATCTTATTGACACCAGTAAATTAGTCCATATTTCCTCTTGTCTGAATAGTCTCAATCTATCTGCTAATGGAAATGAAATTTGGGGGTGAATCTGCTAGAACTCCAGTCCCCCACCATATTCCAAACTGCACACTGATTCTGATGTCACATACATGACGAAAGGGTCAACGTATGTATTAGGAAAGAAGTAGGCTCATATGAGATGATCTGGCTTCACATTTTGTGTCTCTCACTCATCAATTAGGTGACCGTGGGCAAGCCACATAGTCCCTCTGAGCCTCAGTTTCTTCATCTAGAAAAGTGTCCTGTCAACCTCAGAAATTTTGTGCAAGAATCAAAGAAAAGAATGTCATATGAAAGTGTTTTGCAAATTGTCACATTCTACAGACATGGAAGGAATTCAGTGCCTTAAGTATTAGGAGGTTGGGGGCACCACTTGCTGGAAAAGCACTCTCTTTACAACCAAACCCTTGGGTTGGAGGAGGATGTAGGCAGAGAGGAGAAAGAAAAGAATAAACTTACCTACTTTAGTGGACACTAGAACTCACAGCATAATTCTCTGCATAACAGCACATTGGAAAGAGAATTAGAACAAAAGTGCAAATCTGGACGTGTTGGACTCAGTGGTCCAGGACTTCAAATCCAGTACCAAGCTTGGCAGGCATGTAGAATGCAGACCACACTCCTCTCCCCTCTGAGTACTGAGCCTCTGGGAAATAAACCTAAGACTTGAGGACCAAAACATCAATTTTATTTTTTTATAGTAGCAAAGGATTGGAAACTATCAGATGCCCATCCAGATGGGCCCAGTTAAATAAATCGTGGAAATTCATTCAATGAAATACTCTGCACCACTTAAAAGGATGAAAAAACCACAAGGTGTATGCGCATATGTCAGGACACATAAGACACTGCAAACACGGGCTAACTCTACAGAGGGGACTAGGACTGGAAGATTTTCACTCTCTGCCCTTTTGTGCCTTTTGAGTTTTGAACTGTGTGACAATGAGCCTGCATTGTGTGTGCACGTGCGTGTGTGTACGTCGGCATTATTGGACTAGATAACTCTTGCACCAAGAGTCAATGGGCTCCCCATTTTCCAGTACTTAGGTCCCAACCCTAAGTTGAGACTCTACGACCCATGTGGGGTAGAGGGGGCAGAATCAAATTCAGACAATGCTGTGAAGGACAGGAACAGGAGTCTCCAGGCAGGACAGCCACGGTCTATGGACAGCAGCACTCCTTTGCCCAGTCTCAGCAGCGGCAAGAGAGGGATGGGAAATTTCTCCCACTGGGTGTCCTCTCCCTGCCACAGCACTTTAAGGACTGGGATGAGAAGAATCCTTTCCTCATAGTACAAAAACAGTTAGCATCGAGTGGAGGAATAATAGACGGGTCCCGTGTAAAACGGTGGGGCTGGGAAGATGGATGTCCGGAAGGAAGGTGATAAGAGGCGGTAAGGCTAAGTTGAAGGATTAGAGGAAAAAACAAGTGGTGTCAGGGTGTCGTGGGTCACAGACTTTCATAAGGGCCACAAAATGAGAGAATGGCCCTGAATGGGACCCAAATATTTTATACTGCATCCATTAGTGAGACTGAAGAGTAAAAAAGATGTAACCTTTGATCTGGCACAGTTATCGCGGATGCTGACAAGATGGGTCAATGACAAAGCCTCACCAGAGCATGATTCAGTCTGCTTCCAAGGAAGTCCCTCCCTTTCCTGATCCCTTGCTGTTCTCCACTGCATCCCAGCCCCCTACATTTAGAAAAGTCTCTTCGTTTGGTGTTCCAATGTTCTGTTTTACATTTGGTTTTGTTCAGCAGCAGCGTCTGCTTAGCCAATTTCTGCTTAGGAGCCCAAGCGCCAAGAAACGACACAAGAAGAGCAAGGCCTGGGCAGGCTCAGAAAATGCCAGAGATGTTGCCACCCAGCCTCCTCCACCAAGACTGCCAGGAGAGCTTTGCAAATGGAATCAATCTGAATGTAGCTGATGGGAAACATCTGAATGAAAGAAGCCAATACAAACAGAAACTCTTGAGTTTCCCACTGCAGTAGCCTGGAGTGGCTTCCCAACGGTTTCTCCTCGTATACGTTTGCTTTCCTATCACAAGGAAGACACATGCTTCTTCTTGAAGAGTCTCCAGATTGTGCTCATTTTAACCATGACCTCACAAGCCCCACTCTCTCTCAAGCCCACTCAGCACTCGGTGCTGTAGCCTGCCTCGTGGCTATTTGCCCTTGTCGCTCACTGTGGTTGATATGTTTTTATACAAGACAGGTGGAAAGCTGATTTTGCTCACAGTATGCTGCCTTCACTTCCCTGGAATTTGAAAAGGTCAGAAAACCTCACCTACTAACCATGTGTGTCCCCATCTCCCCCAAATAAAAGACCAAGATACCTTCCAAATGTGGCCAAGGAATCTAGGGCGTTCCACTGTTATTCCCAAGCATACCTGATGTCCAACATGCAGTGGTAACATTTGCTGTAACACATCTCAGATGAAGTTATGATAAAGGAATGTGATTATTTCCCTAGAGCTGAGGGAAAAGAGTCAGGTAATAAAACCTGGACAAGCAAATTCCAAGCAAGGATTCTAATACCTGGCATTGGATACTGGCTGCTTTATCTTCAGAAAATCAGAAGTCTCAAGACATACTAACTTTAGATAGATGCTGTGTTGGGAGGGCCCTATTTCCCTTTCCTGACACTGTTGTCACCATGCAGCCCTCCCAGTTTTAATTTAGAGCAGTTAGCCAGTTCTAGCTGCCCCAACAGACTGGAACCACTATGCCTTCACATCAGACACCCTTAATGTTTAGCCAGCATGGATCTGAGCAAATGCCACATAGGGATTTGGCATCTGCAGAGCTTTGGTTCAGACCTGGGACCCACGGTGATTGATGGTGCTGTGATTCACTATTTAGGAACCGTCAAGCCATCAGTCCAGAAACAATTAAACCATTGGTCAGGGAGTTGCTCTGCTTCTCAGGTTCTCTGAAGGATAACTTAGCTACGTGTTACTCTAGCATAAACATTATGCTGATCTTGATCCAGGAATTTAAACAGTGTCATTTCATGTAAACGCTAGCAAATACCTTCTTGCTGAAGTGGTCTGTTTTCAGGTTAGGGTTTCTTCTCTACAAAAGCACTTTGGGGCATTGGATTTTAAACTCACAATCAGATCTGCATTTCTTCTCTTATTTACATCGCTTAGCTTTCCAAGCATCAATACCAGCTTCTAAGGTTGAGGGAGCCCTCTGCTGATGGCTTGGGTGTAACTTCATAGCACAAAACGAGGAAAACTGGGCAAAATCTAAACAACTCTTGAATCTGAGAGCCAAAATGTGTCTCTAAATCTGGAGCAGATTTCTGCTGTAAAAAGCCAGGTCCTAGAAATGCCCCTAATTTCCTCAGACTATGCACATTGTTTCAGGTTTCATTCTCCCTGGAAGTAGAAAACAAAAGGCCTGGAAAATGGTTCTTGGCCTATGTATCCAGAGAGCTACACACTGCTGTGCGCACACACACACACACACACACACACACACACACTCACTCACACACACTGCAACTTCAGCACCATGATCCAGTACAAGAAGGCTCTGCTCTGGGTGTGCGGGTCTGGAGTAAAGGAGTGGAAGATACCTGAGTATATATAGCATCACAGAATCATGGGACTGGCTTTAGGAACATTCGCCCTTTGTGGTGTGTCCAGATGAAGATCTCTGATGAGGCCACAGCCTGAAAGAGGAATTCTTCCCAGCAACTGTGGCCTTGATGCTGGAGGTTAACAGCTTAACACCAGAGTGTAGTGTCCAATTCCAAACTCTAAAAATTAATGGTGATAAGATTGGGCTGCCTGCCAAGGCCTGTGGTGTGAATCCCAAGAGAAGCACCTTCTATTTTGAGACCTCTCTCAATCCACAATGTGCCGTTCTGTGCTTTGATACATGTCCCACCTCTTTGACTATGTGCCTCTTTCCCCCCAACTCTTTTATTCCGAAACTTTCTTGAGCTCTGAACCCATAGACAGTGATGACCCATCTCACTCACCAAAAAGAATAGTCATGTGGAAATGAGAGTCAAATACCTGACTCAGATACCAATAGGAAGAACTAATGGTCCAACCCTTGCCTTGCCAAAAGCATCAGAAGAAAGAGGGGAAATGGTAAACAGAAAATCAAACTAAACCCGAGTGAAAGGAGATAAAAGCATAGTAAGTTTCTTTTCCTTGAGTGGGCTCCCCTGAAAAGGAAAAATAAAAGTACAACCCTTACCACGTAGTAGAGCCAATACCATCCAATAAGTGTACATACAAAAAGAATCATCTCTGGAAAATGGAAACTTGAAAAGATGCTACACTTCTACTCAAAAGTTTTCAGTGACTAGGGGCACCTGGGTGGCTCAGTCAGTTGAGTGTCTGACTTCAGCTCAGGTCATGATCTTGCGGTTCATGAGTTCAAACCCTCATATGGGGCTCACTGCTGTCAGCCTGTCAGTCCAGAACCCCCTTCCAATCTTCTGTCCTCCTCTCTCTGCCCCTCCCCCACTTATGCTCTCTCTTGAGAAACAATAAAGAAAACATTAAAAAAAAAGTTTTTTAAAGGCTTTAGTGGCTCCTATTGCCCATACAAAATCTAAACTCTGTAAGAGAATATTCAAGTGTCCTGACCTCTCCTGCCACAATCCACACTCCCGCTCCTGCCTGCCCCAACACCTATACACATACCTCACTCTCACCTTAGCTATTAAGCCTCTCTTACCTCCTGTTTTTCCTGCTGCTATTCCATCCTTCTCCATTGGTCAGGGACCTGCGCAGCCTTCAAGAGGGAGCTCAAAAGTCCCATCCTCCATGAAAGCTTCTCCAGCTCTCCCAGACAGAATAACTTGCTCTCTCCCTTATGTTCGCAAAGGATTGTATTTATATCCTCCCTCCACCCCCGCCATTATCATACTTACATATAGTCCTTGCTGTCCAGTCTTCTCTAGAATTTATAAGATGAGATCAAGGCCACATATTCATTTTTGCATCCTCCCTCAAATTCCCACCTCCACCTTTCACTCCATGCTCCGCCCCCCAATTCCTCCTGCCAAAGGTCTGTCCTGGCCAGCTTCCACAAAAAAGGTTCTCAATACGTTGTTTGTTCCATTAAATTAAATCCATAACTAAGAGGATTAGGAGCGAATACAGTCACTCAAAAAACAGAAGAAATGCAGTACCATGATGAAAGGCAAGTGACACGTCCCTCCAGATCCTAACTAATAAGAAGTCTCATTTGTCACTTTCAAGGTGGCTCATCTAGAAGCTGCTCAGGATTTTCAACTCCTCCAGTTTAAAGACCCTGCCTTCTACATGTGACAATAGACCACTGAGAACAATTATTTTTTAAACTTTTTAAAATGTTTTTATTTTTTATTTTTTGAGAAAGAGACAGACAGACCATGAGCAGGAGAGGAGCAGAGAGAGAAAGAGACACAGAATCTGAAATAGGCTCTAGGCTCCAAGCTGTCAGCACAGAGCCTGATGTGGGGCTGGAACCCACGAACCACAAGATCATTACCTGAGCTGAAGTCGGATGGCCAACCAACTGAGCCACCCAGGCGCCCCAAATAATTTTGAGCAACTGTAAATTGGGGGAGGGGGCAGACAAATCCTTTTTAAATACACTTTACGGCCATCCATCAGGAACTTGTCATAAAGAAGGCAGGGCACCCGGGTGGCCCAGTCAGTTAAGCATCTAACTCTTGGTTTTAGCTCAGGTCATCACCTTGTGGTTTCAAGGTTCAAGCGCCAAGCTGGGCTCTGTGCTAGCAGTATAGAAGAACCTGCTTGGAGTTCTGTCTCCCTCTCTCTCTCTCTGCTCTTCCCCCTACTCATGCTGTCTCTGTCTCTCTCAAAATAAATACACTTTAAAAAAAAAAATTAAAAACAGGGGCGCCTGGATGGCTCAGGCGGTTAAGCGCCGGACTTCAGCTCAGGTCATGATCTCACAGTCTGTGGGTTCGAGCCCCGCGTCAGGCTCTGTGCTGACCTATCTCAGAGCCTGGAGCCTGCTTCAGATTCTGCGTTTCTCTCTCTCTCTGACTCTCCCCTGCTCACGCTTTCTCTTTCTCTCTCTCTCAGAGATAAATAAAACATAAAAAAAATTTTTTTAAATTTAAAAACATACACAATTGAACACATCAAATCAAGTGTCCACCAAGGTGGCCATGATAGTGCTACATGGGCTTTGGAGTCTAACGAATCTGTGTTTAAATCCAGGCTAACCATTGTAACCTCTAGTTACACGCCTCTAGCCTCCATGACTCTAAGATGGAGCTAATAAAATCCCTCTTGACAGAGTTGCTTTTAGGATTAAATGAGATTTTAAATACCAAAACTTTAATGACTCACAACAAATGGTCAGGAAGTGGAAGCTTTTGTTATTACAGTAATGATTCTATAATTTAACACATTTCTTAAAGTTCTCTTTTGAAATTACCTTCAAAGCCCCTCTATAAGCCACATGCAAAAATCACGGATTTTTCCCCCTGATTTTTTGTATTCCTCCTTTTGTGCTAAAATATGATGATATTTGAGTTTCATTTTATTAATCAGATTTATCTAAAAATTCTATTTAGGAGATACCAAGTGAAATGTATTTTTGATAACTGTGTACTTCTGGTGACTGTATAGTTTGAAATATTATTTTTTTATCAAGTTTTATAAAAATACAAAAAAGTAAAAAAAAAAACAATTACATTTAGAGGTTTATAAAAGCCAAAACCACTATTTAAAGAAAAAAATTTTTGACCACTGATTATGCGTTTAAGGTACTTATGGAATTTCAAAGGCATTGTTCAAAATCTAAATTTTGTATTTAAAAAAAAGGCATTTACATCTGATACAAACAGTCTCTAGTAAAAGGTTAAACACTGTTCTTTGTTTAGTCAAATCATCAAGTACTTATTGAGTATGAATATGAAGGCTATTTTGGGATGACAATCATAAGAATCAGGTCTTCTGAGTTCATAACATAGAATCTCAAGAAACCTAAAACTGTAGAAGCACCCCAACATGGAAGCTGGGTTACGCTGACATTCTAGATGGCTCCAGGGAACTTCAATGGAGTGATACTCTCTGAGATCCCTTTTGGACCTGAGAATAACTTTAATTATTACCTCATATTGCACTGCTTAGCCAGAGAATGTCCTTGAAAGGTCACTGGATTCACTAATAAATACTGCCAAGCCTCTACTATTTGTGGTAGATTATTATTCTTTCAATCAATAAGTACTTCCTGGCCCTCTTACATATAGGACATATTACTTAACATTGTAGGAGTCACAAAGAAGACAATGCATGACTCCTGACTTCCTGGGCTTTCCATTCCAGGGGACACTAGAACTCCAATCTAAAATCTGCCAATTCTATTTAGTATATAAGCCTATATGTTATGACATATACAAACAATTAGGCATTGAGTAAATAGTAGAAACAAGGCATGTTATGGAGAGAAAGATACCTGTGGATGAGAGTGGTCACAGAGGTCCTGGAATTAAATTCAGCTAATGGCTAGAAAGCCTTTCAAGAGTCAGAGAGAGGGGAGCTATTTTAGGAGAGGAGATCAGTACGATAAAGGCATAGTGGTTGGTGTAAGTGGCCTAGGAAAACAGAAAGAAAAGCAATCCAGGTAAGCAGAAGCTACAGTAAGGATGTGGTTAGTTCTAAGATGGGGAAAAGTATTTAGAACCAGACTGTAAAGAATCTGAATGATGGGAACTCATATTTCATCCTGTACAGGTGAGGAAGTGATGCTCTCCTGTGATACATTGTAGAAAGTCAGGCAGGAGATCTGAAATGCTGAAATTTCAATGGGCCCTTTTATTTTTTTCTCAAGTTTATTTATTTATTTTTGAAAGAGAGAGAGAAAGCATGCACAAGAGGGAGAGGGGCAGAGAGAGAGGTAGGCACAGAATCCAAAGCAGGTTCCAGGCTCTGAGCTGTCAGCACAGAGCCTGACGCAGAGCTCGAACTCACAAACCGTGAGACCATGACCTGAGCCACAGTCAGATGCTTAACCGATTGAGCCACCCAGGAGCCCTTCAATGGGCCCTGTTGACATTAGCTCCATTGTCCAAGGGATTCACAGGTGACTGAGTTGACATCTTCTGCCTCAAGAAAACTAAAATAAAAGATGTGGGGTTTAGCTGTACACCTCGGGCTTCCCATGTTCACCCTGGCCTCTCTGACCAAGAGTCATGAGTAATGGGTGACACAAGTAGGAAAAGCCAAGGAAACTCAGAGCTGCAGGTAGCTGGAAAGAAATTGTTCCTGGCAGGGAACTCTGCCCTCATCTATGCCTGGGATAAAGCAGTGGGATTAGGTGGTTTGCTGGGCCCCATGGCATGGTCTGTGGTGCTGTCAGCAGCCTTTCATCAAAACATGATGGGGTAGCACACGGTGGAGGCTGGTTCATGTTCTGGATATTAAATGCAGGCTTACGTGTCCCTCTATTTATACATGCACACAGCCATGCTGGATGACTGCCATTCCATTCAAGAAAGATAGAATAAAACCCTCCCATGTAGCACTCTGCGACACACACCGCACATTCCTGGAAGCAGCAGGCAAGAAAGGGTTTGACCTCCAACCACAAAAAGGAATCCAACAGGGGAAACCACAGTGGCCTAACAAACCACAAAGAGAAATCCATTCTCGGAGTGTGGAAAGTTGGTCTTGGTAAAAGCACTAGGTGGGATTTGGAACAAACCACACTCATTTCGAAGGCTGGGAAGGCCAGTTGATGGGCCCCTGGGGGCACTATTTGTCTCGTTCATATCAGTTTCATTGTCAAACTGCAGTCTTGTCAAAATACTGCCAATGGGAGACCACATAGTTGACTTCAACTTCATTCCCTGATTCAGCAGGCACATCCCACAACTGTCTGTCCCCAGAGACTAAGACAGCTTCAACCCAAAAGAGAACAGACTGCAGAAGTCAAAGTAGCTGGTGTGGAAATTGGCTAAATGGAGTGTCAAAGCCCCGGGAGATATAACTGGTAAGCAGAGTAGCTCACCCTGACGAAATCCACCACCACAGAGATCTTTAGTTCCAAATCACAGTCTGGTTCCCCACCCTTGAACATTTACAGATAGACCCATATTTTTATTGGCCACTTCCTTCCTAAAACTTCCCTTAGATTGTAAGACTCGGATGCTTCCTCATTTGAACTTGTTCTAATTTCCGGGTACTTATTACATAGCTCGTTATATATAATTATCTACATACACAGCTTTCCAGACCCCCTGCCATGAGTTGGTAAACCCCTATAGGCAAGCTCTAATGTCCTCCCTCCCTTCACATCACCTTAAACATCAGAAATACTCAAAAAACTCTTTTTGAAACTACATAAAAACTGTAAAACCTCAATGGGTCTTGAATAAATGTTGCTTATTCATTCATCAACTTTTAGAGCAAAATGGCACACTTAAGCAAAATACAAATATCACCCCAAATAAAGATCACGACGTAAACAGTATTGCTGTCTGGCCAGGCTCCCTCTGAACAGATGCTTGGGCACTGAAACCAGTGCTATTCAAATATAAAAATGATGGGGCAGCAGGCCTTGGAAATCAACCACCAACCCTGAGGAAAAGAAGCAAATATCAGGATTCCAGATTCCTTCACTCCCATTCCTTCCTCTTCACTGCCACGGTCATACTTTCTTGGCCAGTACTCACACCTTCTTCTCCCCGACCCCTCGAGTTCAAATGCTCACTATCTTTTGCACTGTGGCAGTTGGCTCCAATTGTTCTTCCACTTGAATAGCTTTGACAGTTGCCAATTATTTTCTTGATGATTTAGAGTTTCCCAAGCACATCCCATCTATCCACCTCTCCAGGTCTCTGCTTAGGCCATCGCTGTGCCTGTGGGATATTTTCTCCCACAACTATCTATCCACATCTTATTTATTCTTCAGGCCAACCACTTTATCCTTCATGAAGTCTTCCCTGAAATTCCCTCCTTGGAAGCAATTTCTTTTTTCCTGAACTCTCGTAGCATCTGGTACCTTTTTTTGTTGTTTTGTTTTGTAAGTTTATTTATTTTGAGAGTGAGAGAGAGCACAAGTGGGGGAAGAGCAGAGAAAGAGAGAGAGAGAGAGAGAGAATCCCTAGCCTAGCAGTCTCCATGCTCTCAGCCAGGAGGCCAATACAGGGCTCAATCGCACAACCCTGGGATCATGACCTGAGCTGAAATCAAGAGTTGGACACTCAACCAACTAAGCCACCCAGGCACCCCAGCATCTGGCTCCTTTCTGATGACATTTAGCATCCTGGTATACTATAGTTTTCCATGCATCTCTTCTCTCTACAATTAAAATTGAAATTCGTGAGAGCAGAAACTTTTACGTCCCATAGTATTATGCAGCATTAATTTCATACACTATGTCCTCAGTGAATATTTGTTGAGTGAAGGAATATATGAATGAATGAGCTATAAAGCAATAGTAAATCACTGAATGAATGACTTGCATTGTCAGTATTTCCCACATTTAAGGAAAAGGAAAGTCATTCCAGATATTTATCAGGTTGAACCTCTTACCTTGACTTAGGTTAGTTTTTGGGGGGATATTTTTGGTTTTGGGGGTTTTTTGAGAGAGAGAGCTCATGAGTACATGTGCCAACAGAGGAAGGGCTGAGAGAAGGGGAAGGAGAGAATCTAAAAAACTTTTTTTTAATTTTTTAATGTTTTCATTTATTTCTGAGAGAGAGAGAGAGAGACTGCATGAGCAGGGGGAGGGTCAGAGAAAGAGGGAGACACAGAATCTGAAGACAGGCTTTAGGCTCTGAGCTGTCAGCACAGAGCACGACGTGGGGCTCGAACCCACGAACATGAGGTCATGACCTGAGCCGAAGTTGGACGCTTAACTGACTGAGCCACCCAGGCGCCCCAAGAATCTAAATCTTAAGAGAATCTCCGTGCTGAGCATGGAGCCAGACAAGGGGTTTCAGTCGCACAAACCATGAGATCGCGACCTGAGCCGAAATCAAGACTCAGATGCTTAACTGACTGAGTCACCCAGGCACCCCTAAGTTAGTTATTATTAGTGTCACTTTACAGACCAGACAACTGAGGCCAACAGAGACTAAAAGCCTTGTAAAAGGTCACACTGCCCAATGTAGAGCTCTTTATTCTTCACTCTTCTACTCAATATTAGTCTGTCTTTTCCATACTTGGCAATGTATCATGGAATTATCTTCATGGAGATCATACCTTGTGCTTTTCATCCTTTTCTCATTAACCCGTTCTTAGTCTCATGCCTTCATAGAGGGTACAGATGAACACTTACTTATAATAAAATGTTGTCCTACTCATTATAAACAAGGCAGACCAGGTCTAAATAAGTCCAAAAAGCAAAAACTTTTCAAGATCAAAAGTAATTCCCAGATTAGAGTCTATGGACATGTGGAGGAAGAAGCTTAGATCAAAAGAAATAATCAAAATGTTCTCCTTGGTTGGAGGCTCCCTGGACTTGGTTCAAGGGCATTCTCAGGGCAAGCTGTCTTCTTGCTGCTGGCAAGCTGCCACAGAAACATTCTAACCCACCCAGGCCCCACCAGAGAAGCAGGCATCGAATCAAAAGAGCAGAGTACCTGCTTTAGAGACAGAATGGACCCAGCTTTGTATGGCCCCCTCAGGCCCCAAGAAGCATGAAGACCAATAAAGAGGCTAGTTCTGGTATAACAGGAAGAGTTAAGTCTGCTCTTGGGAAATCTCTGGCAAATGTTCTCACAGTTCGATTTGTGAGAACAGCAGTTCCTGATAAAAGCCCAGAAAGAAGATAGTAACTATTAACACCCTTGGGCTGAAGCCCATAATTCTTTTGTTAGTCTTTCTGCATGTTAGACAAAGGTGCACAGAAAATTTACAGGCAGGTGACAGATGGAGCAGCAGCCTGGCATTAAGGGGTAGTTCTCACTCTGCCTTTTTAAAAGATACAAAGTTAAATGATTCTGTGCCTTTGTTTCCCTCACAGTAAAATGAGTTTGATCTTGGGTGAGGACTGTGGCACTTGTAAAATACTGAAACTCTGTTCTACAATTGCAGGTCAGATGTCTCCAAGCTGCATCAGCCTGGAGTGGTGACTATGACAGAATACTCAATACTTGAAGGAGACTTCCGCTTATCCTGCCTTTCTAGAGTCCTGCAGCCTGGGCATCTGATGTGTTCTCTGCAAGGTCTGCCTCCTCCTGGCAGCCCCTACTATGTACCCAATGCCCCCAGGACATTGTGCCCTTCTCCTAGCTGCACTGACCCCATTGGCAGCCCCACTCTGGGCTGAGGGACAGTGCCAGCCCCACAAACATTTGTGTGACATCTTAGTGCTCTCCTCCAATATGCACCTCACCAAAGCGCAGAAGATCTGGTCCTCTTTATTTGCACTGCATTCTCTTCCTAGGCTCTCAGAGCGTATAGACACTTCAGTGAAGTATTTGACTGGTTTCCATAAATAAGGTTCCCTGAAGGGTTGGGATAAAAGACCACTGGATAGGCATTTCTTTCACCATGTTACACGCTGTCTAACATGTTCTTATCTTGATGTTGAGGACATGTTTTAAACATAACAACTATACCTTCATCACACTTATCAAAATAATAACTCCTGGGGCACCTGGGTGGCTCAGTAGGTTAAGTGTCCAACTCTTGATTTTGGCTCAAGTCATGATCTCATTGGTCCATGAGTTCAAGCCCTATGTCTAGCTCTATGCTGACAGTGTGGAACCTGTTTTAGATTCTCCTCTCTCTGACCGCCCTCCCACCCACTCTCTTTCTCTCTCTCTGTCAAAATAAATAAACTTAAAAACTTTTTAAGAAAAAATAATAACTACTTAATGACCTCTACTATCAATCCCTATGCATATTTCCTTGATTTTTATACAATAGGCAAAGACCTATTATTGCTGATTTATTTGAATCAGGATGCAAATTAGGGCTTCACAATGCATTTGGCTCTTTTATCTCCTGAGTGTATTTTATCCTATAATAACTCGCCCTCCCTTTTCTCTAATGCCATTCTTATATGAGCATAAAGCATATTTGGAAAAACTGGGTTATACTTCCTATAGAATGTCCCATCTTTGGGATCTATCCAATCATATTCTTGTCATTCAAGCAATTCCTCTATGCCTCATATTTCCTGTAAACTAATAGCAGTTCTAAAGACTCAATTGGAATCAGGTTCAATTTTTTAGGTAAGAAACATCATAACAGATACTTCTTGTTGTATCATCTCATGAGGCATATAATATTTAGGCCATCCAACTTTTTAGGAGGCTGAGATTGATCACAGGGTATGTGGTGTTAACCTGACCCTTCCATTATAATGTTCTCTATCAACATCTCAGCTAATAGTTTTAGTCTCATTGGTGGATACTGCCTAGATCAATTACTTCATTAGAGGTTGAAAATGGTGAATTTTTTAAGCTTCTACCTTTCCTTCTGCATTTATTATTTGGAGTTCTTCTATATAGGGACCTGCTTTATCAAATATCTAGTAACTAAAATACATTTGGCATACAAACTATAAAATAAAATGATTTCTCATTATTTATTCATTTTCAGAATAATTATTACCTAGCAACTTCCAATGGCAAGCTATTAGGCTGTATTTTGTGTTTGTTGTTGTTGTTTAGGTATCATTATAAACTCATGTTTTTTTTTTTTAAGTATATTACCTTTTAAAAATTGTTTATTTATTTATTTATTTTATTTTATTTTATTTTTTTGAGAGAGAGAGAGAGAGAGAAGATCCCAAGCAGGCTCTGTAGGGTCAGAGCCCAGTATGGGCCTCAAACTCACAAATCATGAGATCAGGACCTGAGCCAAAATCAAGAGTCAGAGACTTAACTGAGCCACCCAGGTGCCCTAGGATTTTTTTAATGAAGCATTACAAACATAATGGAGACTTCCTAGGCAGACATCTCCCTGATCTCATCGCCCTTCTTTTTCTATCAGAAGGAAACACTATCATGAATACATTATTTATCATTCTTGTTCAAATTTTCATTCTTTTTGCACATATTTTGTATACATACACATTAAATAGCATTGTTTTACAGATGTTTAAATCTTACAGAATTGTATTACACTATAGGTATTTTGCTTCAACCCGTTTTTCACACATGGTACTATTTTTTTCATAATTACCCATATTGGTAGATTCATTTTAACTGCTGCATGTTATTTTATATAATATTTACATAATATATCACCATTTTTTCCTGTTAATGGATTCTGGGGTTTTCTAATCTTTCTATTATAAACAATACTGCAATGAATATTCTTGAATACATCTCCCTGTACACACAGCATGAAAATTTCTCTAGCATATATTTCTAGATGTAAAACTGTTGGGGCCATAGCATATGAGCACCTTCAAATTTGCTAATTATAGCCAAATTGCTCTCCAAAATGGTTGTGCAAACCTATACGCCCACCAGCAATGTACAAAAGGCCTCATTTTCCCACTATACACAAATAAAAGAAACAATTTCATTGGCGCCTGGCTGGCTTAGTTGGCAGAGCATGTGACTCTTGACCTTGGAATTCTGTTTGAGCCTCACGTTGAATGTAGAAATTACTTAAGAAAATAAAATCTTAAAAAAAAAATTTAGTAAGCATATCCAAAACTAAGATAACATTATATGTCAACTACACTTAAATTTAAAAATTCTTAATGAAAGGTTTCATGTTCGTCCTACATCTTCACTCAAACTTGGTATCGTCAGACTTTTTTTTCTTTTTGTCCAAATCATAGGTATGAGATGATTTCTCCTTGATATTGTAATTTGCATTTCTCTGATTGCTAGTGAGATTGAGATTCTTCTTATATGCATGTTGGCCACTTGGATTGATGTTTCTCTTTTTTTTTTTTATTTCTTGAAATGGTTTATTTATTTTTGAGAGAGAGATACAGACAGCACGAGCAGGGGAGGGTCAGAGAGAGAGGGAGACACAGAATCTGAAGATAGGCTTGAGGCTCTGAGCTAGCTGTCAGCACAGAGCCCAACGCGAGGCTCAAACCCACGAACCATGAGATCATGACCTGAGCTGAAGTCGGATGCTTAACTGACTGAGCCACCCAGGCGCCCCTTGGATTGATGTTTCTATAGAATGTGAAAGCAAACATAGTGGATAAGACCGCAAGAACTGAAGCCGGACTTCTAGGCTCAAACTTGGGCCCACCGTTTACTTTAGGCAAGTTACTAAACACTTTCTGTGCCTGTTTTTTCATCTATAAAGTGGGGACAATAAATATCTATCTCACAGGGACATAATAAAGATTAAATTAAAGCTCAAGTGCTTAGGACAATGCTTAACTATTACCATTATCACCATTATTGGTTTGTAGGGGCTTTTTCTATAATCTGGATACTTTTGCTATGTCAAATTTTGCATTTTAAATATTTTTTTACCAAATGTCTGCATTTTTGTCTTTATTTTGTTTATGGTATCTTTTGTTGTTGCAGAAAATTTACTGCAATAAAATTTAATATAATATGATAAAAATTATCCTTTTTTTTCCTAATAGGTGCAAACTCTAAGAAATATTTTTTCTTTTTCTTAAATTTATTTATAATCTCTACCCCCGACATGGGGCTCAAACCCACAACCCCAAGATCAAGAGTCATATGCTTCTCTGACTGAGCAAGCCAGGCACCCCTAAGAAATCGTTCTATATACAAGGTCATAAAGACCAATATTTTCTTACTTGTAGGATTTTTAAAAAATGTTTTACTTGTAGGATTTTTACCTACCTATGATGTAAGAGAGGGATTCAATTTTGTGTTTTCCCATACAGATAATCAGTTTCCCAAGCATTATTTTTCCACTGATTTGTAATTCTACCCTTATCATAATATCAAGTATATGATATGTGTATGTGTAAGAGTGTTCCTATGCTTCCTATCTTGTTACAGCAATTAATTTTCCAATTCTTGCATCATCCCATGCCCTAACTTTTAAGCCTTTTTAAAAAAAATAAGTCTGCATATCTAATAGAACAAGTTCCACCATCTTTTAAAAAATGGAATCTGGGCTCTTGGCCCCTTGCTCTTCCATGAAGTCTCCTAGAACTCGAAGAACAGTATAGACTGTGTCTAACATCTGAGAAAGCTAAACAGGGAGAGACTGGCTGCTAGCCGCTCCAACACAGAGCAAACAGAGGCATTGGAGAAACTCCATATTCCCAGAATTTATCTGAGCGAAGTGTGGAGATATTTCCTATAGGCCAGTTGTGGGCCAGAAGAGAGTATGTGTCTTCGTAGGATCATCTTAGTTTCATTTAAGAGGATCAGCTTCTATAAAGAACTAGTGTTGTTAGGGGTGGAAACTAAGTAGAAAGGGTGCATTCTTTTGCATGAATGAAATTGAAAGTGAGAGATTCCCAGAAATAGGGGTCTCAAAGAAAGCCCACGGAGAATTCCATGATGACTTAAAAAAAAAAAAAAGTTAGCTTTAAACTTCCATCCAGTCTAGGATGTTCTGATACCAGTTCATAATAGTGTTGGGCAAGTAGGACTTTCCTACTGCTACCCCTCCCTTCTTCTACTTCGATCCCAGAAGAGTCAGAGACTAACTAATGAATGCATGAGATGAAAGAGGAAATCAGTTGAGCGAAACAGATAATAGCCTGGTGTTTATTCCAAGCTTTCCACCTGCTACAGGCTCAGGTTGGGGATGAGGATAAGCTTTAACTTTGTGGTGCTTGAAGTTCGATTGGTACCTGCAACTATATGTCTTAATTCATAAACTGAGACAGATTTTCATGATCAAAAGAATTTTACTTGCAGTGGCCAGAAAAGTCCATAGATTTTCACTTATTCATAGAGAAGAAAGAACCAGGTCCACATATCAGCTTTGAAGGACAACAGCAGGAAGAAAATAATGACACTGCCTGGCTGTGTCCCATGGATCCTATTTATTTGAAATATCAGCTATTTATTTTTTTAGTTTTTATTTTAATTCCAGTTAGTTAACATACAGTGTTATATTAGGTTCAGGTGTACAATATAGTGATTTAACAATTCCATACAACACCCAGTTCTCATCACGACATGAGCCCTCCTTAATCCTCCATGACTCCTGAAGCTATGCCTATGTCACTCATCCATCCACCCTTCTCCCCTCTGGTAACCATCAGTTTGTTGTCTATAATTAAGAGCCTCATTTTTCATTTGTGTCTTTCTCTCTTTTCTTCCTTGTTCACTTGTTTTGTTTCTTAAATTCTACATATGAGTGTGAAGTCATATGCTATTTGTCTTTCTCTGACTGACTTATTTCACTTAGCATTATACTCTCCAGCTCCATCCATGTCACTGCAAATGGATATCTATTGTTTTTATTGCACTGCCAAATTAAATTTACTAGTCCTTTGTTTAGGAATCCTACATCTACATTTTTCTTTTCTTGTTTTGTCCTTGTCATAGTATCAAAGTGATACTAATTCATAAAAAAATCTGGGTAGCTTTCTCTTCTTTTCTATCATCTGAAACAGGTATAACATGATTATAGGTTTGTTGATGATTTTGTAAAACTTGTCTCTAAAACCCTCTAAGCCTGGTGATTTTGGGGGACAGGACGATATAATCTGTAATTCTCCTTAGGTACAGATAAGGTCTCCGTGGCCTGGAAACTAGCAAAAGACGAGAGCACCATTATCTCTGTGCATTGTGGGACCACCTGCCCTCCTATGAAAACCCCTCGGGTACCATAAATGCCTCACAAGTGTCCCAGGGGAATGCCAGTGTCAATTTGGATATCAAATTTCAGTGAAACTGTATTTTTTTCTCTTTTTAAATAAAAATCAAATAGAAATTGAAAAAAAAAAAAACAGGAAAAAGATTGCCTTCCCTGACACCACCAGAACCTCTATATGCACACACCCCCCACCAACCCCACCAACTTTGGAGACCACTGCTCTAGAAAGTGAACTGAGCATAATCAGCAGCTAAAGCAATTCCCTCAGATGCTCTGTGGAGAAAAGGAGAAGATAGGAAAAGGGGGCCAACATGGGGCAGTGGCCATGTGCAGGTTTTTTTTAACCTGTAGGAGGCAGCGTGATATTGTGGATTTTCAAACTTGTCTGATCATAAGAATCACAGAATATACTTGTTAACAAAAGAGATTCCCAGACTTTAGCCCAGACTTATTGTTTCAGAATTTCTGGGGCAGAGCTGGGAGCAGAGGGGAGAATGTGCCGAGGAACCTGTATTTTCAATAAACACTCCAGAAAGTCTTGCAAATGGGCACGTTTGGAAAACACAGAAAAGAAGAAAAGACATGTGCTTTGGAGTTAGGCCTCGGTTGAATAATAACTCATCTTTTAATAGTTGTGTGGCTTAGAGCAAGTTATTTAATCTCCCTGTGCCTCCATTCCCTTACTTAGAAGAGGGTTAATCATACCTGCCTGATTCTGTAGCTGTAAGGATTAAATGAGAGGATGTATGTAAAACACTCCACACAACATCGGACACTTGGTAAATGGTCATCTTTATTACACAGTGGGTTCTGGGAAAAGACATTAAGCTTAAATTACCAATCTATAAAGACATTCATTCCTGAAGTTGAGATGAAAGTATGGTACCTCAGTTTTTCTAATTTGTTCTGTATCAAGTCCCATTTTTCTGATTAAGTTTCTGTTTTTTCTTGGAGACTCACTACCACTTTCTATTGCTGGTTTACATGGTTCAAGTTGATGGATTTGACCCTGCCTCACCCCCGGGGGTGAGTGTGATTAAGGCCTGGCCAGTGAATATACTCCATTCCCCCTGGCCATCAACGATGGATTCAGAATAAAGAGCATGACCCAAACTGGTCCAGTGAAATTCCATCTTGGGACTTTCACCAGAGATGTGAGCCTGGAGCTAAGCTGCCACCCACCATACTGCCTGAAGAAGGAGCACCCATCTAAGAATGCAGCAGTAGAGAAGACTCATGATATGGAGAGCATGAACCAAAGTCTGAAGATATTTTTGAGCCTTGGAATCTAGAGATGCTGAAGCAGTTCCACCCCAGGACTTTTCATTTATGTGAACCAATAAAAATTTTGACATAAGACAATTTGATTTAGATTTTCTGTTACTTGCATTCAAAAGGGTCCTGACAATGATTTTAAGGCATCTCTTCTATTTTAGTCTCCAGCTCACTGTGTAATCATGCAAGCCTTTTCCTTGTCTGCTACATTTCCTAACTTTATTAGGAAGAAGCAATCCCATGGCCTTAGCATTTAGACTTGATGGATAATGGAAATTGCAATGGCATGATCACTCTCTGGGGATTAGAAAACACAAATCCTTTCCATCTAAATTGATTCTTTTCTCTCAGGGTGGGAAGGAGATGATATTTAGGTAAGTCTCTGTTTTTGTTCTCCAAACTCTGAGAAAGGTTGCCATTAAAGGGCAACACAACAATTAGAAGCTGTTGGATCGGAGAATGACAAGCTTGGCTGGTATGCAACACTGTGCAGCTGAGATGATTATTCTCAATTAATGGGCAAACATTACACAATTGTCTCTTTCAAGTCCAGAGTGCTAATATATAATACACAATCAGAGGGCATTGTACATTGGAATATAACTCATTAGCCAGTGCCAATTCTTTACCCCCAGAAATGAAATAGTCTCTTGTCTATTAAAGCTGCTATTTTGAGTCTTTTAAATTTGCAGTTACAGACCAGGTGAGAGATTTCAAATAGGGAAGAATCCAAATGAAATTTGGGATAGAAATTCCTTTTGGAACTCATTATTAAGGCTAAATGGTGGTAGAATAAGGGGCATAGTGGGGCAGCAGTGGAAGGTATACTCTGACCTCCCCAGCCTCCCACCAGGAGCTAGATTTAAGGACCTTTGGCAAATCTGGCTGAGGCAGCATCTGCCCTGTTGAGGGACATCCCAGAATGGACATGTCCCTATGTGACTGCCCAGCAAATACCAAATAGATTGGGTCATTTTATTCAAACCTGGAGTACTTGGCTGCCCCGGCACATGCTCTGTGGATGAACTCACTTTTGCTTTAGTCCCACATGGCTGCTGAAGTCTGAGAAGCTTAGACAGCAAGGGATAGAGGTGAGGAAAACACAGGGCGGGTGATCAGAGAAGTCTAAGGAAGGGGATTGGATTACTGTCAGATTGCAGGGTGTGGAAGACTCTGGGACAGATTCATGGGAGAGCCTAACCAGCTGGCAAGGAGCTGAGAACTGTCACAGTCAGCTGTGTTGCGCCAGCTGCGTTGTGTGTACATGCAGAGTGCAGGCTAACTGGGAGGGGGAAATCTTAGCAGTTACCAAAAGCACTCCACAGTCCATCAATTCACCCAACTGGCAAACAGAGCATGCCTCTTGGACTCCAAATCTTGCAAACCAAAGAGATACCTACAAGGTTATCCAGTTTCTTGATTCATAGGACATGTCTTTACCAGTCTTTCAATGGAGGCTTCTAAATGCCAGGGCTGTGCTAGGCGCTAGGGATATCAGGAAATATGTACAGTACTCTCCTCTAAGGAGCTCACCACCTAATCAACAATTACCAAAAAAAAGAAAGAAAAAAAAAGGCAGTAGGAGCTAGGACAAAAGAGAGCATAGTCATTGCAGGAGCCCAAGAAACAGGAACCAGGTCATGTAAGTTGTGATTTAAAACTAAAAAATTTGTAACTTTCTTCAAACACACATAAACTGCTCTTTACATGCACCCCAACATTATGCCTACCCAACAGTGTTCTCTTCTCCAACCCAGTCTCGTATCAGTGACCCCAACATGGGAAAAAATGAAAAATTCCCCCATGATTGTGACTGTCAAGGTCTACTAATAATTGAATGTTTTATTTTCCCCTGTGTTCTCTGTATGTATTTTCACATCTTGTTTTTTCTTTTCTTCTCAAGTGTGTTGTTTACGCTGGTTGGTAGAATCTAATATTTAAAAGGTCAGGGTTTAATTTTATGGGCCATTTAGCTTCATTTGGAATGAGGACAAAGCCCCCATAACCAGAGGTGTATCCATCAATCAAAGCCAGGGGCCAAGGAAATGTCTGCTGTGACCTTGATTACTGGGAGCCTGAGCAAGAGACCAGTGATGGTTTACGCCTTTCAATGCTATCATCATTATCAGGTAAGCAATCAGGTGGAAATAGCCTTCAGATAGTTTGGCAGCAGTATATATTTGTAAATAAGGGTAAATGTGTGTGTGTGTGTGTGTGTGTGTGTGTGTGTGTGTGTGTGTGATGTTTTGCAATCCCCCTGAGGGCAGCAAAAATAATAATTGCTATGAACCTACAAGCATAATCCCAGATACTGACAAGCACTTTCCCTTATACCTGTCATGTCTGTGTTCAATATCACCTTCTCAGAAAGCCCTTCCTTGATCAGCGCTAGAGTGTAAATTCACAGGAATTGTTGTCTATTTTGTTCACTGTCCATAAAATGAAAGCCCTGAGCTTTTAAAATATCAAATTCCATCAATTACATTAAACAACACACTCAAAAAGAAAGACAACAGAGATGTGAAAGCATATACAGAGAATATCCACAGAGAAGACACGAACATTAAATGGTCCCTAGACCTGAAGGGCCTGGGGGCTGTTTCCCCATGCTGAGGTAGTGAATATGAGACCAGACGGGATGAGAGAAAACTGTTGGATGGGCATAATAGAGGATGTGGCATTTCAAGAGTAGTTTATGTCACTGAAGACAATCACGAAACTCTAGCTTTAGATCACAGCTTACATGGTGCTGTCTTCTGGGAGCAGCTCCTAGGATAGCGCCTGCCACATCATCGCTGCTCAATAACTATTTATTGAAACAACCAAGCTCTTTAATGAAGCTTTTCTTTCTTTTCACTTAGCTTTATAAAAAGGTAGTACGTTGAAATAGTTCAACGTTTATTTTAGTATAAAAAGATAACGCCAAGTCTTGTTCTCACCCCATTTTCTACCCACTCAGTTCCCACATCCTACCAGCAACCTCCCCCCAGGACCATTTCTATTTATCCTTCTCCAGTTTGTTTATGCAAATCATATACAACTGGATTTTTATTTAATTATGCAAAAGATAATATGATATACACTCTGATATTAACCTTGCCGTTGTTCACTTAATAATGTAACCTGATGAATAAAGAAAATACTGTTTGAATACTATATGAACATTATACAGCCATAAAAAAGAAGGAAATCCTACCATTTGGACAACATAGATGGATCCTCAGGGCATGATGCTAAGTGAAATGACTCAGACAGAGAAAGACAAATATTGCATGACCTCATTTATATATGGAGTCTAAAAAATACCAAACAAATAAACTCATAGAAACAGAGAACAGGTTGGTGGTTGCCAGAGGTAAGGGGTGGGAGTGAGCAAAATGGGTAAAGCTGATCAGAAGGTACAAACTTTCAGTCATAAGATAAACGAGTTCTGGAGATATAATGTACAGCATGATGACTAGAGATAACAATATTGTATTGTATATTTGAAAGTTGCTAAGATCTTATAAGATCTTTAAAGTTCCTATCACAAGAAAAAATACATAACTATATGAGGTGGTAGATGTTAACTAAACCTACTGCGGTGATTATTTTGCAATATATACATATATCAAACAATTATGGTGTATATTTTAAACAAATACATTGTTATATGTCGATTACATCCCATTAAAACTAAGGGGGAAAGTGCAACTTGGAGATTCTTACATATTCAACTTGGAGAATGACTTAAAGTTCTTTACAGTTCCAGTTAATTCCATTGTACAAATGTTCCACAGTTTATTAAGCCAGCCCATGTGGATGTACGTTTATGTTTTTCCCAATCTATTACTATTAAAAAAAAACCAAAAGCACTCTATACTATATGATCGTATAAATTCGCAGAGATGGAATTGCTGGGTCAGATAGTTGATATATTAATAATTTTATATATAGATTGCCAAATCACCTTCCAAAGTAGTTATACAAATTTACATCTTCATCAGCAATGTAAGAGAAAGCCTATTTCCCTATAGCCTTGCCATCAGAGTTTTATTTAACTTGGAATTTTGCTAATTTAATAGGTAACAAACAAACAAACAAAGTGTCTCAGGATGCTTTTGATTTGCATTTCTCTTATGACACAGAGCACTTCTTTATTTCTATGAATGGATACTTCACAGCTTTCTTATGTTTCTATAGGTTAATAGTCTTTTTATACTTGGCTCACAAGAACACATTATATAGGGAGATTAGCCCTTTCTCTGTAATGTGAGTTGCAAAAACTTTTTTCCAGTGGTATGTTGGTTAATGCTTAACAATGGTCTCTGTGGAAAATAAACCTTGGTTCATAGCATTTGCCAACTTCCCATGATGTAAATGTTCCCACCACAGACAATTTCAAGCTGCCAATATGACATCTCTAATGTGGAGTTGGAAAGAGTTGTGCAGTAGCAGACCATTATATAATATCTCTACGATACAGACACAATAGGCGTTAAGTAACCTCAAGAACATGGATAGCAGTAAAATGTAAACAATTAGAAAGTGATGAGTTTGGAGTATTTATTACCTTTGTTTGTAACATTCTGTGTTTAATTATAAGCCCGTAAGACTTAATTTTAAATAATTACTGTGTTTGATAATCAGCTTTCAAAATTCCTGAAAATTTAATAATCAGCTCCTGTGAGCAAGTGCAGGCCACCTCCAAAGCATTACTGCCTTTTATTCCATTTGTTTTTTGCCTTTTGACTTTTTCTCAAATGATGTTTTTCACCATACAAATGTTTGATCTTGATGTTGTTTTGTTTTTGTTTTTGTTTTTTAAGAGACAGAGGGATGCCTGGGTGGCTCAGTCAGTTAAGCATCCGAGTTCGGTTCAGGTCATGATCTCACATGGGTTTGAGCCTCTGTGCCCGGCGCCTGCTTCAGATTCTGTGTCTCCCTCTCTCTCTCTGCCCCTCTCCCACTTGTGCTCTGTCTGTTTCTCTCTCTCAAAAATAAATAAACATTAAAAAAATTCTTAAAAGAGAGAGAGAGAGAGAGAGCACTAACAGGGGAGAAAAGCAGAGAGAGAGAGAAAGAGAGAATCTTAGGCTCCATGCTCATCACAGAGCCTAACGCAGGGCTCCATCTCAGGACTGTGAGGTCATGACCTGAGCTGAAATCAAGAGTCCTATGTTTCACTGACTGAGCCACTCAGGCACCCCTGATGTAGTTTTATTCATCAGTCATATTTTTATGAGTTCAGAATTTTGAATAATGATTGGAAGACCATTCCCATTCCAAGATTTTATAAACGAGTTTTCTCATGTTTTCTTCTAGTACTTTTATGGTTTCATTTTTACATTTAAACCTTTAATTCATTTGTTATATGTGAGAGGTAGGGCTTCTACTTTCATTTTTTCTAGAGGCCTATCTAGTTATTCCACACCAGATGTTGAATGGTGTATCTTTTCCCATCCTTAATAATAATAAATAATAATAAAATCATCTTTATACAGTGCAGCTTTCTTGATTTCAATTATCATGGCATTTACCATCATTTGATTGAAAAGTTTTAATTATGATTGTATTTTATAAACAGCTTCCCCGTGTCTGTTCAGGGAACTTGTAGTGGTAGCTTTGATAAATTATAACATCTATAATATTTTTATGCCCAGCGTACTTTCCCATCCTCTGCCTCCTGAATCCTTTAGGGAATTCTCTCTCCATGCAAGGTGATCCTGGGAAAGATCTATGGTATACTGGCCAAATCACTGGGTTACATGTATGATTTAGGCTGGCCAATCAAAAAATCCCACCACACGGTGATTGGGTAGGGTTTAGATATCGGACCTGAGCAAGGTAATGTAATCTTCCCTGGGACTGATATCTGAATGAGATTTTCTGTTAAAATTGTTAAGCTGGTAGATACGTTTTTTAGATTGTCTTAGCTGACATAAAATTAAAACTGTGAGAATAAATCCAAATAAAAACAAGCAGAGATAAGAAATGGAGAGTCAGAAAGTTCTGAAGGGATCTTTTAGGTCTCAGGATCCAGCCAATGCTCCTTAGACATTCAGAATGAAACCTATAAATTCCCCCCCCCCATTTAATCTAGTTCAATATGGCTTCTTATAGCTTACAATCAAAACAGTTTGAATTCTCTTCAATAGATACTATTATTCCCACATTACAGAGGACAAAACAGAAGCTAGGAGAGGTTAGATCCAATCATGATAATAATGTGTTTCCCACTCCTTATTTCCCAGCTCTTATTTCCTGGTATTCATTTTTCTAGCACTGAGGCCCCACCCTACCCCACCCCACCCCACTTTGTGCACTGTATCCCAAAGAAGATTCTCTGATGATGACTGGAAGAAAGGCCATAAAAAGGTACAGAGGTTGCTTATCATCCTCTAAAATATTCAAGATCCTAAATTAGATTGTTGTATTATTTCTTATCAGTTTTTCCTATAGCAAGGTGAAAATCTCCTTGACTTGACTTCTCAGTATAATCAAGGTCTTGGCTTTATCCCTAGTGTCTCTGACTGGATGAATGTAAAAGGTCACTAACCAACAATGTTATACTCAAATCAGCCCCAGAGCTTCATTGCACATTGGGAGAACAAATTTGTTTGTTTGTTTTAATTTTTTTAATATTTATTTATTTATTTATTTATTTATTTATTTATTTTAATGTTTATTTCCTTTTGGGAGACAAAGAGACGCTGGAGGAGGAATAGACTGAGGGAGACACAGGATCTGAAGCAGGCTCTGCATTGACAGCAGAGAGCCTGACGTGGGGCTCGAACTCACAAATCATGAGATCATGACCTGTGCCGAAGTCAGGCGCTTAACCGACTGAGCCAGCCAGGCGTCCCCAAATTTGTTTTTTTTTTAAGCTCTTTTATAATTTGGTATTTCTTCGTGCTATCTGGAGTAGTGAATATCCAGAAAACAGGATAATATTGAGATGGAACAAGCTCCTCTAAAAATTCTCTTTCCTATGGAACAGCTAACACTTAGAGCTTCACAATTAGACAGTTTTTTTCTTTTCTCTTGAAGTACAGATTGCTGTTAAAACACAAACAGCCCCTGAAAGTGTTTACACTCAAGTCTTATTCACTATGTACACCTTAACGTGAATTCATTTAGCAGATTATTTCCTTGGAGTATTATTTTCACTGAGGGAGGAGGAGGCAAAGGAGGATAAGTAGTCAGAGAAGACGGAGAGGAGAGGCAGGGGTGCTACTGGCAGGAGACAGAGGGTGGCAAATGGAGAGATGGAGACAATTACTAAAGGCTTACCTTCCCAAGTCACTTCCGAGTTACAGCTGTGAACCACAGGCAGGGTTAGGACAAACTGATATGACAGCTACCATTAGGAATGAATTGAATTAGACAGGTTCTCTCAGCCCTGAGGGGAGGCTCTAACTTAGCACCAGAACCAGCCATCTCATTATTTTCACATATTCTTCTACTAGATCATTTTTGGCATTGCTCAAAACCCTTCATGAGCTGGAATTAATTTGCATCCAGAAACAGACCCAACCATTTGTAGCATGTAACTGCAGCTGTCTCATACTGTCAGCAAGCACCAGCTCCCTGAGCAATTTACTACCTGGACAGAACATTTCATGAGCTTATCTGTTCTCAACTGTCATCCAATATCCTAGTGGATTCCTCATCTATACAACTTTAACTACCCAAACAAGTTCTGATTCCAAGCTTCTTACAGTGGCTAAGAGTGTCTTTGTTCCCACCATTTGTTTTGTGACTGCAACCACCTTCATTTAGGTCTCATGCCAAGGCCTCTGATGTCTTTTGGTTAAAGTCCAAGTGAAGGGAAAAACTATGTTGAAAGAGAAGACATCATCAAAATGGCAGCTAGAAAGCTCCAAGCTTTCAACCTTATAGAAATATTTTTTAAAGGCAGAAACTATCTGAATCAATCTTACTGAAGCTCTGGAAAACACTCAAAGATTTACAGCCACCAACCAAACACCCAATAATAAATTTTTTTTAAAAAAAGCAATCTTCAAACAGTAAGGAAGTTTTGCGGCATTTTTACTTACCCTTACTATACCCCTTCCCAGCATAGCAATGGTTTTGGTCTTGAAGTGGTGGCAGCCTAGATCCCAGTACTATCCCTCAAACTGGAAGGAGCAGAGAAGACCTTATTTGCAAACTATTGTGTATACCTGTTCTAAATTGTCTGGCAGATACCTAAAGGACCGAGGCAAGGATATTGTCTCCGTTATGTTTAACTCAGAAATCACATAGGAAAAGCAGTGGACACTACTCATAAATTTGCAATTTGACTATAGATCCACAGACTTGTGGGGCAAGAGATTAAAGGTGGAAACACAACAGACTATTTAAAGCACAGGTGAAAACCTGAGATGCAATTGGACGATTAACAGGAAATTAATATATGGGGGAGTTTAGGAAGCCACATGCACATCCAAGCAAGATGCATGCTCAGAAAAAATTTGAGTTCTTAAGCTTTCACCTCGGGCTGATCGCTAGCCTCAGAACAAGCCTACCTAAGTGCTGAAGGAACGCCCTAGCATAAAACCAATCTGCAAATACTGGAAGAGCTCCTGGCACTCAAGTAAAACTCTATAAAAACAAGTACCAAATGTCAGCTAAAGGCACAGAGACTTCAGTGGTCATATATGACAAGGATTAGTTTCTGGAAAAAAAAATTGGGAAAACACTAACAAAAATACAGACTAACTACAGCCTACAACCTTTGACAACAACAACAACACACACACACACACACACACACATATACAATCAAACCCTGGAGAAGGAGGAGAAATGTGATCTTCAGAGTTTACCATATTATAATAGCTAAATTCCAATTTTCAGCAACAAATCACCAGATACAGATAAGAACAGAAAAATATGACTTTTTCAAAGAAGCAAAATAAGTTCATGGAAACCATTCCTGAGAGAGTCCAGGCATCAAACTTACCAGAGAAAACTTAAATATGCTCAGAGGTCTAAAGGAAAACATGGATAAAGAACTAAAGAAAACAAGGGAAATGATGTACAAACAAAATGAGAATAGCAACAAAGACATAAATTTTAAAAAGGAAGCAAACAGAAATTCTGGAGCTGAAAATTACATTTGAAATGAACAATTCACTAGAGAGATCCAACAGTAGACTTGAGCAAATAGAAGAAAGAATCAAGAAACCTGAGAATCAGACAATTGAAATTATGGAGTCTGAGGAGCAGAAACATATAGAATGAAGAAAAGTGAACAGAACCTAAGGGACCAATGAGATACTATGAAACATACCAAGACACACATTATGTAAGTCCTAGAAAAGAGAAAGGAGAAAAGACTATTCAAAGAAATAATGGTAAAACATCCCAAATTTGATGAAGTACGTGAATATACAAGTGCAAGAATATATAAATTTTACAACTCCAAGAAGCCCAATGAATTCCAAGTAGGGTAAACTCAAAAAGACCCAATTGAGACACATTATAAGCAAACTGCCCAAAAGTAAAGAGAGAATCTTGAAGTGGCAAGAGGAAAGTGAACCATCACTGTGCACTAGGGATCCTCAATAAGAATATCAACCAATTTCTCACAAGAAACCTCGGAGGCCAGAGGAACATAGAATAAAATGTTTAAAGTGTTGAAAGATAAAAACCGTCAACCAAGAATTCAATATCCATCAAAACATTTTTGGAAAAATAAAGGAGAAATTAAGACACTCCCAGATAAACAGAAACGTAGGGAAATCACTATCACTCAGTAACGCCCTACAAGAAATGCTAAATGGAATCCTTCAGGTTAAAATGATAGAATGCTAGTCAGTAACTTTAAGCTCTATGAAGAGATAAAGATCTCCGATAAAGTAATTAAGAGAAAAAATGCTTAAAATCATTTCAAAGCTATGTTATTGGGCACTATTTTGGGTCAAATTATGTCTCCCTAAAAATTAGTATGTTGAAGCCTTAATCTTCTATACCTCAGAATATCACCTTATTTTGGTTTATATTTTGGTCACTGCATATATAATTAGTTAAGATGAGGTCGTAATGGAGTATGGTGAGCCCCTAATCCAATATGACTGATGTAATTATAAAAAGGGGAAATTTAGAGAACGTCACACAGAAAGAATGCCATATGAAGATGAGGGCAGAGATAGGGATGATGTTTCTATAAATGAAAGAACAACAAAGATTGTCAGGAAACCACCAGAAGGTAAGTAAGAGCCATGGAACAGATTGTCTCTCACAGCCTCAAAAGGAAGAAATCCTGCTGACATGTTGATCTTGCACTTCTAGCTGCCAGAATTGTAAGATAACAAATATCTACTGTTTAACCACCCAATATGTGGTAACTTGTTAGACAAGAACTAGGAAACTAATATAGCCACAAAATATGGGAAAAAAGTGGCTTGTTACATCAATAACATAAAGTTGGGTAAGGAAAGGAATACAGCTGTACAGAAGTAGAGTTTTTGTATAAATTATCAATTCAAATTAGGTTGTTATAACTTTAGGATATTATATGCAATTGTCATTGTAGCCACAAAAATACAGCTATTGAATACATACAAAAGGAAATAAGAAGAAAATCAAAATATGCCAATACAAAAAAGCAACAAAACACAAAAGAAAGCAGTAATGGAGTAAATGTGAAACAACAACAACAAAAAAAAAACCAAAAACCCTATAGGACATACAAAAACAAAATAGCAAAATGACAGAGGTAAGTTCTTTATTATCAGTAATTATTTTATTTTTTCTTCCAAGTTTTTATTTAAATTCCAGGTAGTTAACATACAGTGTAATATTAGTTTCAGGTTAGGATTCATCATTTATCAGTAATTACTTTAGATGTAAATGGATTAAATTTTCCAATCAAAAGGCAGAGCTTGGCAGAATTGATTTTTTTTTTAAACTTTTATTTTTTTATTTATTTCTAGGAGAGAGAGAGACAGCATGAGCAGGGGAGGGTCAGAGAGAGAGGGAGTACAGACTCTGAAATAGGCTCCAGGCTCTGAGCTGGCAGTCAGCACAGAGCCCGACGTGGGGCTCGAACCCACGAACCACGAGATCATGACCTAAGCGAAAGTCGGACGCTTAACCGACTAAGCCACCCAGGCGCCCCGGCAGAATTGATTTTAAAACATGATCCAACTATATACTGTCTACCAGAGACTCACTTTAGTTCCAAAGACACAAAGGCACTGAAAAGGAAAAGATGGAAAAAGATATTACATGCAAACAATAATCAAAAGAGCATATATGATGGCTATACTGATATTAGACAAAGTAGAAATAAAATTAAAGACTGTTACAAGAGACAATTTAAGGACATTATACCTTGATAGAAGGATCAATTCATCAAAAAGATATAAGTAAAAGCATGTATGCACTAACTAGCGAACATATATATATTCATTCATACATACATGTTTCATACATACATATTCAAAACAATTCTGAATAAATTTGTAAAAATTGAAATCATGCAATGCATCTTCTTTTTTTTAAGATTATTTATTTGAGAGAGAGAATGCATAAGCAGGGGAGTGGCAGAGAGAGAGAACCTCAACCACTGTCACTGTCACCACTGTCAGCGCAGAGCCCAACACAGGCTCAAACTCACAAACTATGAGGTCATGACCCAAAACCAAGAGTCAGATGCTTAACCAGCTGAGCCACCCAGGTGCCCCCAATACATCTTCTTAGCAAAATAGAATGAAACTAGAAATCAGAAACAGAAGGAGAGTTCAAAAAATCAAAAATATGGAAATTAAAGAACATAGTCTTAAACAACCAATGAGTTAGAGAAGAAATCACAGGTGAAATTAGACAATATATTGATAAAAATGAAAATGAAAACACAACATGTCAAAATTTATAGAATGTAGCAAAAGTAGTTCTAATAGGGAAATTTATAAGTGTAAAAACTTACATTAAAAAGAGAAACAGAGAGGGAGAAGTGGAAGGAGAGGAAGAGGAAGAAAAAGAAGGAGGAATATAAGAAGAAGAGGAGGAGAGGGAGATGGAGGAGGGATAAAGGGAGGGAAAAGAAAAAATATAGAAGGAAGGAAGTGATTAAGGAAGGAAAGGTACCACATGGAGGAACATAAAGAAAAATTATCTGTGTTCACAGTCAACATGATCTTATATGTAGAAACCTTAAAGATTTTACACACACACACACACACACACACACACACACACACACACACTGTTAGAACTGATAAATAAATTCAGAAAACTTACAGCATGCAAAAATCAATGCTCACAAAGAATCCATTTCTATACAATAGTAATAAACAATCTAAAATGAAAATCTATTTACAATTGCACTAAAAAGAATAAAGTGTTTAGGAATAAACTTAACCAAGGAGGCAAAATAAATGTACACTTATAACTGTAAAATGTTGCTGAAAGAAATTAAAGACAGAATGGTAGGGCATCCCATGTTTATGGATTGGAGACTTAAAATTATTAAGATATCAATACTACCAGAAAGCAATCAACAGATTCAATGATATTCCTATCAAAATCCCAATGACATTTTTTTTGCAGAAATAGAAAAATCCATTCTAAAATTCACATAGAATCTCAAGGGACCCCAAATAGCCAAAACAATATTAAAAAGAAAAATAAAGTTGGAGGACTCACACTTCTTGACTTCAGAACTTACTATAAAGCCACAGTAATCAAAAAAGTGTGGTACTGGTATAAATATAAACATATAGAATAGAGACCTCAGAAATAAAGCCTCATTTTATAGTCAAATGACTTTCAACAAGGGTGCCAAGACTATTTAATGGAGAAAGGGGATTCTTTCAACAAATGGTGTTGAGAAAGCTGGATATCCATATGCAAAAAAATGAAGCTGGTATGTAAAAATTAACTTAGACTGGATCAAAGACCTAAACATAAGAGCGGAAGCTCTTGGAAGGCAATATAGAAAATAGCTCATAACGCAAAAATAAACAATTGGGACCTCATCAAGATTAAAAGCTTCTGCGCAGCAAAGGAAACAACCCACAAAACTAATAGGCAACCAACGGAATGGGAGAAGATAGTTGTAAATGACATATCAGATAAAGGGTTAATATCCAGAATCTATAAGGAACTCACCAAACTCCACACCCAAAAAACAAACAACCCAGTGAAGAAATGGGCAGAAGATATGAACAGACACTTCTCCAAAGAGGACATCCAGATGGCCAACAGACACATGAAACGATGCTCAGCATCCCTCCTCATCAGGGAAATACAAATCAAAACCACACTGAGATACCACCTCACGCCAGTCAGTGTGGCTAAAATGAGCAAATCAGAGAACTCTAGATGCTGGCGAGGATGTGGAGAAACGAGCACCCTCCTACACTGTTGGTAGGAATGTAAACTGGTACAGTCCCTCTGGAAAACAGTGTGGAGGTTCCTCAGGAAACTAACAATAGAACTCCTCTATGACCCAGCAATAGCACTGCTAGGAATTTACCCCAGGGATACAGAAATGCTGATACATAGGAGCACATGTACCCCAATGTTCATAGCAGCACTCTCCACAATAGCTAAAACCTGGAAAGAGCCTAAGTGTCCATCAACAGATGAATGGATCAAGAAGATGTGGTTTATCTATACCATGGAATACTACATGGCAATGAGAAACAATGAAATCTGGCCATGTGTAGCAACATGGATGGACCTTGAGGGTGTTATGCTGAGCGAAATAAGTCAGGCAGAGAAGGACAAATATCATATGTTTGCACGTATAGGAGGATTAGGAGGAACTTAACTGAGGACCATGGGGGAGAAGAAGGGGGGAAATGGTGGGGGAAAGGGAGAGAGGCAAACCATGAGAGACTCTTGAATGCTGAGAAACAAACTGAGGACTGATGGATGTGGGGGGGAGGGGAGGAGATGGGCATGGAGGAGGGCACTTGTGGGGATGAGCACTGGGTGTTATATGGAAACCAATTTGACAATAAACTATTTGTCAAAAAAAAAAAAGAAAAAAGAAAATAGCTCATAACATAGGATTTGGTAATAATTTCTGGTATATGACATGAAAAACAAATAACAATACAAAGTAGATACATTGGACCTCATTAAAATGAAAAACTTTTGTAATCAAAGGACATTATCAAGACAATGAAAAGATAATCCACCAAGGGAGAGAAAATACTTGCTGATCCTTTATCTTATATCCAGAATATATAAAGAACTCTTACAACTCAGCAACAACAAAAACCAAACCAATCTAAAAAAAGGAAAAAGAAGACTTGAAAAAACATTTATCCAAAGAAGATATACAATTGGCAAACAAGCACATGTAAAGATGCTCAACATCACTAGCCATTTCGGAGATGCAAATTGAAACCACAAGGAGATACTACTTCATGCTCATAAGCATAGAAAGGAAGGGAGGGAGAGAGAAGGCAGAAGGAAGGAAGGAAAGGAGGCTAGGAGGGGAGGAGAAAAGGAAGGGAAGAGGGAAGGAAGAGGGAGGCAGAGAGTAAGAAGGAAGTATTGGTGAAGGTGTGAGAAACTGGAACCCTTGTTCAGCCTTTTGCCTCATTGCATCCGAGTGAGTAAGATGAGTCACCAGCCGCTCTACTGTAGCCATCTGAGGAAATGAGGCCAGGATTCTCATTCTTGCTGCATCTGCTCAATCCAGCACACTCTAAACCAGAATTACGGCCTCAATATGTGCTGCCAGTGTTTCCATCAGGATGCAAAGGATATAGGCTGCATTAAATTGGATTAAGTGAACTTCCTTGAATGGGTCATCCAAGATACCTACCTTAACTGCAGATATCCAAGATACCTACCAAATGTCAACTCATTGTACATAAAATAAAAATACTTCAATTATGATGAAAAAAAAGAAGTTGGAACCTTTGTTCACTGCTGGTGGGAATGCAAAATGGAAAACAGGTACTGTGGTCCTTTACAAGGATAAACATAAATGGTACTACCATAGGATTCAGCAATTCTATGTCTAGGATTATATTTGAAAGAATTTAAACTGGGGACTCAAACAAATACTTGTATACCAGTATTCATAGCAAGACACGTCCAAGTGTCCATCAACAGATAATGAACAAACAGAATGTAGTATACATATACAATGGACTGTTTTTTAGCCTTAAAAACAAATGAAATTCTGGTACATGCTACAACATGAACAAACCTTGAAAACATTATGCTAAGGATGGATATTCCATGATTCCACTTTTATGAGTTACTGAGAATAGGCAAATTCACAGAAACAGAAAGTAGAATAGAGGTTTCTAAGGACTGTGGGAAGGGTGGAATGGGAATTATTGTTTAATGTACGCAGAATTTCTGTTTGGGATGATGAAAGTGTTCTGGAAAGGGCTAGTGTTAATGGTAACACCACAATTTGAATGGACTTAATGTCACTGAATTATATACTTTAAAAATGGTTACAATGATAAATTTTCTGTTATGTGCATTTTACCACAATAAAAAAAAGTTTAACTATACTGAAGATGACATATGTTTTCATAGCCCTCCCAAACTGCCCGTTAAGAGTCATTTAATTTTCTTCCCTTAATTCAACCAAAATTTACTGAATGCTAACCAATTGTCAGGTCGCTGGTAGGTCCTCAGCTTTCAAAGATACACAAAAAATAGTCTTTGTCATAAAGGACTTTATAACGTGTTTGGAAAAGCATAAAGTAAAATTAACAGACAAAACCCTGTGATAAGTACCATGATATTGGTAAGTATATGAAATTTATGAAGCATATAGGAGCATTTAGCTCAAGCAGGAAATATCTGGAAACATCCTTTCTAAAGGATATTAGTGACTAAGTTGAGTCTCAACATATATGAGTTAGCCAGAGGAGAAGGGAAAAGGGTTTCTCAGGCAAGAGAAGCAATACATAAAAAGACACAGACAGTAAAGAGAATATAAACAAATTGGGACAATATGCAGATTGGGAAATATAAGCAGAGTATAAGCAGATTGGGAAAATATGACAACATGAAATTGGTGACGGTAGGGTGAAGAGAGGAAGAGCTGGACAAGGCTCAGAAAATGGATATCTTACATTATACGGGAGTTTGTACTTTATCCTAAGGGCAATGAGTAAAACATTGTATAAGCTTTTAGAAAGAGAAATCATGTGATCAGCTCTGTGTGCTGTGCTATGTTGTGGAGACTGGACAGAAGAGAGGCTCAATTCCTCAGTCCGACATGTGAGAACTGGTGAAGGGCCTCAACTAAGGTGCTGGCCATGGAGACTAGCCAAATTAACAAATGTTCAGGAGACCAGTTACTGATTGGGTATGGGTAATGGGAAGACTAAGGTTTCTACCTTGGGAAATTTGGCAAATGGTAATACAATTCACTGAAATAAGAAACTCAGAGGAAGAAATAGGTCTACGGCAAGACAAATCATTTTCCTTCAGAAATGTTGCATGTGAAGTGACTGAAGGGCAGAAACAAATAAATGGCTACTCAGTTGCGGAGCTCAGGAAAATTCCTTGGTGTACAGATACGCATTGGTGAGCCCACTAAATAAAAAGGAGAATTTGCCTTAAATTCAAGGAATTGACGTTTAAATGTAGAATCCCATTGTAGAAGTAAATATACTCCTTCCAACACGGTAATTTAAGGAACGGAGCAGCTCCTCCACGTGACATCAAAATCGAACCATAGGAGTAGTTGCCCTCTCAACTTTGCATGCAACAAGACTTATGAGAATAAACCAATTATTGGTTTAACCATATAGAATAGAGACCCCAGAAAAAAAGCCTCATATTAACCATGTTAATATGGTTCTCATTTTGAGGCAACGAGGGACTTCTACTATATACCTTGTCTATGGCAAGTCAAATCCTAAATCTTTTATATTTGAGATGAATCCTTTGGAAATTTTGTCAACAAGCAGAAAAGAGTAACTAACAAAG
This sequence comes from Proteles cristata cristata, assembly GCA_017311185.1. Classification (NCBI taxonomy): domain Eukaryota; kingdom Metazoa; phylum Chordata; class Mammalia; order Carnivora; family Hyaenidae; genus Proteles; species Proteles cristata. Next base: position 1,306,363 of record JAESUZ010002230.1, read on the forward strand.
AAAAACAAAATGAAATAAAAATAAAACAAGTGTTAGTGTGTTCTATTTTTTTTTTTTATGGATACTCATCAAATTTTCCCATACCTGTTCTTCCTTTCTTTTACTGCTGACAGAAATATTCTTCTTCCTAACAAGCGGATTTCATTTGTAGAAGAGTCCTAAAAGCAAAGGGGATGAAATAAATACTGATACATGCAACAACATGACTGAGGTGTGAAAATAGGCTAAGCGAAAGAAGTCAGGTACAAAAGAGTACATATTGTATTATTCCATTTATATTAAATGTCACCTACAGGCAAATCCATATATACAGAAAAATTATTGGTTGCCAGGCTCCGTGGGTGGGGAGAACAAAAGGGTGACTGCCAGGGCATATAGGGTTTCTTTTGGGGACAATGAAATATGTTCTATATTGGTTGTGGTGAACAATGCACAATTCCACAAATACACTAAAACTAAGGGAGTGTACACTTTTAATGGGCGAATTGTATGGTATGTGAACTAGATCTTCAATAAAACTGTTACTAAATAATAGTGGAAGAGGGAAGCAGAAGATTGGGCCAGAGTAACATGTGATGATGGGAAAAGGGTCAGAAAATTGCTAATTTTACAGATCAAAGAAGGAGACCGGGAGCCAAGGAATGCAGGTGGCCTCTGGAAGATGGAAAAGACAAGGAGATGGATTCTCCCCTTGGGCTTCCAGAAAGGGACAGCCCTGCCTACACCTTGATTTTAACCCAGAAGACCTGTGTCAAGGCCCATAGAACTAGAAGACAACACATTGTGGTGTGTTATGGCACTAAATGTGGGGTAATTATTGTTACGGCGGTCATCAGTTGTGAGTAAGAGTAGGAAAGGAGGTATTGGGGGTTTAACAGAAGAGATGTTAAGCAATAGTCATCTAGGAAAATAAAAGAACGAATTGACTAGCAAAATATAGTATAGTAATGCAAGCCCGCATTAGGAAAACACTTAAGGGAATTGGGAACACCTTTTCCCCCATCCAGATGGCTGCTATGGGAATTCTATTTTTGTCTTACCTATCATTGGACAATATTTCATTGATCTAAAGATGACCACCTGTTACAGGTTTGGTAAATCATTATCTTATGCTCCTCACCACAAATGGCTTCTAGATTGGGTTATTAACAAACCCACTGTTCCCCAAAATGAAAGCAATAGACAGTTAACTAAAGTCTTAAAGAAGTATTGACAAAAAAAAAAACAACTCACAACAACCCTCAATCCTTACGTAGGGTGCTGTGATTATTGCTTAACCTTTAAGACAAGCCACAACCCAAATGTATTTACCAACAAGAGTACACCACTAAAATAGCTGAGTCCTCCCTCTTCAGAGGGTTCTCCCCAACCTCCTTCTCAGGGATGACCCTGTGGGATAGAGGCATGGAAAATTCTCCCAGCAGACAGAACCTGGGGCATACATACTGAACTTCTATCATTATTAAGCAAGTGAGTTAACAAATGAAAGCCTGTGAAATCTGCTGGTCCTATGATCTCCCTTACTCAGCTCTTCCAGCAAGATAGGAGATAAAATCAGTAGCCGTGACCATGATGTGTTGCTTCGTCTTTCTTCTTCCTAAAAGTTTTTAAGTTATAAATATTCTGTTTGTCTTTCATCACTTTATATTTGTTGTATTCTAGGACAACATACACACATTTAATTCGTATGAATTCAAGTGGGCTTGAGAGAAAGAGGCAGCAGATCATTTCACTCAGCGAGTGACTGCTCACGGTAAGCAGGAGAGGGAAGACATAAATGTGTCAATTCCTCAGCTGGTTTCAGTTTCGGGCCTGTTGCGGTGTAGACACCTAGCAATCTGAGTGCACATCTAGAGTCCCTAAATAGAAACCAACAACTTCCTCTGGTGCTCAGTAGAAGAAAGAGCAATCTATTCCAACACAGGAGGAAAAATCCACTGTGGTGGACTTTATTGAGAGGCAAGATGGCAGCCTCCAATATGGCTCATAAACAACACATTTTGCTTTATGGTGACTTAAGAGATCTTCAAAGGTAATTTTAACTATACAAGAAGATGTGGTTTATCTATACCATGGAATACTACATGGCAATGAGAAACAATGAAATCTGGCCATGTGTAGCAACATGGATGGACCTTGAGGGTGTTATGCTGAGCGAAATAAGTCAGGCAGAGAAGGACAAATATCATATGTGTGCACGTATAGGAGGATTAGGAGGAACTTAACAGAGGACCAAGGGGGAGAAGAAGGGCGGAAATGGTGGGGGAAAGGGAGAGAGGCAAACCATGAGAGACTCTTGAATGCTGACAAAAACTGAGGACTGATGGATGTGGGGGGGAGGAGTGGGCATGGAGGAGGGCACTTGTGGGGATGAGCACTGGGTGTTATGTGGAAACTAATTTGACAATAAACTATTTGTAAAAAAAAAAATAAAAAAAAAAAAAAAAAAAAAAAGAAAGGCAATGTCAAAAAAAAAAAAAAGATTGCTGATGTTAAAAAAAAAAAAAAAGATTTTTAAATTTGTAATATGCATTTGCTGTATTACGAATTTTCAGGGCGGGGCACCTGGGTGGCTCAGTTGGTTACACATCCGACTTTGGCTCAGGTCATGATCTCATGGCTGGTAAATTCAAGTACCGTGTCGGGCTCTATGCTGACAGCTCAGAGGCTGGAGCCTGCTTCGGATTCTGTGTCTTCCTCTCTGTCTGACCCTTCACCGCTTGTACTCTGTCTCTGTCTCTGTCAAAAATAAACATTGTTTTTTTATTTAAAAGAAAAAAAAGAATTTTAGGGGCACCTGGCTGGCTCAGTCAGAAGAGCATGCAGCTCTTGATTGGTGTTGGGTGTAGAGATTACTTTAAACAAACAAACAAACAAAACTTTAAAAAAGGACTTCTTAATTCTGCTATAGAAAATAAGAAAAATAAAAAATAAGGAGGCCAGATGAAACTGAGTACAGAAGCAAATGGCATGAGGGGTATGTTGGAGAGATAGAAAAATAAGTAGAGCATACATGTTCTGAACCACAAAGTGAAAGAAGAACCAAAATGTACCATATATTCACAATTTGCTGAATATACATGAGGTACATTAAGTATTCAACAGTTATGAGGTCTTAAATCAGCCATCCATAGATGATACCATTCTGGCCTCACTTGTCCTCTGCCCAAGAAATGTAGAAGAAATCCATAGCTACTCACCAGGCTAACTTGTGAAATACAGCTATTGACTAGGTATACTTACCTTTGCAATTTTTCTAATAGACAGTGTGTCTGTTGGCTCCATTCAGCGTCAGTCCGTTAGACCCCTTGCTCAATCTCAATACTGATCCTCATTACCTCACCATAGGTGAGGAAAGCTGACACAGGGGGGCAAAAAATGATTATGAACATTGTATGACCCATATTCAGGTAGTATGGGTCTTCCACCCCACTTGTACCTTATCCAAAATGTGTTAATCTCCCTCACCTCTTCCCCTTACGTCTCACTATCAGTGCCCCAAGGTAATTTTTCACATGGCAGGAACTGATTTTTTGTGACTCTACTTTTTTGAGGATCATTAAATTTGTCATTTAGCCCATAGATTGCAAAATCACGTACAACTGTATCTAGACTTGATTCTGTTGATTCTGCAAATCAGATAAATGTAGCAGCTGGGATGTCTTTGAATAGTTTCTCATTGAGGAGTCAAGCTATCTATTGTTCTGTGTGTAAAGCTACATTATATTAGACAAGGAAATTTATGAAATTGGATATATGAGAAGAAATATGTATGTACTCTACTCTGAGATTGTCTGCTCGGCATGCCCCATTCTCCTGGAAACTGCTCGTCAGCATCCATATATCTGGAAGCCATATGTTCCTATAAGTATCCATTGCCTTGAATTAGGTGAGTAGTTTAGGAATGAGTACCTGACCTGAGCTAAAACAACAAGTCCCTTGGTTGGGATTTTTGAATTTAGGATTCAAAAAATTAAGGTCAGTTCTTCTCCAATGTAGACATTTGTGTAGTGCATTCCTACAGATTGCAGTACATTAGGATTGTAACCTGATACCTTGGGTTCTAGAGTTGGATTGTTTAGCTTTGAATCTTGACTCTGACATTTACTATATATGTGAGCTTGGGCAAATGGCTCTCTTTAGCTTCCTTAACTATTGAAGTGGAGATAATTATAATATCTACTTCATATGGTTGTAGTAAATATTAGAAGAACTTAAAACAGTACTTTGCACTCAATAAATGGTACTTATGTTCGCTCTTTAATAATGGAGACAAAGTATTTTATTTTTCCCAAATCTGACTTCAATTCAATGTTATTCAATTCAGCATTTATTGTTTGTGCACATACTATATTCTAAGCATTTAGTTAAGCTTAGGAAAAAAATATGGTGCCCAAAGAGACATGGTCCCTGCCTTTATGGAACTTATAGTTCAGTGGCAGAGGCAAATATTAAAGAAATAGTCACATAAGTAGAACTATGAGAAGTGCTATGAAGGATAAGCAGGTGATATGAGAGGTTATAATTGGAATACCAGTCTAAACTTCCTTATGAAAGCAATGTAAGCATTAATATGAAAAGAGGAAGTTAGAGAAAGTTTTCCAGATAGAGCGGTAATGTACAAAGGCCCTGAAATGGGAAAGACCTTGAAGATTTAGGAAATTTAGAAAAGGTCTCTGTGGCTCAGAAATAGTAAGAAAAGGAGATAGAAAGAGGTATAAAATGAGGTTGGAGAGAGACAGGGAGCAGATCATTCAGGACCTTGTAAGAGCAGTAGAATAACAAAGATTCAAGATCTTGGAAGTTAGGTTAAGGATTTTTTTTATCAGCTGAAAATGAGAGAAGTAGACAGGTTAAGAGATATTTAGTAAAAGGGAAAGAAGCAAGTATTTATCCTGCTTTCTTATATAAATTAAACCACTAAGTAATCCAATAATTGAAGAGAGGTAACTTCCCTCTGCAGAAACATCGCAGCTAATACATGAAGAATCATAGAATTATATCCCCACTTAAAACTCCTAATAAAGGGCGCCTGGGTGGCTCAGTCGGTTAAGTGTCTGGCTTCAGTTCAGGTCATGATCTCCCAGTTTGTGGGTTCGAGTCCCACATTTGGCTCTGTACTGACAGCCAGCTCAGAGCCTGGAGCCTGTTTCAGATTCTGTGTCTCCCTCTCTCTATGACCCTCCCCTGCTCACTCTGTCTCTCTCTCTCTCTCTCTCTCTCAGAAATAAATTTTTTAAAAAACATTTAAAAAAATAATAAAATAAAACTCCTAATAAATGAATTGCTCCAGGCATTACTCAACAGCAGTTACAAAAGGGGATTACATTAGAAGAAGGATAAGCACATACTATATGTCTTCTAATAGAAAAACACATGCCACCTATGAAGACATCTTGCCAAAAAAATTAAACCTGAATCTGATAAAACATCTAGATCTTACTACCAATTTACAAAAAATACAGAGGACAAAGGAACACATTAAGGTATACCATGGGGATGCAACTGAAATAATTCAGATTGTGGCCAAAACTACGGGACAAACAACCTAGTTCCTTAAATAAAAATAAAATATTACTGGGAAAACAGAGACAAAAATATAGAGGATTATTTTTTTTTTAAATACAGAGGATTTAAAACATACACCAACAGGGGTGCCTGGGTGGCTCCTCCATTAAGAGTCCAACTTCCCGAAAAACAAACAACCCAGTGAAGAAATGGGCAGAAGATATGAACAGACACTTCTCCAAAGAGGACATCCAGATGGCCAACAGACACATGAAACGATGCTCAGCATCCCTCCTCATCAGGGAAATACAAATCAAAACCACACTGAGATACCACCTCACGCCAGTCAGAGTGGCTAAAATGAATAAATCAGAAGGCTATAGATGCTGGTGAGGATATGGAGAAACGGGCACCCGTTTATGGGAATGTAAACTGGTACAGCCCCTCTGGAAAACAGTGTGGAGGTTCCTAAGGAAACTAACAATAGAACTCCCCTATGACCCAGCAATAACACTGCTAGGAATTTACCCCAGGGATACAGAAATGCTGTTGCATAGGAGCACATGGACCCCAATGTTCATAGCAGCACTCTCCACAATAGCTAAAACATGGAAAGAGCCTAAGTGTCCATCAACGGACAAATGGATCAAGAAGATGTGGTTTATCTATACCATGGAATCCTACATGGCAATGAGAAACAATGAAATCTGGCCATGTGTAGCAACATGGATGGACCTTGAGGGTGTTATGCTGAGCGAAATAAGTCAGGCAGAGAAGGACAAATATCATATGTTTGCACGTATAGGAGGATTAGGAGGAACTTAACAGAGGAACAAGGGGGAGAAGAAGGGCGGAAATGGTGGTGGAAAGGGAGAGAGGCAAACCATGAGAGACTCTTGAATGCTGACAAAAACTGAGGACTGATGGATGTGGGGGGGAGGGGGATGGGCATGGAGGAGGACACTTATGGGGATGAGCACTGAATGTTATGTGGAAACTAATTTGACAATAAACTATTTGTAAAAAAATAATAATAATAATAAAACTAAATTAAAAAATTTAAAAAAAAAGAATAAAAAAAAAAGAGTCCAACTTCCACTCAGGTCATGAACTTAGGGTTTGTGAGTTGGAGCCCCATGTAGCGCTCTGTGCTGAAGCTGGAAGCCTGGTGCCTGCTTCAGATTCTGTCTCCCTCTCTCTCTGCCCCTTACCCAGTCATACTCCATCTCCTGCTCTCAAAAAAATTAAAATGAAAACATTAAAAAAACAATAAAAGATACAACCATCAAAATCAGTACAGTTCCTCTCTGAAACAAATTATAAATATACATAGTAACATTTACAAGTCTATTGGAAATGCAAATATTTTATATTATAAAATCATTGTTATTTTTAAATTATGATAATGGCATTGTGGCATTTTTTTCTATGTCTTGTAGAGATATAGACTAAAATATTTATGTAGAAAAGTATACAATATCTGTGATTTGCTTCAAAATAATATGGGAAAGGGATAGTAGCTGGGGGTACGAAGGAGACAACATTGGCCACTGGTTGGATTTGGGGGCTTGGGTGATAGGTTACACACTTACATATTTTTTTAACTCTTCCATATTTTATATATGTAAAATTCTTCACTGTAAAAAAGTTGTTTTTCTTTACTTTAGAAAGCAGAATTGACATAAATTAATAACAAATTGGATACCTGCAAGGATGTGTATGATGGAGGGGTCAGGGATGGCTCCGGGTTTCCGAGTTTTATTTCTAGATCTGAAGAGGTACCCTCCAGTGACTTAGAAAACAGTGAGCAAGAACTATGTTTACAGAAGGCCATTAGTGTGTTTTGGACATGTTGGGTCTGAGGTGTCTGTGAGACAACCAAGCAGAGTAGAACTAATAGGCAGTTAGACAGGCAGACAGGAAACGGGGTAGAGAGATCTGGGCGAGTGGTATACATTTAGGAATCAATAGTTGCCTGGGCACTGGCTCCCTGATTGAACATGGATCTGAAATACTTGGGAGAGTTTATACAAACACAGATCGCTGAGCCCTAACCCCAGAACTTCTGATTCACAGGCCGAGGGATGATTTAAGAATTCACATTTCTCGGGGCACCTGGGTGGCTTAGTCGGTTAAGCATCCGACTTTCGCTTGGGTCATGATCTCGCGGTTCGTGGGTTCGAGCCCTGTGTCGGGCTCTGTGCTGACTGCCAGCTCAGAGCCTGGAGCCTGATTCAGATTCTGTGTCTCCCTCTCTCTCTGACCCTCCCCTGCTCACGCTGTCTCTCTCTCTCTCTCCTAGAAATAAATAAAGAACATTAAAAAAAGAAAAAGAATTTACATTTCTCAGTGACAAAGAATGAAATCATGGCATTTTCAGCAACATGGCTAGAACTGGAAGGTATTATGCTGAGTGAAATAAGTTAGTCAGAGAAGGACAGATATCATATGTTTTCACTCATATGCGGATCTTGAGAAGCTTAACAGAAGACCATGGGGGAAGGGAAGGGAGAAAAATAGTTACAAACAGAGAAGGAGGGAAGCAGACCACAAGAGACTCTTAAATACAGAGAACAAACTGAAGGTGGATGGAGGGGTGGGGGAGAGGGGAAAATGGGTGATGGGCATTGAGGAGGGCACTTGCTGGGATGAGCAGAGTGTTGTATGCAAGCCAATTTGACAAAAAATTATATTTAAAAAATAAGCATAATAAAAAAAGTTTACATTTCTAACAATTTGACAGGTGACACTGATTCTGCCTGGAGGCCTGAGTACTGCATTTTGAGAACCACTGACCTAGGAAGATAATATGAACACTAGTTCTCAACCTTGGTTACACACTGAGAATATCAGTGAAGACAAGGAAGAGAGTGTCCAAGTTGGAAAGACAAAGGCAAAATTATCAAAATAATTGGTGACTTTAAGGAGATTTTAGCGGAGTGAAGGGAAAATCAAATTAGAAGGGTTGAGAAGTAATGAAGAAAGTTCAAAAATGAAGAACAGTGAGTATAGATAACAGTTTTGAGAAGTCTGTCTGAGAATCATGCGAAAGGGAAATACTAGCATTGTGTCTGGTGGGGAGGTAGGACTAAGAGCTGACACAAGCATTAAGATTAAATCACTGTCCACTTCCTTGAATTAAAACATTAAAATTAAACCATCAATTCTCTTTCAGAAGATGAGTTGTGTTTCAATAGTTGCATGTTAAAGACCTGAAGAATCTTCAAAAAATCAAAAGGATGACATTTGATCTGGGGTATTCTGGCATCCTATGGAGGAATGGATACATTCATTGAAGCACAAACTTTTTCCTTGACATCATAGGTCTTGGGAAGCTGCCATTCTATTACCTGATAAAATTGGCTTTCGCATTCATGTATTTCATCATTGACTCGTTCGTCCATTAGTCCTTTATCAAATACCTATTATGTGCTAGACACTGTGCTAGGCTCTGGGATTACAGTATTAAATGATAAGAGTCATTAGAATTACGGTGGTAATTATTGCTAATGAGTGCATGTTTCCTTTTGGGGTAAGGAGAATGTTCAAAAATTGATTGTGGTGATGGCTGCATAACTCTGAATACACCGAAATCCAGTGAATTATACACTTTAAGTGGGTAAGTTCCATGGCATGTGAATTACACCTCAATAAACTTCATATACAAATGAGATCTGAATATTGAGAGGAATAAGCTAAGGAATGAAGTATTTCTACACAGAGGGAGTAATGTGTGAATTGGTGGAAAGAGTGTGGCATTTTAGAAGATGTAGGGGAAAAAATTCTCTGACTGGCATGTTCCTTGATAGAGTATAATGACAGATGAAGCTGAAGATACTGACAGAGCCCAGACTGTACAGTGTCGTAAAAGCCATGCTAAAGGGTTGGGACTTTATCCTAAGAACACTAGGAAGCCAATTGTTGTGCAATATGCTCACTATGCAGTATTATACTGCCTACCATGTAGAGAATGAAGGGAAGAAAGTGTATTTGAGAAACCGGATAAATGATATTATAATTCTCCAGGCACAAACTATTGGTATTTTATTTTTTTCATGTTTATTTTTGAGAAACAGAAGCGAGCAGGGAGAAGGGACAGAGAGAGAAAGACACAGAATTGAAGACAGGCTCCAGGCTCCAAGCCGTCAGCACAGAGGCCAGTGAGGGGCTTGAACTCATGAATCTTGAGATCATGGCCTGAGCCAAAGTTGGATGCTTAACCAACTGAGCCACCCAGGTGCCCCCAAACTACTGGTATTTTAGATTAGGATGGTGGCAATAGGAATGGACAAACTCAGGACTTGATGGATTGGAATCAAGACATAGTAATGACGTAGCGGAGATAACTTGTTCAATTAAGTGACAAGTGAAATGGAAATACAAAAAGAGGTGCAAATTTTGGGATGGGGAGCACGTTACTTTTAATACACTTGGGATGATCTAATAAGAGAACAAAGATGATTTGTGCAGTAATGAGCTCTCCTCCACTGGGATTATCCAAGGCAGTCTAGAGATCTTTCTGTTGAGTAGAAAGCATTCTTGCTCTAAAATAAACTGTGGACTAAAAAACTAAATTCCCATTCAGTTCTAAGGGTCTACTACAAGGAACTGACATTTGTGCCAAAATCTGGCCCCCAAAACATCTCATTGCTGAAATGAGCTGTCCGCCTGGAACTTGAATTCCTCAGAATCATCTACACCAGGTTAATAATTAAAGTCCCTCATGAGGTTTTCAATTGTTTGTGTCACCTGTGTGCAGGATTCTGGTTTCATAAAATCCTGCAGCAGTATTATTTAACCTAGTGTCAAAGAAAGGCCTACTTACTCAACCAACCCAAAGGCAAGTCTCCTCTCGCCCAGGAAGAAACAGGTGCGAGGCTGCAGTAGCCACAGAAACTGACCCTGCCCAAAGCCAAAACATAAAGAGGGCTCCTACAAAGTTAATCTCTGTATTTTTTTTTCTCACACCCTCTCCAAGATTCTAGCGCTGTGCCCTTAGGGCCCGACAGCCATTTGTTGGTTAACTGTTCCTCCAGACCTGGGGTGAAGGTGGGGTGAGAAGATGACCAAGCTTTTAAATACATAATTTAAAAGCACAAAAGGAAGAGAAAAGGAGAGGTGAGAATAACCTAAGGAAAGATTTTGTGTGTCAACACTGCTCCTCTAAGCCTCTGAAGGAGCTGCCACCTGGGTGTCTTAAGAAACGGTTAAGACTTACCTAATGAGTTCTATTGACAGTCTTATCAAATGCCCTAGGAGAGAGAGATGGGATTTGTTTGACTACTTTATTCCCACCCAGACTCTTCTCCAGTTTTTACCACTTGCTCACACTCTAACACAACCCCACCAGGGCTCAAGCCCCTGAGCCTTCCTGAGTCTTGGTCTGTTGATGCTCTTCCTAAGTAAGCCTCTGCTGCTTCTTCCCCTTCTGCAAATCTCAGCACAAAACTTTCTGGGCCTAATTCACATCTTTCTGACTTTTCTCATCTCTGAAATGGGAATGATAAAAATGATGGTGGGAATCCTTGTAAAACCTATATAGTATATTGTCATGAGGGATTAAACATTTTACATACTTGAGAATGTGTTTTAACTGCAAAAGACTATAAAATTAGTCGTTATTTTCATTGTCTTTATTTCTCAAGTTTAGTTGTTAGAATTAGGGCGCCAAGATGCTTGGCTGTTTATCAAAGGGATTAGGGAAAGGGTTAACGTTAGATGCCGCCAAGTGTTTCAGAGGAAAAATCCACTCCATTTCAAGCAGGAAGTCAACTCACCTCTCACAAAAACCCTTTGCAGGGAAGTCTTTCGGTTTAAAAGCTGGAGGCGTGGGAAAACACAGCAGTCAGAGCAGAAAGCCCGAGGCGCTCTGGGCCTCCAGGCCGGCCCTCCAGTCCGCCTCCACGCACCTGGGGCGCACTTCCGCCTGCTGTAAGCGCCCCTGCTACCGCGGGGTCTCCAGTCCCGCCCGGGCTTGCGGAAGCGAGGGCTTAGGGTCTTGGGTATTTTAACACTTTACACGACTCTGCAGTTGACCAAGAACTTTTAAAATCCCTCAGGCAGTTATCGGTCACTTCGGGGACCATCCCGTGGGAAGGCCCGGGAAGTGATGGTGTAATAGAATGAGATTCTAGGTTGTGGAAGGAATTGGCATATTTTTTGGAACAGCTCTAGGTGCCCTGGGTTGGGGGAATGAAACAGATTTGGGTGTTGATTTCTCCAGTCATTTCAGAACCGCACTTCCTGCCAGATAGCCCAGAGAAATGCTAGAACAATCTCAGAGCACACTGAGAGAATACCAGTAGGTGCAAAGGCGGTTCGGGATCTGGGAGACCAACCGCGGGCGGGGTTGTCTACAAAGTAAGGGACCGCGTCCCTCACCTGTTTGGCCTTAAACTCTTCGCAGGCCTCAGTTTCCCAGTGTGAAAAATGGGCGGACTACTGACTCACCCACCTCACCGAAAGAGGCTGGGCGTTCCGGTTTCAGCCTCGCTACAGAAACCACTTGAAAAACGAGGAGTTTCTTTCGTTTTCAGTTCAAAGGAAAAAAATGCAAGAAGCGTGAACCATGCCCAGAAATGCTTCTCTCAGCGTTCAGTGGGGACGGCTAGAGGAAGGACAAATTAGGCAGTACTTATGCTTCATATGAATGTAAATCTGCACGTGTACACATACACAAGCAGGCACAGAAGGTGTCAAAACCCACGGCTGTATAAGCACACCAAGTCACCAAAACCTCTAGTCCAAACGACCGGGAGCAGCCTCTTCTGCGCCTGCGCTTTAACCGCGTTTCCCCCCACCCCCACCCCGCTGGCGCCCCGCCTCCGAGTTCGTTCCGCCCCGCCCACTTTCCCTCCCCTTCCCCAGCCCGGCCGCCCGCGCAGAGCATTGTGGGACACAAACAAAGTGCCCCCAAACAGGCTGGAGTGAGCGGAGCGGCAACGGCCGCGGCGCCGGCCCGCACGCGCGCGGCGGCGGCTCCCTCCCAACCTCCCCCTCCCCTCCCCTCACTCCCCTTCCCCTTCCCCACCCCGCCGAGAAAAACGAGAGCCGTCGCCGCGCTCCCCAAACCGCCGCCTGCCCTCGGCCAACCGCCCCCAACGGCCGCCCGCGCGCGGCTCCCCGGGCCCCCTCGCTCCTCCCCTCAGGCCCCTCTGAGCGCCGCGGGTGCTTCCCTCCCGCCGCTTCGCACTCTCCCACCTCGCAGGCACGCTGCTGGTTGTGCCGCCATGCCCCAGCCACAGGCTGTCCACGGGCCTAGGCGCGGCGGCCCGAGATAGGGTCCCCTCAGCCTCCCGGGGGAGGAGAGAGGCAGCGAGCCGCGCGCTCCGCCCCCTCCCCCCGGGCTGTCGCCGCCGCTGCCACCGCCGCTGCCGCCACCTCGCCGCCTCAGCCTGGCGGGGAGGAGGAGGAGGAGCACCAGGCCTCCGGGCCCCGGCACCGCCGCCCGCAGGTAATGGGGAGGGGAGGGCGAGAGGGCCGCCGGGCCACCGCGGGGGCCTGGGCCGGCCACTTCTCGCCGCCTGTGCCCTCGGGGTGCGCCCGCCGTGGGGCTGACTCCACGCGTCCCCCATCTGGGCGCTGGACGGAAAAGAAAGCCTGGTCTTGTCACCCCACCCGCTCCGGGAGACACCCCACAGGGTCCCTTCCGCGGCATTTAATCCTTAAGGGAGGAGACTAGCCTTGCCCCCCCACCCCCGCTAGGAGAAATCGCCCTCACCGTTCAGGGTGTTCCCCATCATTTGCATGCCCGTTTGCCCCGACACCCTAACCCAAAGAAGGCAGAGGTGTTAGCTCCTCTCACCTGGCGGAGCCCGAGACCTCACTGTTTTCCCCTTCCTCTCTCCTGCTGCTTTTTTTCTGGTACTGGAAAGAAAAGGATGGCACTCTAAAATAATAATAACAACAAACACCTCTTTTTCTTACCTACCTGAGGATCACTCTACATCTAGTCATTTTCTGCTGGCCTAATCAGGAAAAGGGGTTACCTGCAAGTGAAATGACAAGTATATTAGAACTGATAAAAGGAAATTGCATCCTTGTGAGTTCTAGGACTCTTAACCAGGATTTAGAATAAAGACCAGTAATTGTGTACTTTATTGGAACTTACAGAAATGAGGACAAAAACTTAAGTGTTTTTCAACATAGAAGTAGATTGTTGAGGTCAGAAAGAAATTCTCTTTAACTTCCACTTTTCTTAGCAGTTTTATTCAGATATGGGCTAATACCGTAAATAAAAAAAAACAATTTGGTAGATGGGAGATAGTTTGGATAGGTAAGAATTCTGTGATTTCCTTTCGCCTAGGCTTTCAGTTGGAATTATTGGATTAAAAAACATTATATAAATCTTCGTTACTTCACACTGACTGCCAATGGATTAACAATATTTAATTGTAGCTAATGTAGTTTCCTTATCACGCAATGTGAAAATCATGCTTTCTTGTAGTCTTGTCTTTTAGGCTAACATTAAGTCTGGAAACCAGATTTATTTATTTTGTGCAACACTCATAGACATTTTACATATGTGGCCTTATTTAATTCTCAGAACAACCTAATCACTTAGATACTATTAGTTGAATTTTACAGATGAGACAATTTAATGATAAGTAATTGCCTCAGGCCACACAATGAAAAGTGAAATTTGTACCCTGATATAATTCCAGTGTAGGAATGTATTCTACTTTGCTTCTCAGTACAGGTGCACTTTTAACTTTATTATGAGAAATTTGTCTTACGAAGTTGAGAAAAGATAAATACTCCACAACCTAGAGTCAGTAACACTTATTGTTCTCGGTCTTCTCCCTGTCTTTCTGTGTGTAATATTTGAAAGCAAGTTGTAAACATCAAGACCCTCAAATATTTCAGCATGTATTTCCTTGAAATAAGGCCATTCTCCTACTTAACCCCCATATCATTATCAGTACCTATCTAAATAATCCATATGCAAATTTAGGCTTTATTCTAAAGTCTCCTTGAGAAATTTTTTTCCCCTTCAGTATTCAGTCACGATGAATGCATTGCATTTGATGATGATGCCCTTGGTCCCCTTCTTTTAAAAAGGATAGTACCCATCTCCCTATTTTTCCTGACACTTAATTGACCAAAGCAGTTGTCTTATAAATGCTCCCACATTCTAGACTTGTCTATTTCCCCATAGTGGCATTTAATTTTCCCCCAGCCCCTTGAATTTTCTGTTACTGGAAGTTAAGTCTAAAGAAAAATTTGATTAGCTGAAGTTGCCAATTTCTTTGGTAAGAATATTTAATTCTGTGTACTTCATATTGCTTCATAAATAGGTAGATAATGTCAGATTGCTACATTATTAGTGATGCCAGATGACCACTGAGGTGGTGACTACCAAAGATGTTTATAAGGGTGTGGTTTGCCTGTTTGTGATTTGTATGCAGTCTTGGGGTAATACTTTGACACCAAGCAAATACCCTACCTTTTACTTAGTGATTTTTAGCACTCCTTGGTGACTTTTGAGTAAATCACTTTCATTGGAGATTTTCTGTAAGAAATTTTTTTCATTAACTGGGGGTAAATTAAAGTTCCTCCTAAAAATACGGAGTAAATGCTTAGTTTCTTCCCTTTGATGATTAGCATTCAGAGTAAAGAGTTAGAGAAATAATTACCCCAATGATGGCAAATGAGATTTTTTTCTTTTTTGCACGATACATTATGGACTCCTGGGTTTTCATGCATGCATTTTTTAAATAATCATTAAAGTCATTTCTCTTTTTGATCAAATTGTCCCAGATTTGGACAGTAGGAACCCTCTCAACCTGGCTCCTACTTTTTTTTTTTTAACACTCCTACTTGCCAATGAAGCAGTCTTGGGATGGTTTCTGGCACAAGATCCCCTAAGCTTGCCTTGTTACTTTCTTTGCTCTGGATCTGGAATGGGTTGTTTATCTAAAGAGTCTTAGTTCTTTTCGATGAGACATGGTATGCAGAAACCAAGATCAGGATGTTGTCCTATTCATTGCTGCTGGAATATCATTGCTTCCAGGCCCTTTCAGAGGAGAGAAAGTAAGTTCATAGTGATATGCCCAGTTGATGTTTAACATAGCAGACTTCTTTGATTTTTTTATTTGTCTCTCTTGTCTTAAATGAAGTCTTGGTGCCTAATAAAATTAACATACTTTATACTACTATGTATACATACAGTCATTTAAAAATCACCATAACAATATTCTTTGATAAAACTTCCCCCAAAATTTATGAGTTCTTTGCATTTATTTTTGTCCTTAGAATATATTGTATGAAGATGTGTAATCAGAATACTTAGGGTGTTCAGAAGTCCCTTGAAATATTTTTGTTTGTTTAGCTACCAATTTGATATGGTTCACTGTTTTATTTATCATTTTAGAGTTTTATTTCTGAGTATGTAAAACATATAGCTCAAAAGACAAAATTTTTTGAAACTATCATTAAAGCAGCCTCACCCAAATTAATTTTTAAGGTGAAGTATTTATCTTTGCCATACTTTTTAATATCTAATATATATCTTAACTGCAGAAGGTTTAGCAGTAGACAAAGTACGTTACTTGCTTGAAGTGATATAAGAGTAATTTTAAGTTTTGCAATCAGATTCTGATTCCTCTGGCAAAGAGAAAGCATTAAGACTAATCTCTGAAGGTGAGCAGAAAAGTAGATTTCAATTTGCTTTTGCAAGCTTTACTTGAAAATCATGTCTTTAAAGAGGTATGTTGATGGTGGAAGTTCTATGATTTCCGTCTACTTGTATGCCACACAACAAAATTGACATATATCTGCTTTCTGTAGATATAAAAGGCCCATTTTTTTTGAATTGGGCAAAATTTCATAGAAATTATGTGTTCAAATGAGGGATTATGAGGGAGCAGTGGTTGTCTAAAGTGGGCAGAGCACATTTAAGCAGTTTATCAGTCACATATCACCCAGGCGCTAAAAAGCAAAAGATGTGTCCAGTGTGTTTTCCTCTGTGTATACCACCACTGCTTTTGGTAACAGAGTGAATATAGATTTCCTTAAGGGAGTGGTGTGGGAAAGTGGAGAATGCATGTGCTTTGAACCTAATTCCCCCTCATCCTCTCTTTAATCGCAGTAAAATAGATTTCCCAATATTATTAGAACACAAAGTAGGAGGGAAGTGGCCACAAACAATTGCATAGGTATGTATAACCACGTAACAGGTAGAGAGCCTATTGTGGTAGACTGAATGGACGAATATGCTAATGATGATAATTGCCAACATTTGTTGAGCCCTTTCAGAAAGCCAGCATTGTACTAAACATTGCATACAACATCTCATTTAAATTTCACAGAACTCTTGATATTGTCTAATATCTGATTTAGCAAGTAAGGAAACTGATATCCAGGTTTCAAATTCAAGTCTGTCTTCAAAATTAGCATTTGACTACTTTGGTATACCTCATAGCTAAATATAATGGGTAATAAAATATATTTTCATTCACCATGAATTAAAGGGACTATATGGCTGATGTTTGTACTAACTATAGCAACATTGAAGATTATATGCCACAAGCCCCAAGTGCTTGTCATGTTTATTATACATCCTTAGTATATCAGACTTTGCTTCAGAAACTGCATTTAGGAGATGCCTTGGTGCTCAGTTGTTTGAGTGTCCAGTCCAACTCTTGATTTCAGCTCAGGTCATGATCTCTGGGTTTGTGGGATCAAGCGACGCGTTGGGCTCTGTGCTGATGGCGCAGAGCCTATTTGGGATTCTCTCTCCCTCTCTGTCTCAAAAATAAATACACTTTACGTAGTAGAGCATCAAAAATCAAGATGGATTGGCAGATAGATAGATATGTGATAAATCAAGTATAATAATGTTAATGGTAGAATTTGGGTATGGGTATGCAAGGATTCACCTGTAAAATTCTTTAAATTTTGCTCTGTCTGAAATTTTTCATAGTAAAATATTGGAGGGAGTGATTAACAATATATTGTAATCATAAAACTGTATAAAAACCAGTAATATGCAATACCCTCTATGCCTACAATGGTTCTCTTAAACTTTTAGTATGTCTTCCCAGCCCTGTAAAGGATAAAACACGCTTGTTACTGAAGGTGGTCAAGCATCAAAGGCTATTTTAAAAGGGGTTTTCCTCATTAGTTAGGGGATCCCTTATTAATTAGAGCCTCCTGGCTCTAATTTTTTAATATCTTCAAAAAAATATTACATATATCAAATGTATGTCTATATTTTTCCCCCTGGAGTTTTCTGATATCTTCTTGTAGACTGCTGTTGAGCATACTTTTCATGTAAATGTTATGGGGTGTTTTTCTTTAAAAATTTTTAAACTTTATTTTTGAGAGAGCACAAGTGAGGGAGTTGCAGAGAGAGAGACAGAGGGGGGCTGGAAGGGCGAGAGAGGGAGAGAGGGGGAGACACAGAATCGGAAGCAGGCTCCAGGCTCCAAGCAGTCAGCACAGAGCCCCATGCAAGGCTCCAACCTACAAACCGCAAGATCATGACCTGAGCTGAAGTCGGACACTTAAGCGACTGAGCCACCCAAGTGCCCCTGGGTGTTTTTACTTTAAATGCCCAGCATTGATGACTGAAACAGATGGTTCTCCAGGTACCTAAGAATGATTGGGCAAAATTTATCCCCTGTTAAGCTGAAAGCCACGTTATCTTTGTTTGTTCTTTATATTACAAATACATCATCACCCCATTTAAAAAAATTTTTTTTACATTTATTTTTATTTTTGAGAGACAGAGAGCGACAGACCATGAGCAGGGAAGGGGCAGAGAGAGAGGGAGTCACAAGATCTGGAGTAGGCTCCGGGCTCTGAGCTATCAGCACAGAGCCCAGTGCGGGGCTCGAACCCACAGACCGCGAGATCATGACCTGAGCCGAAATCAGATGCCTCACCAACTGAGCCACCAAGGAGCCCCTGTATCACCCCATTTTAGGCAGTGAGTTAGAAATCTCTAGATTTTTAGTCACAGGATCTAAAATAGTGATTGTATACATTAGATTTGTATTACACTCCTGCTTGAAGGGTACATTGACTATTACATTAATTTCTTCATTAACATTATTAGTGCCAAAGGTGACCTTAGCCACACATTTTTACATAACTGATTCTGAAGTAAATCACTGACTTGTATTATCATGGTATTTCAGATTGATAACTCAGTCTTAGAATAGTGAAATTGATGGGGGACACTTAATGTGTCACTCTTCTTGGAGATCATCGTCCTTGTTTCCACATTGAATGTTCACCTATTATAATAACTTTTAGTATAACATTAAAAACTTAAAATTACAATAAAATGTTTTATACCCAGTCAATTTGCAATTTCTGTATTCTATATTGCTATCCTACAGGTATTAAAATGTATTATTTCTATATGTTGAGGGAATTGGCTCTTCATGTGGCTTTGATTGTTTTTGATGCATTCACAACTACAGACAGACATGTTGGGGTAGCATGTAACCAAGACTGAATCTCTGGAATCAGGATTTTGTGGAACTGCTTGCTGGCTTCTGAAGCAACTTGGGATAACTGATTTCCTCTTAAGATTTAGATCTTAACTTGCTAAGTGTCTGACTCACCTACTCTTAGCAAGCAAAAGCAAGCATATTCAGTACAAGTCTCTATTAAATATTTTATTTGTGGTCTTTGATAAAATTGGGAAATCTTTGGTCTAAACAGAAAAATAAAATGTATGAGTTTTCAGGGACTCAGACATACCTGCTTTGCTTCCATTTAGTATTTCTCTTTTACTGGTGGTATTTACACTGTGTGTTTGTGTCTGTGTGTGTGTCTGTGTCTTGTATGTTTTCTTTCTTCTACTTCATCTTTTTCTCCTTTTTATGTTTTTTTTCCTTTTTACTTTTTGACTACCTGCATTTTACTTTTTCTTTGGCTCTTTGCTTTTCTCCTTTCTGCTTTCCATCTGCAACACTGCTCACTTCTTTTCTTGTGGCTTTCTATTACTGTATGAGCACAGTTGCTTTTATATTTGGTGCCTTTTATATGCCATATAAAACTATACAAACCATACTTCTGTGAGAATTGTTTGTATTTACAGGAGTCACTGCCTCTGTTTTTTTGGCCCATTTGTATTGTTTTTTCCTCATTTCTTTCCACTTTGCTCAACTAGGTTTACTTGGCTTTACAGTACAGAATAGTGTTAAGAGCACAAACTGAGTTCAGATCTTGACTCTTACTTAACTAGTTGTATGGTCTTGGGCCAGTTCCCTTAACTTTTTTGTGCTTTGTTTTCCTTACTGGTAAAATGAAGGTATCAAGGGATGCCTATTCCAAGATTGTATGAAAATTAAATTATTTAATATGTAAAAAGTACTTAAAACAATGCCTGGTACATATTAAGAGTACTATGTAAGTATTAAGTATTGACTTATGATTCCTGTTCTTTTTTAAAGACTAATTCAAAGTCATTGATTTTTTTTTTTTTTACTGTTGAGATAAAGTTTAAAAACCATAGATAATTGCCACTACAAATCTGTGGCCTCACAATTTTATTTGTGTCTTCAGTACCTCCTAGCCATCCTTTTGGGCTTTTTATCTGCATACATTTCTCGTTTCATTTTCCTCAAAATTGTATTTTATCTCCTCTCTTCTCAGCATTATACCTCTACCTATAGTTTCAAAGAGAAATAACATAAAAGCCAAAGCTGTCAGACAAGAACTCTGACTACTTGTCACCACCCACCTATAA
Organism: Proteles cristata cristata; assembly: GCA_017311185.1. Taxonomy (NCBI): domain Eukaryota; kingdom Metazoa; phylum Chordata; class Mammalia; order Carnivora; family Hyaenidae; genus Proteles; species Proteles cristata. The sequence continues at coordinate 1,326,575 of JAESUZ010002230.1, forward strand.
ACTTAACTGTAACTGCACCCTTCCTTGAACTCTCTTTTTTCCTGTCACTGGGTCTCTTTCTGTTTAAGGCTAATTTTTTCACTCATGTATTGAATCCAGTTTCTCCCTGTTCAGGGACCTTGTGCTATCTATTATCACTGTTTCCTGTATCTTCAACTTTTCCTTTTTCTCTGAGTCTTTTCCAACAACTATCAAAACATTCTGTTTATATTTTACCACAGTAAAAATAATATATCTGGGGGGAAGACATTCTCTAGTTTCTCCCATTCTATAAAAATACTAGCATCCTCCCTTGAGCCCTTATTTCCTTCCATTGAACTCCCTTGCTCTGTCTTTAGAAGCAGACTTCTTCAGATTGAATTGTCTATACTTACAGTTTTCACTTCTTTTCTGTACTGCAGTCTACTATGTGCTGCTATAAGGTCATCAGTAATTCCTTGAGATTAAATTGAATAGACTGGTTTATATCTTATTTGATCTATCAGTAGCATTTGACACTAAAAACCACTCCTTGAGATATTCTGCACCCTTGGTTTCTGGAATATTCTACCATCCTGGTCATTCTGTATATCTCTTTTTGAGGTTTTCTCATTGCTATCTCTCACCCTTTTTCCTCCTCTGTTTTTCCCTTATCATTCTAGCTAAAGGTTTGACAATTTTGCATTCCAGCTGAAGATTCTCTTTTTTATTCAGTGTATGTCCATGGTTTATTTCCTTCTATTTGATTTGTCTTGCACTCTTTCTAGCCTCTGAAGGTAGAAGCCTAGGCCATTGATTTTTTTTATTTTATTTTAATTTTTTATTTATAGAGCTTTTGTGCAAGTGTGGGGCGGGGGGAGAGGAAGGGAGAATCCTAAGCAGGCTCCACACACAGCACAGAGCCTGATGTGGGGCTTGATCCCAGGACCCTGAGATCATGACCTGAGCCGAAATCAAGAGTCAGACGCTCAACCAACTGAGCCACTCAGGCGTCCTGATTTTTTTTAATTGCAGTGAAATACACATTTACATATTTATTACCTTAACTATTTTTAAGTGTACAGTTCAGTGACATAAAATACATTCACATTGTTATGCAGCCATCACCACCATTCATCTCTGGAGCTCTTCTTATCGTGCAAGACTTATGTAACTGTACTCATTAAATAATAATTTTCCATTCTTCTCTCTCCTTAAGCTCCTGGCAGCCATCCTTGTACTTTGTTTATTTGACTGTGACTACTCTGGAAACCTCTTATTGGTATCCATCCTACAATGTCTTTTTGTGACCGGCTTATTTCATTTATTAGCATAATATCCTCAGGATTTATCCATATTGTGCATATCAGAATCCGTTTATTTTTAAGACTAAATAATCCATCGTATGTATATATCACATGTTGTTTATCCATCATCTGTTGATGGACACTTGGATTATCTCCACTTTTTGACTATTATGAATAATACTTCTATGGATATTTGCATACAAATAGATGTTCATGTCCCTGCTTTCAGTTCTTTTGGATATATACCAGAAGAAGAATTGCTGGATCATATGATAATTCTATTTTTAAGTTTTTTATGAACCCCAGTACTGTTTTCCACAGTGGTTACATTCATACCTGCCAACAGTACACAAAGATTTTTTTTTCCTCCACATCCTCACCAACACTTGCTATTTTCTGTGTGATTTGTGATTTTTTATTTTATTTAATTGGAGTCATTTTAATGGGTATGAGGTGGTAGGATGTGTGGTCATAGGCCATTGATTTTTTAGACATTCTTTTCTAATATGTATATTGCAAGCTATACATTTTAGCCTAAGTACTGCTTTAGCAGCATCCCACAAATGTTAATAATGTATTTTAATTATTACTCAGTTAAAAATACTTTTCAGTTTCCCTCATTGATTCCTTCAGTCAGCCTATGGATTATTTCAACATTTTATTTCCAAATATTTGGGATTTTCTTCAAAACTTAATTGATTTCTAATTGTGTGCGTATAAAGAGAGAACATTTTTTGTGTGCATTCATTACATTAAAATTTATTAAGATTTGTCTTATGGCCCAGCATACCTATTTTGATAAGCATACTGTGTTGTACTTGAAAAGACTGTGTATTCTGCACTATAAATTGTGTGTGTGTCAAGGTAATTGATGGTATTATTCAGATCTTTTGTCTTTACTGACTTTTTTTTTTTTTTTTTATTGGAGGGGGCCCCAATTCTACCAGCTATTGAGAAGGGTATTAAAATTTCCAAGTTTTTATGGGTTGTCTTTCTCCTTAATTCTGTCAGTGTTTACTGCTTGTATTTTAAGGCATTGTTATTATTAGGTGCCCATACATTTCTTATTGTTATACATGTCTGTATCTCTGGTAACATTGTTGTTTTGGAGTCCATCTCATATTAAAAACAGCACACTCCAGCCTACCTGTGTTTATTGTTTGCATGGTATATGTTCTAATATATCTGTGTCCTTTTATTCCTTTCTTTCTTATGAAGAGCATATAGTTGGGTTTGCATTTAAAATTTTTTTTATTTAATTTGTTTTTATATTATTTTTGCTTCCCTTCCCTTATGTTCATCTGTTGTGTATCTTAAAGTCCTCCTATGAGCGAAGTCATAATAAGGTATTTGTCTTTGTCTGGCTAATTTCACTTCAGTATAATACCCTCTAGTTCCATCCCTATAGTTGCAAATGGCAAGATTTCATTCTTTTCGATTGCTGAGTAATACTCCATTGTGTGCTTGAGTGTGTGTGTGTTTATACATATACCACATCTTTATCCATTCATCCATCGATGGACATACGTTTGGGCTCTTGCCATACTTTGGTCATTGCCAATAGTGCTGCTGTAAACATTGGGGTGCATGTTGAGCTTGCATTTTTAATCCTCTTCTGCCTTTTAGTTGAAATATTGAGTCCACTAAAATTTAGTGTAGTTAGGGGCGCCTGGGTGGCTTAGTCGGTTAAGCGTCCGACTTTCGCTTAGGTCATGATCTCGCGGTTCGTGGGTTCGGGCCCTGCGTCGGGCTCTGTGCTGACTGCCAGCTCGGAGCCTGGAGCCTGTTTCAGTCTGTCACTCCCTCTCTCTCTGACCCTCCCCTGTTCACGCTGTCTCTCTCTCTCTCTCTCTCCTAGAAATAAATAAAAAAATATATATATTAAAAAAAAAATTTAGTGTAGTTAAATCAAGTCCACAACCAAATTGTTGGCAGGGTTGGTTCCTTCCCTCAGATGAGTGTTGGGAGGGTTGGTTCCTTCCCTTCCTCCCTATGAGGGAACGATCTATTCTTTTAAAAAAAAGTTTTAATGTTTATTTAATTTTGGAAGAGAAAGAGAAGAGAGACAACGTATAAGTAGAGGAGGGGCAGAAAGAGAGGGCGACACAGAATCTGAAGCAGGCTCCAGTCTCTGAGCCCTCAGCACAGAGCTTGACGTAGGGCTCAAACTCATGGACTGTGGGATCATGTGAGCTGAAGTCAGGTGTTTAACCTACTGAGCCACTCAGGTGCTCCAGGAATGATCTATTCTGTGCCTTCTTCTTGGCTCTGTTAGTGTCTTGGCTTGTGGCAGTATGTCTCCAGTTCTCACTTGTTCTCCCTGCGTGTCTCCCTGTGTGTCATATCCCCCTTGATATAATGACATCCTAATTAACATTATTTTAACTTGATTACCTTTGTATAGAGAGCCTATTTCCCAATAAGGCAACATTCTCAGTTGTAGGGATAATACTTCCAACTTATTGGACAGGGAGGAGACATGGTTGAATCCATAATAAGACACATTTTTTTTAATGTTTATTTATTTATTTATTTACAAATAGTTTATTGTCAAATTAGTTTCCACATAACACTCAGTGCTCATCCCAAGACATTTAAAGTTGGCAGCAATAGGGATCCCTGGGTGGCTCAGTAGGTTGAGCCTCTAGCTCTTGATTTCAGTTCATGTGATGATCTCATGGTTGGGTTTGTGAGTTCAAGCCCCACATCAGGCTCTATGCTGATATTTCAGAGCTGGGCTTGGGATTCTCTCTCTCTTCCTCTCTGCCCCTCGCCTGCTTGCGCTTTCTCTCTCTCAAAATAAAAATAAATAAAAATAAAATTGGCAGCAGTATAAAGGCCTTTTGGGTAAAGCCACTGTACTTGTGTACATATTTTAAAACAAACATGTTGGAACTCGAGTACTTAATGTGAGCACTTAAAAATTCTTTAGGGAAAAAAAAAAAGAACTCTTTAAATGCTAATTGACTAAAGCTGACTTGAATTTAACTTGCTCTTGTAAGGATCTGTGATTAAGACCTGACTTATCTTCAAGCTTTCTTTCTAGTAATAATGAATTAATGTTAAAGCTGATACTCTTTCTGTACTGTGATTGGATCCTTTTGAATGGCTACATGATGGAATAGGGAGAAGGGACAGGGAATTTGAATTTAGTCAAATGGACTTGTTCAAATCCAGTTTTTATTTTTTATTTATAGGACCGCAGGCAAGTTAATTTAATATTTAGTTTCCTCATTTATAACTGGATTTAAGAAACCACTTTCAGAATTCTGAGCCCAGAATGATATAAAGACACTTGGTGAATTTATCAATATATATTAACTTCCCTTCCCTTGACATAGAAATTAACAATCAGCATGACTCTGGCTACCAGCAATGAGAGGAAATTCTCATAGTTCAGTGTTAACTGTTTTATTGTTTTAGTCCAGGTAAATTTCAGTCTGTTTCTTAAATTCTGAACTAAAAAGGACTTCTTTATGTAGCAAAATGATTGAAATCTTTGATTAAAATATGGCTAGTTATGAAAGTTAAATGATTTCTTTATAGCTCAGATACAGCAATCCCGTTTGAAATTCTTCCTGAGAACTTAATAAACTATTAGGGGAAGACTGTTGAAAATGAACCATCATCAAATTAAAGATCACATATACTTTATCTATTATACATAAGTTATTGAGGTAGAGCAGTGATTCTTTTGTGGCCATAAAGGGATGCCCAGTGAGAATAGAATCACTGCACTATGATAAGTAGTGTTACTGGTAAGAATATAATATGTAAATGGTATAGAAAAAGAAATGATTAAGAACCTCCATGTTATATCTACATGAAGGTTTTACACAAATGTTCATAGCAGCTTTATTTGTAATAGCCCCAAACTGAAAATAACTCCGAAGTCTGTCAATAGTTAAATGATAAACAGGTGCTGGTATATCTATACAATAGAAAAGTACTCGGTAATAAAAAGGAGCAAAATTATTGAACCCAACAACATGGATGAATCTCAATAATTATACCCAGTGAAAGAACCCAGATAAATAAAGTCTATATTATATAATTCTGTTAATATAAAATCCTAGAAAATGTAGCTAATCTAAAATGAAAATCAAGTCATTAGTTCCTGGAGAGAAGTAGGAGGGAGAAATTGCAAACTGGCACAAATTTCTAGGGGTCATGGAAATTTTCCTTATCTTGATTGTGGTGATAATATATATGTTAAAACTGATCAAATTATACAATTTATATGCAGTTTATTGTACAGCAATTCTATCTCAAGCACTTATAAAATGATTTGTAAACAACATGGGTATGATTGATTTCATAAATATATTGGAATTGTCATTGGAGAGGAGACAGGGCATAAGCCATGGTAAACCTAAATTGGTATTATATCAAATGCCAGATTAGTGGTCAAGACAGAAAATACTGCAAGAGTTAGGTGAAGGGAAAGGTAGCATAGTTTAATAATAAAGGAAGGACACGGGGCGCCTGGGTGGCTTAGTCGGTTAAGTGTCCGACTTTCGCTTAGGTCATGATCTCGCGGTTCGTGGGTTCGAGCCCCGCGTCAGGCTCTGTGCTGACTGCCAGCTCAGAGCCTGGAGCCTGTTTCAGTCTGTGACTCCCTCTCTCTCTGACCTCCCCTGCTCATGCTGTCTCTCTCTCTCCTAGAAATAAATAAAACATTTAAAAAAAAAATAATAAAGGAGGACAGGATTCAATTAAAGTCAGATTTCCTAATTTTAAGCCCCTGTTAGGCCACTTATTTTCTCTGATATTATTTTTCTTTAAAGAGTTTTCCTCATCTACTTCAGAAGGTTTTTATGATCCAGAGAAAATATATTTGAAAATACATTGTAATCTAAAAAGTGATGCACTAGAGGTACCTGGGTGTTCCAGTCGGTTGAGTGTATGGCTCTTGGTTTTGGCGCAGGTTATGGTCTCGTGAGTTCAAGCCCCACATCGGGCTCTGTGCTGACAGTGTGGAGCCCACTTGGAATTCTCTCCCTGACTCTTTTCTCTCTGCCCCTCCCTGCTATCTCCCTCCCTCCCTCTCTCTCTTAAATAAATAAAAACTTTGAATAAAAAGGTATATACTAATGAGAGGTATTGCTGACAATCTAGGGTAGAAGGAAGGGAGAAGGTATTGCTGACAGTCTACAAATAAAGTAGTATTTGGCCTGTTGAGAGTAATAAGGAGGGAATTCCAAAAAAGGATGAAAGGTACGGAAGTGGAAATATATACATTTGGAGAATGAGTCAAAATCAGTTTGGAGCAAATAGTTAATATTGGAGAATAGAAAGGGAAAGATAGCATCCTAAAGCATCTAAAAATGTAGAGTGAAGAGAATATTTCTATTTTGTACCCCTATGATTTTGGATAAGTCATTTCTTCCTCAGCTTCAGTACATTGATACCAAATGTATATGAAAGTGCTAAAAAGAACAAAGTGTACTGTTTAAGAGTTGTTTTGTGTGATGGGGTGCACAGGTTGCTCAGTTAGTTAAACATCCAACTCTTGATTTCAACTATCTCATGGTTTGTGGGATCAAGCCCCACATCAAGCTCTGTGCCGAAAGCATGTAGCTTGCTTGGGCTTCTCTCTCTCTCTCTCTCTCTCTCTCTCTCTCTCTCTCTCTCTCTCTCTCTCTCTCTGCGCTCCTCTTCCACTCACATTCTCTTGCATTCTCTCTCTCAAAATAAACTTAAAAAAAAAAGATGAAATCTCCTGAAATGAGAATTTAAGAAAAAAGAGAGTTGTTTCATGTGATAAACCATGGTGTAGTAAGTGCTGGACTCTGATTATATTTAAAAATATTTAACATGTATTTGTTTTTGAGAGAGAGAGACTCAGAGTCTGAGTGTGGGAGCAGCAGAGAGAGAGAAAGGGAGACACAGAAACCGAAGCAGGCTCCAAGCTCCGAGTTGTCAGCACAGAGCCCAATGCCAAGCTCGAATCCATAAGATCATGACCTGAGCCAAAGTCTGGCTCTTAACCGATTGAGCCACCTAGGTGCCCCATGATGATTATATTTTAGAGAATATTTGAATAATGGTGAAGGATTAATTTGAGGTTGGTGAGATCAAAGGCAAGGAGATCGGTCGGAATGTTGGAGTAGTCCAAAGCAATGGCTAATGGAGAAAGGAAAGGATGAATTTGAGATCGATTTTAGAGACCCAAGTCTGTGTTAGGAAGAACAGGGAGAGATAAAAGTTGTATTTGTTTCCTGTTGTAATAAATATGACAAACTGGATGGCTTAAAATAACAAATGAAGATGGCTCAGTTGGTTGAATGTCTAACTCTTGATTTCAGCTCAGATCACGATCTCACAGTTCCTGGGTTCAAACCCCGCATTGGGTTCTGCGCTGGCAGTGTGAAGCCTGCTTGGGATTCTCTCTCCCTCTCTTTCTGCCCCTCCTCCGCCCTGCCTCCCCCACCCTCCACTGTTCCCCCTGTTTCTCAAAATAAACATTAAAAAAATAATAAGAGGCCCCTGGGTGGCTCAGTCAGTTAAGCATCTGATTCTTGGTTTTGGCTCAGGTCACAATCTTGTGGTCTGAGATCAAGCCCCCACATTGGGATCTGTGCTGGTGGTGCAGAGCCTGTTTGGGATTCTGTCTCTTTCTCTCAAATAAAAAACATTAAAAAAAAATTTTTAATAATAACAAAACAACAAATGTATCCTCTCACAGTTTTGGATTCCAGAAGTTCAAAATCACCATCACTGTCTTGAAATCAAGGTGTTGTCAGGTACCCACTACTTCTGAGTGGCTTCCATATGGCTCTAGTGGCAAATTTGTTCCTTGGCTCTTCCAGCTTCTGATGGCTGCAGGCATTCTATGGCTTGTGGCCACGTCACTCTAATTTCAGTTCCATCTTCACATCACCTCTGATGGGTGACACATTTCCTTTTACCTCCCTGTTATAAGGATGCTAATGTTTGTGTTTAGGGCCTACCTGGATATTCCCAGGCAAGTTCCCTGTCTTATAATACTTAATCATATCTGCAAAGTCTTTGCCTTAATAGTAACTTTTGCAAACTCCAGGGGTTAGGACACAGACATATTTGGAGGGACTTTTTTTTTTTTTATTTCTAGGAGAGAGAGAGAAAGCATGAGCAGGGGAGGGTCAGAGAGAGAGGGAGTCACAGACTGAAACAGGCTCCAGGCTCTGAGCTGGCAGTCAGCACAGAGCCCAACGCGGGGCTCAAACCCATGAACCGCGAGATGGCCTAAGCGAAAGTCGGACGCTCAACCGACTAAGCCACCCAGGCGCCCCAGGAGTGACATTTTTAAGTCATAGATTACTCCCCGGTTTTTTGCTTTTGTATTAATGGTCTCATTGGCCAGAGAGCTTCAAGAGGAAGAGTACATATATGAGGAATGATGATGAATTCAGTTGGACCTGTTGAAGTATTTGTGGTACATCTATATATGGATATTCATTTTTGGGTCAGAAAACCTGAATCAAGTGACTTGAACATTAAGGACATTATTTCACACAAAAACAAAACAAGAAATCATGGAGTAAGATAGCTTCAGATTTGGTTGTTCAGTGATTCAGTGTCATCGTTAAGAACCCAAGTTCTCAACTTTTTGCTTTGCTATCCTTAGGCCATATCTCTCCTTATGGGAGAGATCTCCAAGATGGCTCCCATAATCTTAGGCTTTAAATTCAGGGATGAAAACACCTAGCTAGCTAGTTTTATGTGCTTGTTTGTTGTTGCTGCTGTTTAAATAAGCAGCTCTAACTCCTGAGGTTCCCAACAGGTTCTCTTCCTCTTAGCCCAGTAAATATTTTTCTTGACTATCTTTGACCTAAATAGAGCTATTACATACACGTTGCAAATTTGTTGAAGCAGGTAGCACATGTTCTCTCTCTCTCTCTCTCCCTCTCTCCCTCTCTCCCCCCCCTCCTTCTCCCTCTCCCTCCCTCCCTCCCCCCCCTTAATGGTTGTCTTAAGTGACAGTGGATTTTTTTTTTTTTAAGTTTATTTTGAGTGGTTGAAGGGATCTGAGGAGGACTCCATTAAAATAGTGGATAGTGTGGTGTGGGGACTCTTCCTGGGAATCCTCAGAACCTTTCAGAGGGTTTACAACATAATAATTTTATAACAGTATTAAGATATTAAGATATATTAATTAGATTAAGATACAATTTTTTAGTCTAGTTTTTTTTTTTTTTTTCTAAGTAATCTCTACCTTCAGTGTGGAGCTCAGACTTAACAGACTTAACAGTTTGAGATCAAGAGTCTCACGGTCTACCAACTGAGCCAATTAGGCGCCCTCATCCCTCTATTACCTCTCTTTATCCACACTTTCAACATTCTTCTGGTTTTTTCTGCTCGCTTTGCTGGATTTAACAATATCTGTAAACACCTCAAAATGAGACATGGAGAGAGCAAACTATACAGCAGAGTTTGATCACGCAGGACCATTTTATATCATATCTTGGAAGGAGGCGTATTTAACAATGTTGCTTCCTGAGTATGACTAATTTATCAATAAAAGTTCATAATTAGGAAAGTATAATTTTTCTGAATTTGCCTATGAAGGGATGGTAGCTGAGAAAAGATTTCCAGGTTTTAACAGGAGGTGAGAGGGTGACTCAAAAATGGATACTAGGTTTTTAAGCTCTGGGTGACTGGGCAATTCAAAGTATATCCATCAGTAACAAACTTAGAAATTCTGTGTGAAATACCAGTTGAGAATTTAAGTTCAGTTTGAGATGATGAATTTGAAATATGGCAGACACATTCAGAAGTAATTTTCTAGCACTTTAGTTGGTCATTAGAGACCCAGAATTGAAGTTCAGGAATTCAGCCAGAGTTGATAGAGTCAGAGATCTATCAAGAAGGATAGCTTATCTATTACTCAGTTCTGTTCTATGTTGTTTACGTACTATGTGCTAGGCATTGTGTGCTTTCCATATGCTCATTTAATCGTGATTAATATCTAGGTCTGTCTGAACTACAAAGCTTCGTAGTATACATGCTGTCTACAGGCAACATTAGACTATTAATTGGTAAAAAATATAGTGAAATAAATAAATTATATATGAGGTGGAGAAATTAGTTACCGGGTTTGAGCAGTGTGAAAAACTATAATTCTTTTAATTAATGCATAGTACTGTGTCAAAAGATTCAATGTACATCCTTATAGCAGTCTTTGTAGTTAAAAGAGGGCATATCTAGAATTAAAAGCCTCAGTAGAAATTGAGGAGTTATGATGTGTGATATGTATATATATGGTTTATTAGGAAGATATGAGCTAGTAAGTTTATTAAAAAATTTAATAGTTATTTTTAACATGAAATTAGCTTTTTTTTTTTTAATGTTTTTATTTATTTCTGAGAGAGAGAGGCAGCGTGAGCAGAGGAGGGTCAGAGAGAGGGAGATACAGAATCCGAAGCAGGCTCCAGGCTCTGAGCTAGCTTTCAGCACTGAGCCGGACGCGGGGCTCAAACCCACGGGCCGTGAGATTATGACCTGAGCAGAAGTCGGATGCTTAACCGACTGAGCCACCCAGGCGCCCCTAATAGTGTTTTTAGAAGACTTCACAGTAGATTTTTATATTTTTTTATTGAAAAGTTACTGTTGTTTTTTTAAATATTTATTCTGGGGAGAACCCAAGCGAGGGAGGGGCAGAGAGAGGGAGACAGAGGATCTGAAACAGATTCTGTGCCGACAGGCTGACAGCAGAAGCACAATGTGGAGCTCAAACCACAAGATCATGACCTGAGCCTAAGTCAGATGCTCAACCAGCTGAGCCACCCAGGTGTCCCTGTAGACTGAAAAGTTGTAACTGTAGATAATGTATTTTCCTGGGACATTCAGATCATCAGAATAGGGGAATGTTTGGTATTTTCACACTTTCTTCTCTCCAGAGTGTTTTACAACAAATGTTACAACTAAGATTCAGCCTTCACAATTCTGGCTCAATAGCAATTTCTTTTTTTTTTCAGAAATCATTTTGTTATAGAATTTGTCTAACATTGTATCAGAAAGATATTTACTGCAGCGAGTTTCAACTTTTTCCTTCCTAAAAGTGGAAAGTGTGGCTTTTTTGGTTGTTTAAAAGCAGTTTGTCACTTTCAGGATAGTTGTTTACTAATTTGAACAGATTGAATATGAGTTCTAGAAGTAGTAAGATAAAAATTTTATTCTAATAAGAACAGTTGTTCCTATGTGGAAGCAGAATTATTCTAACACTATTACCAAATCAGTGGAAAGAGTACTTGTTACAGTTTAGAAATACTGGCTCAAAGTTCTGTTATTTTTAACTGATTTTTGTACAAAGCATTGGACTCCTCAGAATCAAGTAATCTAGGCTCTACTTCCATCTTCCATTAAGTTATGACTTGGTTAATTCTTCTGAGCTTTCTTAAACAATTTTTTAAATGTTTATTTTGAGAGGGGGCCTGGGCATGTGAGCAGAGGGAGGGGCAGAGTGAGAGAAGAGAGAATCCCAGGCAGGCTCCATGCTGTCAGTGCAGATCCCAACTCCGGGTTCAATCTCACACACCCTGAGATCATGACCTGAGCTAAAATCAGGAGTCGATGCCTAATTGACTTAGCCACCTGGGTGCCTCCCTGGGCTTTGTTAAAAAGAACAGTATCTGGCACCTGATAAATGTTAAACTAAACTTCTTAAATTGTAAATAATCTAATACCCTTTCATCTTCAGATTTCAAATTCCTTCATTATGTTTCTGAGGTTTTTTCCTTAGCTGAGGGGAAAAGATTGCATCATTTCAATCCATTCCTCCATTGTTTATCTATTATTTTTAGTTTATTTATTTTAGAGAGAATGCATGCTTGCAGGTGGGGAGAGGGTCAGAGAGAGAGGGAGAAGGAGAATCCCAAGCAGGTTCCATGCTCAGCCACAGGGCTCAGTCCCAGGAACCATGAGATCATGACCAGACCCCAAATCAAGAGTCAGACACTTAACCAACTCAGCTACCTAGGCACGCCTCTCTAACTTCTAAGATCATGTTTAGGCCACAAATAACATCCATGGTATAAAAGAGTGAAAGCTATCAGTCCCAGAGTCAAACCTCTGTCTGGCATATTTGTTCCTCTGAAGACAATATAGTCATGACTATATCAAAACAGATTGTTTCTCCATACCCTGTCTACAAAGACTGGTAACCTCCAGAATTGATATAGGAAGTTCTATTTTTGACCAACTTTAGTCAGGGTCCTCAAGAGCAGATCTTACCAGAGGTTTTGTGATTGTTATCTTTTATCAATTGTGAGTTAAAGCTAGAGCTTAAGACACTGTTCTGTGTCTTAAAGTCCTCATGTGAGTGAAGTCATATGGTATATGTGTTTTTCTGGCTGACTAATTTTGCTTCAGCATAATACCCTCTAGTTCCATCCAAGGAATTTCAAATGGCAAGGTTCCATTCTTTTTGAATTGGAGTAATACTCCTGTGTGTGTGTGTGTGTGTGTGTGTGTGTGTGTGTGTGTGTGTGTGTGTGTATACGTGTGTACACATACATACATACACACACCACAGCTTCTTTATTCATCCATTGATGGACATTTGGGCTCTTTCCATACTTTGACTATTGTCGATAGTGCTGCTATAATTGCCTATATTTCCTATATTTTTTTCTATCATTCTTTCCATTTCAGGAACTATCTGTATTTTTGGGTAGATCTGCTGGCAGCAAATTCTCTAGTTTTCCTTCATCTGAGAATGTCTAGATTTCCCCTTTATTACTGAAGGATAGTTTCATTGGATATAGAATTCTTGAGTGACAGTTTTTTTGGATACTTGCAAAGTGTTGTACCACTTCTATCCGGACTCATGAGTTTTTATGAGAAATCTTATGTTGTTTGAATTGTTTTCCCCTAACAAATAATCATTCGTCTCTTGCTGCTTTCAAGATTTTTCCTTTGTTTTTACTTTCCAACAGTTTGATTGTGATATGTTTAAGCTTGGATTTCTTTGGATATATCCTATTTTGGTTTGTTGAGGTTTTCACATCTCTAGGTTTAGGGGTTTTGCCAAATTTGGGAAGTTTGCAACCTCTTTTTTGTGGAGAAATGAATAGTTTCTCAGCCCCATCTTTTCTCTTCTCTTCTTTCAGGACTCTAAGGATATGAATGTTTGATCTTTTTTATAGTTCCTAGATCCCTGAGTTTCTCTTCATTGTTTTAGTCTGTTTTCTGTCTGTTGTTCAAATCGGGTAATTTTTATTCTTTCCTCAAGTTTACGGATTCTTCCCATTTTCTTCATTCTCTTGTTCAACTTCTCTCTTGACAAATTTTTTATTTTCAGTTATATTTTATAACAGTTTTAAAATTAGCATACCATACATGCTCTTCACCATTTAAAGTCTTAGAATTCAGTGACTTTTTAGTATATTCACTGATTTGTGCATCCATCATCACAATTTTAGAATATTTTCATTACAGCCAGGATCACTTTGGTTCCCAAACCAGACAGAGACAGAGCAAAAAAGAGAACTACAGGCCAATATCCCTGATTAATATGGATGCGAAAATTCCTAACAAGATACTAGCAAATTGAATTCACCAGCATATAAAAGGAATTATTCACCATGATCAAGTGGGATTCATTCCTTGGTTGCAGGACTGATTCAGTATTCGCAAGTCAATCAGTGTGATACATCACATTAACAAAAGAAAGGATAAGAACCATATGATCCTGTCAACAGATGCAGAAAAAGCATTTGACAAAATACAGCATCCTTTCTTAATAAAAACCCTCGAGTGGGGCGCCTGGGTGGCTTAGTCGGTTAAGCGTCCGACTTTCGCTTAGGTCATGATCTCGCGGTTCGTGGGTTCGAGCCCCGCATCGGGCTCTGTGCCGACTGCCAGCTCAGAGCTTGGAGCCTGTTTCAGTCTGTGACTCCCTCTCTCTCTGACTCTCCCCTGCTCATGCTGTGTCTCTCTCTCTCTCCTAGAAATAAATAAAACATTAAAAAAAAAAACAAAAAAAAAAACCCTTGAGAAATTCAGGATAGAAGGAACATAGTTAAAGATAATAAAAGCTATTGATGCAAAGCCCACAGCTAATATCATCCTCAGTGGGGAATAACAGAGCTTTCTCCCTGAGAACAGAAACATGACAGGGATGTCCACTCTTACCACTGTTGTTTAACATAGTTTTGGAGGTCCTACATCAGCAGTCAGACAACAAAATGAAATAAAAGGCATCAGAATTGGCAAAGATGAGGTCAAAGTTTCACTTTTCACAGATGACATGATACTCTACATGGAAAATCCGACAGACTTTACCAAAAGTCTGCTAGAAGTGATACATGAATTCAGCAAAGTCGCAGGGTACAAAATCAGTGTACAGAAATTGGTTGCATTTTTATACACCAATAATGAAGCAGCAGAAAGAGAAATCAAGACACTGATCCCATTCACAATTGCACCAGAAACCATAAAATACCTCAGAATAAATGTAACCAAAGGTGTAAAAGATAATGTATGCTGAAAACTATACAGAACTTATGAAGGAATTTGAAGAAGACACAAAGAATTGGGAAAACATTCCATGCTCATGGATTGAAATAATAAATATTGCTAAAATGTCAGTACTGCCCAAAGCAGTCTACACATTGAACACAATCCCAATTAAAATTGCACCAGCATTCTTCTCAAAAGCTAGAACAAACAATCATAAAACTTGTATGGAATCACAAAAGACCCGAAATAGCCAAAGTCATATTGAAGAAGAAAACCAAAACGGGAAGCATCATAATCCCAGACTTTAGCATCTACTACAAAGCTGTAATCATCAAGACAGTATGGTATTGGCACAAAAACAGACACATAGACCAATGGAATAGAATAGAGAACCTAGAATTGGACCCACAAATGTATGGGCAGCTAATCTTTGACAAAGCAGGAAAGAGTATCCAATGGAAAAAAGACAGCCTCTTTAACAAATGGTGCTGGGAGAACTGGAGAGCAACATGCAGAAGAATGAAACCAGACCACTTTCTTATACCATACAGAAAAATAAACTCAAAATGGATGAAAAACCTATATGTAAGACAGGAAACCATCAAAACCCTAGAGGAGAAAGCAAGGAACAACCTCTTTGATGTCAGCTGCAGCAATTTCTTAGTCAACACATCTCCAAAGGCAAGGGAACTATTGGGACCTCATCCAAATAAAAAGTTTCTGCAATGCGAAGGAAGCAATCAGAACAACTAAAAGCCAGCCGATGGAATGGGAAAAGATTGTTGCAAATGATGTATCAGATAAAGGGTTAGTGCCCAAAATCTATAAGGAACTTCCCAAACTCCACACCCAAAAAAAAAAAAAAATCCGGTGAAGAAATGGGCAGAAGACATGAACAAACACCTCTCCAAAAAGTACATCCAGATGGCCAACAGACACATGAAACGATGCTCATCACTCATCATCAGGGAAATACAAATCAAAACCACACTGAGATACCACCTCACACCAGTCAGAGTGGCTAAAATGAACAAATCAAAGACTATAGATGGTGGCGAGGATGTGGAGAAACAGGTACCCTCTTACACTGTTGGTGGGAATTCAAACTGGTGTAGCCACTCTGGAAAACAGTGTGGAGGTTCCTCAAAAAATTAACAATAGAACTCCCCTATGGCCCAGCAATAGCACTGCTAGGAATTTACCCAAGGGATACAGGATTGCTGATGCATAGGGGCACATGTACCCCAATGTTCATAGCAGCACTTTCAACAATAGCCAAATCATGGAAAGAGCCTAAACATTCATCAAGTGATGAGTGGATAAAAGAGATGTGGTTTATATATATACAATGAAATACCACTTGGTAATGAGAAAGAATAAAATCTGGCCATTTGCAGCAACATGGATGGAACTGGAGGATATTATGCTGAGCAAAATAAATCAGGCAGAGAAGGACAGATACCATATGTTTGCTCATATAGGTGGATTAGGAGGAACTTAACAGAAGACCATTGGGGAGGAGAAAGGGAAAAATAGTTGGAGGGAGAGAGGGAGGCAAACCATAAGAGACTCAAATAATGAGAACAAACAGGGTTTTGGGGGATGGGGCAGAGGGGAAAGTGGATGATGGGCATTGAGGAGGGCACTTGTTGGGATGAGCAATGGGTGTTGTATGGAAACCAATTTGACAATAAATTATATTTAAAAATAAGTAAAACTATGAAAGTTCAAAAAAAAATATTTTCATTACCCCCAGAAATCTTGAACCCTTTAGCTGTCACCACCAAGTTTCCCCTTACCCTCCAGGCCTTAGCCACCATAATCTATTTTCTTCCTACTGTATCAAGATACAATTGACTTGGGGCGCCTGGGTGGCTTAGTCGGTTAAGCGTCCGACTTTCGCTTAGGTCATGATCTCGCAGTTCGTGGGTTTGAGCCCCGCGTTGGGCTCTGTGCTGACTGCCAGCTCAGAGCCTGGAGCCTGTTTCAACTCCCTCTCTCTCTGACCCTCCCCTGCTCACGCTGTCTCTCTCTCTCTCCTAAAAATAAATAAAACATTAAAAAAAAAAATTCAAAATACAATTGACTTTATGTTGACCTTCTACTGTCATTTACTAATTCTAGGAGGCTTTATTTTTTTTTCTTTTAAGATTCCTTAGCTATAGATAATCACGTCAGCATAGGAACAGTTTTAATTTTTCCTTTCATACACATACATGCACACACATGCTTCTTTTGGTTCTTTTTCTTGCCCTTTTTTCTGATCTTTGGGGGAAATACAAAGATCCAGTCTTTATCTGGTAGGTGTGCTATTAACTGTAGGGTTTTTTGTAATGCTTTTTATAAAGTTAAAGAAATTCCCCTTATATTCTTAGTTTGTTAAGAGTTTATCATGAAGGGATGTTGAAATTTTCAAATAACTTTTTCTGTATCAATTGAAATTATGTAGTATTTTTTTTTAGACTGTGAATATGACTGATTAAATTGATTTTTTTCTACTGAACCAGCTTTGTAATCCTAAAATAAATCCCACTTGATTGTGGTTTTATTTTTTTTATTTTGTATTTGTAGATTTGATTTGCTAATTTTTTTTTGAGAATTTACATCTATGTTCATGAAGGATGTTGTTCTGTAGTTTTCTTTTTCGTACAGACTTTGGCTTTGGTATCTGAGTAAATGCTGGCCTTAAATATTTTTCTGGAAGAGATTGTATGATTGGTGTTAACTTTTTAAAATGTTTTATGGAATTATCTAGTGAAACCATTTGAGCCTGAAGATTTCTTCTTTAGGAGGCTTTAATCAATGTTCTTGCAAGAGCAGGTTTGATGGACAGGTACACTTGGGTCAGTTATAGCTGGCAGTTTATCTCCTAGAGTCAAGTGCTTTCCCTGATTCCTCATTGGCTGAATACTACAGAGATTACAGCCTTACCCAGAAGTCACCTGTGGCCATTTAAGGCCAAAGAGTATTTTGATTGGAACAAATGTACATTCCTTGAGATGATACAAAACAGATAATTCAGTTCTTTGGCACAGGCTTATTGCAAAGCCTGCAAAAAAATAAGCCCGTGAAATGGAAAAGGTGGGAAAGAACCAGGAAGTGAAGTGTCTTAGGGTTTGGGACTCCATTTTGCGGGGGGAGGGGGGGGGAATACATATTTCCAGTAGGTTGTAAACCTTTTGTTAACTAGACAGTTGTCTACCACAGCTTTTATTTGGTATTTCAGAAAATGAATCATTCATTTACTTCTCATACCACCTAAAATATACTTGAAATGAGTTTCTTGTAGACATTAGTGTATTTGGATAATTTTCTGTCTTTCTGTCTTTTTTCAGTCCAATCTGATAGTCTTTGAATTGATGTGTTTAGGCCGTTTACAATGAATGTAACAATGAGTGAAGGTTGACAGGTTGGGCCTTCTTTTTTTCCTTCACATTCTCCACTTATGGAACCTTTGGCACAATGCACTGAGAATACTGAGACCCCAATCATCCTTGTCCCATCTCATGAAGTGATGGTTCCATGCCAGACAAACTAGAAGACCATCCCCCTTCACCAAGCACTCAACACCTAGAGCCAGGGGTATTGGTGAGAGAGGAGCTTGCAATTATCTCCATCCTCTGCTCCAGAGCTCTCTCTCAGAGATTTTGCCTGGGAGAAGCAGACCATGAAACAGCTCCTCATCTCTTCTCAAAACAACTGACTTCATTTGGAACACAGTATTTAGAACTTCAAAATTACAGGTGCTCTCAAGAACAGCAGTTGTGTTAAAAGGCAGTTGGGAAAAGACTATATATTTAATCAGTCTACACCCTGGACTGCTGGCTGGTCTGCAGGAGAGAACCAAAGAACAAGATGACTTATGGTCACAACAAATACCAAATCAAGGATCTCAGAAATTGTTCCCTCAAAGGAGCCATGATTGGTTTGGATTAATTTATAGAGCAATTTATGCCTCATGGCACTGTTGAAAAACAAAAGAGCAATTAGTGGAATTTAACATCCGAGTGTAGTAAGGGAAAAAAGAGAGCCCTACTAATATCACTGTAAGTCTGGAAACTGTGGATATATCCAAAGATGCACCTCCCTGAGAAGTGACCTCAGGGCGTTGTGGGTATTGAGGTGGCAGAATAGAGGTCACTTAAAATTTCTAGCTAGTCACTAAAAAATAAACATATCAATAATAAGTATCAGGAGGTGGGGTGAGGGAACAGTAACTGGAGTTGCTACAATATATTATCAGATTTGTCCTGTTTCTAATAAAAAATTGTAAAACATGCAGAGAAATAAACTATGACCCAAACACTGGGGGAAAAGCAGGCAACACAAAAACTGCCTATGCCTCTAACAGACCAGATGTCAGGTGTAACAGAAAAAGACCCCAGTTTACCCACGTAGCCATTTATAAGTAGGTTCACAGAACTAAAGGAAATAATGGTTAAAGTCATAAAGGAGTATATAGTGACGATTTTTCATTAAATAGAGAATACCAATATTAAATAGAAATTGTGAAAAAGAGCCAAATGGAAGTTCTGGAATTGAAAAGGACAGTAACTGAAAATTTTTTTAAAAATTCTATTTTTTTGCTATCATCTGGCAGAAAAAAGATTTAGGAAACTTGAATATAGCTCAATAGAGATTATACAAACCAAAGAACAGAGAGAAAAAAAGATAAAAGTGAACAGTCTTAGAATAATGTGGGACACCATCTAGCACATCAACATATGTATAAATAGGAATACCAGAACTAGAGGTGAGGAATAGAAAAAAATACTCAAAGAAATAATGGCAGAAAACATCCCAAATTTCTTGAAGAACATAATCTACACACTGAGGAAGCTTGGTGAACTCCAAGTGAGAAAAATGCAAAAAGACCTGTAAACTGACACATCATAGCAAAAATGCTAAAAGTCAAAGACAAGGAGAAAATCTTGAAAGCAGCAAAAGAGCTCTATAATGGAATCCTCCCATAAGGTTAACAGATGACTTCCCAGGAAAAAGTGGAGGCCAGGAAACAGTTGGAAAATACACTCAGTGTGTTCAAAGAAAGAAACTGTCAGCCAAGAATTCTATATTGTCTTTCTAAAATGTAAAGCAAAATACTTTACCAGATAGATAAAAATTGAATTTCTTACTGGCAGACTTGCCTTACAAGGAATACTAAAGGAAAACCTAAGGCTGAAAGCAAATGACCCCAGATGGTAATTTGAATACATGGAAAAAAAAAAAAAACCCAAAGCACTGATATAGGTAGATATGTAATTATAAAAAACAGTAGAAATGAATATTTTTCTCCTCATAGCTGATTTAAAAGCAAGTTATAAAATATTTATATAGTATATTGTTGGGCCTATAACATAGAAACATAATAAACATGTAATATATTTGCCAGTAACAGCACAAAAATGGTACGTGGGAACAAAGCTGTATTGGGATATACAAATGACTACAGATGGTAAAGTAATAATCATAACCATGTGTTTGCAACATTTATAGATATAATATACACAGAGTACTATAAAAGGGGGAAGTGAATAGAATTATATATGAGTAATGTTTTATATATCACTAGCATTATTCTAGTAAAAATCTGAAGCAGATTCTGTTAAGTTTAAGATTTGTATGGTAACTTTTTGATCAACTACTGAAAATATAACAAAAATAGTGGAAAAATTATAGAAGACATTAAAGTGCTACATTAGAAAATATACACTTAATGCAAAAGAAAGCACTACAGGAAGAGTAATGGAACAAAAAAGACATAAAGCATACAGAAACAAAGTAGAATGGCACACACAAACCCAGTATGTCAATAATATTAAATATGAATGAATTAAAAAGTCAAAAAGCAGGTATCAAACTGGAATAAAAAAACACATGAGCTAATTGTATGCTGTCTACAGAACTCACACTTTAGATTCAAAGGTAATGGATTGAAAGTAAAAAGGGATAGCAAAAGACATGCAAACAGCAACTACAAGAAAGCTGAACTGGTGATACCAACAGCAGACAAAATAGACTTCTACAAAAAATTACTAGAGACATTTTATGATGATAAAAGTGTCATTTTATCAGGAAGATAATAACAATTACATTACCCAAAAATGGATAGAGATGAAGGAAGGAACAGATAATTCAATGTTAACAGTTGAAGACTTCAGTACACTGCTTTCAATAGTATATAGACTAGCTAGACAGAATCACCAGAAAATAAGCACTGTAAACCAGTTAGACCTAGAAGACCTCTACAGAACAGCTATACAACACTCCACCCGGCAACGAGAGTAGAACACATATTCTCAAATAGCATATGGAACATTCTCCAGTGAAGACCATAGGCTAGGTCATAAACCAATACGTTTTAAAAGGTTACGATAATATAAAGTATGCTCTGAGAATCTAACGGCATGAAATTAGAAATCAATAATAGCAGGTAAAAGTTTAGGAAAGTCAAAAATACGTGAAAATAAAACAGCACACTCCTCAGTAACCAGTGGGTCATAGAAGAAATCAAACAGGAAATCAGAAAGCATTCTTAGGTGAATGAAAATAAAGATACAACATACCAAAATATATATGCAGTAGTAGTAGAGCGTAGATGCACATGTATAACTGTAAATGCCTGTATTAAGAAAGAAGGAAGATTTCAGGTTAATAACCAACCTTCCACCTGAAGACACTGGAAAAAAGCAAACTAAACCTAGGAAATACTAAAAATTATAAACTAATACTATGAAAAATGAACCATCAAAAATGAAATTAAGAATACAGTTCAATTCACAGTAGCATCAAAAAGAATACTTAGAAATAAATTTAACAAAGGAGATGTAAAACATTTTTTTAAATGTTTATTCATTTTTGAGAGAGACAGTGTGAGTAGGGGAAGGGCAGAGAGCAAGACACAGAAACCAAAGCAGGCTCCAGATTCTGAGCTGTCAGCACAGAGTTTGACATGAGGTTCAAACTCACAAACCATGAGATCATGACCTGAGCCAAAGTCAGACGCTTAACCAACTGAGCCACTGAGGCTCACCAAAACATTTTTGAAAGAAATTAAAGATAGTCTAAATATATAGAAGAACCCCCCACCATGTTCATGGATTGGAAGACTCAGTGTTGTAAAGATGACAGTACTCCTCAAACTGATCTACAAATTGAGCAAACCTCCTGACTCTGTAGAGGTTGACAACCTGGTTCCAAAATTCATATTTTGTAGTTGCAAGGAATCCAGAAGAGGCAAAGCAATACTGAAAAGGGACAAATTTAGAGGACTCACCCTTCCTGATTTCAGAGGGACTACAAAGCAACAGTGACCACGGCATTTTACTGGCATAAAGATAGACATATAGAACAATGGAATAGAATCGAGAATCCAGGTATAAACCCATACATCTGTGCTTTACTGATTTTCATCAAGGGTGCCTAGACCATTCATCGGGGGGAAATAGTCTTTTCAAGAAATGTGCTGCAAAAGCTGGAAAGCCACATACAAAGAATGAGGTTGAACTTTTACTTCACACCATATATTAAAAAAAAATAACTCAAAAATCAAAGACCTAACCATAAGAAGGAAAACTATAAGATGTAGGGGTAAATACTCATGATGGATTTGGCAAAGGATTCTCAGATATGACACCAAAAGCAGAGGCAACAAAAGGAAAAAGTAGATGTTCTGCATCAAAATTTAAAATTTTTGTGCTTCAGAAGACACTGTCAAATGGAATGGGAGAAAATGTCTGTAAACCCTATATCTGATAAGCAACTTTTATGTAGAATATATAAGAACTTTTACAGTTCAGTGAGATGATGACAAGTAACCC
The DNA here is from genome assembly GCA_017311185.1 of Proteles cristata cristata. NCBI lineage: Eukaryota > Metazoa > Chordata > Mammalia > Carnivora > Hyaenidae > Proteles > Proteles cristata. The sequence goes on from JAESUZ010002230.1 coordinate 1,349,103, forward strand.
AAGTTAAAAATGGACAAAGCATCTGAATAGACATTCCTCCAGAGGTTATACAAATAGCCAATAAGCACATGAAAGATGCCTGACATCATTAGTTATCCGGGAAATGCAAATCAAAACCACAGTGAGATACCACTTCACACCCACTAGGATGGCTAGAATCAAAATGTCAGCATACTAAAAAAATCTTTGAATTATATACTGTTAAAGGGGTGAATGGTAGGGGATGTGAATTATATCTGAAGTTGTTTTATAAAATATATAGTCCTGTTACATATTAAAAATAACTTCTTGGTCTCAGATATTAAAAACAAATTTCCAGTTATCTCATAAATTTATTTTTGTTCATTTATTTCAAATAAGATACTTCTCTGCACAATGTGATTGATTCATAAAATCTTGTCTTTTTTAAACTACAAGTTCCCTGTTTTAGTTCCCCCTTTCTTTTTTTTCCCCTTGGTATTTATTAGTTTTAAAAACAAGTCTTATGTCCTATAGAGTTTCTCAGAGTCTAGATTTTGCTGTTTGCACTGCAGCAGTGTAGTTTAACATGTTCCTGTCACCTATGTATTTCCTGTGAATTGTTAGTTGGCTTTAAAATTTTGTTCTTTCTTTTTTACTGCCTCTCTCATGTTGTAAACCATTGGTCAGTCCCTCTTCATTGGGGGTGGGGGTTGCAAAATAGTTATACTAATGATACTCCTTCATTTATTAGCTGGATCATTTCTATAAAGAGAACACTTCCCTTCATATGGTTTTATTATCAAAAAATGCTGTTTGTATTGAAAAGCCAGGATTAAGTGCCTTATTTTTTCCTGTTTTTTAAAACCAGTTTTCAAAACAATTATTTGTTTCAATTGCATATTTTAAAGGTGACAGATTAACTTTGTTTTTGTTTCAGTGTCAGATGAGCCCATGAATCTAAACATATTTCATGTGTTTTCAAGCTGTCTTTACTAGCTGCTTTGCTATCTGTTAAGAGTTCAGGTGGACACTTACTGCTCCAGAAATGCAATCAACCATTTCTCTAAAGAGCCATGATTCTTTTTAGTGGGAAATGGAATTTGGAAGCCAGTTTGGGTGCTAGGGATATTCATTGTAAGTTCATACTGATACTTTTAATTCAAATTTAAGGTTTTATAAACTCTAATTGCAACTTTTAATTTACCTTTGATCCTAGATAATAAATACATATAGGTATGGTACTTTATACAGCCAAATCGGATAAAATTATATCTATCCATTCACATATTTCAAAGACTCTTCTGGGGGCGCCTGGGTGGCTTAGTCGGTTAAGCGTTCGACTTTCGCTTAGGTCATGATCTCGCGGTTTGAGCCCCGCGTTGGGCTCTGTGCTGACTGCCAGCTCAGAGCCTGGAGCCTATTTTCAGAGTCTGTGTCTCCCTCTCTCTCTGACCCTCCCCTGTTCACGCTGTCTCTCTCTCTCTCTCCTAGAAATAAATAAAAATATTAAAAAAAAAAAAGACTCTTCTGTGTATATTATGCTGGATAATGGATAGGATCAAAAAATAAATACCATAAAGTGTTTTCACTAAATCCTTTTGTTCTGCCTGCCCCACGCTTCTCACAGCTTGCCCTCACATTCTTTCTTACACGTTCTTCAGATGTCTTTAGTTCTAACAGAGTCAGTTGAATGAGATTTATCAGTGACTTACTTAGGTTGAGCCCTAACCTCTTACCTGAATTCCAAATCAGAATGGGCAATTTCATATATAAATTTACACAAATATTCCTCTCAGAAGTTTTTCAAATTTAGTATGTCTAAAACCACAATTTTCTTTCTGTTCATCATTAATCCCTACCAAAACCATTCTTTCATTCTCTGTCTTGTTTGGTGAAAACACCGTCCACTCAGTCATCCATGTCAGAGACCTAAGGTCAGATTCTTATCTCCTAGCAACTCCCCCACTCTATCACTGATAGGAAATCATGCCTAGGTTGTCTTGCCTCCTAAATATTTCTTAGATGTATTTTCTCTATCCTTGGTGCTTTATTTTATCATATACTCATACTGTTAACAATAGCTGCCCTCAAATCTACCCTCTGAATTGCCATCAGAATAACCAAAAAAATGTAGAACTCCCCAGTGGCTACTCATACCAATTGAATAAGATCTTATTAGGTTCTTAGCAGTGGCATAAACAAGCTTAAGTATCCTTGATCAAAGTAATACTCCAAGTCACAGTTTCTTCTGTAAAATCAAGATTATTATCATTTTACCTCATATGTGATAACATGTTTAAGCTCCTACTGTTAACATCTGCTACATAGTAGACAGTCAACTGACATAGGCAACTTCATATATTTCCACTTGGATATTTCTTTTCTTAGAGGCATCTTATTTTTTTTCTTTTATAGTTTATTGTAAAATTGGTTTACATATAACAACCAGTTGCTCATCCCCACTAGTGCCCTCCTCCACGCCCACCACCCCCCTTCCCCTCTCCCCAGCCCCCTTTATGCATCAGTTTGTTCTCAGTATTCAAGAGTCTCCCATGGTTTGCCTCCCTCTCCCCAACTGTTTCCCCCTTCCCCTCCCCCATGGTCCTCCGTTAAATTTCTCCTGTTCCACTTACAAGTGAAAACATATGGTACCTGTCCTCTGCCTGACTTATTTCACTCAGCATAACACCCTCGAGTTCCATCCATGTTGCTACAAATGGCCAGATTTCATTCTTTCTCATTGCCATGGAGTATAGATAAACCACATCTTCTTGATCCATTCGTCTGTTGATGGACACCTAGGCTCTTTCCATGTTTGGGCTATTGTTGAAAGTGCTGCTACGAACATCGGGGTACATGTGCCCTTATGCATCAGCACTCCTGTATCCCTTGGGTAAATTCCTAGCAGTGCTATTGCTGGGTCATAGGGGAGTTCTGTTGATTTTTTGAGGAACCACCACACTGTTTGCCAGAAGGGCTGCACCAGTTTGCATTCCCACCAACAGTGTAGGAGGGTGCCTGTTTCTCCACATCCTCACCAGCATCTATAGTCTTTGATTTGTTCATTTTAGTCACTCTGACTGACGTGAGGTGGTATCTCAGTGTGGTTTTGATTTGTATTTCCCTGATGATGAGGGATGCTGAGCATCTTTTCATTTGTCTGTTGGCCATCTGGATGTCCTCTTTGGAGAAGTGTCTGTTCATGTCTTTCAAGGCATCTTAAAACCAGCATATCCCTTCCCTTAACCTTCTTTTCTTTCCTTCATTTGGTATTGTTAGGTATAGGATTGAAATGAAATTATCTCAGTTCAGTTTTCACGTAAGGAAAACCTTGTTAGTATCATTGGGAGAGTTAGTGTCCAGTTTTAAATGTGGCTGGATATTTAAACATGCAAATTCTTATTAAACATCAAGTTTTCCTATCTTCCCAGATTAGTTTCAAGAATAACAGTCTTCATCACTTTTTCTTTTATCATGTTAGACAGCCATCTCACTTCATATGCTAAGAGTGACTCCATTTTAATCTCAAATCTTCTGATAACTTTTATCAACTAATCTCTAAATCAAAATAAACATAAATCAAGATATCTGTGTCATAAAGAAATAGAGTAGACATGAAATTTGATCTCCTGACTTCTGACTTTTTCTGTAGGTAATAATAGTAGCTAACATTTATTGAATGCTTACTTAATACCAGGAATTGTGCTAATTTAATCCCCTTGACTGTCTTGAAAGTGTGATTTTCATTATTCCTGTCTTACCTATGAGCAAACAAGAATACAGAGATGAAGTAACTTGACTGAAATTTAATGCCTCACTTATAATTGGAAGAGTCAGCATTCAAAATCTAAGATTTATCTAACTTAAACCATTTTTTTTTTTTTTACAACTAGGCTATATACCTTACTTGCCAAAAACTTTACAACCCAACTGCAAAATAACAGCATAGGACTTAACAACTACTGATTACTGCATTCAGTAGCATGTATGCTATTCATCAGTGATTTGGAATAAAAGGGAGGGTTGGAGGGAGGAAAACTATTTCTGAATTACTAGCTCAGATTGCAAACTATTACACAAATACATTTTATTACTTTTAAATGCTGCATGAATTCTACATTAGTAATTGGAATTAAGTAATTTTTATCTTTATTCAAGAATTTGAGTGAACTTTTAATTAAATCTTTATACACATATTCATATACACATGTGGGGAAATGAGAAGTTTCTTTCAAAGAATTATCAAATTGGTAAATTTCAGGTTATACTTTCTTCTACACTATCCATATTATGTATGACTTTTTCAAATAGTGTAATTTCATAAACTTTGTCACAATAAGTGATATTGCAGTATCTCCAAAATATATTGGTCCATGTAATTTTTTATTATAGAATTTATCATGAGATAAAGGTTTCCACAGACAGGTATTAGGAGATGCATATCATAAATGCATGGTATATTAGGCATTTCCCAGTCTAATCTTTATTTTCCTCTCATCCCATACCTTCACCTATATCAGGCTTTGTAGCTTATATGTGTAACTATTACATTGAACAAGCGTGACTTGTGGAAACTATTCACAATCCATTTTATTTTTGTCTTCTGTTGTCCATTTAAGTGTATTCTATTGTGTTAAGTTCTTCCTCCAGCTCCTTGAAGGGCAAGTCTTTTCTGGTTACTTTCAGGAAATAAAAGCACTATTTTCAAGAACTAAAAAACTTAACCCAGACCTAAAGGTTTCCCTCCTTTCCCATCTCTATTGTACCATAGGCCTATAGTGAAAAGTGGGGTTTGTTTGGCTTCCTTTTTTTTTTTGTTTTTCTCCTCTCTGTCCTTTCATTCCTCTTCATTTGCTAACTATGGTTTCTGGCCCCTCCAGGATTGAGAAAGGCAAGAGTTGAGTAAGAATAAAAGATCTTTGATAGTAATAAAAGAAGCAGCAGCAACTAGTATTTACATGGCATTTATTTTCTGCTAGGTACTGTACTTTACATATATTAGGCCAGTTAATCCTCAGAAGTCTCTGAGGTAGATTTTGTTATTCCTTTTTTACTGTTGAAGAAGTTAAAGCACAGTTTAGTGACTTGCCTGAAGTCACCACCTTAATAAACATAAAAGGCAGTACCAGGATGCAAACCCAGCACCCTGGCTCCATAGTCCCTTTTCATCCACTCTGCTCTGTTGCTTTATGTACTGTTGGGAGATGATAAACATACATAGTCTTGGCCAGACTTTTAATCAGACTTCCACCCTTTAGATTTTTTTTGAGTGTGACATACATTTTCCATAGACCTAAGACAAAGACCAAACGTTTCTCAGCCCATTTCCCTTCCAGAAGAATAGGAGGGATGGGGTTTGGAACTCAAAGCACACTGATTGATGACTGTCTGCAAAAATCCTTTTGTAACATTTAACTCTTTGAACATTGAAGGTGAATGTAACTCAAAGTTGAAAGATTGTTTTCTATTACCTTATTGCATAAGTGGCCTTGTATCTCACTTTGGCCAGCACCCTTCTACCAAAACCAAGATTGAAATGGTTTCCTTTTAAGACCCTCTTGCATTTGCTCTCCAAATGCTGTTTAATTCTCTGCCTTTACACTTTTATTGGTATAGATGACCCCTGGATTGAGACTGTGTCACTTGCTCTGAAGGCATGTGCTTTCCTCCCTGACCCACATGATCCCAATCAAACCAAACACTCTTTATGGTCAGGCTTTTAAAGAAGTCAGTTTACTGTGGTTCAGCAAATCAAAGAAAAACTTTATATAGAGTCCTCCCATTTTTGTTCTTTTCATATCATTCCTGTGAGAGAAATCAGCAAATATGCTAAACAGTGGTTTGCTTAGACCAATTTTAGCTGCCTAGTGTGTCATGATTATTTGACTTTGGGAATGGTATATGAAGTGGATTTATATTTGAACTCATCTCTGATAATGGCCTTGCCTAGCCATTTGGGCACAGGGCTTTATGACTTTTATCCTTTCTGTTATGTTATTAGGGAAGAGTCTCAGATTGATCATTTTGTTTTCCCATGTTAGAATGTTCAGTGGCCCTATATTTATTCAACTGGAAAGCATTAGGGTGTTTTTTTTTTTCCTTTTTCCCCTTCACATACACATTTATCTGCATAGAATATTCAGAGGGATGTTTATGGGATTGTTTGATGTTTGAATCGACAGTACCTTCTGCAAGCTCACATTTTTTATTTATTTTTTTTTATTTTAATTCCAGTATAGTTGACATACAGTGTTATATTAGTGTCAGGTGCATGTTCACATTTAGAATGTCAAACAATGCCCATTAACAGTTTGCCAATACAATGCATAGATTGCACAGGGAGGCACACCATGATGGTGAGCAGTTGCTGAGATCACTGTGTGATCATATGATAGCCTGGAACTCCTCTCTGCTTTATAATCTGGAAGAATTCTACTTCCATTAGGCCCTGTCCACATTGATGCCTCTTCCACCTTGTACACTCAGAATTATTTCATTTGTTGCTTTCACTAGAGTACTGCTGCACACCTCTTTACTACTTTTTTAAATTTTTTATGTTGTTTATTTTTGAGAGAAAGAGCATGAGCAGGGAAGGGGCAGAGAGAGAGGGAGACACAGAATCCAAAGCAGGCTCCAGGCTCTGAGCTGTCAGCACAGAGCCCAACATAGGGCTTGAACTCACAAGCCATGAGATCATGACCTGAGCTGAAGTCGGACGCCTAACCGACTGAGCCACCCAGGCAGTCCACACCACTTGTACTCTTGGTTAGGAACATGTCTTTTTCATAAGGCCTGTAAGCTTAATGAGGTCAAAGACAATGTTTTATTTGTACTTGTGTGCTTCACTTCACATAGTAAAGTGTTTCACATCTCTTGAATCCACTGTTACGATTTCAGTAATGTAAATAAAATTGGTTATAATTTGACTATTAGAATACCTGATTCAGTCTTAGTAATACTTGTGCCCAAAACAAGGGAGGTAAAAATAGTGAACTTATGCTCAGTTATAATCCTGCAATATCTACCATATTGTGTGTAGTTTTGGAAACCACCTTTTTTTTTTTTTTTTTTTTTTTTTTTTTTGAGAAAGCTGGGGAAGAGCAGAGGGAGAGAAAATCTTAAGTAGGCTTCGTGCCCAGCACAGAGCCCAATGCAGGACTCAATCCCATGACCCTGGGGTCATGACCTGAGCTGAAATCAAGAGTTGGACACTCAACCAACTAAGCCACCCAGGCACCCCCTGGGAACCAGTCCTAAAGGAACATTAAAAAGTGGAGATTTTTGAGAGCAAGGATGTTAATCAAATTTTAAGGAGCACTTAAAGGGAGAAGGGTTGTTTGAAAAAGGGAAATCATAAGAAAGAATGGAATGTGATTGCCATCTTTAGTTTTGAAGGCTTTTTCAAGGGGATAGAAAAAGTAGACCTACTTTGTATTTTAGGAGCTTTAACCAAGAGTACCTAAAACCCCAGTTTTGTAGCATTGTGCTAGTTTTTTTTTTAAGGAAAGAAAGATTTTTTTTAATGTGCAAAATTAAAATATCCGTACTCCTACTAGTGATTCCCTTGAAGATGATGAACATTCCCCTTGAATATGATACATTATTCTGTATACAGTTTCAGAAAGATCATGGTTCCCTTAAGGAATTCATGAGTCTCAGGTTAAGACCTCATGTTCTCTTGCTTTGTGTGTGTGGTATAGATACAAATACTCGTTCATCACGTTTTTCACTAAATATATAATAATAACTACTGTTATTGAGTGTTCACTATATGTCAGTAATTGTGCATTCATTTAATACTCAGAAGCAAACATTTTTCTAGGTCCATTAAAGATCATCTCTAGCATCTTTTAAAGTTGATGTCTTTATTTTTGAAGCATTTGAAACCTTCTTTTACTAGAGACAGCTTACAATAAGTGTTTCTCCAAATTGGCTTTGTTGTGCATTGATTTCAGTACTAACAATAAAAAGGTTATTTATCACAGATAAAATGACTGATGTACATAGTTGGTATTTTTTTTTACACTGGAAGAATACTGTGATTTAAGAGTCAGGAGACCCAGATCATAGCTTTGGTTGTCATTTGTTGGTCACTTAACTTTTCTGAGCATTAGCTCTCTTATCTTTATGAAGGGACTAATTAAAGTCTCCCTGACTTCACATAGAAGGTGTAAAAAGAGGTTAGGAGGAAAGTACTGTAAAAACTGAAGCATTTATTAGATGTGCTAAGTTAAAACTATTTGAGAATATCAGTTTTTTTGTATTTTTAGTAAATGTGAAATCTTGTCAAGGCTACTTTTTTAAGGGAAAATCCAGTCAGCTGATTGATTTCTAACCATTTTTAAAAATAAATTTACTTTCAGAAAGTTTTTTCATTGTATTAGTAATATAAATAGTAATACTAATATATTAGTAATATAAATAATACAACAGTAATAACTGCTTTCATTAGTTGAGCATTCACAAAGTACCGAACACTGTGCTAAGCACAGTATATATTGTTTCATTTAATCCTGTAATAACCATGGAAGAATTGTTGAGGAAAGAATCCAGGCCTATCACATTCTAAAACTTGAAGTCTTAACCACCTATTTATTCACTTTATACCCTAAAAGAGGCAGTATATAGCATTGATGTTAAGAGGGTAGGCTGTGGAACCAGACTGTCTGAATTTGAATCCTGGGCCTGCCTCTTAATAACTTTCCGACTTTAGCAAGATAGTTAACCTTTCTCTGTTAAGCAAGGGTAATGATGTACCTCTTGACAAAGAGATGACAGTCAACTAAATTATCAAATGTGAAGCATTTATAACAGTTTCTGGCATATAGAAAGCACTCTATAAATGTCTTATATACAAACTATTATTATTTAAAACTAATCACCTCCTTAAGACATTAGCTCACAGACTCCAATGATAGAGTTTGGGGAAATGTTAGGGAAAATGTGTTTTAATATATTCCCTACCTTGAACTTTCTCACTACCATCCCCCAGCTTTTTTATTTAGCATAGTGGCCACATGACAATAATGTAAGTCACCTTCTATTTCAACCACTAAACTATCAATTAATGCTTATTTTATATGTTTTTTAGGACATTTCTGATTCATTTGCATCCTTGAAGAGCATCTGTAGAAGAGGAAGGAAAAGATGGGTGTGAAAACATTTACTCATAGCTCCTCTTCCCATAGCCAGGAAATGCTTGGAAAGCTAAATATGCTGCGAAATGATGGACATTTTTGTGATATCACTATTCGTGTCCAGGACAAAATCTTCCGGGCACATAAAGTGGTACTAGCAGCTTGCAGTGATTTCTTTCGCACCAAACTTGTAGGCCAAGCAGAGGATGAGAACAAGAATGTGTTGGATTTGCATCATGTTACAGTGACTGGCTTTATACCCCTTTTAGAATATGCATACACAGCCACTCTGTCAATTAACACAGAAAATATCATTGATGTTCTAGCTGCAGCCAGCTATATGCAAATGTTCAGTGTTGCTAGCACCTGCTCAGAGTTCATGAAATCAAGCATTTTATGGAATACACCTAACAGCCAATCAGAAAAGGGTCTAGATGCTGGACAAGAAAATAACTCTAACTGCAATTTTACTTCCCGAGATGGAAGTATTTCTCCTGTGTCTTCAGAGTGCAGTGTGGTAGAAAGAACCATTCCTGTCTGCCGAGAATCCCGGAGAAAACGCAAAAGCTACATTGTTATGTCTCCTGAAAGTCCTGTGAAGTGTAGCACACAAACAAGTTCTCCCCAGGTATTGAATTCTTCAGCTTCCTACTCAGAAAATAGAAATCAACCAGTTGACTCTTCTTTAGCTTTTCCCTGGACTTTTCCTTTTGGAATTGACCGAAGGATTCAGCCTGATAAAGCTAAACAGGCAGAAAATACTCGGACTTTAGAATTACCTGGCCCATCTGAGACAGGTAGAAGAATGGCTGATTATGTGACTTGTGAGAGCACAAAAACTGCCTTGCCTCTGGGTACCGAAGAAGATGTCCGGGTCAAAGTAGAAAGGTTAAGTGATGAGGAAGTCCATGAGGAAGTGTCTCAGCCTGTCAGTGCATCTCAGAGTTCACTGAGTGATCAGCAGACAGTGCCAGGAAGTGAACAAGTCCAAGAAGACCTTCTGATTAGTCCACAGTCTTCCTCTATAGGTATAATGTCTTCTGTGTTTTTCATGATGCTATAAAGTCAATTTGAGCATTTTTAAATACCTTTTAGTTCAAAGTTTTGTGCTGAATCCTATAGGAAACATTAAAAAGAATAAAACATGATAACTGGATTTTTTTAGATGCTATTAGTACCTTTTTTTTTTTTTTTACAAGTTATGCATTGGGAAAAAAAATGAAAATAGTTGAACAATTTCTGATGGGATAAAGGCAGACTATATTACATATGAATTGTGAATTATTTTCAATGCAAAATATACCATTTTTTAAAAATCCAGTTAGTGTTTTATTCTTTGTCAAAATATTTACTGAAAACATACCATGTGCCAGACATTGGGGATACATGGTAAAAAAGACCTGGTCCCTGCATCTGAGGATTTAATAGTCTAATTGAGAAAGATGTGTAAATCCAGTGGTTATTAGTACTGGGCTGGAGATATGAACAGCGTTAAGGGTTCACCACAGAAAGAGCAGGTTAACACTATATATTTGAGATGTATTTTAGTTAGTAAGTATCAGTTTGCCCAAGAAAGTGAATGACATTTTTTTGAAAATGAATAAAAGCTGAGGTGGGGAGGACCTTTGCATATTTGGTGAGTGGCAAATTTAGTGCAAAATAATGTGAATAAATTGTGGAAGCCTGCAAGTATTGGAAATAATGAGAGAGAAGACAAAATGAACAGTTGAGAGCATATTGTGCAGAGTCTTAAACACTAGTTTCAGTTAGGATTGCATTCAACTTCAGATAACAGATCCCTTCAAAGTGGCTTAGACCAAACAGAAATTTATTTTTATCACGTAAAATGTTCAGCAGAAGTAGGAAGTCCAGGACTGGCAGGGTAGCTTTACAGTGTAATCATTGGCCTAGGTTCCTTGTATATTTATATCACTTGTATATTTCTAATCCACCATCGTTAGTTGATCAGTTTCATTGATAAACTTACTGCTTCATGGTTACAAGATGTTTGCTTCATCTTTAGCCTCATATTCTAGAAAGGGACAGTGCTTGTATCAGAAAAGCACAAATGTTCTCAGAAACCCCTAAAAAGCTTCTGCCAGATTATGTCATGTGCTCTTTCCGAGCTGTAAGGGAATCTGAGAAGATATGTATATTAATTGGGTATATAACTGCCTCAAACAAAATTGAAGAATGGATATTGTGGACAACTAGCAGTGTCTGTCACAGCCAGGCCATGCAAGCTTGAATTTTATCCTAGTAGTAATAAGGAGTCTACCTTAAAGAGAATAAAAACAACACATTTACACATAGTTAGAAAAATTGGTATTAGTATACAGGGGTGTTTGGCTAGACAGAGACAGTCTCAGAAATCAATTATAGTAGAGTTGTTTTTGTATGAATGAAGATGTTTAGAATAAAACTATAAAGATAATGGATATTAAGAGATTGAGAGACTTCATAAGGGGAGAATCATTAAATACCTGATGATACTGAATATATGGATCGAGGGAATGGGAAAGGTTGGAGATGTGTGACTTTGAGCAAGTCTTTTAACCTCACTGAGTTTCCATAACTATAAAGTAAGGATAGTAATACCTGTCTATGAAATATGTTGGTGCCCTCCAGCAAAGACCACCAGGAACATACCATAGTTGAACAATTTGATGTGGTAATTTTAAATTCTGAAAATCCCTAACAGTTACCCCAAATACACAAGGTAAATTAATGTGCAGCAGAAAATTGTAAACCCTGTGTTCACATAAGAAGTAGTATCCTAGTGGTGGGAGTTTGGGGAATATAAGTATCATTCATTACAACAGAAGTGAGTCAGCTTTATGTCCATTAAAATGGACAAATTTCTTGACTAAAGTTAAAACAGTTTCTGTAAACCAGGCTGATGTGTCTCCAAAGAGAACAAGCTCTGACTGTCAGAAGCCGGATAGCCTACTATTGATGTCTTTCTCATTGAATAGGCCTTGATGATAGGATTGTAATGATGTCAGCAGAAGCATTTTGGTGATGTCAGATCAAGGAACATTTTTCTCACAAGGTTCAGAGCTGAAATATAATACATTGGGCCATTAAAAAAGAAGCTACTTTCTGACATATTTAAAGGAATATTAAATTTTCGTCAGATCAGATAGAGGATAATGGATTCAGTGATCTGTTAAATTCAAAATAGCTAAAGGGATGCCTAGGTGGCTCCGTCAGTTAAGCCTCTGACTTCAGCTCAGTGATCTGTTAAATTCAAAATAGCTAAAGGGATGTCTAGGTGGCTCTGTCAGTTAAGCCTCTGACTTCAGCTCAGGTCATGATCTCACGGTTTGTGAGTTCAAACCCCGCATTGGGCTCTGTGCTGTCAGCACAGAGTCTACTTCAGATCCTGTCCCCCCTCTCTCTTTGTTCCTCCCTCACCCATGCTTTTTTTTTTTTTTCCTGGAAAAAAAATAATAAGCTTTATAGTAGCTCTTGGGGCGCCTGGGTGGCTTAGTCGGTTAAGCGTCCGACTTTCGCTTGGGTCATGATCTCACAGCTCGTGGGTTCGAGCCCCGCGTCAGGCTCTGTGCTGACTGCCAGCTCAGAGCCTGGAGCCTATTTCAGAGTCTGTGTCTCCTCTCTCTCTCTCCCCTCCCCTGCTCACGCTGTCTCCCTCTCTCTCTCCTAGAAATAAATAAAAATATAAAAAAAAAAATTAGTAGCTCTGGTCTGGAAAAAACCTAGGAGTTTTGTTTTTCCTTAAGTGACAAAATGAAATCTTAGGGAGTCAAAAACAATAGGAGAAAAATGAAAAATCATATTAGTTGTAATAGACAAGACTGGTAGTGATTAGTAATAAAGGGATAGAAAAGACTACTAAAGAATCAGAAAATTAATCTTGGGAAGAAGCTGTCCACTTTTGAAGTCAGTATCTTCTGGAGAATCCCTCAGAAGGAGTGGATATACATAGCTGGAAGGATGTGATGTATGTCATTTTAAGTTGGGAAGCGTGAATCTAGTGAACAACACCTTGAAATTTTACTGCTAAATTAGTTGTTAATAATACCTTATCAGTTCCTTTCTACATGATATTCAATAATAAATGTTCTCTGGTGGCATCTTTTCCAGAAGACCAAAACTCCAGATTTTAAATCATTCAGAAGCTTGTTTGGTGAATGTTTTCAAAATGCAACTCAGGGGCGCCTGGGTTGCTTAGTCGGTTAGGCGTCCGACTTTGGCTTAGGTCATGATCTCGCGTTTGTGGGTTCGAGCCCCGCGTCGGGCTCTGTGCTGACTGCCAGCTCGGAGCCTGGAGCCTGTTTCAGTCTGTGACTCCCTCTCTCTCTGACCCTCCCCTGCTCACTCTGTCTCTCTCTCTCTCCTAGAAATAAATAAAACATTAAAAAAAAAAAAACGCAGCTCATACTTGTTTGTGATAAAGTTTCAATTCTCTTTTTTTTTATTATTTTTATTTTTTTTGTAGTTTGTTTATTTTTGAGACACAGAGTGCAAGCAGGGAAGGAGCAGATCTGACCTGAGCCAAAGTCGGACGCTTAACTGACTGAGCCACCCATGTGCCCCAAGTTTCAATTCTCTTAAAGTATTCATTCATATCAGCTGGTAAAAGGTTAGAACCTAAGGTTTAAACTAAAATTCCCACTTGTAAAAGGTAGTCTATTATTAACTTCTGACGAGTTAACTTGTGAGTCCAAAAGAGGATTTATTTTACTGCTATCAAGGCTCTTGGTAATACTTGGGGCTGTGGAAGTTTGAGGGTTTTTAAGTGCTTGGATGATTATAGATTTAAAATCCATTTATTCCCTTGTTTGTTTTTGTTTTTTTTCTAAATAAGAAAACAATAAACATGCTCAATTTTTTGGAACATTCCATTTGTGGGGGTTTTTTGCCCCCCCCCCTTTTTTTCGGTCTCTTAAAACTTTTAACTTAGACCAGGGATGTTTTCTTTTATTATTAATATTCAGGTATAATTGACATGCAACATTATATAATGAGGCAATATTTGCATGTATTGCAAAGTGATCACTACAATATATTTAGTTAACATCTATTACCACACATAGTTACATAATTCTTTCCTTGAGATGAGAACTCTTAAGACCTACTCTATTAAGCAACTTTCAGATGCACAGTGTGATATGAACTATAGTCACCATGCTGTACACATTACTTCCCCATGACTTAACCATTTTATACCGGAAATTTATACCTTTTGACTACCTTTACCTATTTCTCCCACCCTACCGACTCTCTGCTTCTGGCAAGCACTATCTATTCTTTTGTTCTCTATTATCTATGAGCTCAGTTTGTTTAGATTCCACATAGAAATGAGCCTGGGTGGCTCATTTAGTTAACTGTCTAACTCTTGATTTCAGCTCAGGTCATGATCTCACAGTTCTGTACTGCACGGTCAGTGCGGAGCCTGCTTGGGATTCTCCCTCTCCATCTCTCCCTACCCCTCACCTGCTCATTCTCTCTCTCTCTCACTCTCTCTCTCAATAAAAACATTTTTTAAAAATGATATGTGAGATTATACAGTATTTGTCTTTCTCTGATTCCACATAGCATAATGCCCCAGAAGTCAATCTGTGTTGTCGCAGATGACAAGATTTCTTTTCTTTTTTTTTGGGGGGGGGGGCTGCATATTTGTTCTCTTATTTTTCTTGAAGTTTGTGAATTATAAGGACAGTGAAGAGTCTGAGTAAAATATAAAATTTATGGAGTTCTTCAGTAATAATACCATTGAATGTGTGGTCCTGTTACTAGAGAAATAAGTTAAGATTTCCCTACTCAGAAATACAAAATCTAGTAATTTTTCCCAGCCAGTACAGCATAGCTCTTTAGCATGAGAAAGCCTCAGTCTACCCTAAAAACAATAACCAGAACAAACTGATTGCTCATCTGGAGGTATTTAAAAGTGTACTTCATTGTTTGGTCTGTATCCATGCCTTTTTTTTTTTTTAAAGGATCAGGGCATCCTGGTGTTTTTTTGTTTTTTGTTTTTTTTTGTTTTTTTTTGTTTTTTTAATTTTAATGTTTATTTTGAGAGAGTGAGCAAGCAGGGGAGAGAGAGAGAGAGAGAGACAGAGGATCCCCAGCAGCTTCCGTGCTGTCAGCACAGTCTGACACAGGGCTCGGACGTATTGGACTGTGAGATCATAACCTGAACTGAAACCAAGAGTCGGACACTTAACTGAGCCACCCAGGCGCCCTTGTCTGTAGCCATGTCTTACCAGTGTTGTGTCAATGACATCAAAGGCACATATTGGAAATATCCATGGTAGTGCCTTTTAAAATCCCCACTCCAGTGTTGCATGGTGTTGATGCATCTCAGGTGAACCATCTTGTTTATGTCAGAAGCTCCCCTAAAAATGGCCACTTCCGGCTCCAAATTGTCATTGGTAGAATTGTGTCAGCTGAGAGATAAGTGTACTAGTTAGTGTTACAGAAAAGAAACATAAAGGAAGCAGATGTTTGGCCTAGAAGAGATGGCAGTTTTAGACTGAGACAACCCAAGAGACTATGATGGTCCATAAGGAATAATGTTTGTGTAACTTTTTATTTCAGGGCTTGGCTAAAGGACAGTTATCATTGACCAAGGACCAGACAGAACCTGATTCTGGGCATATGAAAATAAACAGGAATTCTCAGGGACACAAAGACAAAATTAAAAAACTACTTATATGAGTTTTCCTTCTTAAAATACCTTCATTGAAGAAACTTTTCACTGAACTACAACTTACATAGGGGCACCTGGCTGGCTCAGTCGGTTAAGCATCCAACTATTGATCTCAGCTCAGGTCTTGATCTCAGAGTCATGAGTTCAAGCCCTGCATTAGGCTCCATGCTGGGTGTGAGGCCTACTTAAAAAAAAAGAAAAGAAAAAGAAATACAGCTTACATATAAAATTTACCCATTTAAAGTGTATACTTTAGTGTGATTATTATTATATTCACAAAGTTGTACAACCATCCCCCACAGTCTAAATTTATAACCTCTTGTTTTACTTTATTATTTTATTTTTGAGAGAGCACAAGTAGAGGGGGGACAGAGACAGAGAGGGAGAAACAGAATCTGAAGCAGGCTTCAGGCTCCAAGCTGTCAGCAGAGCTGGACATGGGGCTCAAACCCATGAACCACGAGACCATGACCTGAGCTGAAGTTGATGCTTAACTGAGTGAGCCACCCAGGCACCCCCCCAAGTTTATATAGCATTTTCATCGCCCTAAAAAGAAACTCCGTTAAGCAGTGACTCCCTCCTAGTCCCACCCTAGCCCTAGGTAAATGCAAATACACTTTCTGTAGATTTGCCTATTCTAGATATTTCATATAAATGGGATCATGCAATATGTTGACTTTTCTCACTGGCTTCTGTCACTTTCTGTAATATATATTTTTTTAATGTTTATTTTTGAAAGTGAGTACGTGGGGGGAGGGGGTGGAGACAGAGGATCCAAACAGGCTCCGTCCTGACAGCAGAGAGCCCAGTGTGGGCCTCGAGCTCACAAACGTGAGATCATGCATGACCTGAGCCAAAGTCAGATGCTTAACCTACTGAGCCACCTGGGCAGGTGCCCCTACATTTTCAAAGTTCATCTATGTCATACCTCTTAGAGTTTTTTAAAGTTTTTTCTAATCAGAAATCTTCTGAACTTAGCCACCAGGGCCAGTTCAGATGGACTAATTTCCATCCTCATTATAATCTGTTTATTCCCCTTGTAGACAGGAGTCAACACACTGGATAGACAGATTAGAGGAGCAGGAAGGCTAGCAAACAGTCTCACCAAGAAACAGTGACAGATTTGATTAGATAACCAAAATATTCTCAGAAGATTTTCTGGGAAAACGAACCCACCACTGAAAGACATTAGTGTGAAATATTTGAGCTCAGTTCATAGTGAACTTAACCTCCCAACCAAGGGCAGGTTGCACCTCAAAAGGAATTTGAGATGTACACTGTATTAATAAGGTGCCCAATACAAGACAGCAAGAACTTCAGTTCAATCTTGATGGGTCCTCCATTTCTGCTGGTGCCCAGTTGCCAGAGACCACCAGAAGCACAACTATAATTGAGCAGGTTGAGTTTATTGCTCATATGCAGCATAGGAGATCACATGCCTTGGGGTCCTTAGGACTTCTCAGTAAGAGGGTGTTAGAAAGGGCTTAGAGGATTTGGCTTGTGTTAGGTGACTTGAGGGAGGAATCATAGAAGTGGGCTTTGCTCAGGACTGGTGATATCAGTAAGCAGGGAAAACTGTGATGGTATATCTTTTTTTAAGTTTTATTCTTTTTTAGTAATCTCTATGCCCAACATGGGGTTTGAACTCATGATCCAGAGTCGTGTGCTCTTCTGACTGAGCCAGCCTGACACCCCTGTGATTGTGTATCTTAAAATATCTAGGATTGCAGACTAATGTGAACCTAAAGCAGTAGTGACTTTTATTAACTAGACAGGGGAATGTTTGGGTTTTTTGGGATTTTTGTGAATGACCTTGTTTTTGGCTGTGCTGAAACAAAATTATATGTTTTGTCTCAGACCATTGTGACCTGGTCTGATGTCGGTATTCTGTGAGATTGTTTGTGTCCAGCATAAAGCACCAGGGCCTAGCTGTGAACACCAGGCCCATTCCTAAGTGTCAGCATCAGGCCAGTTCCTGGATATTAGGAGCTGCTTTTCTATTTCTCACTATGAAATGGGATAATATCTTTAAAACATTTAGAAGAATGGCTGGCACGTGGTAAATGTTCAGGAGCAGATGGCCACTGTCATTATTTTTCACCACCAGGAGAGGTTTTGTATCTTGGGTAGCAGCAGAAAACAGGAATCCGTTTGATGCAACAGAAGCTATCATACAGTACTTATTGGTGGAAAAGAACAGAATCTCTCCATAGCCATTACCATATAAAGCTGGATTGTCTCTGTAATGGTCTGCTTTACTGTTTCATAAAGTTGAGAGGGTTCTTTCAGCTCAGAATTCTTAGCCTTCATTACCACTGCAAGAAGAACCCCTATAGAGTAGACAGAAGACTCTATCTTAATAATTCAAGAAACAAGGACACCTGGGTGGCTCAGTTAAGCGTCTCTTGATTTTTGCTCAGGTTATGATCTCAAAGTCGTGAGATCAAGCCCTGCGTCAGGCTCTAGGCTCAGAGAGGAATCTGCTTGGGATGGTCTCTCTCCCTCTCTCCCCACCCCCCAGCTCCTCCTCCACTCACAATAAATAAACAAACAAACAAATAAAATTTTTAAAACCATAATTTACAAAATATCACCATACCTCAAGGAAAGTAATATTGCATGTGTATCCTGCTGTTAAATTGGTTCAGTTAAATTCCAATTCATATGATTACTTGTATTATCACTGGCAGAAGCTGTAACCTCAGGAAAAAGTTGACAAGATTTTTGTCAATAGTTGCTTAAGTGATATAGCACTATTTATGTGTCAGCAGTATAGATAGAATTCTTAAAGTCGCTTTGTTTTAACTCTTCATTTAATTTGTAGTAGATTTTTTTTTGATAATTTTTTTAATGCTTTTTATTTATTTCCGAGAAAGAGAGAGAGAGACAGCATGAACAGGGGAGGGTCAGAGAGAGAGGGAGATACAGAATCCGAAACAGGCTCCAGGCTCTGAGCTAGCTGTCAGCACAGAGCCCGATGCGGGGCTCGAACCCACAAATTGTGAGATCATGACCTGAGCCGAAGTCGGATGCTTAACCGACTGAGCCACCCAGGCGCCCCAGTAGTAGTTTTATTTTTATCTTTTATCATGGGCATTAATAATCATTGGCAAGAAGAGAATGTCCTTTGATTAAGAGGAACCATCTGCTAGATGTATCTTCTACTTCATTTTAGTTCTTTTTGACCAGCATGTTAAGCAAATTTTTGACAGTGTTAGAATCAGTCCAGAGCAGGGTGGGTTTTATTTCCACCTCACCAAGACTCCAACCCATCCTAGAAGTAATATAATCTGATTGTGAGGAGCAAATGTCAGATCAGTTTTCTTGACTTGCCCTAGTCACACCTCCAGTCCTTTTTTGCAAGTCTTTGCCTGTAACCTTTAATATTGCCAGCACTCTGAATAACTACAGAATACTACTATAAAGTAGATTTTTTTTGTGTTGTGTCCATGGTGATCAGGTCCAAACACTGGGAATTTTCCAGTTTTTATCCTAGGACAGATTGAAATGTTAATGTTTAGTTCTCTTTTCTTTAAGGAAAAAGTGAGAATGGGGAAATACTGACAATTGAACATTTCTTTCTTAAACAGAATCAGCAATATGTGGTCTCCTAATCTGTATTAAAAACAAATCAGAAAGAGGAACCTGGGTGATCGACTTCTGCTCAGGTCATGATCTCGTGGTTCACGAGTTTTGAGTCCCGCCTCAGGCTTGCTGCTGTCAGTGCTGTTGTTTTGTATCCTCTGTCTCCCTCTCTTTCTGACCCTCCTCTACTTACATGCATGCTCTCTCAAAAATAAATCTTTTAAAAAAAATCAAAAGGATTTGGATAAGTTAGATAAGTAGGTATGAGGAAAAGCATAAACGTCTTTGATAGTAAGGGAAAAAGAAAAAGACAAGGCATGCACTGGGACGCCTGGGTGGTTCAGTCACTTGAGCCTCTGACTCTTGAATTCAGCTCAAGCCGTGATCTCAGTATTGTGGAATTGAGCCCCACGTCAGGTTTCATGCTGAGCATGAAACCTGCTTGAGATTCTGTATCTGCCACTTCCCTGCTCACATACCCATGTGTGTGCAAGCGTGCTCTCTCTCTCTCTCAAAATAAAATAAAAAGAAGGGGTGCCTGAGTGGCTCAGTCAGTTAACATCTGACTTCAGCTCCGGTCATGATCTCACAGTTTGTGGGTTCAAGCCCCGCTTCGGACTCTGTGCTGACAGCTCAGAGCCTGGAGCCTGTTTCAGATTCTGTCTCTCTCTCTCTCTCTCTCTCTCTCTCTCTCTCTCACCCTCCCCTGCTCATGCTGTCTCTCTCAGAAATAAATAAAAAAAACATTTAAAAAAATTTTTTTATGAAAAGAAAAAAAGACAAGCACAGAAATGCTTGTAAGGGTGAGGTTGAGGGGTGATGTGGAGGTGTGCAGGAAGAATACAGATGGGGATGAATGTAAATGCACATATCCTGACTCCTTTCAAAAATTTCTATCCGTGTATTAGAACATAGTATAATAATTGGTATTCTTGATGATTGCCATGAGTCATCAGGAAACAAAAAAATTATATTTAGTATTCTTTATTTAAGAAGTCAAGGCAAAATGTCACAGATTTTCTAGCACAAAAACCTTACTGAAGTAAGTTTGGATGCCTCAAAAGGGATTAGGTTATATTTTTTATGGAAAATTTTATTTAAGTGGAAAATGTATTCATTTCCTAGTAATGTTAACTAATTCAAGTGTTCCAAAGGGGAAAATTGAAGTACTGGATTCTCAGTTTTCATCAGAAGGAAATTTCATTCTAAGTGTCTATTAACAGATGATATTTATTAAATATCCACATGTATATGGTATTATGCAAACTGTTAAAATTAGTTTAGTTTAGCTTTCACTAAAATATTGCAAGCAAAAGCATGCTTGCTATTAAAACTTAAGCAGCTCAGATTTGTTTGGTGAAACAGCGTACAATAAATTGACAAATTCAGTCTCTGATTCGAACAGGCTAGGTTTGGGACACCTGAGGGGATTAGTCAGTTAAGCATATGACTTCAACTCAGGTCACAA
Source organism: Proteles cristata cristata (assembly GCA_017311185.1). Taxonomy (NCBI): domain Eukaryota; kingdom Metazoa; phylum Chordata; class Mammalia; order Carnivora; family Hyaenidae; genus Proteles; species Proteles cristata. Next base: position 1,369,930 of record JAESUZ010002230.1, read on the forward strand.
TCTCCCCACTCGTGGGTTCAAGCCCTGTGACGGGCTCTGTGCTGACAGCTCAAAGCCTGGAGCCTGCCTCAAATTCTGTGTCTCCCTCTCTCTCTGCCCCTCCCCCACTCGTACCCGATCTCTCTCTCTCTCTCTCTCTCTCTCTCAAAAATGAATAAATGTTTAAAAAAAAAAGAACAGGCTAGGTTTTTGGATCTCCTTTCCCACTTAAAACAGCAGTGTGGGTTTTGTTTTGTTTTTTTTTTTAAGTTACTTTAAAAGAATTTGAAAGAATAATTAGCTAACTACCAGGTTAAATTTGGGATGGAGGGAGCCCAACCCAGAGAGGTAAGTGGAGGTCAGAGCACTAAAACCAGTTGTTTCCCAAGACATTTGTCAGAACACAAATTGGCTTTAGGTCATCAACTCGAAGAGCAAGGGAAACAGAAGTTAAGGCCCAGAGCATGTTAAAAGTTGTGAAGTTTTAGGGGCGCCTGGGTGGCTTAGTCGGTTAAGCGTCCGACTTTCGCTTAGGTCATGATCTCGCGGGTTCGTGGGTTCGAGCCCCGCGTCGGGCTCTGTGCTGACTGCCAGCTCAGAGCCTGGAGCCTGTTTCAGTCTGTGACTCCCTCTCTCTCTGACCCTCCCCTGCTCACGCTGTCTCTCTCTCTCTGTCTCCTAGAAATAAATAAAACATTTAAAAAAAAAAAGTTGTGAAGTTTTAGAGAAGTTTCTCTACATTAAGTAGGTACCCCAAAGGACTTTCCCTTACAACTAAACCTGCTACTCTCTGTCCATTCTCCAGGGAACTGACTGTAGAAACAACTGCCTTGGCAATGGGCAGACTAGCAAATGGAAAGGAAAACAGGTAAAAAAAAAAAAAAACACATCACTGAGAAGTCGTGGCCAGTGACCAGCTTCTTGCACATTTAGATCCTGATTATTCCTTGTACCAGTAGGCCAGGGAATTTCATTGAATTTGTTTAGGTAGTGCCCTCCAGGAACCTAGCGGAAGCAGTAAACAAAGCTTTTCTGGAACAGGACATATTCATTCTCACCTGAGCAAATCATTCCTCTACAAGTCCTTCTCAAGGGCAGTAACTAGTGTGAAAAACAACCAGGACACACAAGGAAATATGGCAGAGAGATAACCAACAGGAAAACAAAAACAGGTAGTAGAAATAAACTGGATTGTTTTCACGCACAGGTATAAAAGAAATATGCTTGCTAAAGAACTCTGTCAACATTTTGGCAGCAGATTGGATTTTGCAGAAGAGAGAATTGATGAATCAGGAGATAAATTTAAAGAAATCACCTGAATGCTGCCCAGAGAGAGACTATTATATTAGGGTCCTCCGGAGAAACAGAACCAATAGAGTATATATAGGAGATATCTTAGGAGGGATTCAGTCACATGATTATAGTGGCTAAGTCCCACAGTCCACCATCTGCCAGCTGGACCTGTAAGGCTGATGGTGTCATGCCAGTACAAATCTGAAAGTCTGGGAACTCGAGGATTGATGGTATAAATCCCAAGTCCAAAGGTCCACAAACTGGAAGTGCTGATGTCCAAGAACAGGAGAAAATGGATACCCCAGCTCAAGGAGAAAGAGTGAATTTACCCTTCTAACTTTTTGTTCTATTCTGGCCTCAATGGATTGGATGATACCCCTCCTTGGTGGAGTATCTTATTTACTTAGTTTACCAATTCAAATGCTAATCTTTTCCAGAAATGTTCTTACAGACACACCCAGGAATAGTGGTTTACCAGCTATCTAGGCATCCCTTAGCCCAATGAGTTGATACACAAAATTAACCATCACAGAGACGATGGTACAAACTACAGTGGAGAAGAGGGTAAAGGTTATGGACAGTACAAACAGAGGTTTAATGAAGTCCTAAGAAAAGAGAAAATGAGAATATTCTAGAATTGATGAAAGACATCAATCCATAGATTCAAGGGCAGCAAATCTCAAATAGGAATAATAAAAATACAAACCTAGACATTATAGAGAAAATTTAGAAAATAATAAGAAAAACAAGATATTACCTTCAGAAGAATGATGTATTAATAACATCAAAAACCAGCTGGATAATATCCTCCTTGTGCTAAAAGAAAATAACGGCCAGTCTAGATGTCTGCATGCGGTGAAAATAGCTCTCGAGAATGAATGTGAAATATTAGACATTTTCAAAGAAACAAATAGGATTTGTCAGCAGATCCTCACAAAAGAAAGTTCTTAAGGACAGACTTCAGGCAGAAATGGAGTGGGCACAGATGGGAGGTCTGATAGAAGAAGGAATGAAGAATGAAGGAAGAAGTGAAGTGAATGGACAAATGTAGGTAAATATTGCTTGCATAAAAGAGTAAAACAATGTCTTATGAGGCTTTGTCCAAAAGAGTAAAATATCACAATAATTAATAAGTTGCAGAATAAGAGTGTGGAAATTGCAGTTAAACTGTTCTAATATCCTTAATGTTCAAAGGTTTTGTTTAACTTAGACTTTGATAATTATGTGTCTAATTTCCAAAGTAACCAGTAAAAAAGGGTGAAGAATTATGTTATTTCCAAACTAATAGAGAAGGGGGAAGTAGAATGATTATTACCATTTATGTTTAACAAACTCATTTTAAAATATATAAAGAATTGCAAAGAGCCAAGAATAGCCAAGTTATTCAGGAAAAGAACAAGGTGAGAAGACTTGCTGTTCTACTTGATAGCAAGATTTAAAAAGCACTAGTAACTGAAGATTGGCATTAGTGGAAGTTGAGACAAACAGATGGGACTGATAGAGAACCTGGAAACACACCCATGCCTGAGAGCACGTAGAGCACTGCAGAGCAGAGAAGAAAAGACGGACTTCAATAAATGTGTTTGATTATGAAATCAGCTCCAGGTAGATTAAAGAAAAGAATTAGGGGCACCTGGGTGGCTTAGTTGGTTGTGTCCAACTCTTGATTTCAGCCCAGGTCATGATCTCAAACTTTGTGAGATAAAGTCTGTGAGATCTACACTGACGGCACAGAGACGGCTTTGGATTCTCTCTGCCCCTCCCCCACACTCTCATACTCCCTTCCTCTCAAAATAAATAAACTTAAAAAAAAAAAAAGACCTAAATCTCAAGGGCAAAACAAAAAGTTTTCATAAGATAATTTGAAACAAGGAAAGATTTTTATTGTTATTTAGTTTTTTATTAAGGTTTTATTTTTAAGTAATCTTTATACGCAACATGGGACTCAAACTCACAACCCTGAGATGAAGAGTTTCCCGCTCCACCAGCTGAGCCAGCCAGTTGCCACTGGACTTTTAAAAATAAGACCAAAAAGCCACAGCCATAAAGGAAAATACTAATAAATTCAGTGAAATTAAAATTTAAAGTTTTAGGGACACCTGGGTGGCTCAGTCAATTAAGCATCCAACTTCGGCCCAGGTTATGAGCTCATGGTTCATGAGGTCGAGCCACACATCAGGCTGTGTGCTGACAGCTCAGAGCCTGGAGTCTGCTTCGGATTGTTTCTGCTTCTCTCTCTCTTCCCTTCCCGTACTCATGCGCTCACTCTCTCTCAAAATTAAAACATTAAAAATATTTTTTTAATGTTAAACCTCTTGACATAGTAATCCCAGTTTTGAAAAAAAAATAAAATTTAAATTTTGGTCATCAGCCACTTTCTTACACCATACATAAAAATAAACTCAAAATGGATGAAAGACCTAAGTGTAAGACAGGAAGCCATCAAAATACTCTAGGAGAAAGCAGGCAAAAACCTCTTTGACTTTGCAGAAACTTCTTACTCAACATGTCTCCAGAGGCTAGGGAAACAAGCAAAAATGAACTATTAGGACGTCATCAAAATAAAAAGCTTCTGCACAGTGAAGGAAACAATCAGCAAAACTAAAAGGCAGCCAGTGGAATTAGAGAATATATTTGCAAACGACATGTCAGATGAAGGGTTAGTATCCAAAGCCTATAAAGAGCTTATCAAACTCAAAACCCAAAAAACAATCCAGTGAAGAAATGGGCAAAAAACATGAATAGACACTTTTCCAAAGAGGACATCCAGATGGCCAACTGACACATGAAAAAATGTTCAACATCAATCATCATCAAAGAAATACAAATCAAAACCCAATGAGATACCACCTCACACCTGTCAGAATGGCTAACATTCACAACTCAGGCAACAACAGACATTGGTTAGGATGTGGAGAAAGAGGATCTCTTTCACACTGCTGGGGGGAATGCAGACTGGTGCAGCCATTCTGGAAAACAGTATGGAGGCTCCTCAAATTAAAACTAGAAGTACCCTGTGACCCAGCAATTGCACTACTAGGTATTTATCCAAGGGATTTAGGTATACTGTTTCGAAGGGGCACAGGCACCCCCAGTGTTTATAGCAGCACTATCAACAATAGCCAAAGTATGGAAAGAGCCCAAATGTCCATCAGTGGATGAATGGATAAAGAAGAAATGGTATACACACACACACACAGGAATATTACTCAGCAATCATAAAGAATGAAATATTGCCATTAGCAATTACATGGATGGAACTGGAGGGTATTATGCTAAGTGAAATTAGAGAAAGACAAATATCATATGACTTCACTCATATGAGGACTTTAAGATACAAAACATGAACATAAGCAAAAATCATATAAAAACAGAAAGACGAAACATAAGAGACTCTTAAATATGAAGAGCAAACAGGGTTACGGGGGGGGGGTTGTGGGAGGGAGTATGGGCTAAATGGGTAAGGGGCATTAAGGAATCTCCTGAAATCATTGCACTATACGCTAACTAACTTGGATGTAAATTTAAAAAATAAATTTTGGTCATCAGAAGAGTGAGTAGATAAGCCATGGAAGAGGGAAAAATGTTTGTAGGGAAAAATGTTTGTAACACGTGTATCACTAAAATACGAAGAAGAAAAAAAACATAGTAAAAAGCAAACACCTGAATAACAAGCCTCGAACAGGCATTTCACCAAATGGGGTTCAGTATATATTTAAAAAGGTGCTCCACCTCATTGGTAATAGGGAAATAAAACTCAGACCACAATGAAATATTGCTACACACCCACCAAATTGGCAAAATTTTAAAAATCCGACAATACCAAGTGTTCATGAGGTAGAATGACATAACTCATACACTGTAAGTAGTGATGTAAATTAGTACCATCACTCTGGAAAAAAGGTTAGCATTTTCTGATAAAGTCACATATACATATCCTTTGATCTAGCAGTTTCATTCCTACGTATAGATATCCTAGAAAAAGCATGCATGTATGTATTAAGTTACTTGTACAAGAATTTTTACAGCAGCATTATTTATAATAGCCTGAAACTGTCCATCATTAAGAATGAAATGGATAGATTATGAATATTACAGTGTTTAAACTTTGTTCACCTATAACAGCACAGATCAGTCCACAATATTGAAGGAAAAAGGACATAAGAATACATACAGTGTAACTCAAGTTATATAAAGCTTGCAAGAAGTAACACTAAACTTTATGTTGGTAAGGGTAGCCAATTACCCTTAAAGGGCATGATAGTAAATATTTTAGACTTAGCTGCCACATGGTCTCTGTCACAACTGTAACTACTCCACTCTGCCACTGTGGTGTAAAAACAGCCCTAGATGCTTCATGGCTCTGTTCCAGCAAGAACCAACCCCTAGTTTATAGGTACATGTGTTGGAGATAAAATTACATTTAAAAGGAAGAGGGACAAGATAAAAGGGAATGAAATAATGATCATAAAAGATACGATAGTGGTTACCTCTTGGAAGGAAGGGTTTGTGATTAGGGAGGGGTAAATGGAGATTTCCAGGATGCTGGCATTGTATTAGTGGGACTTGTGTGGAGATTGTACAAGTAGGCATTCACTTTATAGCTGTCTTTTTAATTCTGTGTAAAAATTCTATATACAGTAAGTCCTATGACACAATAAAATTTTCAAAAGTAAAAATAGTACTTCCTTAAATTATATAACATTATTATTTGTGAATTTTTAGTTTACATTTGAATTTGCTTGTTTCTGAAATATCCATCAAAGCAACACTCCTAAAATAATTTAAATAGTAATATAAGAGCCTTATAATATAAGGCTCTTGTCTTAAGTATGATCTCTTTTTAAATATTTCTTTATATTCTTTGTTTTAGGGGCTTGGAGATAGAGATTGCAATTGATATCTTGCCTTATTTATACCAAAGTACTGACTGCTGTCCTCTTTTTTCCCTTTTATTCACAGGTTCAGTAGATGAAGGCGTCACTGAAGGGTTACCTACACTTCAAAACACTTCTAGCACTAATGCTCATGCAGATGATGATGATCGGTTAGTACCGACATAGTCTTTCATTTTCTTATAAAGGGGTGTACTTGCGGGCACCTGGTTGGCTCAGTCAGTTAAGTATTTACTCTTGATATAGGCTCAGGTCAGGATCTCGCAATCATGGGATCGAGCTCTAAGTCTGGCTCCATGCTGAGCATGGACCTGCTTTAGATTCTCTCTTCTCCCTCTCCACCTCCCCACCCCTCCCCCATACTCCGATGTACACCCTCTTTCTTCGTCTCCCTCTCTCTCTCTCTCTTTCTCTCTCAAAAATAAACAAACTTCAAAAAGAAGGGGAAGTACTTGCAACTATAAATTCAAACATTTTAACTGGAAATTCAATAAGTTTATTGGGTACCTCATTTTATTTTTCAGAGTAAAGAGATAGCATTACATCATAAAGTAGACCACCTATACAAAGTTTATTGGGCATTTTAAAACTGTACAGGCCCATCATTTTTAAATAGTATCTATTTAAATACTATTTTAATACTATATCTAGTATCTAAGTAATAATCAATTTTAAGTAGTATTTTAAATAGTATCTGAGAGTTGGTGAGCCAATTCCAGTTCACCACCTTTATTTGTAAATCAAGTGTTCTAAGATAGCCGTACTCATTTGTTTACATATTGTCTGGATGGCAAAGTTGAGTGGTTGAAACAAAGATCATGTGATGTGCAAAGTGAAAAATACTTACTATTTGCGTTACTACAGAAAGTTCGCCAAATCCTTATCTCTGCCCATAAATCCCAAGTCATTATCTTTGAATTGTCCCTCCCTGCTTCATATCTCCACATAGAGAAATAAGGGCATTTCAGACTTAACATGGCCAAGACCTCTAACCTTCCCTTCTTAACCTCACTCATCCAGTCATACCCTTCAGTTACACATACAAAAGCACAGCACTGAAAGAGAACTATTAGGAACTGCTTGGTATATGGTATGTTTAGGGAATATGAGAAGAAATGAGGCTGGAAAAGTACACAGAACCCAGATCATGAGGAGGTTTGTATGCCTTGCAAAGGTGTTCAGACTTTATTCTGAAGGTAACAGTGAACCATTGCAGGATTTTAAATAGGGGGCTGATTTAATCAGAGATCACTATGAAACAGAAGGATGAATTGGAGGGGTCTGGGGCTAAAGAGAGGGAATTACTAATTCAACCTTGTATTGATGAGGACGTAAATTAAAGCAATACTAGGAAGGAAAGGATTAAAGAGATTAAAAATTTCTAAGGTGAAACCATTTATGATATATTCTGTGATAATATGTCTTTAAGATGTTGGACATTCTGGACAATTCAAAATTGTATTTCATATTACTATAAATGAAACTTTTAATCTAATAGTTAAACTCTTCAAAAAGTCATTTTTTTATTTTGTTCATTTAAAGTTGTGCAGAGGGGCGCCTAGATGGCTCAGTCGGTTAAGCGTCCGACTTCTGCTCAGGTTATGATCTCACAGTTCGTGGGTTCAAGCCCCGCATCAGGTTCTGTCCTGACAGCTCAGAGCCTGGAGCCTGTTTAAGATTCTGTGTCTCCCTCTCTCTCTTACCCTCCCTGACTCATGCTCCATCTCTCTCTCTCTCTCTGTCTCAAAAATAAACTATTAAAAAAATATATATTTTATTTTTTTTTTAATTTTTAATGTTTTATTTATTTCTAGGAGAGAGAGAGAGTGTGTGAGCAGGGGAGGGTCAGAGAGAGAGAGTCACAGACTCTGAAACAAGCTCCACGCTCTGAGCTGGCAGTCAGCACAGAGCCCGATGCGGGGCTCGAACCCACGAACCACGAGATCATGACCTAAGCGAAAGTCGGATGCTTAACCGACTAAGCCACCCAGGCAACAGACACATGAAACGATGCTCAGCATCCCTCCTCATCAGGGAAATACAAATCAAAACCACACTGAGATACCACCTCACGCCAGTCAGAGTGGCTAAAATGAGCAAATCAGAGAACTCTAGATGCTGGCGAGGATGTGGAGAAACGGGCACCCTCCTACACTGTTGGTGGGAATGTAAACTGGTACAGCCCCTCTGGAAAACAGTGTGGAGGTTCCTCAGGAAACTAACAATAGAACTCCCCTATGACCCAGCAATAGCACTGCTAGGAATTTACCCAAGGGATACAGAAATGCTGAGGCATAGGAGCACATGTACCCCAATGTTCATAGCAGCACTCTCCACAATAGCTAAAACATGGAAAGAGCCTAAGTGTCCATCAACAGATGAATGGATCAAGAAGATGTGGTTTATCTATACCATGGAATACTACATGGCAATGAGAAACAATGAAATCTGGCCATGTGTAGCAACATGGATGGACCTTGAGGGTGTTATGCTGAGTGAAATAAGTCAGGCAGAGAAGGACAAATATATGTTTGCACGTATAGGAGGATTAGGAGGAACAAGGGAGAGAGAGGCAAACCATGAGAGACTCTTGAATGCTGACAAAAACAGGACTGATGGATGGGGGGGGGGGGATGGGCATGGAGGAGGACACTTGTGGGGATGAGCACTGAGTGTTATGTGGAAACTAATTTGACAATAAACTATTTGTAAAAAAAATTAAAAAATAAAAATTAAAAAATTTTTAAAATAAAGTTGTGCAGAAATGTTTATTCAACTTAAAAATCAGAATCTAGTTCCCTTCTTTGGTCTTTTTCTAGATTGGAAAATGTTCAGTATCCCTACCAACTCTACATAGCTCCTTCTACCAGCAGTACGGAACGACCAAGTCCAAATGGTCCAGATAGACCTTTTCAGTGTCCAACTTGTGGCGTACGATTCACCCGTATTCAGAACCTAAAACAGCACATGCTCATCCACTCAGGTAATGTTGTCTTCCCTATTGTTGTATAAATTAGTACTTGAAACATTATATTTGGAATCCCAGTTAAAAATAGAAAACATGTTTTTGAGTTTAAAAAAATATGTCTCTGAGAATTCAAATAAAGCTAAGTCTTTTGCTAAAATGGTACAGTGTCAGAAAGCTATTTGTTTAATATAATACACTTGCCACAGGCATAAGTGTTCAGATTAAAACTTGGTGGGGTATGTGTGTATAATACATAAGTGAAAGGTATTGGGTGTATTAGGTGTGTGTATATCTGTGTGATAGAGAAGCACAGATAACAGATGGTAGAGCAAATGGGATCAAAAGGGCATTTATTGCTGTTCTTTTTACTATTCTTGTAATGTCTCTTTATGGTTAGAATTATTTCCAAATAAAAACATGTTTTTAGAAATTTAAATTTATTTAAAATTTAATTTTAACTTTGCCATACTAAATTTCTCTGCCCTGATTAACAGCTTTGTAGCATTTTTTTAGGGTAAAAGGTTTTGAATAAATGACATGTAAAACATTTGAAATTTAAGTTCAGTGATCACAAAAAGGCAACAAAATCCTTGTAGGTGAAACACCTCTGATGAGTAGGAAATTTTTGCTACTGTTTTCAACTTGCCATCCTCTTGCCTTCCTCCTCTATAGTCATCTTGCCTTCCTCCTCTGTAGATAGGTCTAATAGTCCCTGAGATAACATCAATTCCCTATGACTTAAATCAACAGATTGTATTTTTAAGGTTTTTAGGTTTTTTTTGCCAAAACTGTGCTAATTGAAGAGACACTTAATATACTTCATAATTCACATATTAGTTTCTACATATTTTTTCTATCACTTTACATTATATGCCCAGAAATCCAATTCACCAAATGACAGTTGATTATCATTAATAATATCATTATTAATCCTGATACCATGATTATTAATTATGTTCAGAGATGTTTGTTCTCATTTCTCTCTTGGAATGAAGAGTAGGTACATTTTCACATCTTTTCAAAATAAACCTTACTACTTTAATAAAATAATGTTTTATGAGGATTTGATTCTGTTTAAATACTGTGGTTATGTTTTGAAGTCTATAAAACAGATTATTTAGAAGAATATTCAAAAATCAGCTTGAGTATAAACTAGTTTACCTCTCCCTCTAATGCCTTTCTTTCTTTTTTTTTTTTTTAAAGCACTAATGACTTTTCAGATGTTCTGTACTTTTTCTGAGATGTTGAATTGGAATCCATTTTTGCTGGTGATTTTTGCCTTTTTAAATTACCTCCTGCTATAAAATTGAAGTTCACAAATTTTTGAGGCTTGTGACTCTTCACTTTATTTTGTTTTTAGATAATATTTTGATTTGCTTTATTTTGTAGGAATTAAACCATTTCAGTGTGACCGCTGTGGGAAAAAGTTCACCAGGGCTTACTCGCTAAAGATGCATCGCCTAAAGCATGAAGGTAAACGCTGTTTCCGGTGCCAGATTTGTAGTGCCACTTTCACTTCCTTCGGGGAATATAAACACCACATGAGGGTTTCCCGGCACATTATCCGCAAGCCTCGGATTTACGAGTGCAAAACATGTGGCGCCATGTTCACCAACTCTGGAAATTTAATCGTGCACCTGAGGAGTCTGAACCATGAAGCATCAGAGCTAGCAAACTACTTCCAGAGCAGGTGAGGCGCACAACAAAACGAGCCAGGAAAACCGCTTACTAAACTCTCTTTCCCTGCTGTCAGGGCAGCCTACTATGCTTACAGGTTGCTGGCTACTCAGTCACGTTCCTTTTAAATTTCCACTGTCCATATTCTCATCTCCTGATCTGATACAATTTTGCTGGGTCTTCTAGGTATATACAATTATAAGTATTTTTCTAGTTGGTATTGGAAATTTTTCCCTTCTAGAAGTAGACTAGACTTTGTAGACTTGCTTTGTCTATTTTGGTTTTTGGTTTCTTTGTTTTTTCAATAATTAAGCTTAAAGGGGGGCCACCTGGGTGGCTCGATTGGTTAAACATCCAACTTCGGCTCTGGTCATCATCTCACAGTTCGTGGGTTCGAGTCCCATGTGCTGACAGCTCAGAGCTGGGAGCCTGTTTCTGATTCTGTGTCTCCCTCTCTCTCTGCCCCTCCCCCGCTCATGCTCTGTTTTTCTCTCTGTCTCAATAATAAATTAAAAACATTTAAAAAAAAATAAAAATAGGGGCACCTGGGTGGCTTAGTCGGTTAAGCGTCCAACTTTCGCTCTGTGCTGACTGCCAGCTCAAAGCCTGGAGCCTATTTCAGAATCTGTATCTCCCTCTCTTTCTGACCCTTCCCTGCTCATGCGGTCTCTCTCTCTGTCTCCTAGAAATAAATAAAAATATTTTAAAAAATAAAATAATTACGCTTAACTGATATAGACCTTATTGGAAAAGTTACCATGTCAGATGATCTTCAGTGGTATTGGATTAATTCAGACTCTGGATGTCTAGTTTTGACCACTTCCTTTTTTTTTTTAATTTTTTATAAAGGAATATATATATTAAAGAAAGGAACCTCAATAGCAATTATAATGGATATGATTATTTTAAGTCAGATTTCCTTTTTCCATTTAAAGCTCTATGCTTTTCATTAATAATTTATGATTGAGTTCCTTTATGATTTATAGAGTGTCCAAGGAAATCAGGTTTTAATTCTGACTCTACCACTAAATTGTTTTATGATTAAACATGTCACTTTACAAATGAAGAAGCCTGAAGCAGAGAGACAGATAAAATGTAAGTTTTAAACGTGATTTCAAAGGTCTCTAAATATAAAACTCTTTTGTCTTTTTTTAATACTTTATTACAAATATACATCTGTAGGAATTCTTAATTTTTTATAAAACGAAATCTTTCTAAACTTTAAAAGTTTAAACCATATCTATTTCTTAAATCTTAAATCACAGTAAATTCCAAATTATTCCTGCACAGATTTTTTCTCTTCAGACCCGACATTCATGTTGTTTAATCATGTTTGAGTGTCTGGTTGTCATATCACTAAACCTAAATTATATATATATTATCAAACATTGTTTGTTCAGAACTAAAATAGTGTCTCAGTTAACCACTCCTATTGCCTGTATCTTCCCTGTACGGAACCTTCTATCCTCCATTCTTCTTGTCTAACACCTGAAGACATTTTAAAAAATAAACCATAGGACATTTTAAATTGCTTTGTAAATGAACAGATTTTAATTTTTTTATTAATACTGGACAATCAGATTATAAAACCACCTTCTTAAATGTATTAGTTATTGACATTCCAAGTAGAATGAAATTTTTAGGTCCAGCAATAAAATTTAATTAAAGCATTTAAGATTTATTTTATAATGTTCTTTTTAACTATGAAAAATGCTTATAGTAGAAATCTTAATGTAGGAAAGTATAAAATATAAGAAAGTAAAATGTTTTCTGATCTCACCACTCAGGATTAATATCCACTGTTAAAATTTTGGTCTGTCCATGTTTAATTATTACATATTTAATCCTATCAATATAATATTAAATATTTTCAATATTAATAAATATTTTCTGAGGACTGATAATCTCATGGCATTCATTTTCTATTCCTACTTCAAACAGAATTTTTTATTGTTTTCATATACTAACTCTAACTGCAGAATACATATAAATTATTCTTTATATTTCTCTTTATAGTACATTATGTATAATGCTATTTATGCATAAGGACTTAGTTTCTTAACTAACTTATACCCAGGAAATGATAAAAAGCTAGGTTTATATACCTCTTAATTAGCATACAATCTAAGAAAAGCATAAGTTACTCAAATGATATTTGCTTAAGTGAGCATGGTAATTGTATTTGTATACAGAAACTCTTCTATATAGAACAAGAAAGGCTGCTTAGGTGTCTAAAGTGCCAAGTGAAGGTGATAATTAATCCTATCTATTGGTAGTAGAGAGAGTTGATATACTTTGGTTCTGATGGATGGCTTGGACTCATACTTAGGAAAGCTTAGAAATTTGAATATCCTGAGTTAAAATTAGTCAAGAACTAGAGAAATGAAAAATCCCAATCTTGTTTTACAAATCAGGTCTTTTTATTGTGGCTAATTTATTACTGGTTTGAAAATTAACTCCCTCTTTCATCCTTTGCCTCTTATCTAGTGATTTCCTAGTACCGGACTACTTAAACCAGGAGCAAGAAGAGACCCTTGTTCAGTATGATCTTGGAGAACACAGTTTTGAAACCAACTCCTCTGTTCAAATGCCTGTAATTTCACAGGTCTCCTCGACCCAGAATTGTGAAAGCACTTTCCCCTTGGGGTCTCTTGGTGGGCTGGCAGAAAAAGAGGAAGAAATGCCAGAGCAGCCAAAGACCAGTGCTTGTGCCGAGGCAACCAGAGATGACCCCCACAAATCAGAGCTGTCTTCTATAACCATTGAGTAATTTCATGGTTTGGCTTCATTTTTGGTTTTTGGAAAGTGCCTGTGCTTGGTCTTGTACATTTAAATTTAATTTAATTTTTCAAACAAAAAAGGGTTTGGGAAAGAATTTCCCTTTTTACTTTGTAAGCCCCACAACTGATATTTTATTTTTCATGACTGAGAGATTGCTTCTGTAAGTGCACAATAACATCATGTTGAAACATAATTGAAATTATGAGACTTAAGGAGAACCAGTTGACTTCAAGCCTATATCAGTTTCTTCTTCCATTGTTAAAAGTAGGCTAACAAGATTATTAGGTAAAGAAGAATTTAGATGATTGTTGACCTTCCTGAGATGAAAGGGAACACCGGAAACAAATTACTGAACAGATTTTGACAGCCTGAATAGATGTTTACTCCTATACACAGGACAGTGTACAATATTTTGTAAAGCCTGTTGGTTTAGGAAATATTTACGGTAAGCTTTCTTAAAAATTATTAGGGTAAATACTTCTGAAATCCAGTGTATTCTTTTTTTTTTAAGCTTTGTCATTTCTGTTATTTTTCAGGGTGAAATTTGGTGTAGGGATAGGCATTCCCTGAACTTTTTCAGTACCACTCCAAATATTCTTTCTTTCTTCTGTGAAAAAAGGCATAGAACTATCATTGGGAATAGTCAGGCTGTGCATGAGATGACCAGCAGTGGAAAATGAAGTACATAAATCCCAACTTCGTAGGAATTCTTAATACTGCTTTTCTGACTAAAATTGTTGTTTACCTGGTCTTTGAATGTTAATGCCTGGCTAATTAGGTCATTGCCTAAGTCATTTTTCCTCTTGCCCCATGAATAGTACTTCCTCTTGCATATAGTGGCATGATATTATATAAAGGAAAAATATTGGAGATATTCTATATTTTATATATAGGTTTATGTATTGTTGGGGATGTTTTTATTGTGCTGATTTGGACAAATAAAAGAATTCTCTGTTAAGGCTATGTTCTTAACCCAACTAAGATTGTTTACAAAGTTCCCTGTGTCACTGATACATTGTTTTTGTTCAAAAATATTTTTAGACATTGACAAGTTTATTAAAAGGGTTAGTGTAGTTTTTACACAATGTAAGCAATAATGTAACAGATAAGAAGAGGCTTTAAATTGATCATCTATGACTCAAATCTAGGGGAAAAATTGTTAAGACTAAAAACTAAAAACCTTAAATTAATATAACCTCTTTTGCTGCTAAAAAAAATAAACTTCCTGATTTATAGTTTAAATTTATGTCATACTCTAGATTGAAGTATATTTTCATCTGGTGCCATTAAAGCATCGCTGACCTTGATCCTAAATATTGACGAGTTCATGAACAGTGAACTTTTGAATTACCTTTTTTCTATGTAACCCAAAGGTTAAAGTAATGAAAACACCTGATTAAATTAGAAAAAGAAACTAAATAGTTTCTTATTCAAAACACAAGATCTGAATTTTGTTCAGGTACTAGACCTTAATAAAAAAATTAAGTTTTTAAGTTTATAGTGATTTTATTGTTTCATTTTTTTTAATTGGCTAATTCTGTGATTGATTTTTCCTCCCACAAATGTAAAAGGAAGGGAAGGTAAAGTCATTGAAGATTTTTTTCAGGTAACATTCTTTTTCCAGATTATGTTGTCTTTAACTTGTTATCAAGTCCTTATCTCAGTCTTGAACCTCTTTTTCCCCCTTTGCTCCCAAACATAGGTATATTACCTTCAGAAAGATCAACATACACAGGTCATACTGGGCTTCCATCATTTATGCTTCTTTACTAATAGGATTGAATTACTTTTTACAACAGACTAATACTTAGTAGTATCAGTACGGCTGTGTCTCAGCTAGAAAGGTCAGGAATTTTTATTTTTAGTGTCATACATTTCTTGAAAAATGTTGTGCCTACCAATGGATAAACTTTGGAGTTAATTTCTAAATCTTATATTGGCAAAACAAAGAACAGGTAAAATTATGACCAAGAATCATTGTTGCCTTCAGTTCTAAGAGTTATTTTTTTAACTTAGTAGGAAGAAAATGGGGGGAGAAATAGGGTTAAAGAAAATGAACATGTAAGAATTGTTTGGGGATTTGTATGATTGAAAGTGTTTTAACATATCCCCTACCTATCCTGAGAACTCTGTGTTAAGAAAGCCCACAATTTTGGCTGCTTTAAAGTATTCTTTGTTCTCAGAATGTAGGATTACCATCACTGGCTATTCTTTCCCAACTGGGAACTTTAGATTTTCATTGGTAATTACAAATTGCACAGATTTTCAAGTTTTATGAAAAATTTGAATATACTATGAAAATGTATATTTGATTTATTGTCTATTCCCCAGATCTTAACAATATAGGTGACTACTTAGTATTTAACATAAAATTATATGAACAGAGGCCTTCTTTTCTTTTTCATTGAGGCTCTCCATTTTGCTTGATACACAATTTTAAGGATTTTTAGCTTAAACTAAGCTGCAAGGGATCATTGTATATAGCGTTATTTAGATTTATTTATAATTCGTATAAGAGAGTGATCCCTGAATGGGTAATTTTTACCAGGATATATGGAAAGCATTGCAAAGACATGAAAGCCAGTTACATTATCCCATGCATTAGAAATTACCAGTGTAACTAAATAAAAATTCCAGTTTAGAATATTTAAGCATAGCTGTCTTTCATAAGGCCCAAGAGGGTAACTTTGTGATATTTTAAGGGCTTAAATTTTAGGATGCAGGATAAATTGCCTTTATAAAACCAAGAATTTTATACAAGAAGAGCATTTATTTTCCATTTTTATGCTACCAAATAGGTATGATACACTTTAGAAATGAGCAAAGATGCTCATCTCACTATGAGACTGGATGTTAAATCTCCTGCAGTTATCCTTTCCATTTTTAAGGGTATATTCTAACAATGGAAGCATCTAGCATGACAGTGATTGTAATAATTCAGAAAAAAGGAATTAATACTGGGTTTTTAAAAGTTTTTTTTATAAATGGAAACATGGAGATTATCATCCACAAATATATTTACATGGATTTTTTAAATTTGAATTTCAAGTAATTTTAATTTTTATTTTACATAATTAGTTGCACATTTAGTTACACTGCCAGTTTTTTTACGTTCTTAATTTCAGTGAGACAAAGTGTACTAAAATGTATTTAAATAACCTAAGTCAGTCTTACATATTAATATTTCAGCATATAAACCATTCCAGCTTAAGTAATTTGGTTCCATGTTATGACACATGCCCTTTGGTTTTAAAAGCAAACAGAAAAACTTGCATTTTGTTAAAATATTTTATCAAATGGAATGGACTAGTCAGCATCTCTAATGTAGTATCACTGGTAACTCTGTTACCTTCTAACTACTGAGCCAGACTCTCCTAATGTATAAATGATTCCCTGGGAGCCTTTGGAAGTTTTATTAACTCTTTCAGTCTTTTATTTGATCTCTCATTATTTTATTCTTATACTCCTTCTAAATAGAAGCCAGTTATCTTATTTAGTGGCTTTTAATTTGAAGATCCTCAGATCAATTTTAGTCTCTCAGCTTTGTAGTCCCTGAAAAATACATTACTGTATAAGGTAATGTCAACTCTGTACTTTACCACATGGAGAGAATCATTGTTATTACTTGAGGAATGAAGTCCTAAATTGTAATATCTTAACTGAAAGGAGTTTCAGATTTGATGAATTGATGAAGAGAATAAGAAACTTTCATGTGGCACTTATTATATTTTCACTCATCTGCAAAATGTGAAGTTATAACTCTGAAATATACATCCAAATGAGGGAGAATAGTTTTCTAGACACAATATTAACTGGGGGGTGGGGGAGTGCTAGTAAAGTTTGCATTTGGAAGCGACCCAAAGTTGCTAAAAGATAATAAATGTGATTTTCACTGTAAGTTATTGACATATACTTTATTTATAATATATTCAGATTTTAAAAGTAACAGAGAAGAATGTATAGAAACTAGATTTTGTTTTCTGAAGCAGTGGAACAAAATTAAGGAGAGTTCTATTATAGTATAAACACATCTGTGAGGAATATTTATAGCTAAGCATACTCCTTTAGCTTTAAGCTAACAAAATGGTCAAAATTTATTTTTTATTTTGCTTATTCCCACTTCTATCTTTTAGTGTCATTTTGCTTGACAGAATGTGGTAATAAGGGTATTTTTATACCCTATAAAAGGGAAGTCCTCAGTAAGATTAATTTGCCAAAAGCAATAATGGTTCAGATTAAACAGTAAAGTGGAATTGAACCAATTTGCAGGTTCAGCTAAAGAACAGGCACTCTGTGGATATTTCATTTTTAGATTATAAATGTTGAAATTTATTAATGAGGGGAGGTAAGCTTAGATTATGGGATGTAGACTCTTAGTGACATCACAGTTGTACTTTTTTTTAGTTCATACTAAACTAACACAGTTAGATATTTCCACTACATTGTAGTGATTCTGTTTTTATGACAAAAAAAAAAGTTCTGTGTCTTTACAGATAGTCTGTGCAGAGATGTCAGGCAATGTTATTGGAGTCTCAGCTTGGCAGTATCCAAAATACAGAACCGCCTCAAAGTGCTTATGCTACTTTAAGAGAGCCTCCTCCATGTAGGGCCCAGGCAAGCTATAGCTAACACCAGGGTACCTGTGCACATAATAGTTTACAAAGAATTTAAAAGTGGAAACCATTGATTGAAAACACATTTTTAAAAAAACTTTTTAACTTAAAAAATTTTAATTTCAGTTTGAAGTGCCTGGCTTGTAAAATCTAATTATTTGATTATTGCCTTTCTCTTTAAATTGACTAAGTTTGATGGTTAAGCTTAAAGCCCTGGGCTCAATTGTGATGATTTATTGATAAAATTGCTGCTTGATGGTTTGAGGGGCTAGTGTCATGACTTTTTTTAAATTATCCTTGTATTCCCAAATGCTGGTCTAATTATCCAGATTTCATAATCCAGTTAAAACAGCTAAAAAATCATCCTCTAATTGAATGTTCAGGTTACCAAAGTACATCACCTTCTAAGGAAGGATAAATCTTCCCTACTTGAAGAGGAGCCGGCCGTCTCCCCTTAACACACATTGTTCCCGTTGGCATTAGTGGAAGCTGTGTTCATTTAAAGGTGGGAAGCCTTTTGTGTAGTTCCTAGAAACCTCTGTTTTCTAGAGAGAACCTTTTCTATGAGTATAAGTGTGTTTTCTCTAAGAGTTTTTTTTTTTTACTTCAGTTATCAATTTAATTTTCAAGTTGATAGATGCTATGTAAAGTCTCTCATACTGAGAGTAGTCCATTAAATTAATGAAAGTTGCACTGCTTTTCATCTTTCAGGTGCCTAAAATGAATGCCACCAGGTACTTGGAAGGTGTAAGATCATAAACTTTGTTCATTTTCTTCCTTGTACAAAATGATGGCTTCTAAAATGCATATATTTCAAAATATTTTAAAAACCGGTCCTCAGTAGAGTAAAATTTGGTTTTGATCCAAGTCCCAATAATATATTTGATATTTGTGTCGTTCCTGGTGCCTCCTGTTGCATCAGATAGAGATTGCCTGCCTCTCTGTAGGGCACCCTTGTGGCACCTTATGTCCAATTGGAAGATAGTATGTGGTTTCTTTGTGCCTCTACTATCTTTTCAAAAGCCATTTTATAAAAGTCCTAGGTAGCCTATTTTAATATTTAAATATATATATTTGTGAGATACTTTTAGAACACAGACTTTTTTTTTTACTTTGAAAATCCTGTATTCTCATTTTTAAAAGTAAATTAAGATTTTCCAGGATTAGGACTTGTCTTTTTCCACAGCAGCATAATGAGAAAGATTGAAATTGAAATTGACCGTACTTCAGTGATAGAAGATATTGATGTCTGGTTACAGGCGACAGATAAGAAGAAAAAAATTGATTTCACAGAAATGAATTTTTAAATAAAACTGTGGTTTTGTTTCTGTAATTTCATATTTGCTGCTACAGTAGCTCAATGTTTTACAGAGCTAACATATAAATCTGGCTCCATTTAAAAACTGGAGTACTTTCTAGTACAACCAGCCTGGGAGGAAACTGCGTACCACAGTTTTCCAGATGGGTGACTGCTTTGTTTAGCCGATGCATGCTTAATATTTTCCTATAGGCCAACATCAAAAGAAGTCTGGGGGAACCGTTTTTACCTTGCAGCATTATAATTCCTTTTGGGCACTGGCATTTTGTGAAACCCTTGGGGGAGGGTAATGCTGGGGCAGAAATGTGAATTATGTAGGTGGGTGTTTTTATGTCTTCAGCCCTCTCTTAGAACCAGTACAACTCTCTTAACTGTGCCAGGCCCCAGTTCACCAGCTTTGTATCCACTTGTCATCTCATTTAAATATGGCTGTACTTGGTGACAGTGGCCATAGCTAAGTTACTTGGCATGTTTGAGTTTCAACAATAACAAAAATGGTTTTGGATTTTGTTTTATTTCCTAAAAATGTATACAATATCAGAACTTCACATTTTATATACTAGTATCCGGCTATTAGTATTTTACAGGAACCATAGTTCTTGGTGACTTCATATATATATATATATATATTTTTGTGACTTTTTTGTAAACTAAGTGCCGTTTCAACGTTACAATCATTTTTAGAGTTATTGTAATCAATGTGAATATCATGTTTTTTCAAATCTGTTCTGAGCCTATAGTGTTTGCTTTGTGAACATATGTGTATTGTATATATTCTGTATAGTTACACTGTACTGAAATATTAGCCTGTTTGATATAAGGAAAGTATGTTATTGAGTACCTTTTTGCTAGCCTGGTTGTTTAATCTTTTTTAAAAAGGTTTAAACTTTTTAAAAAAAAATCTTTAAACTGGCCTTTATTACATGGTCACAAATAAAGTTGCAGTTAGAAGGGACGGGCAGGGAAAAACTAGTTTTGAGTGTCTTTGAATAGAAACATAAGACTAAGATTTTTTTCTCATTAAAATATCTTATTAATGCTTTATGGAGTAAAACTTCCTGCTGTTGTTATTTATTGTTGGCTGGAAGGAAGAATTGGTGGTGTTGGTTGAGAATAGTAGATGAGAAAAGTCATCCACTGAGCATGAACAGACCAGAGAATCTTACATTAGACGACACACACCAGCTTCCTGGGCGAGGAAGGATAGAATTGAAGGTGCACAGATTCCACAAACACCATCCCAAGATTTAAAAGAGATATAATGAAGGCTAGAGAAAGTCATCAAATCCTAGAGCTATTGAACCAGGTTCTTGTCCAAATCTACTTCCTGAGGGATGGGTTGCATCTTTAAAAGTTGCCCTGAGTCTTTCTGAAGTTGTACTTTTGATGAGGCACCTGTTGGTAACATTTGAGTAATGTCTTATAACCAAAAAGCATAAAATAGGTACTTGAAGGAGGTTGAGGGGAACAGCCCATTGCATGGGTAACAAGCCTATGAGAGCTTAAAGGAAGAGCTTTCTAAGTTTAGATTCATCTTGATGTGGATTTTAGTAATAATTGGTCTATAGAATGAGAGTAACAGGCAAAGAAAATTATTTCTTCAAGACCAAACTAGTAGGATCACTTTAGAATTGAGTTCAGAGAGGAAGAGGTTAAATATTAAGAAGCACCGTCTTCCCATTGAGTGAGTGTGTTGTGTTGTTAGTAATTGTTTACCAGATCATTCAAGGTCAGCAAACTGTTGGGTCCTCAGTAGCCTCAACCACAGGTGATATATATATAAATGCAGAATGTAGAAATTAAAATAATTACAAAGTTGACCCTTGAACGGTGAAGGGGTTAGAGGTGGAAGATTCACATGTAACTTTTAAATCTCCAAAAACTGAATTACTAATATCCTACTGTTGACTGGAAGTCTTGGAGTCACTTAGCACATTTACATTATATATGTTATATACCGTATTCTTAATAAAGTAAGCTAGAGGAGGAAATTTAACTGAGAATCAGAAAAAATACATTTATATTACCATATCAAAAAGAGTTGTATAAGTGGACCTGCACAGTTCAACCCCATATTGTTGAAGGGTTATCTGTACATCCTACAGCTTTATTGGCATATGAATTACATTACAGAAAAAAAATTAGTGAACGATACTAAATGTAATAACCAAAGATGTTTATCTCCCTCCTCACCTGAGAGTTGTAATTAATCATTTGGGCGTTCTCTTTTGAACAGTAATATTTGTTCTAAGTACTCAACTAAATTTACAAAATCTACAGACATGAAGAGTTTAAGTGGGGAAAACTTGCTCACAACCATCAAATCCCAAAGTTTAGTGTAACTCATTTTTTTATATGGGTAAACTTCTATACAGATGAAAATGCTGATAACAGGCAAGAAATTGCTCATCCACAAACTGATTTGAATTGAGCTTTGAACACCCTTGGAAACAAAGAGAAAGCCGGTTGTTTTCTTAAACTGATCAGTTTAATTGAATTCTACAAAAATATACATGAAATTTCTGTACCTACTCATAGGTGAACATTGCAGCAGCTCTGGGCAGAGTCAGCATTAGAATTATTTCTAAATAAATATTAAAAAAGGGTAATCCCACACCCTTCTTTCTATCCCTGCCTGATTTTTTCCACAGTTAACATTTCTGACTGCTATTAGCCAAATGGGTGAGTCTGACTGACCAGAGACCCTGAATAGTTAGACTTAGCGACACATCAGCACAGTCTCCAGTAAAAGGCCCGCCTCAGATGAATTGCATCTGATGATTTTTGCTTTCTAGAGATCCTCTGTTGGGAAAGTTGCTTTAGAACATTAAAAGATAACAGCCAAGTAAAATGTCTGTAGACCATTGTACTTTTTTCTCCTTGTTCAGGTTTTATTTAAATTCCAGTTAGTTAATATACAGTGTAATGTTGGTTTCAGGAGTAGAATTTAGTGATTCATCACTTACATACAACACCCAGTGCTCATCACAAGTACCCTCCTTAGTACCCTTTTAACCCATCCCTCTGCCCACCTTCCCTTCAGCAATGCTCAATTTGTTTTCTATGGCTAAGAGCCTGTTTTCTGGCTTGCCTCTTTTTTTTTTTTCACGCCTATGTTCATCTATTTTGTTTCTTAAATTCCACATATGAGTGAAATAATGGTATTTGTCATTCTCTAATGGACTTATTCCGCTTAGTATAATGCTCTCTAGCTCCATCTATTGTCCTGTAGACTATTTTAAATTAGGGGCAACCCAAGCATCAACAGTGCATATAGTAGGACTTGCGTGCTTGATAACTTTTGTCCAGGAACAGACTTTTTTTATTGAATACAAATGATTCTACCTTACAAGATTAATAAAAATTCCTTTTCAGTATATTTAAACAGTTTATAAATATAGACTAACACTTTGGGTGCCTAACCGGTTCAGTCAGTACATGTGACAGTTCATGTCAGCATGTGACTCTTGATCTTCAGGGTGTAAGTTCAAGCCCCATGTTGGGCATAGAGTTTACTAAAAATAATAAAATGCTAGCACTTTTAGTGGTGTTCAAAACCCAGTGAGATAAGCAGGATAATAATCTGTGGTCCACATGGTAGTTAGTGCCCTTCCAACTGGCTATAGAAAAGCATTAGATGCACTCAGAAATCTCCAGGCCACTAGAAAGGGCCAGAACCTCAAAGATGTTGAGTTGCTAGAGCTTGTATCTGTGCGGGTTCTCCCAGACCGTGATTGGAAGAGAAGCCAGAGCGGTTCTCCCCCGGCTCTACCACTAGCATCTTGGGGGGGACACTCGAGGAAGGGTAATGCTGGTGGGAAATAGGAAATTTCCCATTGCAGATGGGTGTTTTTATGTATCTTATGCCAGGACTTAGTCTTCTCAAACAGAGGTAAACTTTTTCTTATAATGTGAAAAAAAATGCATGTGACCTTGTTCTAAAGATATGGACTGGTCCCTTTTTTTCCTTAGGTACTCTTACCTAGTTCATAACCTCAACTGGGTTATCTTTCCCACCTCTGTTGATAACGTTTTCCCATCCCTATTACTACTAACTTAGTTCAAGTCTTTGTTGACTGCTGACTGCATTCTTGACTTCAAGGACTGTCTTTCTTGTGTATCTCCTGTACCTGACACCTAGAAATCAAAAACTCAACTCACTTCACCATATATGTCAGAATCTTACTCAGTTTTTTTTTAAAATAATTTTTGAGTGAGTGTGCAGGGAGGGGTGGAGAAAGAGGGAAAGAGAGAACCCCAAGCAGGCTCCATGCTGTCAGCACAGAGCCCCATGCAGGGCTCAAACTCATGAACTGTGAGATCATGACTTGAGCCAAAATCAAGAGTTGTACACTTAATTGACTAAGCCACTCAGGCACCTGTCTCATTTTATTTTAAAGTAATCCCACCATGGGGCTCAAACTCATGACCCCAAGGTCAAGAGTCACATGCTTCACCAACTGAGCCAGCCAGGCATCCATCTTACTCCTTTTTTCTTTTTTAATGTTTCTTTATTTTGAGAGTGGGGGAGGGACAGAGAGAAGGGAGAGAATCCCAAGCAGGTTCTGCATTCTCAGCACAGAGCCTAAAGCAGGGCTTGAACTCACAAACTGAGATCATGACCTGAACCAAAATCAAGAGTCGTGAGTTTGAGCCCCACACTGGGCTCTGCACTGATGGCATGGAGCCTGCTTGGGATTTTCCCACTCTCTCTGCCCCTCCCCAATCATGCTTTCTCTCTCCCTCTCAAAATATATAAATAAACATTTTTTTTAAAAAACATTAGGATTTGGAAGCTTAACCCAGGCATCTCCCCCATCTTACTCATTTTTAAATGAAGCCAAAATGAAATAAAAGTCTGTATATGGTTATGAATGAATAATAACTTTAATTCTGAGAACAACTGCCATCAGTCTGGCCACACTTTTCCCAAATTGTTCTCTCAAACACTGGTCCTGCCATTTTCTGGTTGGACTTTGGTTGACTGATGCACCAAGTCCATCCCTATGAATCACTTCTTAAGCTTTTGCACACTAGATTGGGGCTTCCTGTTATGTTCACATAACATGCTTTTTATTATAATGATTAAAATCAATTGGACTAACTAAACTCCATGAGATGAAGTTCCATTTGGACAGGTACCATATCTATGTCTCTTATAACAAGGTGTCCCTGGCCCAGGGTTGGTTAAATGAAATCTGACTTTAAGAGATAATGGCTCTGAAGTAAAGAATTGTAGAAATAAAACTGATTGCCATGAGAAAAACACCAAATAATGTACTTTGGAAATTTGAAGGAGGAAGAGACCTGGCTGGGAGGGATCAGGGAAGGCAACATGGAGGAGGCGGTAGTTGAGCTGAATCTTCCTTGAAAAGAGGTCTAGGTTGGTTCAGGGAGAAATGAGAGTGCAGGAAGCCACTCCAGGAAACATTTGGGCCCAAGTGGTAGAAGGTCCAGAGAATGAAAGTAGCTTAATTTGTCAAGCATTATAAGATCTCTGAGGGGGTTAGAGTGGAAGAAAATGTTACAGACTGGAACCAGATCAGAGAAGGCCTTAAGAATTTGAACTAAATTTGGTGGGAAGTGGAGAACCATTGCACATTTTCAGGCAGAGAAACAAGGCTTGCTCTAAATAGATTAACGATCAGAGTAGATTAGAGGGAAGGCATACAGACTTGACTGAGATGACTTAGGAATCACGTGAGTAGTTTAGGGAAGATCCTGGAAGAAGGTAATGGGAGTGGGGCCAGAGGAGGAATATGTGTAGGGGGTTGGGAAGGGGTTTGGTGAGAGGTGGGCCCATGATTTTAAGACCAAGCCTCATTTGAACAGTGGATGGTGTCTGCTCTATTCCAAGTCCTGTCATCTTGTATATTTGACTTCATCAAATTTTTTTTTAATTTAATATTTATTTTTGAGAGAGACAGAGCATGAACGGGGGAGGGGCAGAGAGAGAGGGAGACACAGAATCTGAAGCAGGCTTCAGGATCTGAGCTGTCAGCACAGAACCCAGTGGGGGGCTCGAACCCACGAACCGTGGGATCATGACCTGAGCCGAAGTCAGACGCTTAACCAGCTGAGCCACCCAGGCGCCCCTGACCTCATCAAATTCTTAGGCGACCTCCCTTTGTTTTTGAGGGGGAACTCCATGTCTTAGGGAAAACAGGGTGAATTGGGAAAAGTTCTCAGCCAGGTTCCAGAGTTGAACTCAGATCTAGGCTGAGGAGACTTTTCTCCCCTAGGAAGCGTCGGGCAAGTAGTTCCTTAGCTGGGGGGCCTGTTGTGGCAGCACTCTGCTTCCGCTGAGCCTGGCGGGCGGAGTTGAAAGTCTAGAGACATTCCTGCCATCTTGATTCCCTCTGCGTCTTACAATTCCTTCGGTGCTTCCCTCTCATAAATGACGAATGTCTGCTACACCAGACACTGTTCCAGGCACTGCAGGAACAGAGTCCAACAGAACAAAAGTATTGCCCTCGTGGAGTGTGACCAACAGTAAACGAGGTAAGTGGAGGGTGCCGGTGGGCAGGCGAGTGATGGGAGGTTAGGATGGCCGGAGAAGGAAAGGCCTAAAGGAGGTGAGGGAACAGCAAAGTCGGCAAGGGCACCAAGCAGGTGTGTCTCGCCTGCCATGTTGACAGCAGAAGGGCCAGGGTCCCTACCCACAGGGATGTTGTTTTGAAGCAGTGCCAGAGAGATTGAAAAGTGGAGCCGAAACCTGAAGGAGGTTTGTTTCCAGGCATAATCTGTCTTCCTGAACAACCGTGAGGAAGCCTGTGTCCCCAACACAAGCCAGGAGCAGGCTGCTCTGAGTTAAAAACTGAGCCTAAAGCCAGACACTGGCAGCAATCGTAGGTTTTGTTTGTTGTTTTGTTTGTTTTTTTGGTATAGCTGAGCTCATTCTGTACATCCAAATCTGAGACTCTTTTGGGAGTTTCAGATGCCATTTAAAAGACCTGTGTCGACTACGCAGACACATCCTTTCCTAGGGGGGCACTGGCTACCCATACTCCCCAAGTCCCGCCCTGCCATTATCCGTCACACACGAAGTGGCTGTTCCTCAAGCGGTGCCAGACAGGTGAGAGGACGGGCATCACAGCCCCGGAAGACTGCCTTAAGTGCCTTTTAAAGAGCTGCAGCAGGGAAGGCTTGTGAAAAGGATGAGGCTTAAACAGGGAAATGGGCACATGCATAGAAAGTCTAAGCACTGCCTCACCCAGCAGTACCCAGATGCGCCAGGGACACCAGGGCATGTCTACCCAGAGCTGGGTTCCACAGCATGTCCCATGCCCATAGCAGGGGCCCCCTGCAGTCCCAGAAGACAAGAGACCGGCCCAGGTTAGCTTCGGGGAAGAGTTCGCCCTAACTCCGCCTTGCACGGTGTCAGTGCCCCCAGACGCACATCTGTATAACCTCCCTCGCTGGAAGTCCGGACGATCAGCAAGCAGCACCTCTGCTCCAGGTAGAGGGAACGCCTCGTGTCACTGGAGTGCTTCCCTAACCATTAGTCCTGCCCACTTGAGTGCCCCCCCTACAGGACCGCCACCAGACCCACCCTGGAGGGGCCGTGGGACCCTGAGCCGCACCCCCTGTAGCATTGGGACCAAAAGCCCTATTGTATTTGGCAAAAATGAGTGTGCTCACAATTCAGCCTGACGTCCCCCTTCTCACACGCCACCTCCTAGCTGCCAGTAACAACCAGCATCCCAGAACCAGTCTACTCCTCCTTGGCCTCTGTTTGCAGGTGCAGGTATAGGTTTTTCCTCAACTGGTTGATTCCCGTCCTACCTGGACCCTGTCCCCCCCCAGTCATGGGTTTATCCCAACTCCTAATTTGCATCACTGGATTTTCCAGCTCCTCTCCCACCATAAAGTGCATGTTGAGCGCAGGGGTGGAGGGGATGAGCAGAGCCAGGAGCGAAGGAAAACCCAGCAGCTCAGCTCTGCCCAGCAGCCCCAACCTCCAGCGGGAACCAGATGCCTCATCGGGCCCTAGCCAGCAGCAAATGACTCAACCCCAGAGTTCCCAGACGTGGAACACTGGCCACCTCCCTGCTTCTTCCCACACAACAGGCCAACAGGCCATCTTTAAGTTGTGCTAAGTAAGTTGTATAACCTGTTCTCAGTGTAGATATGAGAGTGTGGTCCTTGCTTCCCAGAAGTTACCTATCATGCAGTCCCATGAATTAGGGATACAACGGAAGAGGATTACTGATCCCAAGGAGAATGAAAAGTATCTGGGGAGGTCAAGGCTGAATCTAATTCAGACTCTGTCCCAGATTATGTTAGTCTAGGGTCGCAGGAACATGCGCTAACAAATAGGCTTCCATTTCCAGAGCCAAAAACTCCTCTTTGAGTAGCTGGGCATTGATACTGTTTTGGTGGAACATTCAGTTCTGCCTCTACCTTGTTAAGGTTCCTTTCTTCCCTCCTGTGGTAAACAACCAGACAGGATGATGCCGTGAGCAGAGTCCGGAGATTCGGAGCGCAGCATATGAGCAAGTCATACAACTTTCCCTGAGCCTCACTTTCCTCCTGAGGTATTTGAAATCATCACTTGTACACCAAGTGCCTGGCACAGAGCAAGAAGTCAGTATCCTCTGAATGAATAAATGAGGTATGAATGTACATACCATGGAAATGGGTCCAAAAGAATGGCATTCTGTCAGGTTATAGTTAAGTTAAAAAATTTAAAAAAATAAACCAAGTAGAATATGAACCTCAATCACACTTCCTATCTCTGTCATTTTCATTCTCAGTGATGAAGAAAACACCTAATCATGAGCTGTTCATGGAGACACCAAGCTCTTCATCAGCTTCCCTAGCACTTGATGTCAACATGACTTTTCAGCCAGAATGTAGTTAAGAAAGCCTGAAGGAGGAGCACATGTACCCCAATGTTCATAGCAGCACTCTCCACAATAGCTAAAACATGGAAAGAGCCTAAGTGTCCATCAACAGATGAATGGATCAAGAAGATGTGGTTTATCTATACCATGGAATACTACATGGCAATGAGAAACAATGAAATCTGGCCATGTGTAGCAACATGGATGGACCTTGAGGGTGTTATGCTGAGCGAAATAAGTCAGGCAGAGAAGGACAAATATCATATGTGTGCACGTATAGGAGGATTAGGAGGAACTTAACAGAGGACCAAGGGGGAGAAGAAGGACGGAAATGGTGGGGGAAAGGGAGAGAGGCCAAACCATGAGAGACTCTTGAATGCTGACAAAAACTGAGGACTGGTGGATGTGGGGGGGAGGAGGGGTGGGCATGGAGGAGGACACTTGTGGGGATGAGCACTGGGTGTTATGTGGAAACTAATTTGACAATAAACTATTCGTAAAAAAAAAAAAAAAAAGAAAGCCTGAAGGGGTTTAAAATATTTAACATCGGAGAAGAAAAGCTTCAGAGATATGTAACGTTCCCAGATACGTTAAATGGGATGAAATCCATGCTCTGGAAAGGTGATCTGGGGAGCTTCTTGGGGCCCCCAAGAAGAGACAAAAGTAAATGCTCAGCTCCCCATAGCAGTGACCGTGATCCCAAATTCCTCTGGATTCCCATAAACCTGCTCCAACCTAGGAATCTGCCAAAGACTCCCGCGTGATTCCAACCCATTAACACACTCCAAGGTCATATAAATGAGGCTCCCTCCACATGCCGAGATAGGCCATCCAGTTCAGGAGCTCAGGAAATACTTGTGGGTCTTGAAAGTGCCTGCCAGCCTCTGTAAAGTGTGGTGAGTTCTCCCACGGTATGCAGAAAACAGCTGGCAAACAGCCATTGCCTATGGGTAGTCACACCTTGAGGTGAGGGGTCGGGAAGAGAAGAGGAAAGCGCCTTCACAGTGATATCCAAACCCAGTGTTTTCACACACAGGAACGCAGGAGTTCTACATCTATGCTTCACCAAGACTCACCATAAATGAAGACGGGAAGAACGTCATAGAGAAAGGTGAATTGCCCAAAAACTTCCTTGTGAACCTCTGCTCCTGGCCCTTCAGCAACTGATCTTATGAAATGTAGTGTGTGAGCGCCCCCTACTGCTCTGACCTAGAATAAGACCCGGAGCAAGGATTCAAAACAATCTAACCCTAACCTAAACAGAATACTTTTAAACCAAATTAAAAGACTTTTGTCGAAATACCCAGTGAAACAGTCCAAACTGCTAGCCACTCATTTATTTTTAAAAAGCCTTTGAACTAGAACAAAGCAAGATTGTCTTTACAGTTCTGGTTGCTATATTCCCCCAGGTCTCAGCGAAAATCTGCCATTGGTGATCCAGAAATATTTCCACCCTGCCACAGGCTTAATTTGTGGATCTTTCTTTGAGATGGAAAAAATCTGAGAAAGAGGTATTTCCCTGGGCTCAGCAGGACCAAGTACATGTTCCACAGCCCGACAGAATTTCTATCCATCCTCTTTTCCACTCACGGCTCCAAGCTGAGGTACCCCCATCACTGTGGGCTTCCGCTGCCCTTTGCTTAAGCTTCCCCCAAATGCAACCAGCAGTTAGCAGAAACGCATGGCTTAGGTCAGGATGAGGGGCAAAGGTGGATCCTTCTGAATCACAGATCAAAACTCGTAGTTCTGCTGCCCATGGCCAGGGACTCAAGGAAACGTGTTCTCCCTCCAGTCCACATTCGCCTCGGGCACAGGAATAAGAGAAAGCAGATGGTTTGGCCCCTGAGAAAGGGAAATTCCCAGGGGCTGTTGGGGGTAGCCAAATAAATGGGAATGGGAAAGATTTTGAAATGCTTAAGAAGCCATTCCAGAGTCCAGCTAGTGAAAGTTCATTTTAGCCTTTTCCACGGTGGTGCCTAAGCCAGTGAGTTTATTACCTGGCAAGAGAGGTTTTGGACCCAGCGTCCTGAAGCTTCAGATTGGAGAGTACCTGGTTCCAGAAGGCAGTACAGGATTAAGTGCACAGGCTAAGGAGGCCAGCACCTGGGTTTGAACCCTTCATCCCTGATCACTAAGGACACCTGAGGAAGACACAGTGCACCTCCAGGCCTCAGTTTCCTCTCCTGCAAACGGGAGTGATAAAATACACATCGCAGGACTGTAACGAGCCTGCAGTTAGATGATATATAGGAGACATTGGGCACATGCCGCTGGTTGTCACTGACACCTCTATGTCACTGGAATAGAAGATCTGCCACATCCTATCCAGTGCCAACATCCAGCAGGGGAAAGACAGCAAGATAACTTCAAACACCCTGTGGCGGGGAAGGTGTGCGAAGAGAGGTGGAGGGACAGCGACTTCATAGGCACCAGAAGCCTGTGTCTGCACTGCAGCAGGTTGGCCCAGGTGACCTTTCAGGTTCTTTCCAACTGTGAGACTTAAGGGTGGGATTCTTCCAGAGTGCCCCACAGGCCATCATTAACCCGGGAAGTAGTTCCCACTGAGCAATTGAAGGATCACGGGAAAGTCCTGGCACAAACTGGAAAGGTCCCAGGCATAGGCTCCTTTCTTCCCACCCAGGCTGGTAGCCAGACCTGGTGACCTCACACCTACTAGGAATACGGACCACCCTGGGCCCTGGACGTGCCTCAGAGCCCTCAGAACCGGCTTCCTAAGTGTCTACCTCCTACATCAATTGTCGTCTTCTTGGTCACGAATGGCAGTGGCCACCAGAAAAAGCTTGTTGAATTAAAGATTTCTTTCTTCATCCTTTCCTCTGGCTTACATAAATAAGCTTGTTACCATTTTTTGTGCAAGTCACAGGCTTCAAAGATTTCATTTCTTTCCAGACTGTTTCTGTACATTTCTCCAGTCCTAATAGGCATTGGATAGCATCCATATCATGAAATTCAAAGAGGTATCCGATGCCATTTATTCTGGGAGCCGTTCTCACTGTGGAGAGAGAGCTTCTCCTTCTCTGCTGGACCTCATCCTCCCCTGCCCCCAGCCTCCCTCTCCCAGTATCCGCCCCTCCTCCCACCCCCCAACCACCGTGTTCTCGCCGTTCTCTGGAAAAAGAGCACAGGCTAAGGATGGAAGAATTTCCTTTTTGGGTTAAACAAGTCCATATGAAGTTCCAGAGGAGAGGTCTGGCACAGAGACCGAGTTATTCTTGATCACAGGGGCGTGGGCAGGGAAATAGTGATGACCTCCAAGGTGAAGGACGCGTGCAGCGGAAGGGAAGCAGGAGAGCCAAGGGGAAGGGAAAGTTAGATTTACATCCCTGGAAAATACACACATGCCGCCTCCCGTTGGAAGATTCTGAGACAATGGAACAGACAGACCATGGAATGGGTTTCGCCGAAGCCTGGAAACAACTCTGGATAGTACTTTTTAGGAAACAAGTGGGGGTGAGGGGACGGAGTAAATACAGTCTTCAAGCTGCAGACACCGGATGATGGAACTTGGGAGTACACCACCCCTCTTGAGAAGAAAAGGAGGGAAGCAGGCCCTCTCTGGTCACCAATACAGTTAGCGTGACGGGTAAGTGGCAGGGAACAGCCAGGACATAAAATCTAGACAGAGGCCCCCCTTTACGTTCAGCTGGTGCCCAAGGCTGGCTCACTCCTGCCTTTCCTGATACGTCCGCGGTGGCTCTCTCTTGTCTCCTGTCTCTTCCACCAGCTCAGAAGGGCTGCTCCCCGTAGAGAGCCAAGCCGGACCCCTGCTGACCACCGGCTGGGTGGCGGTAGCCTGGGCCACTCCACAAGCCCAGAGCAATGGCCACTTGCTCCCTGTTGTCAGTGCCAGTGTTTGTCACCTTGTAGAAGGGTTTGAACCATCTTCTGGGTAAAATGCCAAGATGTAAAAGCAGGTGACAAATATTCCCATTCCTGCTTTGGGGGTTGGGCTCTTCATTCGCAGAGGTATTTGGTGGCTTTCCAAGCTTTCTTCCTAATGGTCACCCTGAGGGACCCCAGCCAGCTCAGTAACCAGGGACCTGCCCTGAGATAGTGGTTATCCCCCCACCTTCTTCCAACAAACCCTCTTCTCCCTTCCCTCCCTCAACCAACCACCCTTACTGGGCACATTCCGATGGCCCAGCGGCTAGGTGGAGCGCAAGGACCTGATCGGCAGCGACATTCCACCGAAGGCTGGCAGAGCAGATGCGGCTGCATTACCAGCCCAGAGCAACCCCTCAGCCTGGAAAATAAGCCGTGTGGCAGGAAGGGCTCGTGACCAGGTTTGTCAGAATTCCCAAAACAAACAGGACTCTTGCAGCCTACCTTCGTTCTGCATGTTAAAATGTCCTTTCTTTATGAAATGATGGTGTGTGAATAATACAGTTCGTGGCGGGCCAGGGCCTAACAGTGCAGGCTCTGGAGCTGATCGCCAGCACTCAAACCCTACATGCAGCAGGTAGATCCTAAATATGAGACCTGGGCCAGTGATTCAAACTATCAGTGCCCTGGTTTTCTGTCTGTACAATGGGAATGACCATAGGGTTGTTGTGAGGTTTAAATTAAATAAGACAAATAAAGTACATAAAACACGGAGAGGACGTTTTTCATTAAATGTGAGATGTGTCAGGCCCGTGTACTCTTACAACTTCACAGTTCCAAGAAACGCAAATGTCTGAGAACCACTGACATAAAAATCCAATTTCTCTTACATGTAGCTGCGGGTACACAAAACACCTACACCACACACACACACACACACACACATGTGAATCCAAACCTGGAAAGGTGAAAAGCATCATTTCATCCCCAAAAGGTTGAGGCCCCCTAAATTCGAGCCTTTAGGCACCTCAGAGCCCATGGGGAGGGAGAGTGTCCTGAGGTAACAGCCACATCACATTCCTGTGACATATTCTACTTGGGACCCTCTTCCCTAAAACACACACCCTGCTCCTCCCCACTAAATGTGTGTGTGTGTGTGTGTGTGTGTGTGTGTGTGTGTGTGTGTGTGTGTAAGAACACACCCGCCTATATGTCACAGCTATCTGCCAACTGTGAGTGTTTAATGGGACGATGTTTCACGCTTGCTGCCCTCAGCAATAACATCCACCGCCTAACCACAGGTCATTTCTGTTTTTGAAAGCCATCTTTTGACTCTTCCCTGGGGATGTATGTCCTCCTGGGCCCCATGTCTGAGAACCAGGGTCCTGACTGCAGATTAGGAACAAGGGTAAAGAGGCCGAAGGCTTAACCAGGAAAGGTTTGGTGCTCACCCTAAAAGAGGGCACCAATTGTGCTACCAGTATTTCTACCCTCATTCTCCAGGTAGAACACAGTGGGGCTGAGGAACCACAGTAAATTGGAACAGGGGACTGCAGAGAGACACTGGGCCCGCAGGGGACAAAGGCTCTTTCACAGTCAAGTCTTCTGATGACTCTGCCTGCATTTCTGACCTGGGAAGGAGTTCGCAAGGCAACGTTAGGACACGGTGGGAGAATGTGGATTCTGTGGGCTGGCACAGGCCAGGAACCACTTCTACAGCTGAGCCAAGGCTGGCAGCCTGAGGGGTGTGTGCACTTGGGATGCAGAGCCCAGGCGAGAACTCTCCCTGAAGGTCAGCTATTTACAACCTGTCACCACCTGCACAGGAGTCTTCCGACAACATCTTCTTTCCTCTCCTTGTCGCGCCTTGGTAAGAATGGATGCTCTTTCCTTCCCTGGAAGGAAAATCCAACAGGCATGCCTGCACGGGTGCCAAGACAAAACTCCTCCTCCTCCCAGAGGGTAAAACACTCAGGCTAAAATCAAAGAGGCAGCCCATCTCCATGAAGTCTGTCTAGATTGCTTCAGACTGTATCTTCATCCTTTTGGTTCCCAAAACTCACGGAGGGCAAAGACAAATAGGTATTGACAACATTAACAAATATTTGTTAGCATCTTCTAGGAGCCAGGCCTAAGTCAGGCAGAAGGTGATGAGCAAACATCACCCCATCCTTGTTCATGACACTGGCTACCTGATTTCTCTTCCTAGGCCCCTCCTTTCCCCCCAGCCCCAGTCTGTATAGTACCTTGGCATACAGAAGGCCCTCCAGTGTCCCTTCGGGAACTCCCTAAGCCCTTCATAGATCATTGATGCTGTCCCTCTGTGTCACTCCAAGCAAGGAGAAAGAATATTTTAAATTAATAAGTAGGTAAAAGTCAAAGAAGGTGCACTGGAGATGTGAGAACCCTTAAGCAAGGCATCATCCTTCCTGCTAAGCTCGGCCCACACACCGGACAGCCTCAGCACACCCTCATATAGGTACGTACAAGTACGCACACACACGCGCATACACAGAGCTCATCTGACCACCTCCCCACCTAAGGGAAAGCCCTACTTCCTTCTTTCTTCCTGGGACACAGCCCCTCCGTCTCCTAGGGTGCCCAGGCTGGGCAGCTGCCACATACTCTTCCCACCTCATGTCTCACCCCAGCCCACTCTCCTATGCACCTCCTTTCGGGGCACCACGTCCTGGTCTCGGGAGCAATACACAGCCCCTTGCTGGCCTGGACAAGGCCACAGGGCCCTATGGCCTCTGCTCTTGGCCTGACTCCACGGTCTCTGCCAAAGGGAATTTAAACCCAGTTTAAATTGCAACCGGGACTAGGAGGAAGGATGGAGAGCCCATCAACACCAGTAAGAAAAAGATTTACCTAAAAACAAAGTTTACTCATACACACAAATTCACACACTGAACCCTGCCTGAGGAGCTGATAAAAAAAACAATTCAAATCTTAGGCCGCTATGTCTTCCAGGGTCCTCTGGCCTGGGTTTCCTTAGAATGGGGATCTGGAAGTCCACAGCGCCCCACCAGCCCCATCTTAGGGGTCCGGGAGCGACGACACCACAACTGCTCCTGTACCAGAGAGGCGGGGGTAGGGAAGGCAGAAGTCGCAGATCTTCGGGAACGAGCCCCCCGCCCAGCTCCAGGCTGGAGGAGAGAGGCTGTGTCTTCAAGTATCTGCCCTTTGGCACCATCAAGTGTCCTCCCTCCCCACCTCTCATCCCTGCTTTGGAGGCTGAGGGAAAAGAGGGGCTCTCCAGGCCGATTCACCCTCTCCAGAGTCCTGGAGATCCAGTTCACAGTCTGGCTTCTGCGGGGCCCAAGTCAGGGGTGCAGTTAGCGATCGTGTCCTTGGCCCGCAAGTGTGCACGTTGGGGTGGCCGGCGGATGGCCCCTGCGTCTACACCCCAGTCTGCTCTTTAATCCAGTCCCGAAATACAGGGAGCCTTGTGTACACACCGGGCTTGTCCCTCTGAGCGCAGCCTTCACCCCAGCTCACCACGCCGGCCTGGAAGATCCGCCCGTCGGCCTCCACGCTGGACAGGGGGCCCCCAGAATCACCCTGCAGGCAGACCAGCAGCTGCATGAATGCCCAGCCCGTCCCCGCCCCCGGCCGCCCCTGACTCCCCCCACCACCACCACGCACGCACCTGGCAGGCGTCCACACCACCGCTGAGGTAGCCCACGCACATCATACGCGGGGTGATCTGCTGCGGGAGCAGACTCTCACAGGTCGTCTGGTTGATGACACGGATCTCGCCTTTCTGCAGGATCAGCGCCCCGGAGCCTGGGGGGCGGGGGGGTGGGGAGGCGGAGAAGGGGGTGCTGATCCGGGGCCACCGTGCCCACCTGCAGGGCCGCGGGCAGGTCCCCATTCTAGACGCTCCCACCGCAGTGACCTCATTAGCAAATCTCTGAACACAGCCCCAATGCCCATGGCTGACAAATGCTCGAGGAACTAATGCCGAGCCGATGCGAGGCGACATCATGCAGCCCTGTGGGTAACTGGGCAACACGCGGAAAATCCACAGGGCGACAGGTGCCGAGAGATTGGATGTTCGCTGTGGGAACAGGTGTGGAAAACGAGAAACAGGGAGACCCACGGAAAGCACCAGAGAGGCCCCGGGGTGTTGCGGCAGTCGAGCCACAAGTGGGTTTTCTTTTTCCTAGGACTCTGTATGCTACAGGTTCTCAGCAGCGAGCTGAGGCCCAGGCCGTCGGCAGTGCGCTCTAGTGCTATTGTAACTGATTGTTTTTCGATATAACAATTACCAACTAAGGGCTTTCAGATGGAGGCAGGACAGAGGAGGCCGGGCCCCCACAACAGGCCCTGACACGGGCACAGTTAGCTTGCCTTTACAGCACACAGGACTCCCAGGACAGTGCTCTTACGTTCACTGAGCACCATCTTGGAAGGTGTTTTATTTTCATTTAACAGGTGAAGAAACAGGCTCAGAGTTTAAGCTACTGCCAAGGTCACTCAGACAGTTTAGTAGCACCTCCAGGCCTTTGACCCAGAGCTGAGCATCCACTTCACCTTGGGACAACCTCCCCCTGCCAGACAGAGGGAGGTGGGGCAGCCCACCAGCCGCCGGCCCAGCCAGCTCACCTCCCTCCTGGGTGTGGCCCCAGCCGGTGACCCAGATGGCCTTGCCGGTGGGGAAGGTGTGCGAGGCTTCGGGCAGGCAGATGGGCCTCACGGTGCTGCTGTACTGGGCCGGCTGCTCCAGCTCCAACAGCGCGATGTCGTAGTCGAAGGTGAAGTCATTGAAGTAAGGGTGGGTGATGATGCGCTTGAGCCCCAGCTCCTGCACCCCCGTGGCGCTGCGCTTGCTCTGGTCGTGCAGGCCCAGGAAGGCAGTCCATAGCGTGTGGTCGGAGTACCTGGGGGAGCCCGCACAGCGGCCCTGAGCACAGCGGCCCCGAGCACAGTGACCCTGAGCCGAGCGCTGACCTAGTCAAAGCCAAGGCCGCCGCTGCCCGGACATTGAGGGGACTGTGGCTTCTATGTGGCTGCAGCCCTCAACCAAAACCACCAGTGTCTCCCGCCACGGCACTCAGCCCCCTTCACCTCCTTGTTTCCCTCTTTTAATACAATTTTAATCTGATTACCAAAAAATATATTTTTTATCAATCTGATCTTTCACAGAAGGAATAACACAGAGCTCAACAGAAATACTCCCTTAACACAGTGGCTCGGTAGGCTGCGCAGCAGGTCATGGGACAGGCACAGCAGTTCTCCCCCATGCGGCCTGCAGCCCAGCTCACCTGCCCTCTGGTGACCAGGACACCCTCCCTTTCTGCATTCCTGCCACCGCCTCCCTACAGAACCTCACACCCGGACTGAGCCACCGGCCTCCAAAGCAGTCTTTTTGCTTCTGGTCTCTCTGTAGCTGTCAGATGAGAACTTCCTGAAAACCGCTTTTGTGAGATCCTTTCCAACAGCCAAAGATGATTCCAAGACCTGCCCGGTCAGCCCTCACCTCCCCGACCAGGCATTCTGTATCAGCATTAATTCTGCCTTTCTAACTTTTTCTCCCAACCGTCTATGGTGTTCCAGGAACTGTACAAGACCCAGCCTTCAAGCGCACTGTGTACCTGGGGAGGAAGCCATGCAGACCACCCATGACAGCAGAGCACAGGCGACCTCCAGAGGAACGGACAGCAGGCTATGGAAGAGCATGGGGTGGGAAGAGGTGAGTCGGGAGAGGAAGCAGGTCACGAAGAAGGCCCTGGAGACAGTCCAGGACTTGGCTAGTGAAAGCCTGCGGGCGGGGTGGGGAGGGGGGAAGCGGCATGATCACTAAGAGCCAATGTTTACAATGAGTAGGAGCCCCCCAAATTGAATATATGGAAAGTATAAGGGCAGGACAGGGACTGAGGTTAGAGAGATGATGGGGGCCAGAGAATGTGGCCATGGTTATCATGCTATGCCGTTTCCGCCTTACCCCGTGAGTTACAAGCACGTAAGCAAGGCGGTGATGCAATCAGATCAGTTCTTTGGAAAGACCACTCTCACACTGTGGAGACAGACAGGCGTGCGGAGAAGGAAGAAGGTGACCAGGTAGAGGGGGCTGCAGTCTGAGGCCAGGGAGCCAAGGCAGCAGCCATGTGAGGGGGAAGAAGAGCAGAGAAGGCCCGAGATGTTTAGCAAGCAAGGGCCAGCGGTTGAAGGGATGGGATGGGTTGAGGGAGTGAGGGGGACAAGGTGGGAGGGTCATCCTCCTCCCCTCTGGCGCACTCTCTCTGTGATTCCATCACTTGATGCGGACATTCCTTTGTCACTTCCGTGTCCATGAGAAGCCCTGACTACATTCGTCCATCTGGGACAACCTTTGATTATATGACCAGACTCACTCTCCAGCTGCTGAAGGTCCAGACAGGCATGAAGGCCCGGCCACTGAGCTGCCCCAGTGACTGCCGTGTGGTTGGGAGGGCACTGGTGGTAGCCAAGCCAAGTACTCTTCTCAGTGCCGACGCATCAAATCATTTCATCCCCCAGACAGCCCTTCAACATAGGGCTGCCCATTTTAAGATGAAGACTCAGGCACAGAGAGATTAAGTAACTTGCCCAAGATCACACAGCTAAGAAGTCACGGACTGGAATGAACCCAGGTAGC
Organism: Proteles cristata cristata; assembly: GCA_017311185.1. Lineage (NCBI taxonomy): Eukaryota > Metazoa > Chordata > Mammalia > Carnivora > Hyaenidae > Proteles > Proteles cristata. The sequence continues at coordinate 1,408,765 of JAESUZ010002230.1, forward strand.
CTACTCTCAACCATGGTAAGGCCCAGCAAACACCTGCCAACTCAGAAATGCATCCAGAGTAAACGCACTCCAGAGCCTTGCACTCTTCACACCTGCTTGTCTCTGCTCACAGCCTTCCATTGTCTGGAAGGTCTCCATCATCTTGTCCAGTTGCAAACACCCTCATGTTTCAGCACTCACATCAGATGTCCCTGCTGATAAAGGCACTCCGAAGTCTCCCTCCCCAGCCCCGGGCAGAATTCTCAACTCCCACACGCGTGACCTAGGTAAGCTGTGCACAGTTCCCGCACTGCACTTACTGTGTGCGCGTGCGTGTACATGCAGATGTACACAAGCATGTATGATGTATGTCATCCCCTTCCCAGCCTGGGAAGTGCAGGGAGGAAGACTTATTCATCTTTGTCCCCCAGGGTTAGTAAGAGCAATGGATGTCGAATGCATTAAGTGCACTATTAATTGGCAGACTGACAATCAAGAGAAGATGAAGGAAGAGGAAATGAGAAACTCAGTGATGAAGCAAGAGAAAGAGGAAGAAGTAACAGAGGGCCTGGGGTGAGCTCTTCAGCGGAGACCGTACATGGCTATCCTGGCTCGCCCGCTGAGGGTCTAGAAACAGTGTGATAACACTGAAGACACCAAGCGCCCCAGTTTCAGTAAATACTATTCCCTGCTAACGTTTCTTGGGGGGATGGCTCATTCTGGGGCTGGACCAGGGAAAATACAAGCTAAGCCAGAAAGCAAGGAAGTGTCTCAAAAGAACGAGGGCAGATCAAAGGGACGCGGAGCCAACCTCAGAGAGAGCACAATAGTCGCCTTTGGAACAATTAAGCAACAAAGTAATATCACTGGATTACAACCCAAAATGTAAGTACACATGCATCCATACGAATATAAATAGATGAATAAATAAAAAGAAGAGACAAATCTTCCTTACAGAAGACTTCCAAACTGGCTCACCTGCTAAGAATAAAGGGGTAAATACTTCATGGTGAGGAACCCCAGCAAAGCTATCTCAACCAAATGAGAAAGATCAACATTACTGTCGGTAAGTCATGTTGATATCATGTGCCTGCCACCATGATGTGATATTCTTTCCAAACGCTCAGAAGCCCAGTGTAATCATGACAACACTACACAAACCCAGACGGGGGGCTCTCCATAGGATACCTGGCCTCCAGATTGTCAAAATCACAAAAACAAAGACAGATTGAGCCACTGTCCTAGACCAGAGATTGGGGACATGGGGCCACAGAATGCAAAGTGGGAAGTTGGACTGCCTCCTGCACCTGAAAGGAAATAAAACCCCCAGGATACCAGGTGTTAGAAGGGACCAGTGTGGGTTTCTGAGCGCTGACACACATCACGTTAACGAGGGTGACTGCGTTAGGGTGTGCGGGAGCTCCAGTCTATCTCTGCAACCTGTCTGTATGCATCCCAGGATAAAAAGCTTATTTTACAATATTCTGAAGTAAGCTTCCATCACCCCCACAAGAAACAAAATCTTTCCTTCCCAGAGTGGAGTAAAGTGTGGTAAAATAACAGAGAGGACAGTCAGGTGGAACAAGGCTGCCCTTGGACAGCCCATCGCGGCCCTGGGGACAACGCACTGCCCCTGTCCCCTCCGGATCACGTCACCGCCCATGCCTACGTGCCCCTGCCTGGCTGTGCTCAACATCTGTGCCTTGGGCTGACTTGGTGCCCTAGCACAGTCTCTCTGGAAAGCGCACAGTGGTTCTTCTCTGTCCCCCGCAGAAGGGTTACCAGCGCGGTCTGGTCACCCTCTCACTCACGTGCCTCTGGCCGAAGGGCATGCACACAGCAGGAAGGCCCTGAGGGCGGGGATCCCCTGCAAGGTCCCTCCCTGTGCCCGCTTCTCCAGGAGGAAGCCATGCCACTCGACTCCCCTCACGGCTAATGGCCAGAAGCTCTGGGCAGGCCACATGTTCCTGCTGACCCTCTGGCCTCCCGGACTGTGACCCTGCCCACCCCGTTCTGAGAGGCCAGCGCAGCCCTTCCCTTAGCAGCTTTCCCCGGGCCAGGCTGGGGGCCCCCCAGGGTCCTGAGGCTCCAGCGTGCGGAGCACAGCGTGTGCCAGGTTTCAGGAGCACGGGCACGTTATTCTCGGGACTCCAAGGATCAGAGCTCATGCTGGCACCACTGCTGCCAAGGCACCTGAGGCCCTGGAAGTGTGGGGAACTGGCCCAGGTCACCGGGCAAACAGCTAGGATGTGAATGTGAGGCTTGCCCTAGCCCGTCCCAAGGAGTCCCCATGTGCGGACTAACCGCACAAGCCTCAGAATCCACACAGTCGGGCTCTGGTCTGACTGTGCCACTGAACAACTGCACAAGCTCCAGCAAATGTCCTTACCTCTCTGAACCTGTTTCTGTAAGATGGGGACATAATCAGACCTGCCTAACTGGGTTGTTAGGAGAGGCACTTAGATACTGCTTGATGGAAAGGGAGCACCCAGCAAGTGTTGCTTACCATTATTAAGCCCCATTCCGGGGTGTCTCCCGACCCCCTCCAGGCCTGGCCCTGCCCCAGTGCCATGCCCTCTGCCATGACTTACCCACACAGGGGGCTTTCCAAAGCCCCAAAACAGAGGAGAACCTCAGGCTCTACAAGGAGGCCTCCCTGCCACCACCCAGTAGCCCACCTGAATCCTCTGTCGTCGATGAAGCAGTGAGCTGCCGACACCATCCACTTGGGAGAGATGATGGAAGCCCCGCACACGTGGCCCTGGCCCAGGGCGTGGAGGCTCACCTGCCAGGGCCACTCCCCTTCATCCGCATTCTTGCCCCCGACGACCCTAGACTGCCTGGTGAACGACCGCTGCCCACAGTCTGGGAGGAGCAGAAAACCCAAAGGTCAGAAAGTCACGGTGGGACACCAGCCCCAGGGCCCCATGCCAGGCTCAACGGGAGATCATGTGGAGCGGTGGCCTTTTGGTGGGACCCTCTACAAATATCTTCAAGCCTCAGAGACCCACTGACTTCCTCCCAGCCCCCCTCCTCGCTCCCAAATTCAAAACCCTCATGCTCCCCCCCTGCTTAGTCCTGCCCAAATGCATTTAAAAGCCTTCAGAGAGACCTGGTGGTTTGCTTAGATTTAATTTGGGTGTCATTTGCCTAGATGTCTTTGTTGAATGCTGAAGGACACAGCTCTCAGAGAGAAGGGCAGAAGGGCGATGCGGAGTCACAGAACAGCTATAGCTGTGGCTCAGGTTTAACCTATGGCCAGTGCTTCTGAAATACACATGAGGCTGCAAACTGAAGCACGGGTGGGGCGGGGACTGAACCCTGCCGACTGCTCTGGGAAGCTGCGCCCCCCCTTCTCCAGGCAAGATGGGGAAGCCAGGACTTGCCACTGCCCTGTGGCCAGGTCTACAGAGCAGGGACCAGCCTGACATCTCAGCCAGGATGCAGCTCTGCCACAGAGGCACTGACATACTGGCTGCCCTGGGCCCTGCCTCCAGGACCAGAACTGGCCCAGGGGACAGTGCCTCTGTGCCAGTCAGCAAACTCATCCTTTCCCCCATGTAGACAGGGACAGAGAGGGGTGACCGAGGCACCGGCGTGATTTCTACCACTGTGTGTGCCTTGCACAGTGAACAACCTGCATGCGGAGGCCCTGCTCACCACAACCCTTCTCGTCTGAGCCGTCGCTACAGTCCTTCTTCCCATCACACTCAGGGTTGCTCTTGCTCACACAGAGACCGTTGTGGCAGCGATAGGTGTGTTTGGTGCAGGGGACGGTTTTTACTGTTCAAAGAGGAGTACAAAGGGCAGGGAATCAGTTCCTCGGCAGCACCCAACCAGAAGCCTGATGCCCCTTATCAAGCCTGCCGTACCCATCCACACCCATGCCCACATCTTTCCCACCCCACAAAGGTTCTCCACCTTCCAGAAGACTGCCTCCCCACTGATACACGTTCTTGTCACACTTCACATGGAGGCTGGTTTGTGTTTATTAGTCATTGGAAACTTGGAATGTGAGTGGGCTCGCGGCAGCTCCCGCCAGGAGAAAAGCCCCTAAAGCAAGGTGGGCTGGGCCACGCCTCACCTTTGTCACACGTGGCCTCATCGGACCCATCTCCACAGCTGTCCATCCCGTCACACTTCTGGTTCTGTGGGATGCACTTCCCATTGTCACACTGGAAGGTCTGAGCCGGGCAGCCTGGGGACAGCCCCACACTCAGCACTGGTTCACTGCCCCCTGCTGAGGCTGCAGGGAGGCCCAACCAACACCCTGCTCACCCCCCACCCCCCGGGCCGCCAAGCACTCACTGCACTGTAGCTCGTCACTGTTGTCCCCGCAGTCATTCACGCTGTCACACACCCAGAAGAGGGACTTGCAGAGCTTGTTCTTGCATGTGAACTGGTAAGTAGCATTGCACTCTAAAGGGGGCACGGGGCAGCGATCAGCTGGGCTCTGAGCCCTCTCTCTGACATCAGTCATTGCTCACTGCTTCCCAGGGAAGCGGGGGCGACCAGACAGGCTCCTAGGGACCACTTGCCCTGCTTGGGAGGCAGCTCTGAGGTGCCTCTGTGTTCCTGGCTATGGAAGAGGACCCCAGTACCACAGAAACACTCCAGTGCCTGCTCCAACAGAAAGCAGGCTGTCCAAACAGCATAGGGAAGGGGTTTGATGTCTACACAGGGAGTGGGGGACGGGGATGGCTCCCCAGCAGCGAGACACGCAAGGGCAGAGAGGACTCACGGCAGTTGAGCTCATCGCTGTAGTCCGTGCAGTCAGCCCAGCCGTCACAGCGCAGCTCATTCCGGATACACCTGCCCGTGTTGCACATGAACATCCCCGGGCACGCTGCAGGGGAGATAGCAGGCCTCAAGTCCACGGCCACCAGCCCTGGCTCCCGCCCTCCCTCGGGGCCAGCCTCACAGCCACACCAAGGACCAAAGAGAAAACTCTTCCGCGTCCAGACTTCCGTGGAGAGAGGAGCAGGCCACACCGGCACCCCAGGGTGGCAGTCTCCCAGCCCCACCGGGCTGCAGCAAGTGCAGTTCCTGCAGCCGGCACCGGAGAGCTAGCCATAGACCTAGAGAGGGGTCCCCCTGACCGCCAAGGACCAAACCCCACGAAGGTCCAGACAAAGTGGAGAGAGGCTGGCCGGGTGTGCTCTCGGCTCTACTGCCCCATGTCCTTGGCCGGCCACTCTCCCCACCAGATGCCGGGCTCCCCGTGCCCAACAAGGAGCAACAGCAGGCCAGCAGATGGATGATGTGTGCATCCCATCCAAGTGACAAATGGCACCCCTGGACTTCCTCAATTCTAAGACACGCCCCACATTCAGTCTCTGAAACTGGAATGTCCCACAACTGATGTCATCAGGCAGCGGAACAGCTGAGAAGAGGCTGTTCTCTGCTCTGCACAGGCAGCTCAGTCACTTATTAGAGGGGTTGCTCATCCAATCACATTTTGGGTGGTGAGCCGTGCGGTTGCATTTTAACTGAAACTTGGGTTCTTGCATATAGTTAAAAGTCTGCCGAAGGTTACTGTGTGATGTAGGGGCTGAAACAAGAAATCACTGTGAATAGGTTAGACTGCAACTCACACGGCAGACAGTGAGACTCAAGGCAGCAGAAACTACCAGATCTCTTAGGTGCAGATCACGGAACTGTCAGAGCTGGGAGCAGGGGCGTGACAAGTATTGTCTCCCAGGTCTTTCCCTCTCTCTATCCCCGAAGGTGGTATAAGGCCACAAGGTAAGCACGGATGCGCCAAGTCGTGGTAATGCTGAACCGGAGGGACAGACGGCCCGAAGGAACTCAGGGGGCCTCGGGCACGGTGTGTGCCAGGGTTCCCTGCCCACTTTTATCAATACGTGCACTTCCGGTAGCCTTGCATTTTTCTCTCAAAAAACTACCGGATATGCACGTGGCGTTCTCTGGTATCTCAGAACTAGGAAAGCGTGATGCTGGGAAGATTGAGGACAGACGGTTCCTCGCGGGCCACTCCCTCTAGCCAGGCTCCTCCTGCGGGAGGCGTGTACTCACGGTCACTGGAATCATAGGACTGGTACTCGGCCAGGAACCCCGTGTCGGTGTAGGACTGGTCGGAATGGAAGCGGACAGTGATCTTGCTGCTCCTGCTGGTCACCACAAACTGGCTCCTCTCCCCGCAGTACCTGCAGGGGGCGGTCACCGTAGGAAGGGGATCCAGAGGCGTTCGGGGCGGCCCCTTCCACTCCAGCCCCGGGCGCTCCGGGCCACTCACTTCTCTCCGTTGACCTCCACGTAGTCCTTGAGGCAGGTGCCCGGGAGCATGTTGGGCTCCAACAAGTAGAAGAGCTTGAAGAGCACTTTCACGTTTTGGTTGTTGGGCACCTAAGGAGAGCGATGCTGCTGGGCCTCCGCTGCTTCCTTCCCTCCTCCTAAACCCAAGGATGCCACGTGCTGCTGGCCAGGGGAGCTGGGGGACAGTGGCTGCTGCATTTTTATCTCCCTGACCCACGGGGGCAATATGGAACACACGGCAAGCGGCATTTGAGGAGGGCGGCTGGAACAACTTCTAGACTCAGAGGCAAGAGAGACTCTTATCCCTAAGGAAAGCGGAGGGCCTGCTGGCATCTTCCAAGAGAGAAAGGAGAGCTCGGTCTCTGACTCGAATGGCCTGCGGGGCGGCCCTGGAGCCAAAACTCTTGTCTCAAAGTCATTTAGCAAGTGCTTTCTCTGTGCTGCGCACACAGTCTGCAACACTACCTCTGAGAGGCAGACACCACTACTGCCCTCTTCCCTAGGAGCAAGCTGAGGCTCTGACGGGTGGAGTGATTGGCCCAAGATCCCTCAGGCGGCCACTGACTGAGAGCTAGGCACCCGGGTGGCTCAGCTGGCTGAGCATCCAACTCTTGGTTTCAGCGCAGGTCATGATCTTACAGTTTGCGAGTTGGAGTCTCGCATCGGGCTCTGCGCTGATGGTGCGGAGCCTGCTTGTGATTCTCTCTGCCTGCCCCTCCCTCACTCGTGTGTGTGTGTGTGTGTGTGTGTGTGTGTGTGTGTGAACAACCACACGCACACACACACACTCTCAAAAATAAACATTTTTAGAAAAGAGCTAGGATTAAAAAAAAAAAAGAAAGAAAGAAAAGAGCGAGGATTTGAGTCAGTTTGAGTCTGGGTCTGCTGGACGTTACAGGATTAGCACACTCCACCTTGCCCCACTCTGCAAGGCTTTCGATGTTCGGTATCTTGGGTGCTGCTAAGGGAGCTTTCTCCCGCTCCTTGGCCTTCCTTGCTTGCCATCCTGGAGCATCCCTCTTCCTCCTCTCCACCTCCATTCCCTCTCCCGCTCCCCCTTCCCTCTCTCTCTCGTCTCCCTCTCTCCACCCTTCTGCCCTCACAGGCACCCACAGCTCCTACCTCAATATCCCATGTGCAGTTCATGTTGGGCGGGTAGTGGCCAGGATAGTAGGGGCTGCTAAATGTCCCTTGGGTTCCACGCAAGTAGCCTCCACAGCCTGAGAGGAAAGGCAGGAGGAAGAGCCTGAGAACCCAGGACCTGCTTGGCCAGGCAGGCAGAGAGCCAGGCCGCGATTCTCCCAAGCTGCCAGCCAGGGCCCCGCACATGCCACAGCCAGCGGCTGGAAAGTTTGAGTGCTAGGAGGCTGACCACTTTAGGGAGAGCTCCTGACCCACACAAGGGGCAAAAGGCCCTGAGGCTTAAGCTTCAAACTCTGCCACCGACCCAGGCCAGTTCACCAGCCCAAGGGATTGGCCTGGGCCTCGTGGGCTCAGGCCAGCCCCTCAGACCTGTCCCTCCTCTGCCCCGCCAGGCCCTTCCTTACTGCTCAGCCGAGGCAGCTGGAAGAACGTGGCCTCAAAGCCAGGGTGTCGCCGCTCACTGTTGGTTATCAGCGTGACGAGCAAGACATTCTGGGAGGAGAGGAAGGTCAGGTTGTAGGAGGGAGGGTAGGTGCCACACAGCCTGTAGGGGTCAGAAGGTGCGCATGTTACAGAGAGCAGACAGACCCCAGGTCTCTCTAACCTTGGTCCCATCCACAAAAGGCCCATTTGAAAGCCCCTCCCCACACAAACGACATGAGATAGGATTTAGTTAGAAGACTGTCCTTGTTTTAAAACAGCAGGAAACTTAGGGCCGTCTGGGAAGCTCAGGCAGCTGAGCTTCTGACTTTGGCTCAGGTCATGATCTTGAGGTTCGTGAGTTCAAATCCCACATCAAGCTCACTGCTATCACCACTAAGCCCGCTTTGGATCCTCTGTCCCCCTCTCTCTTCCCCTCCCTGGCTCAGACTCTCTCTCTCTCTCTCATTCTCTCTCTCTCTCTCAAAAACATTAAAAAACAAGACAAAAAACAGCAAAAACTCAGAAGCCTTGAATGCCTGACCACAGAAGATTCATTAAACTATGGGCTAAATAATAATAATAGTAGTAACAGTAACAGCACCAACAACACTTAAGAACACGCCAGGCACTGCTTTTAGTGCTGGGCATCTATTAACTCAGCTGTTCTTCATAACAACTCTACCAAGGAAATACTATTATCCTCATTTTACAGATAAGAATACTGAGGCACTGAAATAACTCGCCCAGGGTCCCACAGTTAATAAGTGGCTGGACATTCGGGCTCCGGAGCCCACGCAGCTGATGACTGTGTCACGCTGCCTCTTGTGCTCATTGCACATTACACAATGTCACATTATGCAACCATTAAAATGACAGAAGCAAGCTTACTGATTTGGAAAGATCGCCATGATATACTTCAGTTTTCAAAAGCAGATAGCAAAACCAAGTCTGCCATAAAATCCTATTTTTAAATCTATCCACAAACATACACATACACTGCAAAAATCATGGAAGAACACACCTCACAAATGTAACAGTGATCACTTCCTGATTATGACTGAGGTCTGTTCTCTCTGTGCGTGTCTGTTTCCCACTTTGTCCTTTCAGAGCGGCGTGCTTATTTCATTCTACGGTTCATGAATTACAGAGGAGGGAAGAAACCTTGCACAAAAAGGGTGTTCAAACTGGAGTCCTGGCTGCTGAGCTATGGCAGCAGATGGTTCTATCTTGTTTTGGAGCCTGAATTCTAGCCCATTATTTATCACGAAATGTCTGCCCAGCTCAATTCCACAGACAACAAGAGAAAGTTCTGGCCCATGGAGTCAGGGAGAGCTTGGGAGAGGGCAGCCCACGCCCACCCAAGCCCTCTGAGAGGCACGCGCCATCCCGACAGCACTGGGGGGTGGGAAGGCAATCATCTCGGTACCGGCCCCCCACCCCCCACCTCCTCAGCGGGTGTATGATGCCTTTTTATTTCCTGTAATCCTGATGCTCTGGACAGCAGGGGCCTTGGTGCTTCTGGAGAGGACTAGCCCTTCCCAGGACTAGCCAATAGTCAAGACTCACTCTCGGGCAAGCCAGTCAATCCAGAGCCCACACCCCAAACACCTCCTTCATCGGGCTTTTCTCTCCAGGCCACCATCCACCTGTCCTAATCACCCCACGACCAGATACCAGACAACCAATGATGACCCTGTGCCCCAGAACCCACTGGACTTACTCAAACTAGCCACTCCTAGACCTGCATACACTGCCCTGCCTGGCCTTTCCGGCAGAAACCATGTTCTCCTCCGGCCCCCTCTGCTTCCCGACTGACCCTGGGACTTCCCCATGTGGCCCTGCATGGCCCCTCCTCTCGGGAACTATAAGTAACAAACTATCTTTTCAATGGCAGCCATTCCCTGGTCCACTGGCCTCAACATAAGCAAGTCATGATAAAGTGGGCATTTTACAACAGCAGTCTGCACCTCCACTCTGGTAAGGAAAGGAGGCATCTAGGGACCAGTGAGTCCTCCTCACCCTCGCCAAGGCTGAAATCACCCCTGAGGTGCTCTGGGAGCTTACGCTGAGGATCACACACACCTGCTCTCAGTTACTTGGAAGTCTGCGCTGGCCTAGAGTCACAGGCTATATCTCCAACCCACATTGCACCTCCCTCTGGAGGCAGCCGCCGAGCTCCCACAGCCCGCCTCTGCTCCATCGGGACACTCACTGCACCACGGCACGGGGCTCCACGGGGCTCAGGGTGTCATACACCATGACCAGGTCACTGCCACGGTCATCACAGGGTGCGACATCAAAGCTGCGGAAGGTGAGGCTCAGCACGAACTCGGCGTCCCCCCGCAGGGTCCACTGGCAGCGGGCCCGAGCCGGGTACGGGCTGTCAGGAAAGCCAGGCGTGGTGAAGCGGGTTACCTCCCCACCGCGGGCATGCAGGGCGAAATTGCAGCTGTCTGTGTGGGAGACGGAGAGGGCAGAGCCGGTAGGGGTGAGCAACCCAGAGCCCACCTGGGGGTGCACCCACGGATATATGCCAGGCTGCCCTCGACCCAGAAGAGACAGAAGAGGGGGCTTCCCATGGCTTGGGACAGGTGGGGGGATATGTATGCCTTTTGGGGACTCCCTTGACTGAAAGGGCATCTGGCCACATCTACCTTCTCTGGGAGGAGGGCATACTTACTGTCCTGGGTGGTCTGCATTGTTCTGGGGTCAGTGGCTGAAGAACAAGAGGGAAAACAAAGTACTTACTACTGTGGTCAATTTCCTTCCTCCTGCTTCCTTATTCCCCTAAAGGGAGGTGCCCAGCCGACAGGCAGTCTTCTCTTCCATGCACTGGCTCTGGCATGCTGCCCTCCCACAACCATCCAGGGCCTGGCCCTGCTCCACAGAAGCCTGGTCCCACAAATGCCCACCCCCCGCATCCCTGTACTCACGGAAGGCAATCACCGAGGTCAGCACGAAGGAGTTGAGGGCGCGGGCACGGGGCGGCACCGTGACCACACGCTCCTTTGCCATGGCGCTCTCAGCCTCCTCCACCAGATCCTTGGGGATGCTGAACTCGGACCAGTAGTAGGCGATGACGCTGCCCTCGCTGTGGGGAGGGGGTGAGCCTGAGGCACAGGTGGACGCTGAGCACCCCCCACACCAGATGCTAGGTATAGATGAGATGGCTCAGGCTCCCCAAGAGACCTTCCTCCAGGCAGGGCCTATCCCAGATTCTTCTATGCTTGCCCACCTTTTGATCTTCTAAGCAAGAGATCTTGCCTTTGTACCCCCTACTCTCACAGCCTCACACCAATCAGACGTGTTCTGGGGCCAGCTCAAGTTTGGGAGTCAGAAAGCAGCCTGGATTGTGGACCGTCAATTCTACACTAGCTTGGGCGCATTTAGTATCAAACTCTAGAGTCTGTGTCCTCATCTCTGAAAGAGAGCATGAATGCCACCCACCACATAACATTCATAAAGATTAAATCGGGGGCACCTGGCTGGCTCAGTCAGAAGAGCACATGAGTGGGGCACCTGGGTGGCCCGGTTGTTTAAAGTGTCCAACTCTTCATTTCAGCTCAAGTCATGATCTTATAGTTCGAAAAACAAGCCCTGAATCAGCACCGGGCTCTGTGCTAACAGCACGGAGCCTGCTTGGGATTCTCTCCCTCAGCCTCTCTTTCTGCCCCTCCCCGCTCCCACTCACTTGCTCACTCTCTCTCAAAAAAAATAAACATTTAGAAAACATTTTAAAAAGTGCACATGACTCTTGATCTCAGGGTTGTGAGTTCGAGCCCCACACTGGACACAGAGATTACTTAAGTAAATAAATCAGGTTTTAAATAAAGTAAAGATTAGATTAAACTAACAAAATCAAAAGTACATTTGAGATAAAGTCTATATAAAAAAATTTTTTTTTAAATTTATTTCTGAAAGAGAGAGAAAGAAAGAGAGTAGGGGAGGGTCAGAGAGAGAGGGAGACTCAGAATCCAAAACAGACTCCAGGCTCTGACCTAGCTGTCAGCATAGAGCCCGATGCGGGGCTCGAACCCATGAACCGTGAGATCACGACCTGAACCAAAGTCAGACTGAGCCACTCAGGTGCCCCGATAAAGTCTATTTTTAGAACAGTATGTTGAAGGCTGCCCAAGCAAGGAAAATATGGAGACTCACTGAAGCCTTCCAAACCCAAATTTGGAAACGTAACAAACGATCATCACCATCACTGAGAGGCTGACATGGCGGACACACCGCACCTGCTTCACCTGTGGCATCCCGGAGACACTCCTATGGAGGCTACCCCTGCCCTGGAGACAGCAGAACTCAGCGGGCTACCTCATCACCCTGCAGGCTGGGAGCTCTCTGTCCACATACCACATGGCACCGGTCCCACCCAGCCTTCTCCCCAGCACCCACCTGAAGGCAGTCACAGACGACTCCTTGTGGTAGGGGCCCAGGGCCGGCACCCCACTGTACAACAGCTTCAGCTGAGGGAAGGAGGGAATGCTCACGGCAGGCCAGAGAACAGCAACAGCCCCCTGCCCAAGCCCGTGCCTTTCCCTCCCTCCTGGGACCCACAGGCCAGCCCAGGGACCCGGGAGTGACGGGAGCAGTGTCCTTTCAGCCTGGGAGAGGGTGGGAGTGCTGGGGCAGACTGCGGGGACAGGGCTTCCTGCCCAGGGACTAGACTCACCGCTTCCTTCACCTTGCTGGCCAGGTTTGCAAACTCTGTGGAGTTGGAGTTCTCATAGGCATCCAGAAAGTTCTCGTTTGTGATCCTCAGGTAGCCATTGAAGACCTTCTGAACCCGCACGTTCCGGTCTATGGGAGAACAGAGAAGGAAGGTGATCAGAGGAATAGACACCATTATGCTACCCCTGCCCCCCATGTCTTCAAGTTGCCCTCAGCAACCCTGGGAGAGTGAATGCCAGGAGGAGCCAATGGAGGCATGAGCCTGCAGGCCAACACTCCTCCCGTACGGCTTAGAAGAGCCAGGGGGGCCAGAGCCCTGGACCCTTCCTGACCTACCCCCAGCTGCACCTCCAGTCTCTCCCTCATGCCCACAATAGGTGGCCCCTGTGTCTGTCCACTGAAAGAAGAGGTGCAGCCACCCCCTCCCCCACCCCCGCCACCATCACTCTCCCCGGAGCCAACCCCTGGCTATACTCACACTGGAAGTGCCACACCAGGAAACAAGTCATGAGAGAAAGCAAGAAGACGCCGACCAGCACGGCCACCAGCACCACCCAACGCTTCGGGCCACGCTTCTCAACCTTCTTGGTGTTGTTGACTGGCAGGAACTCCACGCCTTCCTCAATGCCATTCATGCTCTGAACAGAGAAGTGAGATGCAGCTCAGAAACTCTCTCACCTTAACCGCCTCCCCAGCCCTTCTCCGGGAAGAATATTTACACTTTGTAAGATCCAGCTTGGGGCAAAAAGTGAGGAGAAATGAGAAGTGGCCTTCCCATCCATGTATCCCAGTGTCCGGGCAGCGCCACGCACGTATTGCTCAAGAATTGATAGTTTAAATGAAAATGAAACAAACAGGCTGTCTAAAGCCAGTCACTGAGACTCTCCACTTAAATGAATCATCTCTGATGCAGGTAGATGCCCACGTGTGGGGAGCACGGGCCAAGCCCAGGGCCGATTGGCCATCACAGGGTCTCTGTGTGAGCTTCTAGAAGCAGCCCCTCCTCCGGCTGACACAGCCCTGGGGCCGGGGCACAGGGGGACCCTGCCAGATTCAGTCCCCACTGAGCACAGGGGGCCAGGAGCCTATGGGCAGCACGGAACCCGTACACTCTACCCAGTGTCCTTGCTCTGCCAGTGTTTAACCAGCCCAAAGTAAAAAGGCAGTAAACCTGGGCGGCCCTGCCATGCCACTGTGGAACAAGCCACTCTGTTTCTCGCGTTGGTGTCCCAGGCGGAATCTCAAGGTGACATGAGGCCAGGTCTCTACTGGAATCCACGCCCAAGCGCGCCCCAGAGCCGGGAAAGCAAACAAAACTCCCAACAAACAGGACGGCAGCTACCCCTGTTCCTCCCAGTCAGGGTAGGACTTCCTATCCAGGAAGAGAGCGGCATGAATAATACGACAGGCGGGGTGTCCCAGGTGGGGTGTCCATGACAGGCGGAGTGTCTACGGGCGCCTAATGACAGAGAGGCAAACTCTTCTGCCCTGTAACATACACTTTGTCTGCCCTAAATCCCAGAGGGGAGCTCTGCCCTTTCAGACCCACTCCAAAAAGGGTTTGTAATAAAAGCAATAGCCCCCAAATTCCATAGATGTGGCCATTTTAACAGTTTCCAGATGTGGTTCTTCTGGTGTTTGCTTCATACTCCTGATGTACTTGAACTGACATTTCTTGATTTGTTACATTTGAACATCACCTGTTAACCTCACAATTATAAAAGAGTCTCCCGAGGCAAACCATGAGAGACTCTTGAATGCTGACAAAAACTGAGGACTGATGGATGTAGGGGGGAGGGGGATGGGCATGGAGGAGGACACTTGTGGGGATGAGCACTGGGTGTTATGTGGAAACTAATTTGACAATAAACTATTTGTAAAAAAATTTAAACAAAAATAAAAAAATAAAAGAGTCTCCCCACTCCTGACATGTTTGGATGCTTATATTTCTACTTTAGACCCTTACTTGGTTATTTTTGCAACTTTAATACTGCATACAGAAACACCCCATAGCTAACCCTGCCTTGGTAATCATATTGCAATAAATAAATGAATCAAATCAACCTGTTCTATACCTTAAATTTACACAATGTTCTATATCAGTTAACTCTCAATAAAATAAAATTTTAAAAAGGAAAGAAACACATTCCAGAGACAACTGCTTAAAATGCTTTCATACGCTGCTTATTCTGGGATTTATCTACGTATTTCTAAATAATATGCAAATACCACTATCTCTTGATTCATCTCTTTAAAATACAATCATCTGACTTCCCATTATGATAATGTGAATTTTAATATACTTCCTTCTTTTTGTCTCACCCATCTTCCCAAAAGCTATACTAAAAAGTTTTTTTTTTTGTATAACATACTCTATATTTTCATGACACTTGACCCTTAAACAACATGGAAGGCTAGGGGTACCCACCCACCACTAAGTCAAAATCCCACATGTAACTTTTTTTTTTAATGTTTTATTTATTTCTAGGAGAGAGAGAGAGACAGCATGAGCAGGGGAAGATCAGACTGAAACAGGCTCCAGGCTCTGAGCTGGCAGCACAGAGCCCGACACGGGACTCGAACCCACGAAACGCAAGATCATGACCTAAGCAAAAGTCGGACGCTTAACCGACTAAGCCACCCAGGCGCCCCACCCACATGTAACTTTTGACTCCCCCAAAACTAAATTACAGCCTACTGCTGACCAGAAGACTTGCTGTTCAGCACACATTCTGTGTGTTATATGCATTATATACTGTATTCTTACAATAAAGTAAGCTAGAAGACATTGACTGTTAAGAAAATCATAGGATAAAATACATTTACAGTACTATACTGTATTTATCAAAAAAAAAAAAACCCACATGTAAGTGGAACCACACAATTCAAACTTGGCGTTATTCAGAGGTCAACTGTATTAGTCTTTGAAAATACAGACTTTTCTGTAGTCTGTACAGAAACAGACTGGGGCACCTGGGTGGCTCAGTCGGTTGTGCCTCTTACTTCAACTCAGGTCATGATCTCAAGACTCATGAATTCGAGCTCTGCTTCGGGTTCTGTGCTGACAGCTCGGAGTCTGGAGCCTGTTTCCGATTCTGTGTCTCCCTCGTCCTCTGCCCCTCCCCAAATCATGCTTTGTCTCTCTCTCCTTCAAAAATAAACATTAAAAAAAATTTTTTTTAAATATTATTCACTATTGTTTTCTTCTCAATACAACTAATTTGTTTTTCCTGCTGCCAAATTCATTTACGTGGGTTTCTTTTCAGCTGAAAGAAATCTTTCTTTATAATCTAAATGCTCTGTAATACTCTTCTAATCTTTTATATATAGAGAGTCTAACAAATACCCTCTTACTTCATTTTTTTCCTGGAAGCTTCCTTTTTAGAGCCCTCTGTCCTTTCCCATAGCTGCTGTCTGGAACTTCCTTCCTTAATATCTTAATACTCTGGGAATTTCCTTCCTCTCGCTCTTGTCTTATAACCCCTATTTCCTGGATTCCATATCTTCATCTTTCCTGGCTTACTTCATTTTGGTGGGACACATACTTAGTAGCTTCCAAAGAGGGAAAAATTTTTTAAGACTTTGCATTTTCTGGAAGTATATTCTCTCTGTACTCATATTTGTTGATAGTTCAGCTGGATACAGAACTATAGGTTTCAAATAATTTTCACTTAAAATTCTGAAAGCTCCATTGTCTTTCAGCTTCTAATTTTGCTTTAGAGAAATAAGATAACAGTACATGTCTATTATTTCTTATTCACAATTTGTTATCGTTCTCTGAAAGCTTTGAGGATTACTTTGAATTGGGTCTTTAGATTTCAGTATGCTGAGCTTTCCACCTGCTCTTTGAATTTGGAAATTCATATCTTTCAGTCTGGGAAACTTTCTTGTTACAGGCATACCTTGTTGTGCTTTCTTTACTTCACTTAACAGATAATGCATCTTTTACAAATTGAAGGTTTGTGGCAACCCTGTGTTGAGCAACATTTATCGGTGCCATTTTTCCGAAAGCATTTGCTAACTTCACGTCTCTGTACTACATTTTGCTAATTCTCAAAATATTTCAAACTTTTTCATTATTATTATATCTGTTATGATGATCTGTAACCAGTGATTATGACTGAAATCTCAGATGATGTTTGACATTTTTTAGTAATAAAGTATTTTTTTAGGTTTATTTATTCTGTGAGAGAGAGAGACCACATGCATGAGCAAGGTGGGACAGAGAGAGAGAGAGAGAGAGAGAGAGAGAGAATTCAATCAGGCTCCACACTGTCAGTGCAGAGCCTGACACAGGGCTCAAACCCATGAATTGTAGGACCATGAATTGAGCTGAATCAAGAGTCAGATGCTTAATCAAGTCACTCATGCACCCCAGTAATAAAGTATTTTTAAATCAAAGTACTTATATTGTTTTTAACTTTTTTAATGTTTGTTCATTTTTTGAGAGAGAAAAAGACACAGCATGAGTTGGGGAGGAACAGAGAGACAGGAGAGAGAATATCTCAGGTAGGTTCCAGGCTTGTCACTACAGAGCCATATGTGGGGCTCAAACCCACGAAACGGTGAGATCATGACCTGAGCCGAGATCAACAGTCAGACGCTTAACTGACTGAGCCACCCAGATGACCCTATACATAGTTTTTTAGACATAATGCTATTTCACACTTAATAGACTACAATACAGTGTAAACATAACTTTTATATGCACAGAGAAACCAAAAAATTCATTTAACTTGCTTTATTGTGATATCTGTTTTTTTGCAGTGATCTGGAACTGAACCCACAGTATCTCCAAGGTATTATTTCTTTTTTTTTTTTTTAATTTTTTTTAATGTTTTATTTATTTCTAGGAGAGAGAGAGAGAGAGACAACGTGAGCAGGGGAGGGTCAGAGAGAGAGGGAGTCACAGGCTGAAACAGGCTCCAGGCTCTGAGCTGGCAGTCAGCACACAGAGCCCGACGTGGGGCTCGAACCCATGAACCGTGAGATCATGACCTGAGCGAAAGTCGGACGCTTAACCGACTAAGCCACCCAGGCGCCCCTCCAAGGTATTATTTCTTAAACTCTGTCTTCCCCTTCTTTTTCGCTAGTCTTTCTGCAATTCCTATTACATTGATTTTCTACTTACAGTTTCTCTGCTATTATCCATCTCATTGGTTTTTTTTTTTTAAAGTAATCTCTACACCCAACATGGGGCTCAAACTCATGACCCTGAGATCAAGAGTCATATGCTCTACCAATTAAGCCACCCAGATACCCACATCTCATTGTTTTGCAACTTCTCTAACTGAATTTTTCATTTCTGCTGTTAACTAATTTCCAAAAATTCTTTTTTTTGATCCCTGAATTTTGGATGCAAAATCTTCCCATCTTTTCCCTGTTTTTTGACTCTCTCTTTCATGTTGAAGGTTTTCCTCAAATGCTTCAAGATGATTGGTTGTTCATTCATATTTAGGAATGAGGTCCTAAATGCAGTTTGGAAGCATGGTTTGCCACAAGTGGCTTCACTGTGGGCTACAATTCAATTAAATGGCTAGCCAGATTTTTTTTGTGTGTGTTGTTTTTTGTTTGTTTGTTTGTTTGTTTTTGTTTTGAATGTTTTTTATTTATTTCTAGGAGAGAGAGAGAGACAGCGTGAGCAGGGGAGGGTCAGAGAGAGAGGAGTCACAGACTGAAACAGGCTCCAGGCTCTGAGCTGGCAGTCAGCACAGAGCCCGACGCGGGGCTCGAACCCACGAACCGCGAGATCATTACCTAAGCGAAAGTCGGACGCTTAACCGACTAAGCCACCCAGGCGCCCCTAGCCAGATTTTTTTTTTACTGCCACTCCCAACTGTTAGGCTATGTTTATCTTTTCTTTTTAAAAAAAATTTTTTTAATGTTTTATTTATTTCTTAGAGAGAGAGACAGCGTGAGCAGGGGAGGGTTGGAGAGAGAGACACACACAGAATCTGAAGCAGGCTCCAGACTCTGAGCTAGCTGTCAGCACAGAGCCCGACGCGTGGCTCAAACCCATGAACCATGAGATCATGACCTGAGCCAAAGTCGGACACTTAAGCGACTAAGCCACCCAGGCGCCCCTGTGTTTATCTTTTCTATGGGATGGTTTAGTTGCTCCAGGGAATAATTTTCTAATCTCTTGGATACACTGATTTAAACCCAGCCACTAGCATTCTGGAACATGTGAGAGAATAAATCTTTGGCTATTTTTCATTCCTCACTACAGCCTTCCTCTGCACCTAGTGTTCTCAAGTCTAAAGAAATCAATTTCCCACCCCTTATGGAGGACTCGTGAGACAGGGGTATCTTTGTTTGGGACTGAAGCGGGGATCTGGGGATTTCTAATTTGGCCTGAGCCAAATTCTTGCACTTGGTAGAGGACATTATCAAAGACTGTAAAAATATTTCCAAGAGCTAAAGAGAGGCACATATCTTTACATTCAAAGGGTTCACTGAATGGTAAGAAAGAGAAATGAAAAAGCATACTCAACTAAATATATCATGATAGAATACAGGATAAAGGAGATCCTTTACATCTCTACATGGCATATCCCCCCTCTCTCATATTTTACATTTCTTTGTTATTTGGTTCTATTCTGGGATTTTTTAAAACTTACTCTTGTGAACCTTTTATGGAATTTTAAAAATAACTTCACTTGCATATAATTGACATAAAATAAATGTATTTAAAGTGTACAATTTTTGGCATAAATAAACACCTATGAAACCATCACAACAATCAAGAAAATGAACACATTGGTCACCTTCAAAAGTTTCCTCTTGGCTCTTCCCTCCCTCCCATTCCTCCGTGATTGCCTTTCCAGTCCCAAAGCAACCACTTACCTGCTTCCTATCAGTAAAGACTAGTATGCTGTTTCTAAAACTTTATATAAATGGAATTACAGAGCATGTACTCTTTATTGTCTGGCTTCTTTTACTCAACACAATATTTTGAGATTCATCCATGATATTAAGTTTTTAATGTTAATAGTACATTCTTTTCTATTCTTGAGAAATATCCCGTTATATGAATATACAACAATTTGCTTACTTATTCACCTGCTGATGAACATTTCGGTTGTTTCCGATTTGAGACTATTACAAATAAAGCAGCTATACCCATTCCTGTACAAATCCTTGTACTGGCATATGCTTTCATTTCCCTTGAATAGATACCTATGGGTGGAATAGCAGGTTTGTATGACAGGTGTATTTTTAACTTTTTAAGAAGCTGCCAAACTGTTTCCCAAAGGGACTGTATCATTTTACATTCCCATCAGCAATATATGAGGACTTTCATTGTCCATGACCTACCCAACATTTGGTATGGTTAATCTTTTTCAGTTTAGCCATTCTAACAGATGTATAGTGGCGTCTCATATGGTCTTAAGTTGCTTTTCCCTAATGACCAATGATGTTGAATCTTTTCATGTGCTTAATTGCCATCTGTTTATCTTCTATGGTGAAGTGTCTTTTCAAATCTTTTCCCTAGTTTTTTTTACATTCGTTTCCTTATCTTCATATTACTGAGTATTGAGTGTTCTTTATATTCTAGATACAAGTCTTTTAACAAATACAGAATTTGCAAAGATTTTTTCCTAATCTGTGGCTTGTATTTTCACTCTCTTAACAGGGTGTTTTGAAGAACAGAAGTTTTTCATTTTGGTGAAGTTCAATTTGTCACCCTTTTCTTTTATGGATTGTGACTTTGGTGTTGTATGGAAGAAATCTTGGCCTGACCCAAAACAACAAAGATCTCCTATGTTTTTGCTATGGTTTCTTCCAAGAGTTTTACAGTTTACATTTGGGCCTATGATCCATTTTGAACTAAAACAGGTTTTTTTAGATGGGGGCACCTGAGTGGCTCAGTCAGGTAAGCCTCCAACTCTTGATTTTGGCGCACATCATAACCTCATGTTTTGTGAGTTCTGTTAGTGCAGAGCCTGTTTGGGATTCTCTGTCTCCCTGTTTTTCTGCTTCTGTCTCTCTCTTTCTCTCAAAAATAAATAAATAAACATGTTTTTAAAAATGCTTTTATATGGTGCAAGGTATAGATGAAAGTTCTCTTTCTTTTTCTTTCTTTGTTTAATTGTTCCACTATTGGAATTATATTTGTTGCACAGACCATCCTTTTTCTACTGAACCGGCTTTTCACCTTTTTCCAAACCAGTTGTCCAAGAAGTGCCTGGTTGGCTCATTTGGTGCAACATACAACTCTTGATCTCAGGGTCGTGAGTTCAAGCCCCATGCTGGGGATGGAGCTTACATTAAAAAAAAAAAAAATTTTTTTTTCAATCAGTTGTCCACATATCTATGGGCCTATTTCCAGACTCCATTCTGTTCCATTGGTCTCTTTGTCTATCTTTATGCTAATATCATACTGTCTTCATTACTGTAGATTTGTAAGTCAAAAAAAGCTATTGAAATACTAAGTGAGTTTAGCCAGGTTGCAGGATACAAGATTAATATATAGAAATCAATTGTATTTCTATATATTATCAACTACCAATTGGAAATTTAAAAAATAACTTACATGCCATTTACAATAACATCAACAATATGAAATACTTAGGGGGCGAATCTGACAAGAGACACACAGAATCCTGTATGGTAACAAATACAAAACACTGCTGAGAGAAATTTTAAAAGACTTAAATAAATCAAGCAAGACCCCATGTTCATGGATTGGAAGACTTAATATAGTTGTCTATTCATCAAATTTGTCTAGAGATTCAATATAATCTTGATCAACATGTCAGTAGGCTTTTTGGAGAAACTCATGAATTGCTTCTGAAAATCATACAGAAATGCAAAAGACTCTGAATAAAAAGAACAAAACCGGAGGGCCAATGTCACTGGATCTCAAGCCTTATTATAAAGGAAGTGAATCTTTTATTTCAAAAATCATATACAGTATTTCATTTCCAAGAGTGATGTTTTATTCTTTGATGGTTACTTTTTTATTTTTTTAAGAGAGTGAGTGCAAGCAGAGAGAGAGAGAGGGAGGGAGGGAGGGAGGGAAGGAGGGAGGGAGAAAGAGATAGAGAATTCCAAGTAGGCTCCACACCCAGTGAAGAATCCAAAGCAAGGCTCAATCCCACGACCGTGGGATCAAGACCAGAGTCGAAATCAAGAGTCAGACACTGAACAAACTGAGCCACTTAGGAGACTCATGATGGTTACTTTTTAGAGCAGGCTTTTCTTATTTTATGAATTCACTACCTTCTTGCTCTTTCTTAGGATAATAACTAGATTTTTTTACATTCAGAACTTTGTCTTTGCCTTTCTCTTTCAAGATGTAGATTAAATGTCCCATGGTCCTTGGTTGTCTAATAATCATGTTTAAAAATGAAAAAGTAGTAAGGTTTTAGCTAGATTCTCGGGATAGAGTGTGTGTATGTTTACATGTGTTAGATGAAATGTAACAAAATATCGCTTATTTAGTTTATTTTCAGGGCACAGGGTGGCTCAGTCCGTTGAGCGTCTGACTCTCGATTTTGGCTCAGGTCATGATCTCAGGATTGTAGGATTGAGCCTCGAGCAATCATTCATGACTGGTGCCATCACTCACATTTTATAGATAAGGCAGGGAGAGGTGATGACTGCAAGGTCACAAAGCTACCTGGCAGCAGACCCAGATTTGATCCTGGTTTTCTGCATCCTAATGTGATCAGCTCCAGGAACTCAGGGAGCAGGTAGTACAGGAACTGGAAAGCAAGCTCCTTGGGAAGGGGAAAGTGGCTGACGTCATGGACAGTGGACTCCAGGGGCCATCCCCAGCCTTGCTGCGGAACAAGGATGTCAGCATGGGAATGGGCTCAATGGCAGGTTATCCCTGCATGGGAATTCTGGGGCTCCCTTCAGCCCAGAAATGCTGTGTAATCAGTAACTAGACTGCTTCTTTTTATAACCCTACCCTCAGCTCCATTTTTAGGCATATTAAAGATCATACTTGCCTAACCCAGTCACTTTACTGATAAGGAAACTGAGGCTGACAGAGAGGGAGTGACCTGTCCAAAGTCACAAAGGCAGTGAAGTCAGTAAAGCAGCAAAGCCAAGAGGAGAACCACACCCTTCCAAGCCTACCTGGGGTTTCAGACAAGCACGTGCTCCATGAGCCTCCAGAGGAGGAGGTGCTCCCACCCACCAGGTCCTAACTGCTTACACAACCATCTCTGCACATAATAATCTCTCTCTGCAGGACCATAAAGCCAATGGAAGACAAAATATGCCAGTGCCTGCTTCTGCCTCTCCTTCCTCTTTCATAAAAGTAAACACATGAGCAGGTGCACATAAAAACTCAAGGCTGTGAAGCCAGGTGCTTGCTTATCATGAACAGAGATAGAGGCCGTGTAACTCCTGAAGCCAATTCCCACCAGCCAGCTCAAGTTAGATCGTGACCAGAGTCCCTAGAAACACAGCATGGCTCAAAGCCAGCTCAGACCAGGGCGCAAGGATGGCTTCTCCAGGACAGATGCACATAAAGGGGCACACACACAATGAAAGCCCTGAAAGGCTGAAGGGGGAGACCCCAGGGGACAGGCTGCAGGGACAAATCAGATTATCACCACTCCTATCCACTTCCTGGAGGGAGATAGGGAGTACAATCCAGAGATCCAGGAGGATCTTACATACATCTCCGGTATAAGCCCTGGAGACTATCTACTTTCTGTTGTTTTAAGCACACAAGTCCAGTGATACATATTCTCCCCAAGGCCAGTGACTGTCCAAAAACAATGACTTCTAGACACTATTTAATGATATTTGAAAGACTCTTACAGTCACCGGACTACCATCAAGTAAAAAACTCACCAGAACTGAAAGCGAAATTGGTAAGCAAGCAAAACTTGGTGTCCAAGTCAACCAAAAAACTCCTTCCACTCGAAAGAAACCCTCTCCTGGGTCGCTTGTCACCAACTCCAAATCTCCAGGGACCCCTTCCATTGACTCCAAGGACCAGCAAACCCAAAGCCAGAATTTGTCATTGGTAGCTCAGAATGTGGTCTTCACTAGAGAAAAGCAACTCGTAAGTGTTTACATTTATAAACAGCAAAAATATTATTGACTATCCAAACGACTACACAAGATTTTAATCAGAGCAGATGAGAAAAAAGTCAATCTTCATGGCAGACTTTTTTTTTTTTTTTTTTAAGATTGTTCCTCATCTGGCTATGGCAGAGTGTGACCTGATGAGAAAGCAGGGGATGAAACTGAACACTGAAGAAGGCACTCAGAACCTTGGGATGGCATCGCACAACAACTGGTAACCTGCTTCTGCCCTTGAAGATCCAGATCAAGGGGCAGAGGTGACCTTACCGGCTGGAGACACAGGCGTTTGACTTAAACCCGAGATAAGGACAAGGGTGGCTGGCTGCATGTGCCACTCACGGTGACCAGCACAGAGAAGCTACCTGATTTGTTTATCACAGGATGACTAAAGGGACAATGAGAAGGGAAAGAAAGCCCACATCGGAATCCTCCACCCACTCACCAACCTGGGGTAATTGATCCCACGGAAGCCAGAGTCTCAAGAAACCCACAAGAAGCTACAGTTCCCGTGATCATACCACCCCAGTATTTCCCAGATTTGTCAGGTCATGAAAAAGTATAAAAGAATAAAATAAAACAAACACAATGCTTGCTCAGCATCTAGATTCCCAAGCTTCTCGCCCTGGAGATTCTGATACTGCACGTCAGGGGCAGGGCCCTGGGACCTGGAAGTTTAACGAGACCCTCCAGTTAATCTTAGTAACCTGCCGGCCGGAGAACGGCCACTACCGTTTCCCAGAGGCTGCCTGCCTGGCTCGCCCACTTCCCATTGCCAGGAGAGGAACCAGCTAGGTTCAGTTCCACCCATCCTATTTTAAGCAACCGCCTGGATGCAAGGAGCCTGCTGTGCGGGGTTGCACTTTGCTTCTCGCCCTGGGACCCTCCCATGATAGGATATAAGCATTGCCCCAAAGTCCCCGAGACTGCCACCAGAGCTCCTCAAAGACACACACTCCCAGCCGAGGCCTGGCCAGCTGGCAGTGGACCCCCTAAACCCTTCCTGTTTTGGTGCCCAACCCTCACTCCCTTGCCCTTTGACCCTGTCCCTGTCTTCAGCTGCCCCACCAGAAGCAGCTGCTGGGAAATGGGTGGGGCTTCGGGGCCCTAAGGTGGGTCCAGAATAACCTGTGGGTCTGTGACCCCCAAGCCAACTAGAGGAGCGGACAGCTGACACGCACCAACAATTTGTACTGGAGGAAGTAAATCACAACTCTGCACACCTGGTCAGAGCAGAAAGGAAAGTCCCCAGGGGGCTGACTCAGCCACCGTGGGCGCTCTGTCAGCACAGAAACTCGGTAGGTCTCTAACAGCCAGTATCGAGCTACTGCAATTCCACGCCACGTCCCTTTCCCAGCAGGGGGTGGGTGAGTATCATCTAGGTTAGGGGTCAGGCCTGAGAACCCTGGACTACTGGGGCAAATATTTCTCACTGTGCCTCAGTTTCCCCCTCTAGAAAGTGCCCCTTTACAGCCTTCTAAGTAGAGGTGTTACAAAATATAATTAGCTGATCCCTGCTAATGACAGAGGCCTACCTACAATTTTCATTTCTCCACCCGCCGTCCAGCTACCTGCTTAAAGCGACCAAGGCCCATTCTTCCCTCTGGGATGGTGGAACAGCTGAGTTCAAGTTCAAGCGTTAAAATGAATCCAAAAAGCCTGGACAGTACAAGTCTATTGTGTAGCCTCAAAGGTAGCCCAGGTGCCCTGCCCTCTCGGCACTCTCCCCTAACCACCAGCACTAGGGAGGGCCTCCTGCTCCTGACTGGGGCCCTGTCCCTCCCTTCCCTTCCCTTCCCCTCTTCTGAGGAAGGCAGGGACTGGCCTGGGGGAGAGAAGAAACCCCTCCCAGGGACCTCTGCACCTGCTCACAGCCCAGAGGCAACTCACCTACCAAAGCCATGGAGTCTGCCTTCCTCTTACATTCTAGGCCTCGTCTGTACTCCATGTTTCTGGCCATTTCCAAAACATGTTTTAAAATGTTAAAATCCATTTCAAATACAATGTTTTGCAGAACCTCAAAATAACGAAACAATAAACAGACTGGCTGAAGTAGCCTCAGGACCCAGAGGGTGTCCAGACTATCCTTGAAACACTGCTCTCGAGGACTGTGACAGGTTTCCAAACCACAGTCTTCCTGGGTGGCTGTCAGAAAGGGGCCAAAGCCCACAGAGGCTCTGGGGATGCCCCGACAGTTCCCAGGGCTCTCACCCCCATCGTCTCCCTGCCTCACAGCTCAGGGAGGGACAGAGAGGCCACCAGAAACATATTCGTGATTTCTGTGCACCTTTGTGCATTTAAAAAAAAATTTTTTTTATGTTTTATTTATTTCCGAGAGAGAGAGAGAGAGATAGCATGAACAGGGGAGGGTCAGAGAGAGGGAGATATAGAATCTGAAGCAGGCTCCAGGCTCTGAGCTGTCAGCACAGGGCCCAATGCAGGACTCGAACCCACGAACCGTGAGATCATGACCTGAGCTGAAGTCAGACGCTAAACTCAGACGCCCCACCTTTGTGCATTTTTAATACAGATTATCTCTGATGCCTATAAATAGGTTTCATTTCCAGATGAGGACATGCATAAGGGAGGGTCACATCAAAACCCCAGATAGCTATAAAGTGGCAGGCAGAATTCCAGGCTCCAAAGCCAGTGTTCTCAGGAACATCTGCTGCCTCTCAGGGGATCAGCTATCACCCCTTCTCACACAGAGTGGCAGACAAGCACACTGAAGTTGAGAGAGTAACTGCCTTAAAGAACATTCTATAAAACTCTACCTATGACACAATATGCTTCCGGGCCCCGAGAGGCAGGAGGGCTTGACAGACACGGCCTACGGATTCCTACCCCTCCAACACTGATCTAGGGGTGCTGCCTTCCCCGTCCCGACCTTGCCCCCAGCCAGGAGGCCTCCAACTTTCATCCTGCACACTCAGGTCACCTTTACTGCTCTGCTCTCCTTTACCGCTTACCAAACCCACCCGCCCTTCAGAACGCAGCTCAAGGCTGTGCCCCTTCAGGAAACTTTCATGGACCACCTTAATTCACAGCATCTCCCTTAAGACCTGCACCACCCACTTGGCATCAATGATACCCTACTGCCACGCTAAGCAGACCAGGCAGTCCTAGGGCAACAGGGCAACCCAGTGTCTTCTTCACTCTGCTTCTCTTTCCAACCCTCTCTGTGAACCTGCCCAGAGGTAGCACTTGATTGGTAGGCTGACTGAGAAACTTCTCTTTCCACAGCCACACTTGGGTAGCCTACCCAGGGCAAGTCGGGCTAATCTCCCAGGTATCGGGGCCCAGGACAGTTTCCAGACTTGTATCCCCAATGTACCTCCGTCCACATGAGAATCCACATGAGAATGCTCCCAGCCCACATCCCAGGGCTCTGCCGACAGCACTACCTCCAGCCACACACAACCCCCCTGCCCCGCAAGCACCCTGGGGTCAGCCCTGGCCTGGCCACCTGCTACAGGCAGCCCCACCTAAGTTTCGACTCTCCCAGGCTCTTTGTCTCCTAGTTTTCAAGTACATATTCCCCCCAGGACTCAACATCTTTGTAATTCCAACCTGAAAATACCATCTCTGCTTCCAGATCACCGTGGGAAAGATCTCCAACAGCAGCCCCCACCCCTCCCTGGGCTCTTCGTTCCTCCAGAATTTTCCCCGGGGCTCCATCCTTATTCTCCTGAGATCCTCTTCCGGCCCCAGTCACGGGATTCAGGGAGCAGATGCATCTGCCGATGGCAACGGCACAACCCGAGATTACACCCGAAACTACACAAGAGAAACAAGCTGATTTCAAGGCTGATTTCACAGGCTGGTGCTTTTTCATTGACTGCATTTTTTTATGGAGATAACTGGGCTCACATGCAGTTGTAAGAAGTAACATGGAGAGATCCCGGGTACGCTTCGCTCAGTTTCCCCCAATGGTAACATCTTGTGAAATTCCATTATAATGCCACAACTGATCTAGATTTCTCATTTCACTGCTCATTCGTGTGCATATTAAGTTCCACATAACTGATCACCCGCGGCGCGGCGTAGGGACCTATATCAACCTGCACAGTCAACATGATGGCCAGTTGGGTTTCCAACACAAAGATCCCTCCCGCTGCTCTTTTGTAACCATACCCACCTCCTCCCTGCCCCCTCCCCACCGATCTATCCCTGTTCTAAAATTGTCCTTTCAAAAATGTTATATAAATGAATCACCCAGTATATAATCTTTTAAGACTGCTGGCTTCTTGGGGCGCCTGGGTGGCTTAGTCGGTTAAGCGTCCGACTTTCGCTTAGGTCATGATCTCGCGGTTCGTGGGTTCGAGCCCCGCGTCGGGCTCTGTGCTGGCTGCCAGCTCAGGGCCTGGAGCCTGTTTCAGTCTGTGATTCCCTCTCTCTCTGACCCTCCCCTGTTCACACTGTCTCTCTCTATCCTAGAAATAAATAAAAATATTAAAAAAAAAAAAAAAGACTCTTGGCTTCTTTCACTCAGCAACCTTCCCTGGAGAAGTATTTGAGTCACTGCATGCATCGAGAGTGTGTGCTTTTTATTGCTGAGTAGTATTCCATGGCACGCAGGCACAACAGTCTGTTTGACTGCTTTTCCATTACCCCTGCAAGGATCTTCAGGAGTTAGTGGGAAAGCCCAAGCTCACCCGCTTCCTGGAACTGACCTAGATCCCCCAAAGCCTCTGCTCAGTCATGTTAACAGAGCCATAAACCTAAGGGTCAGCGTGGATGAAAGGCCTGGATAAGCAAACAGGAAAGCACAGCCCGAGGGGAAGGCACCCGGAGGCCCTAATCCACACTCAGGAACCAGAATCCCAGGGGTATAAGCAGAAGGATAGGAAAGAGGTGAAAACTTGGGGAACGGAGTCCTTGGAATCACATTCCTAGAGCTGGGCCAAACCGTAGACATCAATCCATCTCCCACCCTTTAGTACCAGCCTTAGGAAGTGCTCCCACCACACCGGTGTGATCAGCATCACAATGACCTCTACACATTAGCATTGCACTAGAGCTGGGCTCAGGGCAGCTCCCAAAATACTCAAAAATACTAGAAATAATCCAAATCACCAATCAGAAATGGTGTTCTTGGAGTCTGCTCCTAATCTGGGGAACCGTGTTCCACTCGATTATTCGAACAATGTGTCTTCTCAACCTCTGGCCTATCTCATTCAACCTCACACTTCGCAATATCCCCATTAAGACAGCGGTGCCCAGAATGCAACAGCGTAATCCAAATGCGGACCAGCATGGTCTCCACAGGGGCTGTTTGTCAGCGACCTCCCTTACCCTGACGGCTCTATTTCCATTAATGCGTTCAATTCGTACATACAAATAATAATAAACACATGATACATTCACTTAATGAAAGCTTATGCAGCAATGAAAAATGGATTTTCAAAGAGTAGGTAGTACCATGAAAAACCTCTAAGATACAACGTTATATGAAAAAAAAAAAAGTCAAAACATACATAGGTACTTCCCATCCCTGTAAATTCAACTCAGGTATCTCTCTGAGAGACTCCCAAGGAGAGGTTCTCCCCCTCTCCCCCTCGGTTGGTTTTAGTCAGGTAACTAAACCCAGTCCCAAGGCTTGCCAGCACACCATGCAGCCTCCAGGCCTGGCCTTGCACCATCTCAAGGTCAACCGCCTGCTCTGTAAGGATGGGGGAATGGGGCTGCCTTGCTCCACAATCCCAACATGGGTTAATAGATGTTTGGTGCATTAACTGATTACAACCATGGCTTTAGCTAAAGAACTGGAATTACATTATGATTCCACTCTGGGGAGAATATGTGTCAGATATTTATTAACAGCCACATTAGTATTAATCTATGCATAAAAGACTATAAGAGAATATAAGCCAAACTATTTACAGGGGTTATAAAACCCAGGGGAAAGAATTTCAGAGGATTTTCATTTTCTACTTTGCATATTTTGGTATTGCTTGATTAAAACAAAAACAAAAATTAAAAAAAAAAAAACACCTTCCTAACTTTTGTATTTAGAAAAAAAGCAACTTTTTTTTTAGAAAGATGCATAGGCAATACCAAAGTATTAAAATACCTCTCTAAGGTACTTTCCCTCATTTTTCAATTCTTGAATATGTATATATTAGCTTTTTAAATAATAATTTAAGAAGGTATGGGGCACCTGGGTGGCTCAGTCGGTTGAGTGTCTGACTTCAGCTCAGGTCATGATCTAATAGCCCATGAGTTCGAGTCCCGTGTAGGGATCTGCGCTAACAGCTCAGAGCCTGGAGCCTGTTTCGGATTCTGTGTCTCCCTTTCTCTCAGCCTCTTTCCCACTGACACTCTGTCTCTTTCTCTCAAAAATAAACAAACGTTGAAAAAAGCCATTTAAGAAAGTAATTTTTAAAGGTATAACCAAATAAAAATATGGGGAAGGAGGAATTTATATTTTAGGGAGCCACAGAACACGCCTGGGTTTTACTGAGCTTCCCACTGACTCAAAAGATTGGTTCTATTTTGGCGTCCTGCTTTTTCCTCCTCAGTCTCCTCACGTCTGAACTGCGGGAGGGAGGTAGTTTCTGTTTCCATTGTTAGGGTTGTCACTAAGTACAGCACTTGCTCCTAACACAGATGGACATAATTCTGTTCCTGGCACCCCATCATGCAGACTGTCCAGGTCCCTCTGACTCAGAATTAAGTCATCTGAGGTATCGGCCTTCCCCTCCCAGGAGAGTGTCATTTACAAAACTGATAAGCAAATGCTTCCAGACCTCAACAGAGTTGTTAGTAAACAAGAAATAGCACAGAACCAAGGAGGGAGTTAGGAGGAACCCCCAGCCCCCTGCAGGGAGGGACACAGATCCATGAATGAACCCTCTTAGGCACAGTCGACCAAGCTACCAGACCCCAGTGTCCACCAGCCCTCAGGCCTCCGCCACGCCAAGCAGATAAAAGCAATTCCTCAGGAGGACACAAACTGTATGTACACAAGGAACTAGATAAAACATATGCGTAAGGTAAGGCATGGAAAGAAGCGTGAAAAACGTAAACAACCCCATTTGTGGGCTTGGGTAGGTGAATCTGTCCTTTTTTCATTCCGAAATCGCCTTTATGATTTTTAATCATGTGTGTAACAAATAAAGCTACATTTTGTTCCAAGCCTTATTGAAATCACATCTCCAGCCAGTCTCCTGGTCTACCAGATGAGTAACCTCATCAAAAGGGGAAACCAGACAAGTTTGGTGTGAGAGGTTTCCGTGGATCTGTGCTGGCGCCTGATGCTCACCATTCTGTTTAATGACGTGTCCCAGTATTTTGCTGGGGATATGCATCAATCACCATCATCTTTGGAATACAACCGTATAATGGCTTTGCGGTTAAGATCTAGGCTTTGAAGTCACACAGATCTAGGTTTGAACCCTTGTTCTATCTCTAATTGCCTTTGGGTTATTATGCAAACCTTTTGAGCCTCAGTATTCTTGGCTTCACACCGGGCTTTTTTTTTTTCCACAGAGTTGCTGTGTGGATAGAGAAAGATAATGAACTGAAATACACATATTTAGTGATGGGTAGGAACGGTTGTGATCCTATTCTTTACCTTTTCACGACCCTCATTATCTCAGAGAAACCAGGGATCTAAGATTTAGACTAGTCTGCCCACCTATCACAAGAATTCTAAAGATTTTGTTGCCAAGCCTGGACAGAATAAGCAAACTCAGAAAACATGAGATTCCAAGTGGCGATTTTAGTAGAGACCTGTGTCTAGAACACTTCTTAACAAAGAAAAAGAGGCAATTGCTGTCCATGAACTCTGATCAAACCCCAAGTACCTTGTCCCCACTGCCAGCCAGAGAGAATTCTTGGAGAAGTCCAGAAGTTCCCATTCCCATCTACTAATCAGCCACTATAATTTTGGTAAGCCCCCAGCACTTCAGAAACATCCTAAGAAGAGAAATCCAGTTTCTAATCCAAACCAAACTCCTTCTCACCCTTAGTAATCCATCCCACCCTGAGCACACTAGACTGACAGCTGTCTGACACTCTGATGGTCCAAGTAGAGTATAGCAGAGC
The DNA here is from genome assembly GCA_017311185.1 of Proteles cristata cristata. Lineage (NCBI taxonomy): Eukaryota > Metazoa > Chordata > Mammalia > Carnivora > Hyaenidae > Proteles > Proteles cristata. The sequence goes on from JAESUZ010002230.1 coordinate 1,440,361, forward strand.
CAGGCTGCCTGGCTTCAAATTCCAGTCCCGCTGTTTCACTCTGTGACCTTAGGCAAGTTGCTTAGCCTCTTTGTGCTTCATTCGCCTCACCTATAAAAAAGGGTAATAATAATACTGAGAGACATAATACACGGTATATGCTCAACAAATGCTACAATGATCTCAACACTCCAGTAGCATAGGCACAATGTCAGAAGCAACATCTTTAGGCTCTGGGCAGAGGGGCTCTTCACACTATCTTCTTCTAAGAACAGACTTTCTCTCTTAGGAGAGAAATGAGGCAACTGTCTGATCAGAATCAGAGGCCCAAGAAGGAAGTGACACCAAGGGAACTCCAGCGGCACAGTGGCCACGGGCCACAGTGCAGGCAGCCACACCCCCTGGGGCGCAGCATGACCGGCCCAGGTTGGGGAGGCTGTGATGACATGGCGGCGTCACCACCAACAGCCGGCTCTGGGCAGATGCACCCATGGACGGTCCCCACAGGTTTACACAACTTGGGCTTCAGACAGGACAGCTATCGAACTAGAGTTGTCTTATCCCCTAAATGAGGCCATGAAGGTCCAGGTCTTCCCAGGACTGAGGTGCAGGGAGGCGCCCTGGAGTAGCTCACTCACAGCACCTGGGAGGTGAACCCCCACCTGAAGAACAGCCCACCTCCCCTGCTCTGCCCTCACCGACTACAACACACTGTCATGGCACATGGGGACCCCAGACACCCCAGACAGCCTGCTCAAGAGAACTGAGAAAGAAGGAAGTTTTTTAAAGTTTCATTCTGTATGGGAGGGAGGAAGGGAGATGGGGATGAGAAGTCAGTCACAGGTCACAGGCCCACCTTTCTCTTCCGTAGAAAAGCTTTCTTTCTCCTAGAAGCTGTATAAAGGGCAGTCTCATTTCCCAACTCTCCTCAAAGAGATTCCCTGTGTTCAGCAGGACAAGCCAGCACTTCTGCGAGGCCAGGGCCCCGCTGACAACCTGGGTTCTTGGCCTCTGCACTTGCCTCCTACCACTGCATCACCTTTCTGTTTGTCTCCAGGCCATTTCCAACTCAGAAATCCAAACTGTGTGATCTGTACACCAGGCTGCAACTTACAAAGGGCTTTCATGTAAAGTATCGCTTTTAATCCTTGCAACAAACCTGGAACACATATGTCATCCCCATTTTATAGCCGCAGAAACTGAGGCTCTGATTAGGTAACACCTCTGAGATCACCTGTCAGGAAAGGGGAGGAACCGGGTCTTAGCTCCACAGTGGACAGTCCAGAACTCACAGGTGGCCTCAGGCTCCAGTTCCCCCACCCTGACCCTTCAAGCCTGGGTTAGCTGCCTCCTAATTGCCCACCCTGGGCTTCTCTGGAATCTAGACTTATCATACAACATAGAACTTAATTCCCGTATTCCACACTAGACTGGGTACTCCTTAAAGGCAGGGGCTATAGGACTGGGGTCTTTCTCAAGTGTCACTGTCCAGTACCTGGCACATGTTCAGTAGGTGGGTATCTAATAAATATCTGGTACATGGATGAGTGAATGTTTGACCAGTTACCAAAGAGATGACTCGGAATAGCCCCCACACCTGATTTCCCCATCCTGGTCTCCATAAGCCAGGGGAATACGGAACCCTACGCAGGGCAATCGTGACTTGAGAAGGAACCAATAGAGCTCAAAGCACTTTTATAGGCCCATCAAATATTCAACAAGGGCCCACTCAGTGAGGCAGGCTTCCCAGTTCTCTCACTGGTGGCCATAATAATCCACATCTGTACACCTGCTCTCCTGGAGGGAGGGTTCACACGATCCCCAAACACTATGTGCACATCAGGGCCCCAGTAGAGAACACTGAGGTGGCCACTCCCTGCTTACTGGGAACAGGCTGGGGTAGGGCAGGGGCCAGAGGCATCAGCCCTGGGAAGGATGAAGCCATTTACAAGAACTTTAAGACAGACCCTTTCTCCATCCACTCAGGAATGAGAATGCCAGAACATAGAGCCCAGAAACAGAAGGCCCCCCCACCCCCACCCTCGTTGGGCTCAGCATGACCCAGCCAGGCTCCACCAACACACCGGCAAACCCCCGGGTGGGGCGGGGAAGCAGCTGCACCTCCTGGTCAGGGACCAGGTCAAGGCACAGTCTGCAGACCCTGACTGCAGACACCGCAGGGTGATCCAGGGAGTGAGATTTCTGCTAAGGCATGGAATGGGAAGGAATATTTGAAGACTTCCTGGAGAAAGGGAAATGAGCATTGGGCACAGCAGGCTGCTTTCTTCAGGACACCCTGCACCACATCTAAGTTTTGCACAAATCTCTTAGCAATGGCTCTCAAGACTGTAATATCCTTAGGGGAAGAATCATATCTTATTTGTCTTTGAGAACCCTCCCTCCCTCCTAGTGCTCGGCCCGGAAGTAGGTACACAGGTGGTTCAGTGGAGCTCGGCAGGGATCCATGTGAAGGAAAATCACAGAATCAGAGGTGGAAGGACGAACCCAATGGAACAGAGAATGCGTGAGCTTCACAGAAGATGAGAAAATGAGCAAGGGCTTGCTGGGGACAAGAGAAAGCTGGCTGTGGTGGCTCAGGTAGGAGAGTGGGGATGGGCCTAAGGCCAGTGGGGGGAGGGTGTGGGCGGAAGAAGACTCCAGAATCCCACAAAGGGAAGTTGAGGGGGGGGAACCCAGCCCTTATGAAATAACAGATATCAAACAGCAGGCCCTCTGCTGAGGAGGCAGAAGTCTAGAGCCCCAACAGGCAATTATCAAGGATTCGTAAACACGGCAGTTACAGAAAGGAAAACAGAAGGCATACACCTGGGCGAACCTGCCTCAAGCCCGGAGGCTCCATAGGAACACAGGCCCGGGCCTCCAGGCTGGCTGTCCCTGTCCATGCTTCCTTCCACACAGGAAGTGAAAAGCGGAGAAAACAAGAGTGCCCAGGCCCAGCTGCTATCTGTGGTCCAGTTAGCCACAGCAGCCCCAAAATCCCGTCTTCCGCAAACTCCCTAAGATGCCACTTGGAGAAAAGGAATTTATTTCAGAGAGCAACAAAATCGGGCCTGACGTGGAGCAATGGTGCAACGTGGGGCGGCAGATGTTACTGGACCAGGAGAGGAGAAAAAGTGAGCGCCTGCCGTGCAAAGCTACCGCTCGTCTGCAGGGAAAACTCCCTCGCGAAACGGCCCCTGCCTCTCGGCACCCATCCAGCGCCTGCCCCAAGCTGGGCTTCGCTGGCATCTCAAGGAAACCCGGGTTCCCAGCTAGACAGAGGCAGAGGGCTGGCTGCTAGCCCTGCCTGGTCACTGCCACTAGGTGTGCCCATCAATAAAGCAGCAACCCATCCCCAACTCTTTACAACAAGGTTTAAGGTCTCTCATGATTTTGTCTGCCAAACAAGAGCTTCCTGGTTGGGCATCTTCCGAAAGGCTCAAGACACATGTTCTTACATTCCTTCCCACAAAATCGCCCTCCCAAAGGGCCCCATCCCCTCTTAGAGAAGGCCAGGCAAGTCCAACCCTGGGGTCCTCAGCGCCAGGCTCCATGGCAACCAGAGCTCTGGTCTCCCAGTTGCCCTCGGCAAAGGTCGCAAAGTGCCCTCTGACCAGGAAGGAAAACAACAAACTCCCGCAGAGCCCAAGGATGGCTAATGACTTCAAAGCCCCCTGGAAACCTCCCCTGGATCAGCCCAGATCACCCCACTCCGAGCCTCCGCCCCTGGTTCTTTCCTGATGTGCACGAAGAGTGCGGAGTTAATGGAAGGACCGAGATGGAGCCCTTTTTTCGGGTCAGGGAAAGGACCGAATGGGCAGGAAAGCTGGAGGAGAGACTGGGCGTCTCCAAGGACCCGAGGGTCGCCGCCTCCACCTGGGCTGGCTGGCGCTCGGCTCGGCCGGTACCAAAGGTCCTCCAGGCACTCGTCAAACAGGAAATTCCACCTGTCGGGCCGGCCAGCGCCCGGGCCACAAATGGGCAATGGAGCGGTTCCCTTTGCCAAGACAAAGCGCGGCGTTGCAGCGCCGGGGCCCGCGGCGCCCGCTCGGTCGCCCAGCTCCCGGCCACACGGGTGGCTTCCCGGGCCCCGACGGCGCCCGCAAAGCCCGCCGCGCCCCTCGCCAACCTGAGGCCGCGAGTTGTACTTGAGTCCTGCGCCGAGGTCCTTGGAACCCCTTTCGCCCTTGCGGGCCCGATTGCTCTTCATGGTCCCGGCGGGCGGTCGCGGGTCTCAGAGGCGTGGTCCCCACGGGCGGCTGGCTCCCATCGCCGCCGGGCCGCGAGGGGCGCGAAGGGCGCGGGGCGCGCGGGAGCGCACGGAGGCCCAGGGGCGAGGGCGGCGCGGGGGGCGCGGGGGGCGCGGGGCGCTCCGAGTTCCGGTCGCAGCCCGGCGCGCTGGCCGCCGGCGGTCGCTCTCGCCCTCACTCTTCCTGTCCCGGCCAGGTAGTTTCAGGGTGTGGCCTCCCCGGGGCCCGCCCCGCCGCCTCGTCGCCGCACCTTTCCCAGGCCCCGCCGCCCCCTCGCCGCTCGCGGCGAAGGGAAACACAAGGCTACGGGCGGGAAGGTGAGGGACAAGTAAAACCCGGCGACCTGCGGGTGGTGGCCATGAGCGTGAACTGTGTGCCCCGCACGTAATGGGCCCTCTGTGAGTACCTAACAGCAACAGCAGTGAATCCACCCCGCTCTCTTCCTCTCTTAGAGGGGGCCCTTTGCGCTCGGAGACAACCCTTCCATCCGCCTCCTAGATGCCAACCCTTGTTTCTTTCCCTTCCTCTTGTGTCTTCAATCTCTCTCCACCTTGCTACACGACCAGGTCTCAATTATAACCCCCCCTCCAAACCCAGACAAAAACCAGAACCGCCCCTTGACCCAGCCTCCCCCTGCAACACTGGCCTCGTCCCTGTGGCTTGTTGCTAGGAGGCCCCTGCTGCGGCCCGTGTCCAGCTTTCCCTGGGTGGGTGACCAGAGACTCCGAACGCCATCTTACCTGTTCCCAGCATCGTGCACCTGTTTGCAGCAGCCGGTACTGATTGATCCCATCCTCAAATCCTTGCCTTCCCTGGATTCCGGTCCTACTTTCTGGCCCCTAAATGTCAAGGTTCCCAAAGTAATCTCTTCAGCCTCACCCCTTTTTTTCTGTTCACTTTTTTTTTTTTTGACAACCCATTTCATCCTATGGCTTCAAATAGGTAAATCTGCCTTCCTTGTATTGACATCATGAAGGAGTCTGGGTTCTCCGGGAGCATTAATAATTGCTGGTGGTGGGGGCACTTGGGTGGCTCGGTCAATTAAGCCTCTGACTTCAGCTCAGGTCATGATCTCCGTGAGTTCGAGCCCTGCAGCAGACTCTGTGCTGACAGCTCAGAGCCTGGAGGCTGCTTCAGATTCTGTGTCTCCCCCCCACCCCTCTCTCTGCCCCTTCCCTGCTTGTGCTCCCTCTCTCTGTCTCTCTCACTTTCTCTCTCTCAGAAATAATAAATGAATAAACTTTCTTAAAAGACTTTAAAAATAATAATTGCTTGGAAACCTCCATTTGTGTTCTACTGGTATTACACAGTCAAATATAATTGAGCACATATTATATGCGTAACACTGTTGTAGGTGCTGGGAGACAAAAATAAAATAAAAATTCCTGCTTTGCAACTAACAAGCCCCAAACTTGCTTCCCAGACTTGACCATCTTCCACTCTTTTTTCTAGCTATAACAGTAGTCTCTTAGGCTCAAAATCGTGGAATTATCTGACTCTCCACCCTCTTATGCCTTGTATGTAATTAGTTCCAAATCTGGTCAAGCCTTTCTCTCAAGTAGCTGATATGTATAGCTCTTTTCTCCCTGCCCCCCCTCCTTTGAATACACACCCTTATCATCCTTTTTCTGGATCTCCTGTCTCCAGTTTGCCATTCTCTGATCCCTCCTGTCACAGTAATCAAGTTACTCTTCCTTTTTTTTTTTTTTTAAGTCTAATTTCTTTACTTTGAGACAGAGAGAGCTGGGGAGGGGCAGGGGGAGAGAGAGAAAGAAAGAGAGAGAACCCCAAGCAGGCTCCACACCGCCAGCATAGTGCCAAGCACAGCACTTGAACTCATGTACCGTGAGATCATGACCTGAGCCAAAATCTAGAGTCAGACGCTTAACCAGCTGAACCACCCAGGTGCCCCTGAAGTTACTCTTCCTAAGCCACAGCTTCCACAAAACCTTCCGTGTCTTCTGGATCAAATCCAGTCTCTTACCATGGCTTTCACAATATGACCTGTCTATCTCCGCAAACTTGCTCCCCAGCATTCCTGTTTGGACCCTGTCCCTGTAACCAGACTTTCTGACATGAACACCTTTCCTCAAGCCCCTCGTGCACTGAAAAGCCCTTCTCCTTCACACTCGTCTCCGCACATTGGGACAAAGTCCCCACGGTAGTCATGAGTGTGTGGTCATTGTTCACTGAGTGTTTTTAGCATCCTGCCTTCTGGGCACAGGCAAGGATTGCACTCCCATGCCCTCTTGCAGGGATGAAACCTCCATCCCCCGGGGGGTCCTAAGTGGCTGCAGCAAACATGCCCTGGCTATGGAGCATGAGTGAGAAGCCAGCTCTGGGGATGTGAAGCCAGAGAGTTGACGGTCATTCCACATTGCGGCAAACCTGGCCCCTCCTGATACATCACCTCCTCCGGGAGATTTTCTTTCCCTCTAAACCAGAACCAGGTCTGCTTATGCCTTTATCATGAAATTTGTCACCTTTTCTTTGCATTTCTGCCGCGGCCTCACTCGACTTTGAGTCCTCAGAGCATAGAACACTGGCACAATAACTCGTGTCAATTTAATAAAGGAAAATAAGTCTGCCACTGCCTATAGAAAGCATTCCAAAGCTAAACAGAAGCTATCAAAAATAATTTTCTGCACCGTAGGACAAAGTCACTGACGGTACATTGTAAACAGTGTGGTTACCAATGACATGATACCCTTCAGTTAGTGTGGGTGATTGAAAGTGAGCCAAACCCAAGGTAACATCGATGAATGGGACTCGGGGCACGAAAACCTGCTGATTCTGCTGCAAAAGGAGAGTCTCCTATCATCCTCCGGGTTCCGAGAGCATCATCTCTGATCTCACGGAGCTAATAACTGCCTTGCATGCAGAAGGCACTGGGCGCTATTGGACACAATTCATATGCAGGGCGTTTACCGTGATTCCAGATTAAGAGGATGCAATGCAGATGAGACCCTTCTCTACGATCACTGGGTCAGGCCCATTTACATTAAACCAATTTGGTTTAATTCTTAAAATTGTATTAAGTGCTTTTATTCCTAAATTATAAGTGAAGAAAGCCAAGGGCAGGCAGCCTGAAGGATGTAGCCATGTTCTCACAGTCTTAAGGGGTAAAGCCCAGACTCAAACCCAAATTTCAGTATGAGGCCTGAGTCATTTCTTGGCTGCAAAGACCCACTCACACAGCCTCCGTCGTCCCCTGCTTGACCCAAACGCTCCCACTCCAAAGCTGTGAGCCATCTCCTGGGTAAGCCTTTCTCACCCTGACTGCAGAACTCTACTGGGGAGGGCAGATCTATGTTCCTGGGATGCCCTCCGAAGGCCTCCCCAGTTAGCCCAGAGCCGCTTAGAGCTTGCACAGGTGTGGACCTGACCACAGGCCAAAAAGCAGGCTTCAGCTGGTGATAATGGGGGGGAAGGCGGGGAACCACTTCAGGTAGACCTAGCCCCAGTTTAAAATCCCAGAGCTCTGGGGGCGCCTGGGTGGCTTAGTCGGTTAAGCGTCCGACTTTCGCTTAGGTCATGATCTCGCGGTTCGTGGGTTCGAGCCCCACGTCGGGCTCTGTGCTGACTGCCGGCTCGGAGCCTGGAGCCCTGTTTCAGTCTGTGACTCCCTCTCTCTCTGACCCTCCCCTGCTCACGCTGTCTCTCTCTCTCTCTCCTAGAAATAAATAAAAATATTTTTTTAAAAAAATCCCAGAGCTCTGTCTCTGTGTAAGATGGTGAGAACGGGGGATGTGGGATTTGGGGAAGGATTGGAATGAATGGGGTGGAGCAGAGTGAACCAGTTACGGATACAGACGGATACATCTGTGAATGTATCCACACCTTCTGGAACAAAGGGGTTTATGGTGTTGGCAGTAGCTGCACTTTTGCTTTTGTTCTGCTGCTTCTCTATCTAGCACTTCCCGGTCAAGGTAAAAATGCAAGGTATAAACCAGTCGTTTGGTAGCCCCAAGGTAATTCAGCCTTCTGATGATTACTTCACCCTACCCCACGTTTTCTCCTTGTCCTGCAGAAATCCAAATTCAACTAAAATATCACTTAGTGGAACTTTCTCCAGGCATATTAATCTCTTCTTCCTCGGTGCTCCCAGAAATTGGTATGCTCCTCAATCAGAGCTCATATTACAGGGCATTTGACTTTCCTGATCCACATAAGCACCCTTTAAATGTTGTTGCAAGAGGGGCACCTGTGTGGCTCAGCCGGGTAAGCATTTGACTCTTGATTCTGGCTCACGTCATCATCTCACCATCCACGCGACTGAGCCCCACGTCAGGGTCTGCAAGGCAGCATGAAGTCTGCTTGGGATTCTCTCCCTCCCTCCCTCTCTCTCTCTCTCTCTCCTCTCCCCTTCCCTCTGCTCGCCACTCTCTCCCTCTCAAAACAAACAAATATGCTTTAAAAAAAAGAAAAAATGGCACCCGGGGTGGCTCAGTCGGTTGAGTGTCCAACTTCGCTCAAGTCATGATCTCATGGTTCATGGTTCGAGGCCCGCACAGCTGTGTGCTGATAGCTAGCTCAGAGCCTGGAGCCTGCTTCAGATTCTGTATCTCCCTCTCTCTCTGACTCTTCCCTGCTCACTCTCTCTTTCTCTCTCTCAGAAATAAATAAAACATTAAAGAAAACACTTATATTTTTTATTTGTTTTTTTAATGTTTTTATTTACTTCTAGGAGAGAGAGAGACAGTGTGAGCAGGGGAGGGTCAGAGAGAGAAGGAGTCACAGACTGAAACAGGCTCCAGGCTCTTAGCTGGCAGTCAGCACAGAGCCCGACGCGGGCTCGAATCCACGAACCGCGAGATCATGACCTAAGCGAAAGTCAGACGCTTAACCGACTAAGCCACCCAGGCGCCCCTAAAGAAAACACTTTTAAAAAAAAGAAAAAAATATTGTTGCAAGAAAGAACGAGTAAGGACAGCCTATGAAGCTGATGAGAATCAATCCCCTGCTCAGGCTTCTGCTCTTGGGTTTCTCCATTTATAGTTTAGGAATGTAAGTATTTAGCTTATGCATCCTAATTTTATAAGAATTAAACCAAATGGGTTTAATGTAACGATGTATAGTGACATTTCTTCCTCCGTTATGTACAGCGCACACTCAGGATGTTGACCTGACATGGTGATTGATCATAGACAACGGTCTTGGCCTACATTGCTTCCTCTTGATCTGGAATTGCGTTAAATGCACTCCAGGTGTGTTGCATTCAGAGATTAGCACTGAGTGCCTCTCGGGTGCAAGGCATTTCTTAGCTCCCTAAGATAAAAGTTAATGCTCTAGGAGCCCTTCTTTCCCATCAGGACAGCAGGTTGTATTTTGTTTATTTTTGTAGGTAAGCCCTAGGCCCAGCATGGGACTTGAACTCACGACCCTGAGATCAAGACTCGCATGGTCTACATCCAGCAGGTTTTAATGCCCTGAGTCCTATCTCACTTATGTTACTGTGGATCCAGCCATCTTAGTCAATGGCTTCATCATCCACTTGGTCAAAACAATTCAAAAAACATCACTGACTTCTTTTCCCTTATCCCACTCACAAACAGCAAGGAACAAACAAATCCCGTCCAGTAAGATCTGCTCCCGCTGGCTTTGTGCCCTGCTTTGTGTCCTTGGACAGCCCTACCTCCAAAGTATATTTGAAATCTATCTACCTTCTTTTTCAGTGCTGTGACCTTCTTCCAAGCCACCATCACTTCCTCCCTGTACCACACCCGAACCGCCACCTCCTGAAGCCCTGCCTTCTCCGGCTCTGCTCCTCTGATCCAATGCCCTGTGATTACAGTGTGAGATCCCGGCGCCACATCACTCCGCTCTCAGGACACAAAGCTCCTGAAGGCAAGGAGTGGTGTCTATTGACTTCCCCATTTCACAAAAGTGTTCGTTAAAATATTTAAAGCCTAAATGAATCAGTGAAAATGTAAGTAAATATTTCTGGTTTTCTGTTAGCACTTAAATGGCATAAAACAAACACACAGCTTACTGGATTATTCTACAGCAACACCCTAGTCATCGCCACCTGTGAGAGGAATCGGAAGCTGTCAACACAACCCGCCCCCAGGCCCTCCATGTGCCTGTCCCGGAAACAACCCCTGGGTCTCCCGCTAGGAGCAGCCACTCTGTTAACATCTGAGGTGATTATTTTCTGATTTTTCTTTCTATGGCTCTATCATCCAGGCCTGAATCACTACACACTATAGTTTAGCTTTGGCCTGTTCCTTGTCTCTTTTGTTTTATTATTTTTTTAAAGTTTATTTTTTTTGAGGGAGAGAGGGAGAGAGAGAGTGCACATGTGCAGGAGTGGGGAAGGAGCAGAGCGAGAGGGAGACAGAGAATCCAAGCAGGCTCTACACTATCATTGTAGAGCCTAACTCGGGGCTCAATCCCAAGAACCGTGAGATCATGACTTGTGCCAAAATCAAGTGTCACATAACGTACTGAGCCACCCAGGCACCCTGTCTCTCTCATTTTAAATGTGTTTTTGAGGTCCCTTAATCTAGAGCTTCCCACTTCTTGTTGTTTTCTCCCTTTACAGTTTGTTTACTGAAGAAATCAGGTAATTTGTTCTGCAGACTTCCCACACCCGGGATTTTGCTGATTGTAGTCTCAAAGTGTCGTCTATTTAGTGAGTTCCCTTGCCCTTTGTATTTCCTGGGAATTGTAGTAGCTAGAGGCTTAATCAGATAAGGGTTTGATTTTTTTTGTTGTTGTTAAGTAGGCTCCACACCCAACTTAGAGGCTTGAACTCATGGCCTCAAAATCAAGAGTCAAGAGTCAAAGAATGCTCTACAGAATGAGCCAGTCAGGCAGCCCTAACCATTATCTTTTTTTCTTTAAGTATGAAATTTTGTGGGGGGAAGGGAAGGGAAGGTTACTTTATATGTGGTGGTATGTTCTTCACTATGGGGCACTGTCGGCCACTCTTATATTTCCAGCTTTGTGTTTAGATTCCAAATTCAAGAAATGTGAACAGTAACTTTTCAGTTCATCATTCCTTATTTATTGGCTGAAATACCTCTATAAAGCAAAACTTCCCATCTATACAATCAACCACTGATAATGTTTGTATTAGAAAGGAAGGATAAAGGCCTAGTATTCCTTTTTTTAAATTTTTTTTAATGTTTTATTTATTTCTAGGAGAGAGAGAGAGAGAGACAGGGGAGGGTCAGAGAGAGGAGTCACAGACTGAAACAGGCTCCAGGCTCTGAGCTGGCAGTCAGCACAGAGCCCGACGCGGGGCTCGAACCCACGAACCGCGAGATCATGACCCAAGCGAAAGTCGGACGCTTAACCGACTAAGCCACCCAGGCGCCCCTCCTTTTTTTTTTTTTTTTTTACCAGTTTTCAAAATAGTTAAATCTCTAACATCCTCCAAAAGGACCAATTGGAGTATGTTTGCTTGCTTTTTGTTATTATGAATTCTTGGATTTTTAAACATATTCGCTGTGTTTTGGCTCCTTGTCATTTTTATGCTTAGTGATGCTGAAATTGTCCCCTCTTTGACAAGGGGGAGCCTCTTCTAATTGGCTCTAACTTTTGGCCCAGTTCTAATCATCTTTGATCATTTATTTGCTTTCTGGTAAGATGTTCCAGCTTCTTCTTATACATTCGTTCGTTCCCTCCCCAGACATGCAATCAGCCATTTCTTGAAGACATCCTGTGTCTTTTTTAGTAAGAAATGATATTTCAAGACAATCTCCTGGGCACAAGGGATACTTATTACTACTGAGTTGATCATTGCTTCTGGGCCAGTTGGTGGACAAAGCTAGGAATTTTTTAAAGACATAAAATAGCCAAGGAATTTATATTGATGTTTCCAATTCAAATTTAGTACCACAGGGAACTGACAGAACTTTATTTGTATTTTTCCCCGACGCTGAGAGTCCTTGTTCTCGTGTCACTTTTTTTGTTTTGTTTTGCTTTCTTTTTGTGAAATGAAGGTCACAGGTACAGTTTTCCCATTGGAGTTCAGTGGCTTTGATTTTAATGGAGTTTTTATCAACTTGCCAGTTTACAAAAAAACAGAATGCTCTAGTTAATTTGAGGAAGGAAAAAAGAACATTTAAAAGAAATTACTAAAAGATTCTTAGGAAGTTCATAGTCGCTGGGAAGGCCAGAGAGGCAAGAGGAGGAGGAAACACAGCCAGGAGCACAGCCAGCCACAGCTCAGGGCTGCTTGGGAAGCGCCCCGCAGCTCCTGTCCTGCTCATCCCTGTGAGACTGACCCTGTTCCCCATAGCTGCCTGCCTCTACTGTTACTCTAGCCAGAGACTGACCTGTGTCCTTTCTTTGTTCCCTCCTGAATAAGTCTCCTGTGAGTGCATCTCATTGCTGATCCTGAGTTAGGTCTGTGCCCTACCTATGAGCCAGTTGAGAAGTCGAGTTCTGTTTCCTGCCTTGGGTAGGCAGGACTCCTAATATGGAAATCTTCCAGATTGAAGAGGGCTGCTCAAAAGGTACCCTGGCGTCTGTAAAGTAGGCAACTACAGGTGCTCTGAGCTAGTACTCTAGAGTGTGTTCTTAGAGCCTTTCTCAGGCATTTTTTTAATGTTTATTTATTTTTGAATGAGAAAGGGAGACAGAGCATGAGCAGGGGAGGGGCAGAGAGAGACAGAAACACAGAATCTGAAGCAGGCTCCGGGATCTGAGCTGTCAGCACAGAGCCTAACACAGGGCTCAAACTCGTGAACCATGAGATCATGACCTGAGCTGACTGAGCCACCAGGCACCCCTAAAAGGCATTTTATTTACCCCAAGCAACTCCTTATTTGATGCTCTGTCTAGACAGCATCACTGAGCACTTCCTTTTGTCTGACTTCCCCTCCCCTAACCCTATCACCCACACGTCCAAGTTCACCCCTTTTTTCCATCTGATTTGTGTATGCCCCAGCCTACTCCCAGCCCCACAGTGCTGCATGGGGCCTACATGTGCTTTCTAAAAAATCAGAGTAACTTGGGGCGCCTGGGTGGCTTAGTCAGTTAAGCATCTGACTTCAGATCAGGCCATGATCTCGTGGCTTGTGAGTTTGAGCCCCACATTAAGCTCTGCACTATTAGGGATTTTCTTTCTCTCTCTCCCTCTCTGCTCCTCTTCCCCTCTCTCTAAATAAGTAAATAAACTTAAAAAAGTCAAACTACCCTGACTCATTTGCTTACATTCTGAGTTCAGTGCTCATGTACCTAGTTAAAGGAACTTAAGTTTCAATCAAATAACATGTGTATATGATTTTACAAGATTTTTTGCAAAATATTTTCTTCACTGCAATTAAGTAGATATTACCAGTACTTCAAGCACAGAACATGTCCACAATGATGTTTATTTATTTTTGTTGAGTATAGACCCAGAATTCAAACTCAGGTTTGCTTCAAAGCTTTGTATTTTTTAAAAAAATTTTAATGTTTATTCATTTTTTTTTGAGAGACAGAGACATAGTGTGAGCAGGGGAGGGGCAGAGAGAGAGGAAGACACAGAACCCAAGGCAGGCTTCAGGCTCTGAGCTGTCAGCACAGAGCCCGATGCAGGGTTCAATCCCACAAACAATTAGATCATGACCTAAGCCAAAGTTGGCCTCTCAACCAACTCAGCCACCCAGATCCCTCCCACTTTTAAATTCTTTTTTAATGTTTTATTTATTTCTGAGAGAGAGATAGAGACAGCATGAGCAGGGGAGGGTCAGAGAGAGAGGGAGACACAGAATCTGAAACAGTCTCCAGGCTCTGAGCTAGCTGTCAGCCCAGAGCCCGACGCGTGACTCAAACCCATGAACTGTGAGATCATGACCTGAGCCGAAGTAGGACGCTTAAGCGACTGAGCCACCCAGGTGCCCGCCCTCCCTTTTTTAATGTTTATTTTTGAAAGAGAGAGAGAGAGAAAGCAGGGGAGGGGCAGGGAGAGAGGGAGACAGAGGATAAAGCAGGCTCTGTGCTGACAGCCCCAACACGGGGCTCAAACTCATGATCTGTGAGATCATGACCTGAGCCAAAGTCGATGCTTAACCTACTGAGCCACCCAGGTGCCTCGACAATGACATTTCTACTCCTAGTACAAACTTCAATGGCCACAATATGAGGTTACAGTAATTATTATCTGATTAAGAAGTTGGTTAAAAAGTTCTAAATCATTGGAGTGCCTGGGTGGCTCAGTTGGTTAAATGTCCAACTCTTGATCTCAGGGTCATGAGTTTGAGCCCTGCATTGGGCTCCATGTTCAACATGGAGCCTACTTTAGAAAAAAAAAGTTATAAATCATCAAGACCAAGTACTGTTTCTTTATTGAGTCCTATGTACCAGAGAAGATATGATTTCAACAGTTTAAAATAAGAATACCGGGGCGCCTGGGTGGCTCAGTCGGTTAGGCATCCGACTTCAGCACAGGTCATGATCTCATGGTTGTGGATTCGAGCCCCGTGTCAGGCTCTGTGCTGACAACTAGCTCAGAGCCTGGAGCCTGTTTCAGATTCTGTATCTCTCTCTCTCTCTCTGCCCCTCCCCTGTTCATGCTGTGTCTCTCTTTCTCAGAAATAATAAAACATTTAAAAAAATAAATAAAATAACACCTGGGGCACCTGGCTGGCTCAGTTGGAAGTGCATGTGACTCTTGATTTCGGGGTCATGAATTTGAGCCTCATGTTGGGTATAGAGATTACTAAGAAAAATAAACTTAAAAAAGACAGCTCTTATACTTAAAAAAAAAAAAACAACCTAACATTGATCATTTACTTTACACTGGGCACTGGTCCAAGTTTTGGAGACTTACCTGCAGTCACTCACTCCTAACCCAATGCTGTTAAGTACTGTCAATAATCCCATTTTTTCAGATGGGGAAGCCAAGGCACAGAGCAGTTAGATAACTTTCTCAAGGTCTCCTACCTTGTAGGTGGCCAAATTCGGAAAAGGGACTAGCCAGTTTGGCTTCAAATTCCCACTTGTAACATTATAGCTCCCTCTTACATTTTATCTGTATTTTATGAAAAAGAATGTATTGTGAAAAATCTCAAACTGTGATGTCATCAGACTGGCTGCCTTGGTTAGAATAGAAGGGGGAGTTGGTGAGAGTATCTTCATAGGACCGACACTGCCAGACCCTGCCTCAGCCAGGTGAGCAATGCCAGCAACAGTGATTAAGTCACAGCGACAGTACATACCCTTGGTATGGTGTGATGGGCATAGCACTGTGGTCTTCCTCCCTAGTAACGTGTAACCCCAGGGCCTTAGGAGAAAAACATCAGACAAATCCCAATAGAAGAGCATCCTACAAAATACCTGAGCAGTACTCCCTGAAATTGTCAAAATCCTCAAAAACAAGGAAAGTCAGAGAAACTGTCCTGTTAAGGAGGAGCTTAAAAAGACACAACTAAGGGGCACCTGGGTGGCTCAGTCGGCTGAGCGTGCGACTTCAGCTCAGGTCATGGTTTTGTAGTTCATGGATTCAAGCCCTGGGTTGGGATCTGTGCTAACAAACAGCTCAGAGCCTGGAGACTGCTTCGGATTCTGTGTCTCCCTCACTCTCCCCCTCCCCTGCTCGTCCTCTGCCTTTCTTGGTCATTCAAAAATAAATGTTAAAAAAACAAGACAACTAAATATAAGGTGGTACCCTCAGACAGAAAAAGGACATCAGATAAAAACTAAGGAAACCTGAATCAACTCTGGAATTTGGTTGAGAGAATGAAAGCAATCACTTTGCTCGCACTAAAGCCAGTAATGTTTTACTGGACCCAAAAGCTTTATTAAATAACATTCAAAAAAGTAATTTCATCTTTTTTATACTTTCCAGGTTTCTTATATATAATATAATATATATATATATAAATAATTTTCAAATAATTATACATATAGGGCACATACTAAAGATGTTTTTAATGTTTATTTTTGAGAGAGAGAGAGCATGAGGTGGGGAGGGGCAAAGAGACAGACACAGAGTCCAAAGTAGGCTCCAGGCTCTGAGCTGTCAGCATAGAACCCGACGTGGGACTCAAACCTTTGGATCATGAGATCACGATGCCCAACTGACTGAGCCACCCAGGCACCTCTAAAAATGTTTTATTGATGGAGGTCAGAAAGAGCCACTGACTTCCATATCTGAAGTTGTTGGAGCTAGGCAAACTTGGCCATGCAACTATTGAAGACTTCTCAAGTGATGTCCCATCCATTTCAAGGATACTGAAATAAATACCTGTGAATTCTGTCTCTTGTCCTGTCCCCTCTGGACACCTGGGTTTCTCCATGGCGGTTTCATACTAACAGCCTGCAGTTAAGGAGTGCTAGACAGAAGTACCCCCAGCTGGAAGTACCCCATTTTCATCAGTAATAAAGGCAAGATAATCTTGTTTTAGAAGAACCACTCTACCTTTTGTCCCAGAATAAAGAGCCTGTTGCACATACCACAGACTTTGGCTCTGCGCTGATTGGCATGTGACCTTGTGGCCATGTTTCAACCGTGAAAGGAGAGAAGCCATGAGGGCCCTTCTACTTCCTTCTCTTCATTTTCTCCATGTCCATCACATCGAAGGAGTAAGGTTAAGACAGTACGTTCCTTTAGAGTGAACCCCTGGGCTTCATGCAAATCTGAGGGACTTGTGACCTCCCAATTCACGTCTCCTAGCATAAGAGTATCAGTGTGACAGCAAGTGAAACCAAAAGAGATTGTCAGGTCACCTGGGCTGGCTCCGACCTCAGCTGCTGGGCTCCGATTTGTAACTGAGAGCAGACAGGGAAGTAGGAGGGCCTCGCGCCAGTCAGCTCAGAGCCCTGGCACCTAATGCTGACGGCAAGGTGGGCAGGGCCACATTCCCCAGAAGGCAAAGCTGAGTCACCAAGGCAGATACCAGGAGATGAGTAAGTTTCTCTCAGTCCCCAAAGAGGGGACGGTGCCACCGGGGAGCAGAGTGGACCTGGTCTAGGGTGAGGCCTGCTGGGAAGTCCTTGCCGGACACACACCTCATCGCTGTGGGCGTTCCCTTTCAGGATGAAAAAATTACTCTTTAGAACTACCGTATCTGCAGATCTAGACCAATCCAGGATGAGGGAGGCCTGTGAGCCCAGTTGCCAGCATGTTTGCTGCCTCTGTACTGAACCTGTATGGGTTCACGGATGGTGACTGGAAACAGTGCAATTTCACCAGCCCCAAACTCCTCTGGGGCCCAGTGACTGGAATGCTGGTAATGGATAAAGGTCCTAGTAGCTGACCAGTTGGATGGGTCCTAGTTGACAGGTACCAGCTGTGAGGTGACCCTCAGGACGGAGGTATGGCGAACAAGGGAACTACTGGAACAGCTCTGAGCCTGGATCTCTGCTCCATCCCTTACCAGTCGAAAGACCTCTGCTTTCTCTAAGATAAGAACACCCATGCTGTAAAGGTTAAGACAATTAAATGAGACGCTGCATGTAGAGCAGCTAGCAGATGGCAGGCACTAAAATAAATGGAGCTGGGCTGTTCGATTTGGAACCAGATAAGGAATGCTCAAACTACACTTTCCAGCTGATATGGCAGAAGGTCAAGTGACAACACTTTCAAGACCACTCTAGCAGAAACTGGCTTTAAAAATTAAAAGTTTCCTTTCTCCTCCCCACGCTTTCCTGGTAGCCATATGATGGCCAACACAGGAGGAAGAGGCAGATGGGGAAGTGCTGATGGTTACAAAGAACCAGCCTGTTCAACTGGTTTGCTCCGTGGTGTTTCCTGGCCACAGGTTCATAACGTGCACATTCATTATATTCTAGTACCGTAAGCAAGATTCATGCATTGTACATACATGTACATTTACATACAGACATATGCAGTGTTACCTCAACTGCACCATGTATGTAAACCGGCATTACAATCAGCTGTGGTGAGGACACTAAGATTAGCCCCTGAATTTACTCTTATACATGAAGGCTGGACATTAAAAATACTTAAATCACTAGTGAAAACCACCCCCAGGCACAAAGTGCCATAAGCAGACAGCAGGTAAACAAACCTCCTTCAATGAGAAAACAGCACCTCCTAGTGGTACATCATTAAAGAAACAGAAATCAGGGCTGGAAATACTTCTCTGAAAATCTAGACACAAGCCCCACTCATTCTAATTCCAAAAAGAAAAGCCTTATTAATAAATATTAGCTCAAATTAAATTTTGCTGGACATAACTCTCAACTAACTTTCCCTCTATTTTTTTACTACTAGAAAGAGAACGTGTACATGAGCAAGAAGGGTTAGAGAAAGCAAAGGGAGAAGAGAGAGAATCTCAAGCAGGCGCCCCATAGTGCAGAGCACGACACAGGGCTCGATCCCACATATGGGATCATGACCGGAGTCAAAATCAAGAGTCAGCTGCTCAACTGTCTGAGCTGCACAGGTGCCTCACATTTTTTTTTTAACTGACCACGATCAAATAAATGATTGCTACACACTTACAGGAAATGAATAGCTCAAAAGAAAAATGTAATTTAAAGAAAATTTAAATTCTGATGTACGATTTGTCATCATGAAAAGGGATGTCAAAGAATAAAATAAAGCAGCTCCTATGAAATTTTAAACTTAAAAAATTCACAAGGCTATAAGATAAAGCAATCACCCAGATTATAGACTAAAACTACATAAATAGAATTTTTTAAAAAAAGAGGAAGCAATCGGGGCACCTGGGTGGCTCTGCTGGTTGAATGTCAGACTCTGGTTTCGGCTCAGGTCACGATGCCAGGGTCTTGGGATTCAGCCCCACAAAGGCTCCATGCTATCTGAGGCCTGCTTACAACTCTCTCTGGCCCTCTCCCAGACTCCTGCTCTTAAAAATAAACAAACAAACAAACAGGAAGCCATCAAGAAGCACAAGGTTTAACCAAATTAGCATTTGAGAAAACAAAATACAGTGGAGAAAATCAAAGATACCTGCCTTCAGATTGAAGGCACTGTCCCTTGGTTTTTTTAAAAGATTTTATTTTTTTAAAGTTACCTCTACACCAGATGTGGGGCTCGAAGTTACAACCCCAAGATCAAGAGCCACATGCTCTACTGACTGAGCCAGCTGGGCTCCCTGAGTTTTTAAATGAAAACTGGAATTGAAGCCTAGGAGCCCAGCTTGCTGGAGCAGAGGAATTCCTGTCCCTGCATGCACCTGGCAGCCCCCTAGGGAAGGAAGACGTCCTGAGTCTGGAAAGCAGAACGGTTAAAGCCGTCATAACAGATTGACACCGGGCCAATGAAACAAGGAGTCGTGGTGGAAGTTAAAGTATTTATTGATGTGTTTAAACTGTACATTCTCCACAGATCAGATTAAGGAGTTTGTGGGTGAACTTTATCTGTGCATAGTGGGAAGACACGTGGATAAGGTGGAGGAAGAAAAAAAAAAAAGTCACAGGGAAATAGAAAAAAAATACACCAGAGGTTACCAGAACCTTCAGAATTAAAAAAAAAAAAAAAGGTGGGGGGGTAGAGGGAGGAGGAAAGAAAGAAGAACAGAAGAAAAAGAAAAAGCTGTGAGCATCATCCACTATACAAGCATCACAAAGACTCAGGTGAAGGGAACAATCTCCAAAATTTTCCACGGTGTCTATAGAGCGTTTCGCGTAAAACGTGGAACATCCTCCTTGCACGTCAAAGCAAGCCCCCCACCTTCCCTCCGGGGCCTGTGGTCTTCTCCCAACAGCAGAGAGGCTGGTGCTGGGCGAGGGCGGGCAGAGAGGTCAAGGAACAACGGGGAGGCATGAGGGCCAGTGCCTTCCGGGGAAAATGTCCCAAGAGGAAAAGACAGCACATATGGGCGTTACTTGGCAGGGAAGTGAGTAGTAAAAAGCTACGGTCAGTAACGGCAGACAGTGGAAGAACGTCATATACAAACTACAGGCTAAATTCTGTGGAAGAACTGGATTTAGAAGGAAAGCAGTAGTGGATGCCCTAACCTGTATACGTGAGGCTCGCTAAAAGATGCCGGGGCTCAAATGCTTTTAACCTCCTTGGTGACACCAAGGTACCCAGCACTGGGGACACCTGACTTCCAAGAAACTGGTCCTTTAAAATAATTTTGCGAGGGCATCATGACGTGTTTGAATGGTCAATTACAGTTCCCTTTTACGTTTTGTTTCTGGGCAACTTTCTGAAAGCTAGCTCATTTAAAAAGGGAATACTGCCTTAGCTTGATTTTCTTTTTTCCTAATAAAAACCAGGACAAGTGCATGAGCCTAAAGGAGTGTTTTACACAATGTAGCTGGAACGGCCTGCATGTACAGTCTATCACCGAAAACCAACATTTCCCATTTACAGAGCGCATATGTGAGACAATACAATAGAAGTGGGATTTCTGATTAATTTAAAAAAGAAAACTACATCAGTCAAATATCTGCAATAGATCATTTTTTCATTTAAGGTTTATATATCATATATTGTTATATTAACATTTTTCACCCATTTAAAAGAATGGAGATTGTGATTCTACAGTAGTACTTTAGAGTCCTAATGATCCAGAAGGTCTGCACATCAGATGAATCCTCTGGAAGCAACTGCTGGGCCAGTAGTTGATCCAAAACGCGGGACCCCTGCTGGCCCACCCGCAGCGCCTCCTCCAGCCGGTGCTGCCACGTGCTTTCTCCCACTTAAATCTGCATCTGCTCCAGGTATTTGTAGGTCGGGTTTTCATAACCATGGTTCTGCATCTTGTTCAGGTGACGCTCTTCTGGGGTGAGCATTGGGTCGACCTGGGGGAACGAAGAGGGAGTATCATTGCACTGTACCCAAAGAGGACTGCACAGGACACCAGAAGACCTGAGCTGTTGGCTGCGCACTCCCCTGGAAAGTGAAGTCCACCAGGTGTTCAATTTTCATTGGATACACCAGACAAGAGCTGGGCGGGTGAGGGAGGAGTGGAACACAAGAGGAGGAGAAAGAAAAGAAGAAAGCAAGCTTCTGAAAGCTCAAGTCCTAAAAGCTTCGTCCGACTTAGAGAACAGAGGGAACTGAATTTGCTAGCACCATGGTGATGACCAGGTCTCAGTACTGCTATTTACTACTCCAATCCAGGGGAGTGTTCCCTAGAAAATAAGAGCTGGGATCCCAAGACCCACGGGGGTCTTTTCCAGCTCTGAAATTCCACGAGGGGCGCCTGGGCGGCTCAGCTGGGTAAGCGTCCGACTTCGGCTCAGGTCATGATCTCGCGGTTCGTGGGTTCGAGCCCCGCGTCGGGCTCTGTGCTGACAGCCAGCTCAGAAGCCTGGAGCCTGTTTCAGATTCTGTGTCTCCCTCTCTCTCTGACCCTCCCCTGCTCATGCTCACTCTCTCTCACTCTCTCTCTCTCAGAAATAAATAAAACATTTAAAAACATTTTTTAAAAAATGAAATTCCACCATGAGGTCAGTGTCCAGCAGGAGGTAGGCATACATCTGAACCAATTTTCCATATTCTTTATCGTATTCATTTTCTGGAACCAAGGCACCCTGGCCGTTCCCATCCCCCACCACAAAATGAGTGGTAAGCTGTTCTAATTATGAACCAGCAGAAGACGGAACAGAAAATAGCCTGCTCTGGCTTTAAATTTCCTGTTGCTTTTCTTCCCCGTTAAAAAAAAAATACTACTCCTATTTCATATTTTTAAGATTTGATTCATTCATGACTGCCATGGTTGCCTGATCCATCATATACCTGGGTTGCTCCCTAAAAAAACAAAAAACAAAAAACAAAACAAAACAAAAAAACAAAAACTAACAAAACCAAAAATAAACACGAGTATCAACAATCCTCATTCTCAAATATCTAACATACCTGAAAGAAGAAAACGCTCACGAAATTCTCACCCTCTGCAGCATAAAATACTCTTATGGTTTCCTCACACTCACAGTCAGAGCTGGCAACAGCCCTCTGTGATAGGATCAAGATAATTCGGTTGGGACTGATTTCCAAAGCATGATCTAATAATCCAGTGAATAATTTGATTGAAGTGCAGCGCCCATGCAGTTAAGATGTCTGAATTCCATAAGCCTCCCTGACGGCACAGAGCAAACCACCACCACCTGCAGGCCAAGTCACAAGACAGCCGCGCTACTCACCTCCACAATCCCGTGGCTGATGGTGCCATACTGTCTCTTCCTCAGCATCACCAGGCTGATGACTATGACTGTGGCGATGGCCACCGCGATGACCAAGAGCCCGATAAGGGCACTGCTGCTCAGACTGAAATCCTCCCGCAGTGGCCCCACGGCTTCCTACGATAAAGACAGGTGTGCGACAAGTCTCAGTGACCATTTGCACAATGTGAAAGACGGCAGGCGGGTGGCCCGGCTCCTGCAGTCATGACCCTGACACCGAGGCAGCTCCGAGATGCTGCTTTCCAGGGAACTGTCCCTGCAAGGAGAACTCCCACTTTTCCTAATCTCCACGGAGATCCTAACTTTAGCTTTCTTACCCAAAAATATGGAAAGGTGGGGCTGGGGGCCTTTGAGAACGTGAGACAACGGGCATCTTTCTACCTTCCACTGGAAATGAGAAGACACGAGAGAAGCAGCCGAGACCCACAGGAAACCTGGCCTTTAGGTTCCGGGACTGAATACATACCGGCTCTGTCTCCAGGCCACCAACCCTCTCGGCGTTGAAGATCATTTCCTTAACATCCAGGGTCTCGTCGATGACCTGGAATGGTATGGGAACATCAGCAACTGGGTGGGAGGGGACATTCAGTATAAATGGAACTGCTTCTCTCCTCTGCTTATTTGGTGGAGGGAGGCAGATACCTGAGGACACCCACTAACCAAGCAGTTCTGTCACGTTCTTGCAAATCCACTCACCAAACCCCTGAAGAAGCCAGTGTGCACACAAGTTACTGTGTCGCCGCTGGTTCCCTAAGTGTTTCCACTTGCTTTGTCCTTTAGGTAACCGTTATGGAGACACATTACAGGATAAATTACCAAGAAGTCACCTTTTTTTTTTTTTTTTTATTTTTTTAATGTTTGTTTATTTCAGGAGAGAGAGAGAGACAGCGTGAGCAGTGAGGGTCAGAGAGAGAGGGAGTCAGCTGAGACTCTGAGGACAGGCTCCAGGCTCTGAGCTGGCAGTCAGCACAGAGCCCGATGCGGGGCTCGAACCCACGAACCGCGAGATCATGACCCAAGCGAAAGTCGGACGCTTAACCGACTAAGCCACCCAGGTGCCCCAAGAAGTCACCTTTAAATATCAAACTCAGGGGGTGCCGGGGTGGGTCATTCAGCTAGGTATTTGACTTCGGCTCAAGTCATGATCTCGTGATTCATGAGTTCAAGCCTCATGTCGGGCTCTCTGCTGTCAGCTCAGAGCCTTGAACCTGCTTCAGATTCTGTCTCCCTCTCTCTGCCCCTGCCTTGTTCACAATCTGTCTCTCTCTCAAAAATAAACAAACATTAAAAACAATATAAAAAATATAGGGGCACCTGGGTGGCTTAGTCGGTTAAGCGTCCGACTTTCGCTTAGGTCATGATCTCGCGGTTCGTGAGTTCGAGCCCTGCGTCGGGCCCTATGCTGACTGCCAGCTCAGAGCCTGGAGCCTGTTTCAGAGTCTGTCACTCCTCTCTCTCTCTGACCCTCCCCTGCTCACGCTGTCTCTTTCTCTCCTAGAAATAAATAAAACATTAAAAAAATATATATGTATATCAGGGCGACTGGGTGTCTCAGCTGTGTAAGCGTCCGACTTCGGCTCAGGTCATGATTTCACGGTTCGCGAGTTCGAGCCCCGCATTGGGCTCCGTGCTGACAGCTCAGAGCCTGGAGCTGCTTCAGATTCTCTGTCTCACTCCTGTGCCCTTCCCCTGCTCACTCATGCTTGCTCACTCTCTCTCTAAAATAAACATTAAAAAAAAAAAAAACCCTCAGCTGAGGATAATCCAGAAATGTCAGTGATAGAAAATGATGAAAACTAATAGTATGTATAAATCAAAGGCAATGTAAGAACCAAACCTGACTCTATTCCATTTACAAGTTATTAAATCTTTATACTCACTTGAAAATGGCCTCTCGTATTTTATTCATGTCTTTAGTTGCAAATATATTTCCCCTACTGTGTGGCACAAGGAGAGAGCTATGGCTGAAAAATAATTCTTTATTCCTTCTCCTACCCAGATGTTAAGGAATACAATGGATTTGCAGGGGCAGTTGGAGCCCACCCATCTTCTCCCACATGGAAGCTCACACATGGGAGGTTCATCTGGAAAGTGTCTACAACAATGCCACTCACTCTAATTAGTCTCAAAATTAAAACAGGGCACAGCGGAGGGGAGAAATGGCTCACCATATTTTCATCCACTTTATTCTTACTGTTAATCACTTTCTCCTCAGCACCGATCAGTCCTCCGTCCTGCTCTCCCACTCCAGATCCTGTGTGGAGAGAGATCACAGCTGAGTGCTTCCCAGGATGGACGGATCGCGTGCTAACCTCACAGAAGCAGGAGCCCTCACTGATCGCCTCCCCCGGTCCTACATGATATGCTACTTTGTTCCCATTTTTAAGGATGCACTGTGCTCTATAAGGATGAATGGTACAGGCATTTTTCAGAGGACCGATGGGTTTAATGGAGGAAGAGAGAGTGCTTACTTAATACCCAACTTGGAAAATGCAATGCTAGCCTTCAGAAGAGAATGTTTATTGTAAGATAAGCAGAAGTGGAGTCCAGAGGCATTCTAGCACAGAAAAACAGGGAGTATCCCCATGTGATATTACCGAGCACCTCTGAGCCCACAGCCTGCTCCTTCAGCACCCTGGGCTCCCTTTGGGTGGAAAAACCATCACGCCGGCAATGAATCTGCACATTTGCCTCAAGCCTCATGTTTTATCCCACAGGCAATTCTTTTTGCCTAAAATACCCTCCCTGACATCCAACCCTTCCTAGTTGTCCTTCAAGCTGCGGCTTCTCTTGGGAGACATTCCCAGCTCACAGCACTTGAAATCACGGTTTATCTTCATTTTCTTCTGTGTCTCCCTCTAGCCTACAACCCTCTGCGGGCCTGGATCACACTTGTCATATCTTCAGCAGTGATTCGAGAATGAGCAGGAAGGAGGCGTTCCAGACAGGGAGAATTCGAACATGAGGGTGGAAGGTTCCTTTCTATAAAGGGAGCAAGGCTAGCCACGCTCCTCTTGTCAAGGTCAGACATCGCCTGAGCCCACGTCACTTGTGTGTGGCACTCCAAATGACAGCATCCAAAGATGCGGCTCGACTGAACCCAGCACGAATCCAGGCAGAGGAAAACTGCAGAGCAATCCTCTTTATTTTTAGTTTCAAAAACCATGTGCTTTCTGCCAACCCTATAAGCTTTTTGTTAATAGTTAAGATACACAGTTCTATATAAATGTCCACGCTTTGAACCTTTTATAAACAGAGCAACTGGAGGGCACATCCCTCATTCTAAGGTGATCACCTGCATGTGAGTAGGACTGAAACATGAGTATATGCCAAGCACTGCTGTCCCTGGGCTTGCCAGAGCCCATGACACCAGGACCCAACAGAACAAAGCCTTCCAGCTCACGACCAGGCTCGTTGTTGACACACAGCCATCAGTAACAGCTACTGCGAGTGCGGAATGTGCGGGCTAGCTAATGCGTTCGCTCATCGGAAGGCAGCCCAAAATAATGCTGGTTTTTCCTCAAGCTTTCATCCTAAAGAGGAATTTCCCAACTTGATTCTAGGGGAAGTTAAATCAGGGCTGACTTTTATAGTCTCAAAATGCCACTTAAACAGCAACAGTGCACTCCGACTGAGAAAGAAGAACCTGGCAAGGTGCCGTCTCAGCAATGTTGCGGATGAGCAACATAGTAAATTCTATCCCTTCCATCACTTTCTCTCTCCTCCTCTGGATTTGTAAGGCCAGAGGGCATAGATTCCTACATGAAAAATAACACGGCACTGAACCAACTAATTTAAAGTCCTATGACGAGTCTAAACTGTCCCGATACTCCTTTGGTGGTATAACTCACGTGTTCTCTTAAACACTGACCAAAATCACCTTGGCTCTTAAAAAAAGGCATAATCAAGTGACGTTAGAGAACAAAAGTTAATGTTTAAATTATTCCAACTAATAACAATTGAAGTATGTGGGCGAAACCCAGGTAAACTTCTAGGAGATTTGTCTTTATAAATATCTAAGATGCACTGTTCAGAGTCACCTCCGAGAAGAGGCATATCCAAATAGAACAAAACCAAGCATTTAACGTAGAAGTGATTTTTGTAAGATTGAAATGGCACTCTTCAGTTCTGAGAAAAAGCCGTGGCACAAACAACATCAAATTCTTAGAGAACACAGCCTGGTGCATCCATAGCCGGCCAAAGCCAGTGGGCTCATTACAACACACACTAAGAACATGAAACATATGCACTTATTCACAATGACCCCGGGGCCACGGACCACCCAACAAGCTGGGGAAATGTAGCGGCCTTTTATGCAACAGAAATTGCACAGGCTCTGAAGACAAAGGAACTGGGTTTAAGTCTGGATTCCTCCACTTCTTACAGTCAGGACTCTGAGCGAATCATACAGTCTGAGGCTTTTTCAACCACCTAATCTATCAGAGACAGCTGAAGCCCCAGCCAGCAGGTGCGCGCAGCCCAAGAAGTGAGGCCACGTACGCAAGGCACTCACTGTGGTGCTTACACGGTCCCAGCCTGTTCTGAAGCTTGGACACTCACTACCACACAGGAGTCCACTTGTCACAACCTGTTCCATCCATCAGCTTCTAAGTGTTTGAGGAATGCTAAGCTCAGGACGGAGACTAGTGGTAACAGACAGGTGGGCACAGACACAGGGCCGGGCACAGTTAAAAGGAAAGGGCAAGATGTAGTAGGAGCAGCAGAGGTGGGGGGAAAGAGGCAAAAGAAATCGACTCTCCACCTGCCCCCTAAATTAAGTATATTTTCAAATATACTAGCAATTCCAACCAAACTGTTTAAGTTGGACATACGTATAAAAATCTAACCAGATGAGGAGCGCCTGGGTCGTTCAGTCAGTGAAGCGTCTGACTCTTGGTTTCAGTTCAGGTCATGATCTTGCGCTGTGAGATGGGCGCAAAGCCAGCTTCATTCGGAGTCTCACTCTCTGCCCCTCCCCCAACTCACGCTCTCTTGCTCTCTCAAAATAATTGAACTTAAAAAAACAAATCTACCCAGATGAACTGTTTCATAAAAATATCTGTTTTGGTTACTCTGTATTCCCTGGACATCCAGAAAGGAAGTGGAGGACGGGCACCCTGTAACCAGTACCACGGACACTGGGTTCTAAGCGCTGGCCCCAGGGCAACTCTGGCTCCCCTCACAGCCACAACTCGAGAAATGAAGTGGAAAAATCTCAGGTGATGGTATGAAACAGAAAATGAACCTCCCGACACACGGGGGAAGTACAGAGGAATGGAGGTCTTAAAGGGAACATCTTTGACAGACCAACCTTTTTTCATTGGATGGTACAACTCCGGCTGAGTGTCTAGCAGAAAGGAAAACAATAAAACAAAAAAATAGCACAAAAAGGAGATTAAGAAAGAAAATGGCTTCTTTCAAAATTGCTATCTTAGAATTCTCTATAACGTAAATAAAAAGTATTCTTCCTTAAAAACATGCCTGAAATATCCCATAAACAAACCAGCAGCTAAGAGCCACACCGTATGACTGGAGGGTAGGAGAGAAAGAAGTAAGTCTGTCTTGGGTCTTTGGGGAAACATTTGGGCAGATTCCCAAATTATTTAGCTTAGCCCACAAAGTTATTTTTCTTAGAAAATAACAAAAATACAGTCAGTATCGATTGTGGTTTTCTGACAAGGAGACCAGGTTCTAGTGCAGACCTGCCTGAGATGCCCTCACCCCCAAACAGGATACATAAGCACGGCCGCTCTACAGGCCCACGCAAGCACGGGATTTGTAAGTGCAGGTTTTAGGAACGAAGTGGGGTCTCTTTACTTCTCTGGCTCCTTTCTCATTCTGTTTTACTACTGCAGGGTCAACCGTGTAAGTTGGTACCTTTGGGGTAACTTGTGCAGAAGGGATTCGGTTTGAGTCTGAAGGCTGAGCAGGATGGATGTCCCCCAACCTCCCCATTTAGCACCTTCTTTGGGTCTCCGTCCCGGCACCGCTACATCTGATCAGGGGTAGGCGACAGGACCCAGGACTGCAGGACCACATCAGCTTGGGTTCAGATCCTTCCTCTCCACCCACAGGCTACGTGAGCCTGGGCAGGCACTTAACCTCTTTAAATCCTGGAATCCCCAGATGAGGACACTCCCAGTACCTACCTAAGAGGGCTATTTTGAGAATTAAATGAGAGCATCCGAGCACAGCGTTTAGCTAAAGCTGGCATATGATAAGGACTCTATAGCTGTGGCCACTATTTTTATCATCACCACCATCAGCAGCAATAGCAGCAGACAAATAAATAGAAACTGATTCCACAGCCTGGTCTCAGGGCACCGAGCTTAGCAGCTTGTTTATTTCTGGTGCAGACCCACAGCTTTTAAAGATCCTTTTAAACATCAAGAACCAGCAAGGGAATAGAAGAACGCATGAAAGATAGGGAGTCAGAGGGACATTGGCTTCTTAGTCCCCTGGCACCAGAGGTGTCACCTTGAAAAGTCACCTCTGTAGCCTCTCCACTGCCTGCTCCCTGGCTTATTATGAAAAGCTAATGACCTAATATAACACGAAAGTGCTCTTTAAGCAGCAGAGTGACTTCCACGTGCAAGACGTCACACACTCTGGAGGCAGCTGACAGGACCAGAAAAAAAGAGAAAAAAAAAAAAAACCCAGAGGGGTTCAGCAAACCATCTATAAAGTGGGAGAAATAGTACTAACCTCACGGTGATACTGAAGCGAACAATCTGAAGGCACCCAGCAAGGTGCCTGCATGTAGTAGGTGCTCAGTGAATCCAGTCTCCATCTCCATGCCCAACTGTCACCAGGAAAATAGCCTCCCTGACACAACCCAGGTTCAAAATTCTACCCTCAACTTTCTAACCCAGGCCACCAGCCCACCCCCCCAGACCCACCGAGAAGCTGCACTGTCAATCATACACACCTTCGTTCTCAGGTAAGGACGGGAAAGGATGGAAAGGGTGGAATGGCGTGATCTCATCGCTCTCCTCGGAGCTCACCCGGACGTCCATGGGGGTTTCCGAGATAGAGGCCGTGAACTGGTCCATGTCTGCCCGCTGTTCTTGGAGTAGCTCGTCTGACAAAGAGAGGCACGGCAGGGAACCGGCTTTCAGAGGGACCGCTAGTCTGAACAGGCGGATTCATAGCATTATGGAACTTGGGATCTGCTGAGGGGAGCATCTCGCCAGCTCGCAGTGGACGATGCCCTCCTGCCTGCACCCCTGATCCTGTAGCACCGCAGAACCCCAGCACCCTGTCCCGGGCACTCCTCTTCTTTATCAACTCACTCTGCTTCAGTGGTTTCATCCAATGGCACAGTTTTAAATACGCTCCATAGATCACGACCCCCGACTCACTGAACAGCCCCCTTTATACCCCTACTTAATGCCCAACTTCTATTTTATCGCATACAAAGAATACGCTTTTCCTCAGTAAAGTGCGGCATCACCATCCACTCAGCTGCTGACCATGGCAGGCTGGGCACTACCCTCGATGCCTTCCTGTCACTCACCTCCGGCATCCAGCCCAGCAGCGCACCGTTCGCCCTTCCTCTGCCATGTGCCCGAAAGGCCCCACATCTCTTTATTTCCTCCATTATCATCTCAGTGCCATGACCAGCATTTGTCGCTTGGATTTTTACAATTGCTTCCTGGCAGGTTTCTAATTTTAATAGCACATAGCAGCCAAGTAATTCTTTTTTTAAATTCACGTTCCTTTTAAAAGCATAATCCAGATCTGGTCACTCCCTAGTTTAAAATGCTCTAACAGCTTTCTATTTATCCTACAATAAAACCCAAACTCCTGGATTTTGCTAAAATCTCTGAACAAATTGGCCTCTGCTAACTTCTTTGGCCCTGTCTCTCCCTCCCTAGGTCTAGCCACACTGATCTACTCAATGTGTCCACACTGGACTTAAACTTCAGGCCTCTGAAGTAGTCATTTCCTCTGCTAACAACGTTTTTCCCCTTGTGGTCTTTGCATGGATGGCTGCTTCTTGTCATGAGGGTCTTAGGTGACTGAGTCCAAGACAAACCCCCTGACCACCCAGCCACTCTCCAGCATTCCACACTATTTTACGCCCCCACATGGTACTCCTTCTCGTTTTCTGGTCTGCCTCATACTATAATGTGACCTTCAGGATATACGGTCTGCTCATGCACCATTTTACCTCTGTGACACACAGTAGACACAATAAATATTTGCCAAATAAACCAAGATGAAGACGAGGGGGGAGAGAGGAAGTGAGAATGTGTGTAAAATAGGTGCCTTGAGATGCATCAGCAATTAACAGGGAAAAGGGCAACAGGAAGCTCTCCTGATATTTGCAATTTCACACCCTCGATGTTACCCTTCCGGTGGTTAAGAAACTCAAGGATCGCTCTGTGGCTCACCGCCAGGACATCTGTCCTGGGTTACTCCTTGACCTTGCCACCTAAGCCCCAGTGAATTCCAGACCTAAAGCCCAGCGTGCTACTGCCCAGCTTCCTGGCCCTGGCCGGCCCTAGTTCTCTAACCTTGTACCGCTGCCACCCCTGAGCTTGGCCAGTCTCCCCCGGACCTCAGTACAAACACAGCACCCACCGATTTCCTCTTGGATTTCCTGGGCTACGTAAGGTACTTTGTAGAGCAGTGAGAGGCTTTGGTTCCTTCTCTCTTCAATCACATGGAGATGTGTCATCACCTGGAAGTACAGTATGGTGGAGAGGCCTCGTTACCGACAGAACCAGGCCAGGATGAAACTTACAGACAGGACATATGCACACACTTCCGCAAAGATCAGCGGAAAAAGTATATTCTCTGCAGAGTCCAGCAAAGCAGCTGGGCAGAAGAAATGCATTAATCCCCACCCTTATTTACTGACCACTGAAGTAGAACAGCCCCCCTTATCTGTGGAGGGTATGTTCCAAGCCCTCCACTGGATGCCTGCAACTGCAGACCGTACTGAGCCCCACACATACTGCAGTTTTTTCCCTTACAATAAAGCTCAACTTATAAATTAGGCAAAGTTAGGATATTAACAATAACTAATAACAGAACGGGACAATTACACTGTAGTAAAAGTTACTTAATGGGGTCTCAGTCTCTCAAAATATCTTCTTATACAGTATTTACCCTTCTTCTTGTGATAATGTGAGATGATAAAATGCCTACGTGAGGCAAGATGAATGATGTAGGCACTGTGACCTAAAGGTAGGCTACTACTGACCTCCTGATGATACATCAGAAGATCATTCGCTCCCGGGCTACGGCTAACTGTGGAGAGCGAAGCCTCCAATGATAGGGGGCAGCTCTACGGGAATATGCTCAGACTGTAATACCCCTTGGTGATCTGAGAATTTATCCAGAGAGTGCTTGGAGTTAAAAAGAAAATTTTATTTAATTTAAAAACTTTCACTAGGCAGTTATTCACTTGGTTTTTATAAGAGGTACTTACTAACTGTACTAATTCAGCTTAAAAGAACCCTGATTTAGTTTTTTAAATGTTTATTCATTTTGGAGAGCATGAGCAGGGGAGGAGTAGAGAGAGGCAGACACAGAATCCGAAGCAGGATCCAGGTTCTGAGCTGTCAGCACAGAGCCTGGTGCAGCACTCAAACTCATGAGCCGTGAGATCATGACCTGAGCTGAAGTCAGACACGTAACTGACAGAGCCACCCAGGCACACCAAAAGAACCCTAATTTGTACAGTGAGAGACACTAGGTAAGGTTTTGCTGAGTGAAAGAGTCAATTTTACCACTGGTCAAATTAGATGGGGTAAAAAGAGAATGAAATCACTGGCTAAAAGCAGACTGGCAATGGAGAGGGAGCCATTCATGGATTTTGCTTAGTGAGGTAATTGCTTGAAATGATTATCATGGTGAAGAACAGAACTAATTTATTCATATTTAACTAAAGTAGTTATTTCTTCACAACTTTACACTGAGGTATAAGTAAGCCTGATTTTAAGGGGTGATAAAGACTCATTTACCATCCCTCTTCCACGGTTCACTACCTTTTCTGAATGCAACAAGCCCAGATTGTTCATGCTTTTAGAAAAGGCGGGGGGGGTGGGGAGCCATCAAAACTGGCCATTTACTTCTGAAGCTTTTGGGTGGAAATGAAAGGTGATGTGGGCTAACATCGACCCCAAGGCTACAGTGAGGCATGCTGCTGTAGCTCACGCAAGCCAACTCAGGACGGTTATGCCTAGCTGGTCACACCTGCACTTCCCATGCTTGTCCTAAAGAGGGTGCTCTAACCCAGTGGATTAATTATGTGGGCTTGAAGCCATTTAACATGGTCAAAATGGAAAAAAAAAATTAAATGGAAAGATGCTTTTATTGTAGATTGATGTCTCTCTGACCTTTAAAAGCAGGGATGAAAGCAATTTAATTTTATATTTGCCATTCTTTCAATCAAGTAAATTGATAGGAAAGCACAAGAGTAATATGTGCCTTAGAGAAAAAAATGCAAATGGAAACAGAAAATGCACCACCCACAGTACTGGTGTGTGTTGACATTGTCATACTTCAGATGAATTAAGGACCCCTTGACTGAGGACGGTTCCTATGCCCACAGGAGAACTAGACCACAGGGGGTCTGGACAGCAGTGTCCTCATGGTGAGCTGTGAGCTCACATGAGGGGTAAGAGCACCATCCTACTCACATCCCAGACCAAATGCGCGCGTTACAATAGGCTAAACATATTCAGCATTTTCTAGAGTGTAGATTAACACAAAGGGACCATGCAAAAGTTCATGTAAGTCGGCAGCCAAGGTTCACCAGAACTAAGGACTAAGTCACACAGAGTGACTATCACACAGGAGAGCTGGTTCCCCCCTGAGGTCTGGGAGGAACGGGGGAGAGTTCCACTTTCTGTGCCATCTGGTGGGGCACTATGTGATCTTGCTGGCACATTACTCATTCCCTAGTCCTTTCCTTCTAGTCTCACCATATAAAAATGGCTCTTTTTCTGTAAAATACTACATGATAGTCTAGTTTTTCCACCAAAAAAAATGAACAAAGGTCTCTTATTTCCACCCTCCCAAACCAAGGAGACCTGAGAAATCAAGCCTCTGTCAAGATGGATGCATTTCTCTGCTTACACCTCCTGGAAGCCATGCTAGGACTTGGCCTTTTGCCTTCTCCTCTACTGCAGCCAGCTTAATGCAAGCAAAGCCTTGAGCTCCAGGCCCCTGCCCCAGATGCCTCTCAGGGCCCCCACAGCATCCCTGTCCCCATTCTCTCACTCATTCCCCCCAAGTGCCCAACGACTCAAGTCAACTCTATGTTTAAGGATAGTTATTTTTCATCTTTACAGTAAATAATTCCATGCTGACTGTGAACTGCTCAAGGGGATGCAAGGGATCCAGCTTTGCAAGGTCAGATGCTAGTGGGGTCTGGCATGTAGACACTAGGCACACGAACTTCTCAACCAAGGGAGAAGAACCACAGACTTCTCAACCACTCCAGTGGCAAGACTCCTAGGACTTCTGGGCAGGCTGCCTCACAGGCCTCGTACACACTCAGCAAGAGGCTGGGAGGGGGGTCCCTGGGGGGATGCGCAGGTATCCATGGGCAAGTGCATCCCACAGACACGGGACCGTCAGCACAGCGCTAAGTTTAAAAAATGAAAGGAAAGAAAATAAGATCAATCGTGTCTTCACAAGGCCCTCTAAAAAAAAACCCAACGGGCTAAGCTATTAGACTTGCTGGTTTACAAGGAAGCCAGCAATCCCGCAGGCAGGTGGCTTATGTACAAATACAGGAGAGTAAAACGCGAGTTAACACGTGGACATTACTGAAATGAGAAAGAGGGTCCAGACGAGCCTCTTGCAGGTGACTGCGAAGGAAAGCTGGACCCTCCACGAGACAAAACCAGCACCCATCTAAACTAAAACTAATGTACAAATGACACCAATTTTTAAGAACTGCTTGATACAGCTGTCTAGAAAAAGATTTCAAATATTAATTCTGGTGGTACCCTACATCAGAAATAAACAGATTAAAAAAAAAAGATTAATAAATGGACTTATCTCTTCAATACAGTCATTCATTCCTAAACTTTCAGAAACTCTTTAAGGAGAAAGGACTTAAGACAGTACGGAAAAGAGATTTTAAAAACTGTATCTCTGCAAAAACCAACTCTTGTAAGCTAATAATCTAATAACCATTTGTCACTTTCCAAGCACAACTATCGGTGCTGCCCGACCAGTGGTCAAAGCAGCGCCTCCCCATTAGAGATCGTCTCCTGCCGGAATTTCGACAGTGTCTAGCATACCTGGGATTTCATCTGGGCTGCCTTTTCTGGGTCAACAGCCAACACATGCTGGTAGTGACGGATGGTGTGCAGGCGATCTTTGTTCTCAGCACGGACGTAACGCCTCAAGGCCTGCAGGACGCGATGAGGCTGCAAGAGAGAACAGTGGTTTGAGTACAGATACTACAGAACTGAAAATAGGCAGCAAATCACAGCGTAAGAAAAAAACTCACCCAAGAATGTAAAGGTCAGCCAGGCACGGAAAAGGAAAGCTGTGCTTTTTAAAGCTTTTAAGCTTCCCAAGTAAGAAGAAACTACCTTTCTACATAACGTACCAAAAACTAAGTTGCAAAGTTATTTGGCTCCTCAAGGAACAGTGTTTTCCAGGATCTCCAGGCCGTTGGCCTCCTTGGTCTGTCTTCTTTCCTGAGCTCAGGGTCCAACACCTTAATTACACGGTAGACAGTCCCTGTATCACCCAGAGAAGACTTTGCTTGCTCACCTAAGAAGGATACCAATATCCTTCTTTCCAGTACTTTCCATCCCCCAAAAGTAAGGTAGGTTAGAGAGAAAGATGAAGTGTGAGACCACTAGCATAAAGGGCTTCGATATAAGCCCCTTTACCCTTTTCTTCATAATCTTATTACAACAGAGCCTATTCAAAAGCCATGTTTTTATTATTTGAAGCAAAGCTACTACATAGGGGCGCCTGGGTGGCCCAGTTGGTTAACCGTCTGACTTCAGCTCAGGTCATGATCTCATGGCTCAGCTCGTGAGTTCAAGCACGGCATCAGACTATGTGGATAGCTCGGAGACTGGAGCCTGCTTTGGATTCTGTGTCTCCCTCTCTCTTTGCCCCTCCCCAGCTCACAATCTGTCTCTCTGTCTCTCTCTCTCAAAAATGAACATTAAAAAAAAAAGTAAAGCTACTACAAAAATTCAGTAATTGAGTAACTACCAACCAATATCCTCAGGGTATGCTTTCCCAGGGTAAGACACTTCCAGATCACAGGTGGCATATGCAAGCATAAAGTGCAATGCTAAGATGACATAAGAACATACTAGAACATGACACCTTTCTCCCCCTCCTCTTTTCCTTACCTTCTCTTCCCTTGCCAGAACTCATCATAAAAATGTAATTTTTTTTACCTCTGTGTCATCATACACGTTCTACACAGACACCACTTTAGAGGAGGTGACATCGAGGGGACCGTTTCTCTGTGAATGGGCTCTGCGCATCACTCACCCGTGGGGGGTCGGACTGCAAGGCAGCCAGGTAATTCTCCAGAGCCATGCGACGGCGGTCATTCAGCATAGCTTCTACCCGAGCCAGGTGGGTTTCCACCAGCTGCTGCTTCTCGCTGGCTGCTTCCTTCTCTAGGGCTTTAACCATAGTTTGGAAGTGCTAAACCAGAAAGGCAGGAACAACATGAAATGGTACTTGGAGGAAGTCTAAGCCCACACACACCAATACCCCAGTACTGTGCCTCCTCGCCCAGAGCCTGTGCGAGCCGGTAACAGGTCCAGAAGAGCAAGAGCAAGGGTAAGATGGAAATACGCTTTATCTGATTGCTGTCAGGAAAAATACTGCTTTATCTAATGAGAGCATGTTAAGTCTGAGGGGCAGGGGACTTCTTAGCACTTTGTCACTGAAATCCCTAGTGTAGCAAGCCCAATGCAAGGTTTCTCCATGTGCCCTGCACAAGAAGGAATGTTGCCCTTTCCAAATTGTGGCAAAGGTGTCCCAGTTCCAAATCTGGAGACACAGACCAACAGGAGCTATATTTTGAAATCTATCCCAGTAATGTGGTGGGTTATGCTGAGTCATCCACACTGATGTCCTGAAGGGCAAATTATCTGTGAAATACCTGGCCAGGCCGAAAGGTAAAGTTTAAGGCTGTGGAACTAAATTTCCCTGCATAGGATGCATTAGCTACGTAGAAATGAACACTCTTAAGATTTTCTTGACAACTGCTAAGAAAGAAAAGGTGTTCCAACAGAGTATTAACATCCTGAGAAGAAAGATTTCAGTTCATCATAAACACAAACTGATTTAAAATGCAATCAGCTTTATGAAACGCTAATCAGTCTTATAAATTGCTATCCCTATTCCTAACAACATGCTCTTCTATTCAAGGTGGGGTGCAGCTGTTGCTGATTCTAATGTTACATTCTTGCAAAGTCTGAGATGAACTGGTATCATAGTGTTTTACTGTCTGGCTTTTGACTTTTCAAGAAGTCTGCAAAAAAAAAAAAAAAAAAAAATTTCAATACTGCTGAAAAACAAATCACAGCCTAAGAACAAAGATGAACTGAGGAGAGCAGAATTAACAAACACAGCCAGCTAAGGTTTGCTTGCTGGCATGAATTAGGTACATTCTGGTTGGTGTACCATTGGTGATCAATTCTAGAGAATGCTAATTGAGAGGTAGGGGGAAAGAAAAAGGCAAGCCAGTTAAAACTTCCTGTAACGTAAGCTCTCAATTAAAAGAAGGTGTCAAATGCTAATTTCCGGGGCTGTGGCTCTGACTGGACCTTAGAGGACCAGGCTGGAGGCTGTGTCCCTGGAAAACCCATCTTACCTGAATGAGAGTCTGCCGCTCTGCTTTCGGGAGGTTCTTGGCCTGAAGTTCAGCCTCTTCCCATTCTTTCTTTACCTAGAACAAAGGTCAAAGCCATGATCATCAGAGACTTCATCTCTGAAACAATCCCATTTTCTAAAAATACCGCCAGGCCCTGAAATCTAATGTAGGAAACCGTGCAAAAGGAAATCGCCTCATATGACTCCTCACGAGCTCAGGGTAGTTTTAGCTTGTTCGCAGAAGTACCATCTCAGAAGGTCCTGGACTCCAATGATCAACAAACAAGGTCAATTCCATGACCTCCTTGTTCTATAACCTTGGGCAAGTTATTTAAAAGTCTCTGTGCCTTAGTCTCCTCACACATACATAAAAAAAGGGGGTGGAGGCATGTTTAATACCTACTTCTCTGAACTGTTGTGGATGAAATGAAGTCAACAAATATTTCCAGAAGCGTAAGCCCAGCACATGTAATGTGTGAGATTTCAGTTGTATTCAGACCTAACAAATGCTTTTCAATTTTCTTTCAATCTTTCTCAGTAACTAGGAGAAA
Source organism: Proteles cristata cristata (assembly GCA_017311185.1). Lineage (NCBI taxonomy): Eukaryota > Metazoa > Chordata > Mammalia > Carnivora > Hyaenidae > Proteles > Proteles cristata. The sequence continues at coordinate 1,478,027 of JAESUZ010002230.1, forward strand.
GCTGCACTGCGGTGCTCATGTTGCTCTAACACTTCTAACTTTTTTAAGAAAGCATCCCGAGGGGCGCCTGGCTGGCTCAGTCAGTGGAGCGTGTGACTCTTGATCTCAAGGTTGTAAATTCAAGCCCGACACTGGGTGTAGAGATTACTTAAAAATAAAATCTTAAAAAAAAAAGTCTTGAGACTCAGAACTTTCAGCAGATAACAGTATCTAAGCTAGAATATATTAATACAGGTTTGCTTTCATCTAATATATTCTTACAGTTACTTTGTTCTAAACGGCAAATGATACTAGCTTTCTATTTACAACAAAGATATAAAGTTTCCCTCCTCAGAAGAAAATTTTCTTAAAAGCTAGTTAACAGCAAAGAAAAATAACAAGAACATAATGGTTACAGGAACTGCTCCGTAGAGCACTCAGAGGCTAATTATATTATGAGATGGGGGTGGGGCAGGGGGAGGGGCTAGTCACACCCAGAAGGGAGCCCTGCTTTTACTCACACTTCACCTGTCATAACACAGCGTGACCATCTAGGGAGGGTGGTGTCCCTCTTCTTCCACTAAGAAAACCCTACTACCCAGTGCAAAACATCTGGAACAGAAGGGGAGCGCCGAGGTTTACCCTGTCCATTCGGTTGCGGTGCCGTATTTCCAGCTGCTCCTTAGCCTTCTGGAAGCGAGCATGCTCGTTATCATCTGCAGAGGTCTCGAAATACACATCAACATCATTGGTTGGCAGAGGAGTTGGGGGAACTGGAACAAAATCAGAGGGGGTTCCCTTTGAGGGCCAGGCCCAATGTTGAAAGTACATTGTGCTCTAGGAAGGAAATCAAGCTCAGGACTTGCAGAAAGGACTAGTTCGTCTCACACCACGCTCATGGTAAAGGTGCTCCTGCCTGCCAAGACTCCACTTGGTTAAAGTGTACTGCACCCCCTTCCTTCTGTGACTCTCAGTCACCAGGCCAGTCCCTGGCCCCTGCTGTCCTTGGCATATACTTAAGACTTCAGGGGAAGAAAAGGAAATCACTTCTACACCTTCCCTCAGTTCCTGAAATCCTAGAACCTAAAAACGAATTACTTATTGCGGTCACTGATCACTTCTGGCCAGAGACCAGGGCAGACATCAGGCCTCTAAAGGCAACTTCCACAAATGCTCCATTCTGAAAGGAACTTCAGCGCTGAATGGTCTTTGCATACAGACTGGTTAGGGAAAGTCCAAACTACTCTAGTTATATAATTTTTTTACTTTTTAATATGACTGAACAAGTCTTATAGCCCCTCATACCAAAGATGAGGGACGACACTAAATTGCTATATTTGACAAGGATTCACCACAGAGTGTCAAGATACGCTGGGCTCTGGGCTCACTGGCCTTCCCAGGTCATCACCCACCAGGGAGCAAAACCCATTAGAACGCACTTTCCTCACTGCTAGTCAAGCTAAGGTCTTACTGGCCCTAGGCAGCAGAATTATCCACACAACACAACAACGGAGCTTAGCCTCACAAAGGAAAGGTCTGACAGGACAAGTTTATCTACTCGACCCCTAAGGAAATCCCTATGAAAAACTCTTATTAGCCCAGTTCACTCCCAATTTTCCAAGCCAGAGAGGAAGGATAGAAAACATGCTTGTCCAACTTGCTGTATCATACGTTAGACCTCGGTGGACAGCAAACACCAAACACAACAAATTTCAGTTCAGAGATAAATTCAGCTCATTTCCAGAACTGCCTACCTGTAATACGACACTAAAACAACTACAGACCTGACAAATGTACTACAAATCAGCCACTCCAAAGTTCTTCCATCAAAGCATTTTTACTTAGCTGTAAACCTAAAAGCTACAATTAAAATCTTGTCGAGAATATTTGGCTCCTACGTAAGTTAAGGAGGGTCACCACAGCCAATTTTCAGATTAACTAAATTAGAATATACAGATTCACAAACCACATTCCCCCTGATAGAAGTTCAGCTGGGAGAGTTTCAAAGCACTGAAGTCCCTCAGTGCCAACGAGCGCGTTGCCATCAGCAACGCACGTCTCCAGCTTCAAGGCTTATGTGTTGGAGACGGTCTTCGGTTCGTATCACTGAGCTGGATAAAGATATAAAACACAAGCTGCCTGGATCCACTCCCGGGACAAAAAGGTAAAGGCACAGCAGCCCCAGAGGTCTGGTTCTAAAGATGCGAGGGCACCCAGACCCAGAACCACATCCTTCTGTCCCTGTGAAAACGACTGGCTCACAAAACCTGCACATTCGCCCCCTCACACCCCTTCAGGGGGGAGCACAAACTTGAGAAGTGCCACAGTGATACTTCTGGGCTCTCAGAGCGCTCAAGCCAGGGACCCCACAAGTACATGCACACAGTTTCTCTGTGGTTAAGTTCCCCCAGCTACACCCGCATCAGGGAACTCCTGGAGAACCGCCATTCCACAGTATCTTACAGCACTATCTATCCGATCCTTTATGGAACATAAAGCAAGAGCATCTCCATGTTCAGTAAGATCTTTGATGACCCCTGATTCTTCAGACTTCACCCCCAACTAACATTTTGTTGCCCCTTATTTTAAGTAATTTTCCAAAGCAGGAAACATCACCATAATTTCTCTTTCTACATCTTCCCTGAATAAAAGTTTCTGCCACCAAAGTCCCCTTAGGACTCATACTGTTTCCACATTTTTAATGATTTCTAATAAAAACAGCCTCTCCACAAAGGAGCAGCAGTTGGAGTGGAAGTGCTAAAAGCACATCATATTATATTAAGATGTAAAACATCTTTTTGTGGGGCACCTGGGTGGCTCAGTCAGTTAAGCGTCCAACTTCAGCTCACGGTTCGTGGATTTGCGGTTCATGGGTTCAAGCCCTGCGTCAGGCTCTGTGCAGACAGCTAGCTCAGAGCCTGGAGCCTGCTTCAGATTCTGTGTCTCCCTCTCTCTCTGACCCTCTCTTGCTGGCGCTGTCTCTCTCAGAAATAAATAAAAACATTTTTTAAACAATTTTAGAACATCTTTTTTTAGGGGGAGGAAAGAGGAACAGGGAGGTGTTTGAGTGAAAATCCATCAGAAGCGACGGCCAAAAATCTTGAGCAAATACCAGGAATGACCAGCAATTCATTATTCTAATAAGTTCCAGAATCAGAACAAAGAAATGAGTGCCCAGCTAGACGATCTTCCAAACCTATCTTATCTACCACTGCAAGATAAGAGAAAGAGGGCCTTAGAAAGGAAGAGAGGTAACCACGGAGAAAAGCAAAGCTTCTCCTACCCATGTCTAAGTAAATCCAACTCAGCTGAACCACTGAATTTCCTCTGCGACAAAGGACACACAAACTAAAATTCTTTCATTCCCTAAAGCTCCACATGATCCAGTGTTGCCAAAACATTGGAAAAACAGTTACCACCCTTCAGCTGCAGAGCTCTCCCCCCAGAACGCATAAAGCAAGGTATTTCAATACTCTAGACTCCCAGGAGTATTCCTGGTGTTCCTTCTGAGAAGAGCAGTGTCCCCCTTAGCCAACATGTACCATGGGGGCGGGAGACAGGGTAGCTCAAAGACAAGAACAAGAGGAAAGAATGGAAACAAGAATATGCAGAACTCATGGCCAAACTGCTCACCCCTCTGTGCCTTCCAACTAGAGACAGCAGTCAAAGCAACACAGAGGCCCTCCGGGGGCCCACAGATACAAGGAAGGAGAAGAACGAACAGGGCCCCGGCTCTCCGCTGTGCCAGGGAGAGGACACGCCGCCACCGCCACCGCCACCGCCACCACCAGACCCACGGTTAGCATGGACGTACAAAACTGGGCTCGTGAGTGCCAACAGGAAAGCAAAGCCTAGGTCTAGAAAGCACAGAGATGAGAAGAAAACGACTGACAGTCAACACCTGAGTCGGCAAGGGAGCACGACACAGACGCGGTCACAGGGACGGCCAGGAGAGACAGAACGCCGGACAGGACAGAGCCGCTGCACGGAGCCAGCGCGCCGGGACTTACTCATCGCTTTACACACAGCCATACAATAATCCTCAGACTCAAAATTGTTCCTGTTGCCTCCGCAGCCACCATATATAAAGCGCACGCACTTTCCCTTGGAGAGGTCGAAGTACCAACGGGGCATCACGGCCCGGCAGGGCCCCGTCATCGCCTCCTGGGAGCAGACAGCTGTGTGAAAACGGTCAGAGTGTCAGCAGGACAGAGGCAGCAGCTTCCATCACAGTGCTGTGGGCCGGCAGGGGGGAGGAGGACGGGCCAGGCCCAGGCAACAAGCCTGACGACCCGCTGAATGTCAGCGGAGGCCAAGACCGGGCGGACCCGGAGAGCCCTGGTGGACCCGCTCACCAACTCGAGCCCGACCTTCCTGAGGACATCGCCTTTTTTCCGTCCTGACTGTAGTAAAGACATTTAGGAAGTGAAAACAGTGTTTCTCACACGGTCTCGAGTCTAGACTGTGGAGAGGAATTCTGTGTCTCACAGCTCTGTGAGCCTCCCGTTGCTGAGATATTTTGCCTGACTTGTCGATCATCGTGGTATCAAGGACCACAGGAGACCAATGCGGGTGAAGAGGCTGTTTTAGTAGTGATAACTATAGGAAATGCTACTTCTATAGTTATCCAGGGGTCTCCAGTGTACATTTTCATGTTCTCCAAGATGAATCGGAAACTTCTAGACTGTAGGGACACCTGAGTGTCTCAGTCAAGTGTCTGACTTCAGCTCCGGTCATGATCTCACAGTTCATGGGTTCGAGCCCCATGTTGGGCTCTGTGCTGACAGCTCAAAGCCTGGAGCCTGCTTCGGATTCTGTGCCTCTCTCTGTCCCTACCCCAACTCACAGACTTTCTCTCTCTCTCTCTCTCTCCCCCTCTGTCTCAAAAATAAACAAACATTTAAAAAATTAAAAAAAGAAAAGAAACTTCTAGACTAAGCATTTCCCCTACCAGGGGTCCTAAATAATTCTTCAGATCTTAAATGGCATCAAGCAGACACTCTCCAGCAGGCTGCATGTAAATGGCTCTAGATGGTCCCCCTCCCTCTTTTTATTTGACAGGATGAAAAAAATTGCTGGCCCCGATCCCTCACCAGTAGGTCATTAAAGGCCACCCTCCCAGTCACAGACCTCTTTCTGGTGGACCAACAGGGCAGCCTACAGATGGGAACACACTCAGGAGAAAAAACAAGGAAGTTAATTTCATTCTAGAAGGTCAGGGCTTCAGAAGTACTGAGGAGGAGGTTCCCCCAGGGGAGAGGACGTTGCAGGCTGCACGTGGAAGAATCCCAGCCAAGCAGAAACCATTATTATCTCCCTTATTCTCTGGTCCCTGTTCTGTAGTTTAGTCCTTACAATGCCAACGACAGTTTCTGATTCAGCTCTGGGTCCCTCCCCAAGTGTGGCAGCAGCCTGGCTACCCAGCGCTAAGATGGCACCACCAACCGGCTGGAGAGTGGACCTCATGTCAGCGTTCAGGCGCTCTGTACTTACCTGTGATGAATGCAGTCCAAAATTGTAAGCAAATAAATACCAGATGGATTTTAATACGTCAGGTTACCTTTAACATCATGAGTAATCTCCTTCTGTGAAATCGTCCCGTCGCTGCTGGGTTCAGTGGGGTTCTCTTCGTTGTAGTCATCTCCTTTAAAGGTGTCGTAGTAGTAATCACGGTCTTCCACCACTTCCTCCCCTTCCTCCTCGTCTTCGTCATCCTCATCCACAGCTGCTTCTGTGAAGTCCACCAAATCTGCTTCGGTAGGAAATTCACTAAAGGTCAAAACAGAAAAGGAAGGTTAACACCAATTCCTATGTGCAAAGCACAACAATGAGTCTCTTCCCTATGCTGAAACACAAAAACAGAGACAGGAAATAAGTTCAACTCACGTTTAGCTGTGCCACTACAGCCCTCGGCCCAGCTACAACAGCAAAGGGGAGTAAGTGGGCAGGCACTGCATTAGCCTGCAGAAAATACAGTGGCCCCAGAATAGGAAGCGCAGAGCTGCCGGCAGGCCTGCAATCAGGGTGACGATGGAATGCCAGCTGACTTACCTCCAACAGGAACAAGGGAATGCCCACTTTATCCAGAAGGGAGGGGCCGGCAGTCCACTGCCGCCAGCAAAACAACTGCACAGGTGCAGGAGGAGCGTTTACCTTTTATAAATATCATAGTCTTCCTCTTCATCCTCTTCCTCTTCTTCCTCCTCATCCTCCTCTTCCTCTTTTGACACGGTTGATTCAATAATCTTTGTCTGAGGGCAGCACACATATTCAGTGCCATGAAACTGGTCTACCCCACAGGGCAGCAGCATGCCATAGCGATATAAGGTCATCCCCTGAGTCAGACAGGCCTAAAAGAAAGCACAGACCCAACATCAGAACATTAATAAATTTTGTCAAATAGTCCCCGATCACTAGCTTCTTCCAAAAGAAACCCTTATCAAATCACTGTGCGTTCTCTCATGGACACATGAATTTTCTGTCGACAAGTTGTGATGCTATTATTTTAAGAAGATTTACAAATTTTGCTTAACTTGCAATGGATAATCATCACCTGGGCCAGAAACAATGAAAGCCCACAGTTAGAAAAAAAATTAAGGAAAAGGGAGGAATTCTCGTAATTACCAATGCCGGCTGGAGGTGGTCAGTGATAATTTACACTGCTCACTGTGAGGGCATTGTGTCAGAATCCAACCAAAGAAACTCACTAGAGATCCAACTTAACCACAGAAGACGAGGGTCAGAAAGGGTATTTCTCCTCACTGGAAGAATGAAACAGCATCTAATCCTATGAGGATACATGTTAAGACCTAGATTTTCTAGAACTGGCTATTTCTACCCTAAGGTCCTAGGGGTTGGGATGGCCTCCTTCAGAATCCCATAGATAGCATCCTTGCTTAACAATCTTCATCATCCCTAACTTTAGGGGCTGGACTGTCAACAACGCATTTCCCTACAAAAATATCCCCCCAAATACTTATTTTTATTTAAAAAAATTTTTTAAAACTTTAATGTTTATTTTTGAGAGACAGAGACGGGGTGGTGGTGTGGTGAGGAGCAGAGAGAGAGGGAGACACAGAATCCAAAGCAGACGTGAGGCTCTGAGCTGTCAGCACAGAGCCCTACATAGGGCTCAAACTCACAAACCATGAGATCATGACCTGAGCCACAGTCAGATACTTAACTGACTGGGCCACTCAGGAGCCCCTAAAAAAAATTTTTTTAAGTTTTTTTATTTATTTTGAGAGAGAGAGAGAGAGAGAGAGCGAGCGAGCGAGAGCAAGCATGGGTGAGTATGGGAGGGGCAGAGACAGAGGGAGAGAGAGAGAATCCCAAGCAAGCTCCTCACTGTCCACACAGAGCCAGAAGCGGGGCCTGAACTCACAAACCGTGAGATCATGACCTGAGCTGAAACCCAGAGTCACGTTGGATGCTTAACTAAGCTACCCAGGCACCCCAAAATATTTTTAATTTAGAAAATACAAGGAATTGCAAACTTTGAAGAGGTAAAGGGAGAGTAAAAGCAATTTGAAATCATGAGGAGATTAGGAAGAAAAATGTTACTTTCTCTAAGAAAAATAACACATGATCCATTCTTTTACCTCTTTGACTACAGTGTGCCAATGCTGGTGATTCTCGCACACCTCCATCCACTTTTTGTGGAAAAACTGGCACTTCTCCGGAACGAGTAGAACGTCACTTACGAATTCACCCACTGGAAAAGAGAAAGCATTGTTATGAGCAAATCTGAAGATGATTCGAGGGAGAAAGGACCTTCGCTGCATATTAGGACAGCTACACAGTCATATGTACACAGATGCAGTCTCTAATTTATGTAAGCTGATGTGCCTCTCTAATCTTCAAAGGTCAGCGGGACGTTACAGCTCCAGGTAGAACCTGGACCTAGTTAATAGTTAAGGTCATGATGCCTGGGACTTCCTCACTCTTCCTGGCCTCCAATCCCTTATACTCTAGTTGCAGGGCTATCAGAATACAGGAAGGGTGGAACAGGAAAAGGAATCCCCCTGCCCCTAACGATTCCATGATCTCAAATGAACAGAGATACTCTGAGATACCACCACCTCTGAGTTCACATTAACATTCTTAGCCTCTTATATCCCAATTTCGGCCCACATTTGTTCTAACAACAAAATCGCCAGGAAATTCAGACTGGGTGTTCCTTTAAAGTATGGATGAATCTTACTTTGGCCCATTGTGTACCTAAAAACGTGAAGCTCTAAGACAGCACCACTGTAATAAGTGATTCAGGCAAGACTCATCGACAGAAGGCAATGGGTGCCTTTGCAACGGAAAACTCTGGCAGACACTACTTGAACCAGGTGACCAGCTTAACATCACCAACAACGACACGCTGACATATGTGATGTCCTAAGAAGAAATCTCACTGGGGCTCAGTCGGTGAAGTGTCCAACTCTTGACTTTGGCTCAGGTCATTGTCTCACGGTTCTTGTGTTCGAGCCCCACATCAGGCTGTGCACTGACACTTAGAATTCTCGGTCTCCCTCCCTTTCTGCCCTTTCCCTGCTCACATTCTCTCTCAAAAATAAACAATGGGGTGCCTAGGTGGCTCAGATGGTTAAGCGTCCAACTTCGGCTCAGGTCATGATCTCACGGTTCGTGGGTTCGAGTCCTGTGTCGGGCTCTGTGCTGACAGCTAGCTCAGAGCCTGGAGCCTGCTTCAGATTCTGTATCTCCCTCTCTCTCTCTGATCCTCCCGGGCTCACGCTGTCTCTTTCTCTCTCTCAAAAATAAATAAAACACTCAAAAAAATTTAAAAAACAAAAATTAAAAAGAAAATATAAACAAAATTTAAAAAGAAGAAAATATCACTACACAGTCTCTCTACCAAGAGTTTGCCATTTGAATCTAATCATGATAAAACAGTAAGACAAATTCAAATTAAGGGATATATTTAAACAAATGGCCTAAACTAAAAAACTATCATTATCGTGAAAGATTAAAAAAAAAAAAAAAGTTGGGGAACTGTTGCAGATCAAATGTAATGTTCAATCCTTTTTAAAGGAAAGCTATAAAGGGCATTATTTGGACATTTGGAGAGAAGCTGTCCGAAGTGTGAGTACTGTATCGTAGCTATGTAAGAGAATGTCTTTGCTCTTAGGAGAAACAAGCCGAACATTCAGAAGTAAATTTTCACTATGTCCCAACTTACTTTCAAAGGGTGTAATAACAAAAGATATGTAAAATGTGTGAGTGCGTGCACAAGCACACACACACATGCACGCACGTGCGCGCGTACACACACACACACACACACACACAGTGAGAGAAGGCAAAATCAGAGAACCTAGGTAAAGACTATATAAGTATTCACTGTTACATTTTTTTTCCTATTAGGTCTACAACTTCTCAAAAATCAAAAGCTGGGAGGAAAATGCACAGAGCTGTTTAAAAAACAGATGATCTTTAGAAATACACACTGAAAGGGGCGCCTGGGTGGCTTAGTCGGTTAAGCGTCCGACTTTCGCTCGGGTCATGATCTCGCGGTTCGTGGGTTCGAGCCCCGCGTCGGGCTCTGTGCTGACTGCCAGCTCAGAGCCTGGAGCCTGTTTCAGAGTCTGTGACTCCCTCTCTCTCTGACCCTCCCCTGCTCACGCTGTCTCTCTCTCTCTCTAGAAATAAATAAAACATTAAAAAATTAAAAAAAAAAAAAAAAGAAATACACACTGAAATATTTATAGGAAAAAAATACTATCTGTGATGTGTTTCCAAATACTCAAGGGTAGGGGGGTGGGACTGTCCACAGAATATACTAGTGGCTCATGAACTAATGATCACTGCATAGCTGGAGAATAAGTACATAAGGGTTAAACAGTATTATTTTCCTCTGTTTGGACATATTTGTAATTTCCATAATAAAAAGTTAAAAAACTCCCGGCTGGCTCAGTCAATAGAGCATGTGATGACTCTTGATTTCAAGCTCATGAGTTCAAGCCCCACGTGAGGCACAGAGCTAAAATTAAAAAAAAAAAAAAAATCATGTATCACGGGAGCATCACCCAGAGATTCTAATTCAGTAGGTCTAATGTGGGACTCAGTAATTTTCATTGAACAAGCATTCCAGGAGATTCTGATGCCTCACCAATATGCTCCATACAGGGTCTAAGTGGAGGAAAACAGAGAGGGAGAGATGTGTGTACTCAGGGGCAGGGAAAGGAAGCAGGCAGGTTAACCTCGGAAATGCTCTCTATTTTGTTTTTTGTTTTTTTTTTTAAAGGGAGGGCAGAATAGGAAAGTAATCTGGCCTCAGAAAGGTCGTAGGGCTTTGACCTTAATGGAAAGTCTGTGTAGATCCCCAGGTGCATCATCACGGCCTGGTCCTCTCGGACTCCTTAGCCTCGAGCCTCAGTCTGTGGGCACTATACAAGTCAATCCTTCAATGATCCATGGGACAAGCAAAAGGAGTCCTTAATCTACTTTAAGGGGGAAGATGTGCTGTGACATTACATGCTGGGGCAGTAAACATGGCTTCCCCACTTCAGAATGACCTTACACAGGGTAGTGGCATTTCACACCACTCTTAGTACAGGCAATTTGGGGGCTAAAGAGCTCCATCTGACACTCATGCAGGAACACAAAGTAAGTTAGGGACACAGTGTTGCCTTGAGGCCCTAAAGGCTCTGGGGAGATAGAACATGTACACCAACTTATTCAATCAACTAAACACAATCAATGCTTAAAAAAATCCCAAATCCCCACGATATACGAGGATGTACCTCTACTAGAAGAAGCAATCCTGACACTCAACCAAGTAGAAATTACTTAAACCCTGACATCCAACCACCAACTTGTATTGTTTTAGTGTGATTATCCTATATTGACTAAGCAATTTTTACACTTAATTTATGACAAAAAGCAACAAAAGAGTATACTAACAGTGTGTACAGGGTTAGATGTCAGAGTTCTACTTTAGCACCATCATTACTATCAGAATGGTCTCAGGCATAAAGAAGGTTAACTTATTTATTAACCTTTCTGTGCCTCGATATCCTTATTCTGTTGTGATGATAAATGATATAATACAACACCTGAAAAGCTTAGAGTAGATTCTGGTACACAATAAGCGTTAACCAGTATGTAAGTGTGCTAGCTCTAATTATTGATGCTGATGTTGCGAAGTCTTGAACTGAAGAAATACAAAGCAAACTATATACACATCCACAGTTATACAGAAATCTACAATTTGTTAAAACCACAATTTTATCTGTACAATTGCAACATCAGAAAAACATCTAAAACAGCAATTTTAGAGGTGCCTAAGTAGCTCAGTCAGTTAAGGGCCCGACTCTTGATTGAGGCTCAGGGCATGACCTCACGGTTTGTAGGTTCAAGCCCTGTGTAGGGCTCTGTACTGAGAGCATGGAAGCCGCCTGGGACTCTCTTGCATGCTCTCTGGTCTCTTTCCCTCTGCCCCTACCCTCAGCTCATTCTTTCTCTCAAATTAAGTATTTTTTTAAATTCAAAAGTTTTATTACTATGTATCTAGTCTACAGAAGCAATAAACAAACTGGGTTTTTAAAACATACAGTGGGGAGCACCAGGGTGGCTCAGTATGTTGAGCATTCGACCTTTGCTGAGGTCATGATCTCATGATTCATAGGTCTGAGCCCCACATCGGGCTCACTGCTGTCAGCCTGTCAGCACTGAGCCCAGTTCAGATCCTCTGTCCCTCTCCCTCTGCACCTCCCCCAGTTGCATTCTCCTAAAAGTAAATACTTAAAAAATTGATAATAAAAAACAGTGGAAAAAACAGTAATAGACATACATATACAGTGGAATACTATATATCAGGTTAAAAATGAATGAAATCTACGTAGCTCACACTTCAGATACACCCCAAAAGGATGTAAAGTAAAAGCAAGTTGTAACAGTGATGTCAAGTATAGGATGATACCATTTATGTAAGCTTGAAAATACAAAAACAAATGGTTTAAAGAAACATCTGTATACAGCAAAAGTATAAAACATGCATGAGACAGGGAAGCTGGGGAAGAGTGGGTGGGGGAAACAGGCGACGGGGATAAAAGAGCACACTAATCGTGATGAGCACGGAGTCTTGTACAGAATTGCTGATTCATTCTACCGCACACCTGAAACCAATGTAACACGGTATGTTAACTACACTGGAATTAAAATTTAAAGGCTGGTTTTTAAAAAGTAGCTACTGAAATTTGGGTTCCTTCCCCCGAAAGAAACAAAAAACCTGCATGAGAATAATACCTGCCGGCACGAGGGTCGTGGAGAACAAGGGAGGCAGCAAGAGAGGGCAAGATGGAGAAAAGGGGAGAAAGTATGGGGCTTTGTCACACTGAACTGCTCTATGACACAGTAGGATGGAGATGAAGCAGACCTGGCAAGATGTTGAAGAATTTAAATCAGGAGGATGAGCACTGAGGGACCATCCTATTGTTTTCCCCTTTTAGTATCCTTGAAATACAGTATTCCAGAAAGAAGTTTAAAATCAGAACTTTTAAAAAATGCCAGTAATTTAATAATTAACCCCATGCTACACTGTAAAATTAAATGCTACCAATCCTTAGCTATTCCATGATTGCATTGATCTGACCTCTGAAAAACAGAAGAGAGTTAATACCACCGAAATTAAACCAGAAACTAAAATGCTAAAAAAAAAATTTAAAGAATACTCTTTAACAATTGCAATTCTAACAACACACCCTAAGGAAATAATTAAGCAAGTAAACAAAGATATTCATTGCAGTGCTGTTAGTATCAAAAACTGAAACCAACCTAGATGCCCATCAACCAGGAATTAGTTAAATGATGGTTGTCCTATACAATGTAATACCATGGAGGTCACAGGAAATATGATTTATGTCTATATTTAACATGGAAAATCTCCCATAATGGTTAAATAATTTTAAGAATAATTAAACAAGTAAAGCAGGAAACATACTCTATATCCCTAACCCTTCTCCTTTGCCCTGGTTAACTCCTTAAGGCTAAGTCTGTCTTTTATTCAAAGACCTATACAAATATATTGATATATCTCCCTAAGAATAGCACATAATAGATGTTTAAATGTCAATATTAAAAAAGCAATAAACAAGACAGTATATATAGTATGACCCCTTTTGGGGGGGAAAATGCATTTAAAAGTACACATATTTCCATGTGTCCAAAGAAAAAAGTCTTGTCCATACACCAAAATGTTAATCATGGTGCAGAAACTAGAAATTACTTTTGCTTCCCTCACCTTCTTTTATTGAAAAATAAACTTCTTAAACATGTAAGCTAAAGAGGAACACATTTCAATCCCAACACTAATTTTTTGGCATTTTCACTGCTACGTTTTTGCATTTGCTGCATTTATCAGAAGCTTCTAAGAAAAAAAACTGAGGCAGATCAATATTACTGTTTTATAGAAGAACACTGAATATGGTTTGGTCTCAGTTTAGAATTTTATCCAAGTTTGTAACAATCCTCAATTTAGTCAGTTGGGCTATAAAAGATAATGGCCACAATTTCCCAAGTCACTGGACATTGAAGGTTATAGAGGTTTCGCAATTTCAAAAGCTGATCAACGAATATGGCAATTTAACACAACCTAAACCTAAAGGATTTCACTTAAGCTGCATTTTATGATCTATCTCCAACCTCCATCCACTCCCAAGGATTCTGTTTCTTTTCCCTATCATGTCCATCATTAGGGCCATGACAGCCATCAGGGTTTAGAGTTTTTCCAGAGTTGCTGAAATTCCTTTTAGAAATAACAAAAGTTGCTATTCCCCACTTGGGGAAGCCCTCACAGCACCAACACACATTTTTTAAAAACCTACTGCGAAAGCACTCTCCAGCTGAGAAAAGGAAGACCATGTCAGTTACGGGGCTCATGGAAGTGGTAAACAGGTGGGAGAAGATAAGCTTCTGTCATGAGAGGGAGCCCAGAGACTCAAGCTGACCACCCACCGCAAATTCCCAGGAGGTCTAGCACCCATCCCTAGCAGATGTCTCGGAGGCCAATAGGGCTCTGATGTTAAAGACCCAGGATAATTCTCACGAGTGGAAAACACACAAGTGTCCACGTCGGGGAACTACTCACATGGGTAGGATGAACTAACTAGCCATTGACAGGGTGAACTGCTGATGGGCTGTCATGAATTCAAAGGTAGAAGACGACTTGCAGACAGACATCTGCAATGGACAAGTGAGACACCACCGTGCACAGTGGCTGAAGACGGCCCCCAAAGCCTCTGAGAATGAGAACGGTCTTTGGTAGTGCTCACATCACAGTAAGGCTCTGTCCAGATATCCATCCAAAAATAACCCAAAACAAAAACAGTCACGGGCTTACAAAGCTCTCTTCTTTTAGTGCAGAAGCCAGCCTATAGATAAATGTCAGAGATGACTAACGCCTTCCCCCCAAAATACCAGCAGTTTCGCTTCTTCACACATCACCAACTCTGTCCTACTTGGAACATCCTACCTACCTATCTACTTACCTACCTACCTATCTATGTAAATTCTGAGAGATAAACAGGAGTCAATTAGTAGTAACCTATGATATAAAGTCATTTTGAGAAGGGAGAAGACTGAACAAGACAGCAGATTAAAAGTCACATTGATGGGTGGTTAAGCATCAGAAGAGGCCAGAGCTGAGTGACGTGAACACAGACACCCATGGACAGTGTGACACCACACTCAATGCAATCTACTTAGCAACATAAATTCATTCTCAAACTGCTTTCCAAGCATCACAAACAGAACACATCCCTCTTCCCTCAACCTAGCAAAAACAATAGCAAACAAAACTAGTGCCTGAGGACATAGGTAAGGACCCTGGAACATCCAAACCAATTAACACACAGGCAACCCAACCAATATAGACAAATACTGTTTTCCCCAGTTTCCATTTTCCCCACCTTCTGGCCTATCTACCTATGATTTAGGTTTACTAGGCAGTACTATGTTGCTTTTCTTAAGTAAGCTCTATGCCCATTGTGGGGCTTGAACCTACAACCCTGAGATCAAGAGTTGCATGCTCCACTGATTGAGCCAACAAGGTGCCCCATTAGGCAGGATCTTAAAGGGAGTCTTAGGGCTAAAGCTAACCATACTACTACCATCACTTTACTCCAACATGTGGCATTCATCTTAACATGTACAAAAGCAGTTACTGTGTTTACTTTTATAAAGTATAACTTCTATAATAAAACATACAGGACTCTTAACTGTGTCCATTTTTAGTACAGTTTGTATGTTAAAAAATTTTGTGAGGGGCACCTGGGTGGCGTAGTCGGTTAAGCGTCCGACTTTCGCTTGGGTCATGATCTCGCGGTTCGTGGGTTCGAGCCCCGCGTCGGGCTCTGTGCTGACTGCCAGCTCAGAGCCTGGAGCCTGTTTCAGTCTGTGACTCCCTCTCTCTCTGACCCTCCCCTGCTCACGCTGTCTCTCTCTCTCTCTCTAGAAATAAATAAAAAATATTAAAAAAAAAAAAATTTTGTGTGGTTGCGTAACTCACTGAATGTAATATAAACCATTAAACTGTATACTTTTAAATGGCTGAATTATACAGAGTGTGAATTCTCAAACTTGTTTAAAAAAAAAAAAGTACAGGTGCTCGGGTGGGTCAATCAGTTAAACATCCAACTCTTGGTTTCAACTCAGGTTATGATCTCACAGTTTGCGTGATCGACCCCCAAGTTGGGATTTGCACTGACAGTGCAGAGCCTGCTTGACATTCTCGCTCTCTCCCTCTCTCTCTAATAAACAAACTTTAAAAAATTAAAAAGTTAAAACTTAAAAAAGGAGAGGTTGGAGTGCCTGAGCGACACCGTTGGCTGAGCACCTGACTCTTAATTTTGGCTCAGGTCTTGATCTTAGGGTCATGGGATCGGGCCCCGTGTTGGGCTCCACAATGAGTATGGAGCTTGCTTGAGTTTCTCTCTCTTTCTCTTTCCATTTGGTCCTCTCTCCCACTTTCTCTTTCTCCCTCTCTAAAATAAGAAGAAAGTTAAATAAATAAAAAGCAGAGACTGATTACTTACAGGAGATATAGAGCAAATAAATACTGAGGATAATGAATCTGGAGACATTAAGTATGAGCTAATGCTTTTAATATACACATGTAGCTATTAGAAATACATATTTATGTGTACATGTACTCATATATATACATGTATTTTTTAAATGTTTTATTTCTGAGAGAGAGAGAGGCAGTGTGAGCAGGGGAGGGTCAGAGAGAGAGGGAGACACAGAATCGGAAGCAGGCTTCGGGCTCTGAGCTAGCTGTCAGCACAGAGCCCAATGTGGGGTTCGAACCCACAAACCGTGAGATCATGACCTGAGCCAAAGTCAGATGCCCAGGCGCCCCTACATGTATTTTTTTTTTTAAGTTTTATTTATTTGAGAAAGACAGACACAGTGCAAGTGGGGAAGGGGCAGAGAGAGAGAATCCCAAGAAGACTTTGTGTTTCAACCATGACCTGAGCTGAAACCAAGAGTCGGATGCTTAACTGACTGAGCCACCCAGGCGCCCCGACATATATTTCTTAGCTCTGCTGAGTGGGCCTAGAAGCAAAACATCCTAGAGGAGAAAGTACACATAATGCACAGACTTGGTTTCTAAATACCATTCTCCACTGAAAGAAAACCAGGGGTTCCTGGAGAAATGGCAGGTTCCAGGGTTATCCAGGGAAGAGCCAGGAGAACACAGGATCAGCCTAGAGCATCTTTCTTGTCAAAATCTGGACAGTAAGTGCTTACAGAAATAAGTGAATGCCAACAATCATCTTAACCAGGGGATAAACGTTACCACGGGTAATGGAAAAAACTGACGTCGTGCAACTCCTAATGTTATGCAGCTAAAGAATAGATCTACGGTAGTCCCCTCAAAAATGTATAAATCAAAGGGTCGTTAAGACAAGCCCGAATAGCAAGGCATTTCCACAAAGTAATTTGGACTCTAAAAACGTTAAAGCCATGAAAGACAAGGAGAGACTAAATACAACGTGTGATCATTAATTAGATCCTGGTATTATTGGAAGAAAAGGTGAAACCTGAACAGGGTCTGCAGATTAGATTTGGATCGACGATAATTTCCTGATTTTGATGATGTGATTGATTATACAGAATAATGTCCTTGTTTCTAGAAAATCTATATTGAAGTACTAAGGGATAAAAAGATACCAACTAAAATGATTCAAAACACAAAAACTCAGTAATGGGGGGCAAGAGCTGGGGGTACTGTGGGAGTGAAAAAGATTAATTTTACCACATTAGTCAAATGGTAACAGTTGGAAAATCTGAAATCTGAGGAAGGAGTGTATGGGAACTCTTTGTACTATTTTTCTAACCATTTTGTAAACTTGAAATGATTTTAAAACTATCGCATTTTGCATTTTTTAATGTGGTTTTCTTTTTTCTTTTTTTTTTTTCAATTGAGAGAGAGAGACAGCAAGCACGTGTCAGGCATAGGAGGGGCAGAGGGGGGACAGAGGACTCAAAGTGGGCTCCGCCCTGACAGCGGACAGTCCGATGTAGGGCTTGAACTGTGAGATCATGGCCTGAGATGAAGTCAGACACTTGACCGATTGAGCCAGGCATCCCTAAATTATTTTGAATTTTAAAAGGCAAAAACAACTCTAAAAAACTATCACCAAAATGCTTTCTAAGGAGTCTATGGAGGGGCGCCTCAGTAGCTCAGTTGATTAAACATCTGACTCTTGACTTTGGCTCAGGTCATGATCTCATGGTTTTCTGGGTTTGAGCCCCAATTTGGGCTCTGTGCTGGCAGCAGGAAGCCTGCTTAGGATTCTTGGTCTCCCTTGCTCTCTACAACCTCCCCCACTCATGCTCGCTTCCTCTCTCTTTCTCCCTTGAAAGAAAATAAACTTTAACATGTATCCTATGTTCTAGACATTGTCACGGTACTAGAGGACAGAGAAGACTAAAGCAGGGTACCTGGTTTCAGTGTGCTTACAGCGAAACTGGAGAAAGATACAGAAACAGATCATCACTGGACAGGGTGATAGATCCAGCAGCAACACGGAGATTTTCAGAAAACATAACCAGAGGGTGCCTGGGTGGCTCAGTCAGTTAAGTGCCCGACTTCGGCTCAGGTCATGATCTCACAGTTGGTGGGTTCAAGCCCCACGTCGGGCTCTGTGCTGACAGCCAGCTCAGAGCCTGGAGCCTGCTTCAGATTCTGTGTCTCCCTCTCTCTCTCTGATCCTCCCCTGCTTACGCTCTCTCTCTCTCTGTCTCTCAGGAATAAATAAAACATTAAAAAAATTATAAGTAAATAAAAGAAAACAGAACTAGGAGGAAAAGCTTTCTTTAAAGGAAGCAGCCTCTGAAAGAAGTCTTGAAGGGAGAACTCCCCTAGCAGGGGAAGTAGAACGACATTCCAACAATGAGAACCAATGGGTGGCCAGAAGCCGCAAAATGTTGATGCCGATGGGTGGCCGCTCGCAGAGCACAGACAACAGGGAAGGCCAAAGCAACAGCCATATTACAGAGTTTTTACCCTAAGCTGGGCAGCTTAATGAAACCTTAGTGTTTAGGTGGAGAAGAGCTACTACCGGCTTTAATGTGCAGGAAAGACAACTCAATATTCATTTCAGGTCAGAGGGCAGCAGACTAGACAACAGAGCTCGGAAGCATATGAAGCTACTGTCCTAGTCCGGGTGGGAAAAGATGAACGGCCGGACTAGTGCAGCAGGAATCAGAAAGAAGAAAAGGACAGATGCCAGACTTTTAAGTAGCAGCCCCCTGAGCATCTCAGTAATATTTTCACAGCACTTCAAGGTCAAAAGAATACCCAAAGTTAGGTAGTTGGGTCCAACAACTTAGTAAGTCCTCGGGTCCTAACCCCTTAGTGCCTGCTGGACGCTGCACCACTCCTCCAATGTTACAAGTGATTGGACACCATCACCCTGCTCTCTCCTTCCCGGGTTATTCTGGTGCGATGCTGGCTCTTTAACACAGGAACTGCTAAGACAATTCTTGATAAAGATATGAGGTCACTGAAAGGAATGGAGCGACAGGACGTTGATACTGTGAATACCTCCAGTTCATGGGATGTCTGAGAGAGGTCTCCTTTGAAAAACTGAAACTATCCCACAATGCTCCCCACTGGGATTTGCCACAACGCCCTGGTGTGCCTCAGTGCACAGTTTGGGAACCATGGACAGAAGCCATATTGGAGGGGTAAAAATGAGGGCTGAAAAACTGACTGGATGTAGGGAGATAAAAGGTCTCCCAGATCTCAACTCAGAGTTCTGGGTGAGGAGTGGACCCAGCCAGTGAGGAACACACAGGAAGGGGAAGACCAGGCTGCAAAGTCTTCACGGGTAACGATGCGAAAGGAAAAAATGATTCCAAGTACTGTCTACCTACTGTCTACAAATGTTCAAAAATACACTCTCGCTTCATTTAGTTCAAGGAAAGTACAGGCAGTGAATGAAACCTCATACCCAGAGATCTCTTGGAATCAAATGGATTGGAGGAACATCTTTCGGCCACACCACACACGAGGTTTCCAGGCCTCACACCAATGCATGATGCTTTGTTGTAAAGTAAATGGTGTCACGCATCCGCAATGTCCCTCCTTCCCCCTACTGAATACCTGACAGCAGTAACTGCTGCATAAATACGGTCACTCCAGTGCCGACTCCTCCTGTGATTCGCATACACGTGAGGATGTATCAACACCAAACACAGGGTCGGAAACACCTGGAGCAGTCACGGGCCCTTCAGGATGGCAGGACTGCACAGACAGCGGGCAGTCACGTCTCCTGGAGGCTGCCTCAAGTCTCGTCTGCCTAGCAACGCAGAACCTTAGGACCTTGCAAAACGCGTACAGGATGACATAAGAGGAACAGAAGGCTCCATCCTTTGGGCTGTTCGGTATAACTCACTACTATCACTGTAAAACAGGAGCTTCAAGCACTTAATGTGAGCCAAAACTAGACGGCTCTGAGGGCAGCGCTCTCAGTGCGATGCAGAAGGCTCTTCCTTAAAAGACAGAGGGTGCTCATGGTGGGGGCGGGGAGGGTAATGACCATCAAAGACAAGTCAACCATCAACACCAGAAAGCAGTAAATATTCAAAAAAGAAGTCCCCCAATACATTCCTGTGGCCCTCAGCTTCTTAACAGATACAGATATTTCACGTTGAGGAAAGAGAAAATGAAATTTAAAAATGAGCAACCTCCACTTCCCGAGAAGTAACCAGGAACATCTAAAGGACACTCACCAAGACACTTGAAAGGTATCACGATGTGACTCTTGCACTGCTTTTTGTCCCTCCGGCACCAATTGTCAACACTGACCGGCTCATTTGCTTCCATCACATTTGTGATCTGTAGCTCTGGATACGTCTGCGAGGGAAAAGAAAACACACACAACAAATTTACTTTATCCATAATAAATGGGCATTCATCTCCAAGTAAGGACGGGTGTCCGCTTACTCAGCGTCATCATTATCCTGTATAAATCTAAGCCTCCACTCGTGCTGCCCCTGGTTCTGACTGAATCATCAAGTAAAAAAATACTGTAACTATTTTCTTTTATAGGTAGATTTCTGATCACTTCTAATGCATTCTTTAAAACAAAAAAAAAAGCCAACTTTATTTAAGGACATACAAAAGCAGCAAGCTTTCAAGCCCAAAATAAATCGATGAGGTATCAAGCCCACTTGTAGGATGCATGAAATAGCTGAGAAGAAAAACATTTAAAGGGCAAGTCCGTGGAAAGGTCTGTTGTTGAGATTATAAAAGAATACTTCAATGCTGGCCCTCTGTGCTAGTCCTGGGAAAATGTTAAAGCATCTCATACCCCTTTCTAGGTCAAGTGGAATCAGACCTGAGATTATCATTTACAATACTGGAGGCTGTCTATGAGCAAGCGGAGGGCACAAGATACACACGTTTGGCTTCCCATCCTCCCACAGGAAGTGAGAAGCCAGGAGAGCCGGGCTTTACTTGTACAGTACCTGCCCAGCTTCTGCACTGTTCCCTCCTCAAGGAACCAAGAGCTCACTGTGCATACGGGTAGAGCCCCTGACAAGTCTCAGTTAGGTCTTATATATTTAGAAAGAAAATGCCTAGCGCTCCGTCATTGGCAATGTGGTCTTAGGTCAAAAAGCACATGACAGAGTATCTATTTCTAAGGTAAGTAGGTTCAAGCTTGACCCAGAAAAGAGCAGTTTCACATTCTGGCACCCTCTTACCTCCTGACAGTACTGAAGAACTTCCTCTTTTGTTCCGAAGCAGCTCTTGGTGCCTGTTGGGTCAGGTTCCCATTTCCCAGTCTGAATGTTCACATGCATATTTAACTTCCCACAAAACATTGCAATTTGAGGCTCGGCGACAGCAAATCCTGTTCCGGCGTTGGCTGCAAGAGCCTGACAAAGGGGAAAACATTCAGGTTTACTCCAAAACAGCTGACACAAAGGTAGAGTCATCCCATGGTTTGTGACAGAACTTTTTAAAAGCTTCATTATTTACTATTTTTATCTTCACAAACAAAGCGTTGCCCCAGGGGTTAAGCCAGAAAAAAACAATGACCACTGGACTTCTATGATCAAAGCGAAATGTCAATGGAAAAAATCTACCCCCCACTTCCCATCGGAGTACTTCGGGCTTGGGAACCTATAATCCAGCTGCAGACTGCTCTGATAGAAACACATCTACTGTTCATCCTTTAGTAGATCAAACCACAAACAAAGCCTAAAGTTTCAGTGATTCACTCACACAACAAAATTTTGTTGAGCAGCTACTATCTTGCAAAGCAACATGCTAAATGCCTAGGACACAGAGTGAGCAAAAACTTATGGTCCCTGCTCTCATGGAGCTTACAGTCTAGTGCAAGAATCCATATTCACACATAAAAAAGTGTGATCACACTCCTAGAAGTCATACAAAGGAAAGAACACAGTGCCAAGGCAGCGTACAGAAACAGAATTTGACGGGGGCTTAGGTATGGAGGTGATCAGGGAAGTCTCCAGAAGACAGCAGCACAGGAGAGCATCCCGTGGCGGGCATGTAGACTGAGAGGCAAACAGCAGTGAGAAAAGGGAGGAGAGCCATCCAGGGGGAAGGCTAGACAGTGTGCGCACCAAGAAAAGACTTCCATCTTTATCACTGAGATGCTGAGAGGTTTTTGGTTTTTTTTTTGCTTTATTTTGAGACAGAGAGAGAGAGAGAGAGAGAGAACGAGCGAGTGAGCATGAGTGGGGAATGGATGGAGAGAGAGGGTGACAGAGAATCTCAAGCAAGCTACGTGCTGTTAATGCAGAGCTTGAAGCGAGGCTCGAACTCAAGAACTGTGAGATCGTGACCTGAGCCAAAATGTGACAGCTGGACACTCAACCAACTGATCCACCCAGGTGCCCAGAGGTGCTGAGAGGTTTTAAGCACAAAGTTAATACTGTCAAAATGCAGATGTGATACTTTTGCTGGCTGCAGGATGGCAAAGAAATTCTGAGAAAGAGAGAGAGGGAAATTGGTATCTTGGGCTAAGGCAGCACGGTGGAGAAACAGATGAAAGCTATCAGACAGCCCAACTGGCAAGACTCGGTGACAGATTAGCCAGGGAACTGAGGAAGAAGATGTCAAGCATGGCTTCGTTACTCAATGAGGGAATGGCGTCAGTCTGTCATTCGTGGAAACAGAACACTAAAAGGGATTTCACTAACAATTGTATCTTGCATTAAATAAAAACAATCAATGATTCTACAGTCTTTCTTTAGCTAGTATCCTCTTTGTGAAAAGATCACAGCCATTAACAGCTCACAAATTACAGGTGAGAAAATAACCTTTAGGCATGATGGAGGTAAGGCTCCTACAAAGTCTCCTGGTGCAGAAAAAACACAGGCATCCTAGCATCTAGAAGTATGCTAATACTGATGGTTGCATCCACAATGGAGTTTTTGTGTTCTCCCCTAACGGTAAAGTTCTTTCAAAATAAAAAAAATAATTTTTAAAGTGTTAAAACTTCACAGACTGTATGGTCTGTCATGTTGCTCTTTTTAAAAAGAGTAATTAACATAAAATGGTTTTCCTATTAACAGAAAGGGGAGCTTTGCCTTTCATAATATATGGAAAATATGTGCTTTCCAAGCAACTCTCATTTATTTGTGCTGATGGACTTAGACATTAATGGCCCTTCTAATCAGGAGACTATATTTGATTTTGAAATACATTATGACCTTTCTTCAGGAAAAGTTTACCATCCTCCATATATTTTGCTTACAAGCTTATTGAAATAAGCCCGCTTTCTACCAGTACAAGAGAATGAAGCACAGACACTCATTAAATAGCTAGGAGAACACGAATTTGGGATGAAAATATTGCCAGGATCAGTCAGAGTTGAAGAAACACCTCAATTAAATCCAATGAAGAGAACAATTAGCAACTTTATTAAATGGAACTGACTGTAGCCCTACTGCGACGAATAATCATTTATTAAAATAAAAGGCAGATTGGTATGCCTTCCATGTAACTGCATATGAAACTACAGGCTGATAAGGAAAGTATTTCAAGATAGCTGTAGAAAGGAACACACACTTATTTACAGGCAATACGCCAACAGTACTTTAATTCAAACCAGTCATTAAAAGGTGTAAAGATATACAAGACCACTGTGTTTATTTCTCACAGTGAGTTCAATATGTGTACCAAGATGCCTCTTCTATGGGCCATTCTTCTTTTGAGAGCCATATCTAAGGATTAAGGCTAAAATTTTAGATTATGATATGGAAGAAAATGGGTATGTGTATATATAAAGTGGTTAATACAGAGACAAAGGCAAAGAAACCCCAGGGACACTTTTACCTCCCCAAACCAGTGTTTCCCTAAGTCCTTTCCCTCTTACTTCAAAAGCCCAGACAGAAATAAAGAAAATTGAGGAAGACATGGTAAATATAAGCAAGAAAGCCAAACCAATAGGTCAAAAGGAAAGTATTTCCTAAACCTGCTAATTGAACCACCACAGTTAAATCTAAAAGATGTTGTTCATAGCAGCACTCTCCACAATAGCTAAAACATGGAAAGAGCCTAAGTGTCCATCAACGGACGAATGGATCAAGAAGATGTGGTTTATCTATACCATGGAATACTACATGGCAATGAGAAACAATGAAATCTGGCCATGTGTAGCAACATGGATGGACCTTGAGGGTGTTATGCTGAGCGAAATAAGTCAGGCAGAGAAGGACAAATATCATATGTGTGCACGTATAGGAGGATTAGGAGGAACTTAACAGAGGACCAAGGGGGAGAAGAAGGGGGAAATGGTGGGGGAAAGGGAGAGAGGCAAACCATGAGAGACTCTTGAATGCTGACAAAAACTGAGGACTGATGGATGTGGGGGGGAGGAGGGATGGGCATGGAGGAGGACACTTGTGGGGATGAGCACTGGGTGTTATGTGGAAACTAATTTGACAATAAACTATTTGTAAAAAAAAAAAAAAATCTAAAAGATGTTGAGCAAGAATTCATAAATTCTCTCTTTGGTTTTGTATAATTTTTTAAGACTTTATTTTTACTTTTATTTTTAATATTTTATTTATTTTTGAGAGAGAGATAGAGAGCATGAGCAGGGGAGGATCGGAGAGAGAGAGGGAGGCACAGAATCTGAAACAGGCTCCAGGCTCTGAGCTGGCAGTCAGCACAGAGCCCGACGCGGGGCTTGAACCCACGAACCGCGAGATCATGACCTGAGCCGAAGTCAGACGCTTAACCAAGTGAACCACCGAGGCGCCCCAAAGATTTTATTTTTAAGTAACTCTGTACCCAGCATGGGACTAAACCCACAGCCCCGAGGATCAAGAGTCGCTGGCTCCACTGACTGAGCCCACCAGGAGCCCCTAGTTTTGTGTATTTTAACATTAAAAGCAGCTGTTAAACAAACAGGATTTCGGGTGCCATAGAAGTACTGGGGGAGGTGGAGCGGGGCAATACCTCTTAAACTCCATACATGAATTCAGGTAAGAAACAGTGGCAATTAGTTACGTGAGCTCACCAAAGCCACAGACGTGAATTGGTCAAAACTGTGCAGGCAGCCATTTATCAGCACCAAAGATCATGTTCCACATGTTACTCATTACGGTTGTTGGCTAAAAGACCACAAGAGTTCCAACTGTATAAATGTTCAGTTTATGGGTCAACCACTAAGGTCAATGCATCAGTGATGAATGCATTTGATCTTTGTGCTGAGATGGTCAGCATCGCCTTCCCTAAAGAGAATCTAAAATACCAGAGGTTAAAGCAACAGGAAGAGGCCTGAGCAGAAGCAGCCCCTCACATCAGTTACCACCAAGAAAAAGGAGAGTAACTGGAATCATTCCAGACAGCTAATATGCTGCAGTGATTCACTTTTGAGTTCAGAAAGATTAATCCTTGTGGTCATAAGAGACTCTCAAGAAGGTATCATCTGAAATATAAAAAGCCTCTGTGGACCGTGTCTAGGAATCAACTAATCAAACATACCCCAACCTTACCTAGGGTATAACAGGATCGGGTTTTTTTCTACTTCTTTCCTTTGAAAATGCTTTTATTTAATGCACTTCCATTTTCGTAAGCACACACTACGCCTGGATCCATTACATCAACGTATAAATCAATCTGTTTCCTAATCTAACATGTTACAAATGTGATTTCACTGCCAAGTCAGCACTTCTGATATCCTGTGAACCTGGAATCTTCGATGAAAGAAAATTACTGCCCCACGCTTTGGCACTTAAGCCGGTCCTTGTGAGCTGTGCACATCGCAGCACTTTTTAGGCTTTGAAAACAAATTGCATCCACTGCTTCTCTAGCCCAGTGCTTCCATTTTACTTAATAATTCATTCTTAGTAAGAAATTCCATTTTATTAATTTGGCTCAGGGAAAAGAGTTTAGCTATCCAAGGACAGAAATTTAACTGGGTAAAAAGTGCTTCTAGTAACTTGGTTGACAACCTGAAAAGGCTTAAAGCAATAAGTAAATAACTGTAAGTGCATCTAAATCTGAGCCTAACTTCAGCGAGGGCCTTCAGTCGTCATCTCCAGAGCTACAACTCCTGGGACCCCGTCTTCCTTCAAC
The DNA here is from genome assembly GCA_017311185.1 of Proteles cristata cristata. NCBI lineage: Eukaryota > Metazoa > Chordata > Mammalia > Carnivora > Hyaenidae > Proteles > Proteles cristata. The sequence continues at coordinate 1,504,089 of JAESUZ010002230.1, forward strand.
AAAGGGGCTCAGGAGCAATGCAGCGCACCCAGTACAAAGCCCATTATTTCCTTCCTCACTGTAACTCTTACCCCAGAATCTAATTTGGCTCCGGGGTTTGGGACAGTGCCTGCTGTGGAGGGAGCCTCGTCTAAAGAGGACAGTTTTATCCTCTTACTGAGTGAATCATGCTTCCTTGGATAGGAAGGTGCCGTGTTACAGCCAGGCGAGCGTCCCAGCTAACCCTGGGAAGGCAAGGTAACCCACTTCTACCCTAGTGCTCATAGATACTCAACGGAGCACAGCTTCGCAGCATCTAGCTACCACCTGCACGTTAGGGATATCAAAAGGCACAGCATTAGTAATCAAAAACCTTCCGTTTGTAAAGAGAGTCAGTAAAACAACAATCTGTTAATGGAAGCCGAGATCCTATATAACATTCATTCCTGTCTACATCTGCATGGCATTTCATGATTCACAAAGTAAAATGACAAATCTGGGGGCACCTGGGTGGCTCAGTCAGTTAAACCTCTGACTTCAGTTCAGGTCATGATCTCACGGTTCGTGCGTTCGAGCCCTGCATCAGGCTCTGTGGTGAAGGTCAGAGAATGAAGCCTGCTTCGGATTCTGTGTCTCCCTCTCTCTCTGCCCCTTCCCCACTCATGTTCTCTGTCTCTCTCTTTCTCAAAATAAATATACATTTAAAAAAATTTTTTAAAGACAAATCTGTGTCCACAAACCTGGACCTAAGATTTACTTAACTGAAAAAAAGTTTTAAAAATCCATAGTTTCAGGGTGCCTGGGTGGCTTAGTCGGTTGAGCATCCGGCTTCGGCTCAGGTCATGATCTCACGGTTCGTGGGTTCGAGTCTTGCGCCAGGCTCTGTGCTGACCGCCAGCTCAGAGCTGGGAGTCTGTTTCAGATTCTGTGTCTCCCTCTCTCTCTGACCCTCCCCTGCTCACACTGTCTCTCTCTCTCTCTCAGAAATAAATAAAAAATAAGAGGAAAATCTGTTCTTAAAAGTGACAGTTTGCATTACACCAACTGGAAATCCTTGGCTTTTTTTTTTTTTAAACATTTTAACTTAATTCTGATTAGAAACTGGTGAATTAGGTTTAGGGGGAAAAGGCCAAATGCAAAGAGCCATTACCTTCCACTGACACATGCCAGCTGTTAGGTGTTATTTTCACAGGCAGTAATTTATACAAATAATCTCTGCTTTATTAGAGCTCTAAATATTAAAGTATAAATCATGTATCATTTCCAAGATTAAAAATGGTTTAGACTGTCTCTTAAGTCTTTTTATAGGAACACAGTAATTTGTTCATCTGGATTACACTGGTAAGGATCCAAGCCCCAAGATTTAAGAAAGGTCTATCTGCTGCGTGTCTCTGAGAGCCAAGAGTCTTCTAGAAGTGAAGTTACTGAAAATACAGAAGTACATAAAATAATTTTATGTTAAAAAAAAAAAGCCGAATAGAGTTTTTCAATCTAAAATTCTCAGGTAGACAGGTTCTTTACTGGTTCCTAGGTTTCTTTCCAATTGTCCGTAATAAGAACTCTAAGAAACTGATTTCGGCAGGTACAGAGGCCTTGATCAACCTTCAGTCAGTCCTCTGCTCCTTCCACTCCTGACCTCAGAGAAGTGTGAGATGGTGGCCAAGAAACAAAGACTCTAAGAAGACAGACTGTGACAGAGCTCCAGGCCCATCACTGACTAGCTGTGCTGCCTTTCTCAAGTCAACTAACCTCTCTGGACCTAAGTTTCCCTATCTATAAAAGGATGACAATGGGAACTATATACCATAGTGTTGCCTTGAGATTTAAAGGAGTTAACGCTGAAGTAGCGCTTGGTCTATGGAAAAGAATTCCTCAAATGCTGGTGGTCATTGTGACCAGGCTTTAAATGTCTTTTCTGTAAAAACAGAGCTCCAAACATACTTCTACCTCCAGGGCTTGTTGTGGCAATTCAATTAAGACGACACACAGAAGCACTAAGCACAGTGCCTGCCACAGAGCAAGCACTCACACGTTAGCAGCACTGTCCTCGAGACGGCTCCTCAAGATTCAATTCTCTCTGGCTACAATCACAGAACTGGGGCCTAAATTACGAGTGTGCGGGGACGAAGCCATTAAGTCTCCATGGGACTGGTCACCCTCCCCGAATCCAGGATGGCAGGAAATGGGTCTAGAAGACCACACATTGCTTCTTTACCTATTTCATCTGGACCTACTTCAAGTAGGCTGCATTAACACTCCACATCTTCCTTTGTGGGAATTCGGTCACCACAGGCTTACATGAACAATTTAATACCGCCTTACCACGTAAAAGAGAATCACTGGGAGTTGCTGGCTTCCTGGCCCCGGTCCAGCTTCCGGCTGGCACGGAAGCTGGGTCAAGATGAATCTGCAGTTACTACTGAGACAGTTACTGCCGCTGTGATCAAAGGAGCACTATGGAAGTCATTTCTCTAGATTTGTTTTCGTGAGGGAAGGATGTTCCCTCAACTTACGAGCCTTGCAACCTCATGGAATAACCTCTCCCTTGACATTAGTTTTCACTTTGGTGTAACATAAATATGGCGCTATTCAAATTTTAGATATTATAACAAACGACACCCACAATATTAACTTTGGACTTTGGTTTTATAGTTCACACTACAACAGACAGAACTCTACTTTCTGCCAACTCCTGATGCATAAGGAACAAGGCTTAGAAACAAAGACAGCTTCCTCACTGAATAGAAATCTGCAGGATTCAAAAGCCAGGCAGTAATCTGTCATACTTTGAAGGCATGCTAACTGCAGAGGCCAGAAAACTGGGAGGTTTGGGCATTAATGTAAGATGATCTAAATGGTGTGAACTTGGGCTTAACCTTTGAACTCACTGGCCAGTATTACTTACTTATTGAGTGTGCTACATAAATAGTGTACGCACGGTTAGGAGGAATGTGTACAAATGTGTCTCCTAAACCTAAAGAGTGAAAGGATTTCAAGTAACAAATGCCCTGAAGTATTACTGATTAAATATTAATAATTAATATATTTAAGGAGAACCTGGGTGGCTTGGTTGGTTAAGCGTCCGACTTCAGCTCAGGTCATGATCTTGTGGTTTGTGATGGTCAGCCCTGCGTTGGACTCTGTGCTGACAGCTCAGAGCTGGGAGCCTGCTTTGGATTCTGTGTCTCCCTCTCTCTCTGCCCTTCCCCAGCTCACACACTCTCTCTCTCTCTCAAGAATAAGCATTAAAAATAATAATATGTTCATGCTAAATCATTCTTACTGATTCACAGATAATAGAAATAATACAAAAACAAGCAAAAGAAATAATACAAATGATTGGGGTAAGGAAATATTCTGTAGGGTATCCAAGCACAAACCTGACAATATTCTCATAAACAATAAGCATGATCCTTACTTCTGGCTGATCAGGTAATATTCTGGCTCTATAATATTTCATTTCAAATACATTAGGTCATAATCATTAAACATTAAACACTATTTCAGCATTTTTTCAAATATCTCATGTACTTAATGAAATAAGTTGCATCCCCTTTAAAAATATTGTATTATTCAGACAGACTCAATTTCACTGAAATATATACACAACTTAATGATTTTACCAAGGTAAAGTTGTGAAACTATCCACATGCCAGCTTTAGCTAAAACACTGATTTCCAGATGTTACAACCACGAATAAGAATAGCTAATATCAGAGATCTGAAACTGATACCACCATATCTCTTTTCCTTTAATATATCAAGCAAAGGATAAGAAAACAAATCCATGCAGCTAAAAACACTCAGGTTCTAATACACAGAATGGCTTTTACTAGCATTTTTAAAGTAGGGGTTCCCTAAAACTCATTGGGGGAGGCTAGTAAGGTCTAATGCAGGTTTTCAGTGGTCTAAAAAATAAGAAGGTTCTGGTATGCATGTGTATGTGCACATGAATGTATATAAGGGTATGGAGTTGCTAACTGTCCTCTCTTGAGGGAAGAGTGCTATGGAATTCTCAAATTATCTTTATCTTTTGCTTTAAAATCTTTTTCATAAAATGATTAACAATAGTAAACTGTCAGTCTGTTTTTTTAAATATTCATTCTATAATATTAAGAATTGATGGCCTTATCTAAAAATTTCTTAGTTTTTTACTTTTCCATGAAAACCAAAGGCTTGTTTCTTTATTCCTGAGGCTTTGTGATGTTCAAAGTCAAGAAAGGGAAAAAATTCTTAGGTGAATAACTCGTACCTGTTTATAACTAGAAAAAAAGATAATTTGCCATAACGACTTTTACAGGGCAGCGAGAGAGGAAATTCACATTTCAAAATACAAACGGCAGGGGCGCCTGGGTGGCTCACTTGGTTGAGCGTCCGACTTCAGCTCAGGTTGTGAGGTCACGGTTCGTGGGTTCAGGCCCCGTGTCCGGCTCTGTGCTGGCAGCTCGGAGCCTGGAGGCGGTTTCAGATTCTGTGTCTCCCTCTCTCTCTGACCCTCCCCTGCTCATGCTCTCTCTCTCTCTCTCTCTCAGAATAATTAAAAAAAAAAAAAAATACAAACGGCAGTTTCTATACGGTATTCTGCTATGTTTACTAAGTGCAAGCAATATTCAGATACCAATCGTGATGGAGCAAATTACTTTAACTTCTAATGTTCATTAAAACTGTGAAAATAACAAAAATATGAAAGAGCTCCACCCACCCCAAGTTCAAAGCAAGTCAAAAAGGCATCTTTCCTATGATTTATGTAGCATTTAAATTTAAAAGTAAATACAGACTGTATTATCAGCTCACACCAGATCTGCTTTCAGACAATGATTCTTCCTGTCTGGGACCCGTGCCCATGTGCATTATTGTAATTATCAGCAATTTAAAAAAATAAAATAATAAAGCTAGCATGAGCTGTGAGTCGGTATGTTTGCTGCTTTCTGCCTCAACCATTAATTAGCCTTCCTGGGTTCAAGCCACCAAACTGCTAAATAAATGCATAAAGAGGAAAGAGAAATGCTACATGCAACTAAAAAGAATGAATAAAACGGATGTAAACGTGGATGTGAACACACTCCCCACAATCAAAGTACTACCGCACTGGGGCGCCTGGGTGGCTTAGTCGGTTAAGCGTCCGACTTTCGCTTAGGTCATGATCTCGCGGTTCGTGGGTTCGAGCCCCGCGTCGGGCTCTGTGCTGACTGCCAGCTCAGAGCCTGGAACCTGTCTCAGAGTCTGTGACTCCCTCTCTCTCTGACCCTCCCCTGCTCATGCTGTCTCTCTCTCTCTCCTAGAAACGAATAAAACATTAAAAAAAAAAAAAAAAAAAGAAGTACTACGGCACTTTGTGCTGTCAGGTGGGCCTCTGAGGAGCTGTGACCATGCTTGCCATTCGTGGTCCACTTTCCCCACAGCATTCTGAATTATCTCAGGTCAGAACACATCAATCACTCCTCTGTTCTGGGAGATTCAAACTCTCTCACACAACCTCCGCCTCACTCCATTGCCCAGCCTCGGGCTCTGCTCCACCCTTCCTGTCTGTGTGTCTGTACACAAGCCAGGGTCTTTCCTGACTCAATTCTCCACCTAGCACTCCCTGCCCCTGTTCTTCCTTGAGCAGGAGCATTTTCAACTGTCAAGATCCCCCCTGCCCCAATGTGCATCTTGTGGGGACCCTTTCTAAGGACAGTCTCCAACTGGTGTTTTATTTTTCCCCTCAAGCAATCTGAAACTACTTTCCTTGTTCACCTGCATGGTCCACCTCTCTCCGTTAGAATGAGAGGTCCTCAAGGGGAAAGGCCTCACATGGCTTTCTAACCACTGATCTGGAAGCAACACCTAGAATACACTAAGTAGCCATTTACAGCTAAGTGAGTGACTGTCTCACTCTAAAGCCTAAACTTTTGGTTTTTTCCAAGGCATTTAAACTAATGTTAATTAGCAGATATCATTCTGCAATTCCTAAATGATTAACACAGTACAAGTCTCAGGGCATCTGGGTGGCTCAGTCAGTTGAGAATCATGATTTCAGCTCAGGTCATGATTTCACGGTTTGTGGGTTCGAGCCCCGCATCAGCTCACTGTGCAGAGTCGGCCTGGGATCCTCCGTGCCTGCACCTGCCTCTCTGTGCACCTTCCCCATTCTTGCTCACATGCTTTATCAAAAACAAAACATTAAAAAAAAAAAACACTGTTACAAGTTTCAATGAAGCAGACCTGATGAATGACAAATTAAATGTAAAAAAGAAATTTGAGCAGGATAACAAGTTTCCTTTTTTTTTTTTTTAAGTGAGCTCTATAAGCAATGTGTAGCTTGGACTTACGACCCTGAGATCAATTCCTATGCTGAACTGACTAAGCCGGCCAGGCACCCCAACAAGTTTCAACTTTTGAAAAATGTTTGCTGAGTGCATCCATGTACACAGCGTAACAAGCCACACAACGCAGGCTCCTACTAGAACAGCAATGCCTCCGCCCCGATGAACACAGGCTGCTGAGAGGCAGTGCTTCCAGCCTTTTCTCTGCTATTTACCTACTCGGTTGCTGACCAGCTTACTTTATTTACTTCTGTATCCTTTTCAGTCCAGACATGATCTAGTAACTCCCTAGGAAAACAGTTTCACTCAGAAACCATCATACCCTGTGTTCATCCACTCACTTCCCCTTGCCCTGTTGGTCAAATCAATACTCCCAATTACATTATTATACCGTTAAAATGTACTCTGATTACAGTTTCTTTTTTAGGCATCTTTTCCCCCTTAGAGTTAGCGGCTGCACCTCTCCTTTTAACAGCGTAGTTTCACATGTACCGATCATTCTCCGAGATTGTTGAAAAGGTCCGTAAAGCTCCCTCAGTACAGTCTGATGCACAAGGTAATCCAATGGTTTGCATTTCCTCTTCTTTTTAAAAGTTTATTTATTTTTGAGAGAGAGAGAGAGAGAGAACCTGCACACACTCAAGTGGGAAAGGGACAGAGGAAGAAGGAGAGAGAATCCCAAGCAGGCTCTGCACCAGCATTGCAGAGCCTGATGCACAGCTTGAATCCACAAACCATGAGATCATGACCTGAGCCAGTCAGCTGCTTAACTGACTGAGCCACCCAAGGAGCCCCTCGATTCTTTTTTTTTCCCCCAGATGTCTGTATTTGAGAGACAAAGCACGCACGAGGAGGAGACAAGCAGAGAGAGGGGGAGACAGAATCCAAAGCAGGCTCCGGGCTACGCAACAGAGCCCAGCACGGGGCTTGAACTCACGAGCCGTGAGATCATGACCTGACCCAAAGTCAGACACTCAACTGAGTGATCCACTCAGGCGCCCCTCAATTCCTTCTTTCTTGAAGACAGGACTCCCTCAGGCCTGCCATTTCTCCCACTTCATCTACACGGACTATTTCCTAGACCTGGACACAGCTGCCATTCCTGGGACTTTGATCACAAATTCCTTCCAACTTCCTCCTATTCCCTGACTCAGTACTTTCCTCTGTCGTGACCTACTGCCTATTTTAGTTTAGACAGCTTCCCAAGAAAGGGTATGCACACACTTTATCACTGCCTTAGATGAGATCTAAATTGTAAGCTAGACACAATTTTCCCTCAGAATTTAAGGTGTGGAACTACTGTCTTCCAGCTTCCAGCATTGTTGCTGATAAATCTAAGGCAAATTTGATTCCTAATCTTTTGTGCAGATCTGTTTCTTTCTATATGAAAGTAAGTTCTAAGACTCTTCCCAATTTTTGGTATTCTGACATTTAAACATAATGTGTCTTGGTGTGAGTTTTTACTCATGAACTGAGTTCTTGGTGGGCCAGGTCAACCTGGACACACTCAGTCCTACGTGTCTCCTCATTTTCTGAATGAAATTCTTATTACTTGCATCTTGGAACGCCCGTATTAATCCCCTGCTTTTCCTATTTCTTCCTTTCCAGTTTCTTATTCTTCTAAAAGATTTCTATTCAGCTTTTTCTTTTTAATGTTTATTTTTGAGAGCCAGTGTGAGTGGGAGAGGGGCAGAAAGAGAGAAAGACAGAAAATCCAAAGATGACTCTGAGATGTCAGCACAAAGCCTGATGTGGGTCTCAAATCCATGAACTGTGAGCTTGTGACCTGAGCTGAAGTCAGATGCTCAACTGACACAGCCACCCAGGCACACCATGATTAGGTTTTTAAATTCCTGGTATCACATTTCTCATCTTCAGGAACTCTTCTTGTTCTCTGCCTTATTTTACTGCAAACTATTATGTCATAGATGCAATACCTCCCCTCCTTGAAGTAAATATCAAGAAACTGATCTATCTGAAGTTATGTGTTCCCTGCAATGTCCTCAAGTTGCTTTTTTCTCATCTGTTTTTGTTCTTGATCATGTTCAAGGCATTCCTGAAATCTTTGGTGTTCCTAAACTATCTAATTTTAATATCTGAGAAGGAGTCACTACAAGGGAGGAATTAAGATGGCAGAGCAGCACAGAGACCCTGAGCTTGTCTTCTACCTGAAATGCAGTCAGATCAGCACCAAATCATTTTGAACACCTAGGAATTGATCTGAGAATTAACATAACAATCTGCATCACCTCAGTCAGAACTGGTCAGAAAGAAAAAATTATTTTTATTTTCAGTTTATTTTTAAAAAATTTTATTCTATTCATTTTCTTTATTCTATCTTATTACTCAAATTGTTTTTCAATTTTAATTTTTTCTTACCTTTTTTCTCCTTTCCCTGTTTTCTCTATTCTATCTTCTTTCAACAAGAAGACCAAAACACACTTAGTATACAGCTTCCTTTATTTGATTTTGTTTTGTTTTTAATTTTTTTTTCTCTCCAAAATGACAAAACAAATGAATTCACCCCAAAAGAAAGGGAAAAATCAACACAGATATAAGCAAGATGTCTGAACTAGAATTTAGAAACAAGATAATAATAATACTAGATGGGGTTTTAAAAAAAGGCAGAGAATTCTTTTCTGAGAAAAGAAATAAAATCTAGTAAGGATGAAATCAAAAGTGCTATAACCGAGATACAATCTCAAACGGATGCCATGGCAGCGAGGATGGATTAAGCAAAAACAGTGAATCAGCAATTTAGAGGATAAATTTGTGGAGAATAATGAAGCAGACAAAAAGAGGGAAACGAAGGGCAAATATGATACAAGACTTAGAAAACTCAGTGATTTATTCAAAAGAAATAACATCCAAAACAGAGAAGTCTCAGAAGATGAAAAGAAAAGAGAAAAAGGGCCAGAAGGTTTATGTGAGCAAATAACAGGGGAAAACTCCTAATGTGGGGAAGGACACAGACATCAAAATCTAAGACGCACAGAGAACTCCCATTAGATTCAACAAAAACCGACCATCACCAAGGCATAGCATAGTCAAATTCACAAAATACACAAACAGGGAAGGAATTATGAAAGCAGCAAGGGGAAAAAAAGTCCTTAACCTATAAGAAAAGACAGAGCAGGTTCACAGCAGACTCATCCACAGAAACTTGGCAGGCCAGAAAGGAGTGATAGGATATATTCAATGTGCTGAATCACAAATATGCAGCCAAGAATTCTTTATGCAGCACGGCAGTCATTCAAAATAGGAGAGATAAAGAGTTTCCCAGACAAAAACTAAAGGAGTTCAGACCACTAAACCAGCTCTGCAAGAAATTTTAAGGGAGAACTTTGAGTGGAAAAAAAAAACAAAACAAAAAAGACCAATAACAAAGACAAGAAAGGATCAGAGAACATGACCAGAAACACCAACTCAGAAGGCAACACAATGGCACTAAGTTCGTATCTTTCCATATCACTCTAAATGTCAATGGACTATCAAAAGACACAGGTTACCAGGGGTGCCTGGGTGGCTCAGTCCTTAAGCGTCTGGCTTTCACTCAGGTCATGACCTTGCAGTCCATGGGTTTGACTCCAGCATTGGGCTCTGTGCTGACAGCCTAGAGACAGCCTGGAGCCTGCTTCAGATGCTGTGTCTCCCTCTATGCCCCCCCCCCCACCCCGCTCGCATTGTCTCTTTCTCAAAAACAAACAATAAAAAGTTTATTTAAAAAAAGACCTAGTGTATCAGAATAGATAACAAGACCTATCTAGATGTTACTTACAAGAGATTCATTTTAGACTTAAAGACACCTGCAAATTTAAAGTACAGAGGTAGAAAACAATCTATCATGCTAATGGCCATCAAAAGCAAACTGGAATAGCCATACTTTTATCAGACATACTAGATTTTACAATAAAGATTGTCACAAGAAATGAAGAAAGGCATTCTAGCACAATGAAGGGGTCTATCCACCAAGAAGATCTAACAATTGTAGTATTTATGACCCCCAGCATGGGAGGACCCAAATATATATTTCAATTAATAACAAAGAAACTCACTGATAAATATCATAATAGTAGGAGACTTACAGCAATGGACAGATCATCTAAGCAGAAAATCAACAGAAAACAAGGACTCTGAAGGACACACTGGAAAGGATGGACTTAACAGATATTTTCAGAACATTTCTTCTTAAAGCAGCAGAATACACAATCCTCTTGAGTGCTATTGAACATTCTCCAGAACAGGTCACATACTGGGTCACAAACCATCCCCCAAAAGTGAAAAAGGACTGAGATCGTACCTTGCATATTTTCACACCATGACACAACTCAAAATCAACCACAAGAAAAACTTTGGAAAGACCATGAATACTTGGGAGATTTAAAATATCCTACTAAGCAATAAATGGGCTAACCAAGAAATTAAAGAGGATATTTAAAAGTACATGAAAGTAAATGAGAAAACACAACAGCCCAAAACCTCTGGGATGTAGCAAAGTGGTCAAAGAGGAAAATATATAGCAATCTAGGCCTTCCTGAAGAAGAAGAAAAAGTCTTAAATACACAGCCTAACCTTACACCTTAAAAAGCTGGAGAAAAAAAAACAAACAAACAGTAAAATAAAGCTCAAAACTAGCAGAAGAGAAATAATAAAGATTAGAGCAGAAATCAATGCTATCGAAACAAAATAAAACAACAATAACAACAACAACAAAAAACACCAGTAGAACAGATCAATGACACCAGGAGATGGTTCTTTGAAAGCATTAACTGATAAACCCCTAGCAAGATTGATCAAAAAGGAAAGAAAGTCTCCAAATATAATCACAAATTAAAGGGGAGAGATCACAACCAACACCAAAGAAATACACAATAATAAGAGAATATTATGAGCAACTATATGCCAACAAACTGGGCAACCTGGAAGAAATGGAAAAATTCCTAGAAACATACAAACTATCAAAACAGAAACAGGAAGAAATAGAAAATTTGAACACACCCATAACCAGTAAAAAAAAAACTGAATCAGTAATAAAAAAATATCACCCAACGAGCAAAAGTACAGGACCTGATGGCTTTCCAGGGGAATTCTACCAACATTTAAAGAAGAGTGAATACCTATTCTTTTGAAGCTGTTCTAAAAAACAGAAATGGGGGGCACCTGGGTGGCTTAGTCGGTTAAGCGTCCGACTTTCGCTTAGGTCATGATCTCGCGGTTCGTGGGTTCGAGCCCCGCGTCGGGCTCTGTGCTGACTGCCAGCTCAGAGCCTGGAGCCTGTTTCAGTCTGTGACTCCCTCCTCTCTGACCCTCCCCTGCTCACGCTGTCTCTCTCTCTCTCCTAGAAATAAATAAAAAACATTAAAAAAAAAATTTTTTTAAAAAACAGAAATGGGAGGAAAACTTACAAACTCATTCTACAAGGCCAGCATTACCTTGATTCCAAAATTAAAGACTCTAAAAAGGAGAACCACAGACCAATTTCCCTGATGAACATGGAAGCAAAAATTCTCTTGGGGTGCCTGGGTGTCTCAGTTGGTTTAAGTGTCCAACTTTGGCTCAGGTCATGATCTCATGGCTCATGAGTTTGAGCCCCACGTCAGGCTCTGTGCTGACAGCTCAGAGCCTGGACCCTACTTCAGATTCTGTCTCTGTGTGTCCCTTCCTCTGCTTGCACTCGGTCTCTTTCTCAAATATGAACATTCAAAAAAATTTTTTTAATTCTGAACAAAATAGTAGCAAACCGGATCCAACAATACATTAAAAGAATTATTCACCATGATCAAGTGTGATTTATTTACTCCTGGGATGCAGGACTGGTTCAATATCTGCAAATCAATCAATGTGATACATCACATTAATAAAAGAAAGGACAAAAACCACATGATCCTCACAATATATGCAGAGAAAGCCCTTGACAAAATACCGAGTCCTTTTTTGATAAAAACTCTCAAGAAAGTAGGGACAGAAGGATCATACCTGAAGTTCATAAAGGCCACATAGGAAATATCATCATCAACGGGGAAAAACTGAGAGCTTTTCCCCTAAGGTCATGAACACTCACACCACTTTTAAATGAATATAGTTTTGGAAGTGCTAACCTCAGCAATCAGACAGCAAAAAGAAATAAAATTTGGCCAAGAGGAAGTCAAACTTTCACTCTTGGCAGACAACATGATACTCTATGTGGAAAACCCAAGACTTCACCAAAAAGCTGCTAGAACTGACCCATGAATTCAGCAAAGTTGCAGGATACAAAAATCAATGTAGAGAAACCAGCTGCATTTCTACACATCAATAATGAAGCAGCAGAATCAATCCCATGTATAATCGCACCAAAAACCATAAAATACCAAGGAATCAAACCAAAGGGATGAAAAATCTATACACTGAACAAGTTTATGAAACGAACTGAAGCAGATACATAAAGACAGACACACGTACACAGAGAAATGGAAAAATATTCCATACTCATGGATTGGAAGAATATTGTTAAAATGTCAATACTACCCAAAGCAATCTACAAATTCAAAGCAATCCCTATCAAAATAACATCACCTTTCTTCACAGAGCTAGAACAACTCTAAAATTTGTATGGAATCAGAAAAGACCCCAAATAGCCAAAGTAATGTTGAAAAAGAAAACCAAAGCTGGAGGCATCACAATTTCAGAATTGAAGCTATATTACAAAGCTGTAATCATCAAGACAGTATGGTACTGGCACAAACACACACACATAGATCAATGGAACAGAACAGAGAACCCAGAAATGCATCCACAAATGTATGGCCAACTATTCTTTGACAAAGCAGGAAAGAATATCCAATGGAATTAAGGCAATCTCTTCAGCAACTCGTGCTGGGAAAATTGGACAGCAACATGCAGAAGGAACCTTGACCACTTTTGTACATCATACACAAAAATAAACTCAAAATGGATGAAAGACCTAAATGCAAACAGGAAGCCATCAAAACCCTATAGAAGAAAACAGGCAACAGCCTCTTTGACCTCAGCCACATCAATTTCTTACTTGACATGGCTTCAGAGGCAAGGGAAACAAAAGCAAAATGAACTACTGGGACCTCATTAAGATAAAAAGCTTTTGCACAGTGAAAGAAACAATAAGCAAAACTAAAAGACAACTGACAGAATGGAAGAATATATTTGCAAATGACAATATCAAATAAAGGGTTAGTATCCAAACTCTATAAAGACCTTATCCAACTCAACATTCACAAAATAATCCAGTGAAGAAATGGGCAAAAGACGTGTGTAGACACTTTTCCAAAGAAGACATCCAGATGGCTAACAGACACATGAAAAGATGCTCAACATTGCTCATCATCAGGGAAATGCAAATCAAAATCACAATGAGACACCTCACACGGGTCAGAATGGCTAAAATTAACAACTCCTGTAACAACAGATATTGGTAAGGATGCGGAGAATGAGGATCTCTTTTGCACTGTTGGTGGGAATCCAAACTGGTGCAGCCACTTGGAAAACAGTATGGAGGTTCTCCAAAAAAATTAAAAATAGAACTACCCTATGACCCAGCAATTACACTACTAGGTATTTATCCAAAGGATACAAGAGTGCTGATTCAAAGGGGCACATGTACCCCAAGGTTTATAGCAGCAGTATCAATAATAGCCAAAGTACGGTAAGAGCTCAAAGAGCTCAAATATCCATTGACTGAGGAATGGATAAAGATGTTGTGCGCGCGCACACGCACGGTGGAATATTACTCAGCAATCAAAAAGAATGAAATCTTGCCATTTGCAACAACATGGATGGAACTAGAGCGTATAATGCTAAGTGAAGTCAGTCAAAGAAGGCAAATATCGCTTGATTTCACTCATGTGGAATTTAAGACCTAAAACAGATAAATGTAAGGCAAGGGAAGCAAAAATAATATAAAAACAGAGAGGAAGACAAACCATAAAAGACTCTTAAATACAGAGAACTGAGGGGGGATGGGGGGGATGGGCTAAGTGAGCAAGGGGCATTAAGGAGGACTCTTGTTGAAATAAGCACTGGGTGTTATATGTAAGAGAGGAATCATTAAACTCTATTCCTGAAATTATGATTACACTACATGTTAACCAACTTGGATTTAAATAACAACAACAACAGAAAAAGAAGAAGGGGACATTACAAAGCTGGTTAGTTTTCTGCATGTGGACAGGACCAGTCAATAAGTGACCTCTCTGGAGGGGAATGTCACAAGCCCGCCCCCGTCTGGTGCCCACCAGCCTGGCTGTGTTAAGGAGAGTGTCACCTCCAGTCCCTCATCTGTTGCTGGGGCTGCTGCCCCCACGTAAACCAGGAAAAGTCTTTTCCTGGGGTCACAGTTATTGCTCCTTGGTCAAGTCCTGCTCTGCAAATCAGTCTGCTTTTAGCTGGCCTCCCCCCCTGCATTAGGTTTCAGTTTATTCTGGTCTGCTAATAACTCAGCTACCCAGGCCCATCTGCTTTCCATCTTCAAGATTCTGTGGACACGTCTCCTTATCTCCAGTCCTTTGTCCCTGTTAGCTTATTCATGTAACAAATATATCAAAAGCTAAGCTGCATTCTCTTATCAAGTCAGAGTCAGAATAGCTAGAATCATCCACCTATGTCTTTTGAGGTGCAACAATTCAAAAGCTACTGAATACGGTTAAAGAGAAGAGATAGGAAAGTATTAACAAGACCATAAGCTTTTATTTTTGATTAAACATAATGCCCATTGAGAAAATAAAAGTCTGATCCTTTACTCAAAGATTATTTCATTTGATCACTTTATAATTATGCTACAGTCAACATACTATTGGCTGAACTACATCCCCACTAAAACTCCATTTGCAGTCATTACCCCACTACTTTCAAATGTGATGGTGTTTGGAAATAAGGTCATTGCAGATGTAATTAAGATGAGGTCATGGTGGAGTAGGGTGGGCCCCTAATGACTGATGCCTTTATAAAAAGGGAAATATACAGCTCTAGGGTGGCTCAGTCAGTTAAGCCTCCAACTCTTGATTCCGGCTCAGGTCATAAATTCATGGTCTGTGGGATGGAGCCCCCCATCAGGTTTGGTGCTAACAGCTCAGAGACTGAAGCCCACTTCAGATTCTATGTCTCCCTCTCTCTCTGCCTCTCCCCTGCTCATGCATTCATTCCCTCCCCCTCCCCTGCCCCCTCGTTCTAAAATAAATAAACATTAGGGACGCCTGGGTGGCTCAGTCGGTTAAGCTTCCGACTTCGGCTCAGGTCATGATCTCATGGTTCATGGGTTCTAGCCCCGTGTCGGGCTCTGTGCTGACAGCCAGCTCAGAGCCTGGAGCCTGTTTCAGATTCTGTGTCTCCTTCTCTCTCTCTGACCCTGCCCTGTTCATTCTCTCTCTCTCTCTCTCTCAGAAATAAATAAAAACATTTAAAAAAAATTTAAAAAGGAATGTACACACACACACACACACACACACACACACGAAGAATGCCATGTAAAGACTGGAACCTAAACTGCCAAAAGCCAAGGAACTGCCAGAAGCCAGGAGATAGGCCTGCAACAGAGCCTGCTAATAGCACTTTCAAAGGGAGCACTGCTCTACCCTACCTATGCCTTGGTCTTAGACTGCTAGCCTCTAGAACAGTCCAACAATACATTTCTCCTCCTTAAGTCACTCAGTTCATGGTACTTTGTTAGAGCGGCCCTAGCAAATTAATCTACTGGGCAAACTCGTAAGACTCTGTATATGTATTTGGGGAGCAAATAGTCTTAGCAGTCAGATCCAGGCATCGAGAAAGCAGGAGGAATGACCGTGGAAATCTATACCACCCAGAAGTTCATCTCTTGGTCACCTCGTGGTCAAGTACTTATGAGAGTCATCAATTGAAAAATAATATTTTTCTTTAATAAATGTTCTAAACTTATGATGGCAAGTGTATAACAGTATCAGACACCTAGCAGACAATCTTGAAAAATATCTTAATTTCTGTCTTCCAAGTAAATACATTTTAAACAGTAAGTCATAGGGGGATTGTTTTTTATTATTTATTTTAGGAATTTCTTTTTAAAAGTTAATTCATGGCTATGGAGAGAGCATTTTGAAAATCAGTATTTTCATGGAAAATTTTCTTGTTATTTTACTGTCAAAATGGTAAATGTGTCACCTATAGACCTACCAGGTACACCTGAACTGAAATCAATTTTCCAAACTAATTTTAAATCTTCCAAAATGAAGAATTTTACTAAGTTGTGGCTGTACCCATTTGTCAAAAATATGAAAGTGGGGTACCTGGGTGGTTCAGTTGGTTAAGGGTCCAACTTTGGCCCAGGTCATGATCTCACCATTTCATGGGTTGGAGCCCCATGTCAGGCTCTGCACTAACAGCGTGGAGCCTGTACCCTGTTTCAGATTGTCTCCCTCTCTCTGCCCCTCCCCTGCTCACATGCATGCTCGTGCTCTCTCTCTCTCAAAAATAAACATTAAAAAAACTGTTTTGTAGGGCACCTGTGTGGATTAGCCTGTTAAAGCGTCCAACTTCAGCTCAGGTCATGATCTCACTTGTTCGTGAGTTTGAGCCCCGCATCGGGCTCTGTACTGACAGCTCGGAGCCTGGAGCCTGCTTCATATACTGTGTCTCCTCTCTCTGCCCTTCCCCCACTCACATTCTGTCTCTCCATCTCTCTCTCTCTTAAAAATAAACATTAAAAGAACATTTTTTTAAAAAGATTTTTTTTAGAGTACCTGGGTGGCTCAGTTAAGCGTCCCACTTTGGCTGAGGGCATGGTTTCATTCATGGTTTGTGAGTTCAAGTCCTGTATCAGGCTCTCTGCTGTCAGCACAGGGGCCTGCTTCAGTTCCTCTGTCTCCCACCTTCCTTTGTCCCTCTCCTGCTCTTGCTCTCAAATATAAACATTAAAAAAAAATTTTTTTAAGATATTTTAATATAAAAGTGCAACGTTTTCAACTGGCTTGTAAGGATACTGATTAATAATAAAGAAGAGGAAGTTTACTAGTGAAATTTCAACCGTATTTCCATAATTAATGGGAAGACCGAAAAATGAATGTGATAACTTAGTAAGTGCAGCAAAGTCCTACCATGTTAGATCTTCTCTAGATGTATGCATCTATGTAAGGTTTCAGCTTTAAAAGGCATTAACAGTAGGAATAAAGTAAACTGAACTTAGATCTTGAAATAACTACAGAAATTTTAGGTCTAGGTTTAAAAAAAATAAGGAAGTATCCCATCACTGTTATGCCTGAATTATGATCACCAACCCCCTTCTTATGTTGGGGGTAGGGTCAGCCCTACCCTCTGATGTGACTGTATTTGGAGACAGTGCCTTCAGGAGGTAACCAAGGTTAAATGAGGTCATAAGGGAGGGGCCCTAATCCTATAGGACTGATGTCCTTATTAGAAGAGGAAGAGACACCAGAGATCCATCTCTCTCCCCCTCCTGCACACAGAGGAAAGCCCATGTGAGGATGCAGCAAGAAGGGAACCACCTACCAGATAAGGAGAGAGGACCCACCAGAAACCAACCTGCTGGCACCCTGTTCTTGGACTTCCAGCCTCTAGAAATGTGAGAAAATACATTTCTGTTGTTAAATCCACCCAGTCTGGCGGGGGAGGGGGCGTTACAGTAGCCGCAGCAAACCTAATACAGTCTCATCACTGTCCATCACCATGCATATGACTACAATGTTCAAAGGAAAGGAAAGTTTGTGCCTTGGCTCCATAGGCACAAAAAGGTTTTATGTTGAAATTAAAACTTTTTATAATACAAATTAATAATTTACTCATTTTGTAATATGAATACACAGAAGATTTTAATTAAAGGCCTAGGGTGATGTGAACTGGCTACAAAAACTACAAGAGAAATATGAAGAATGCTGGTGACATTGATTAAACTGGGGCTGCATTTCAATTTATGCAACGCTCCTCTGAACTGATCTGAATAGTACTGAGTTCATACAAGAGTTAGTGGGTTTACTTAAATGACAGCTTTGAATTTACATACTTTTAAGGTGAAATTGATTCTAAAAACCACATTTGTCAACATGGACTCCAACATCAAAGGAACAGGATTTTTTTTTAAACTTCATTAAGTCATTAGAAAACATTTGTGTTTAGAACAACTGAGGAGTTAATCTACTTTGCCAAATGTAAACTTCATGCAATCTAAATAAAGATCAAGTATTTCCAATGAACATTACCATCCAAGTTGAGATTTGGCTATAAATGTAAACTATATGCAGAACCACAAAGACTTAATATGGAAATTTTTTAAATGCAAAATGTCTTAATTTCACTACAAGTTTATTTTATAACATGATTATATATACTGAAATGATTATATTTCAAATATACTGGGTTAAAGAAAATATAATGTTCAAACTAATTTCATCTACTTTTGCAAGAAGGCTCCACGTCCAGCATGGGAGCTTGAACTCATGACCCCCAAAGATCAAGAGTCACATGTTCTACGGACTGAGCCAGCCAAGTGCCCCCATCTATTTTTTGCTTTTTAAGAAAATGTCAACCAGAAAAATTTTAATTACATGTATGGGGCTTGCATTTATTTCTGTGGGACAGTGCTGTGTTCAATGTTCAGTTAACACTGAATTAAGAAGGCATAGCCTGAATGACTTTCAGTCACCTTTATATATATATATATATATATATATGCATATTCCCTTCTTTCATCATGAAGGCTAATGCTAGCAGGAGTTTCTAGCAATTGGAAGAATGGGGTAGGAACTCAGATTGTTCCCTGATAAATCTTCCAGATGCCAAGAGTTAAATGGGTTAAAAGCCCTAAAGCTTCACTGAAGAGGCCAGGCTGATGGTTCAAAACATCAAATAATTACAAGTAAAATAATGAACAGGAATTAGACAGGAAAAAGGACCTTGAGACATTTCTTCTTACAAGAGATTCAGTACTGCGGCAACCTGGGGGCTCACTTGGTTAAGCTTCTCATTCGATTTTGGCTCAGGTCATGATCTCACAGTTCATGGGATCAAGCCCTGAGTGGGGCTCTGCACTGACAGCCTGAAGCTTGCTTGGGATTCTCTCTTCCTCTTTCTCTCTGCTCCTCGCCCTGAGTGTGTACATGTGCACACACGCTCTCTCAAAATAAACACTAAAAAAAGAGATTCATTATTTAAAGGGGGGGGGGGGAGGATTCAGTCTGTATGGGTTATGGAAGTGGGTTAACTGCCAAGAGCCAAAGTTCTTATTTTATCCAACTGCGGCTGGGGGGGGGGGGGCCAGCAATCTCCTTCCATCCCTCAAACTTCTCAGATCCACGTATATGAAAGGAACCAACACTGAGACATAAACAAAGACCTCTTATTCCAGGCTTCTGACAACCACAGAACAAAACCCAAGGGTCATCTACAAACAATAAAAATAACAAGAACAGATAGAGCATATATGACATGATGTTCACATCACATAGAAATTGTTGGTTCAATTGTCTTTAAGTCAGTAAACATTTTAAGGACCTTACAAAAGTAAGCTCTAAAGACAACAAAATCAACAAGTCACAAGTCCTCACTTGGCCTGGTAGAGGAGACAAAATAATCCTAATAAAAAAGAAAAGATTTTTTTTTAAAGAAGGAAAGACTCTTAAACTCTGCTGTAGAGAAGGTCCCCAACTTCTATCTGATTGGTTCCTAAATAACAGCTAAAAGTTAAGCCAAGATAAAAGGTGCAATAATGGTACCCCTGGTTTCTATAGATGTAGTATCATAAATTGGGAGTTTATTCCTGAACAAATGTGAAAATAAGGAGAAAAAAGAACAGACATAAATGTCGTTATAAACTTAAGTATCTCCATCATAAAAGTTCTTTTGGATTGTTTCCTTCACGTGCTAGAGTGGCTAAGACTTCTTAAAATATTTAAATCTAATGAAGTATGGATGGATGACATCATCTTTTCCTGGAAAACTCTGGAGTAAGCGGAATACCTTTGTGGCTCTGCAACCCTTATTATCTCCTTCAAATTTACATGCCTGGATAATTCCCATTGTCAATTCATTATACATGAATGCGTCAATCACATCAAGGAAGGAGTCAGGCATTTTTCTAAAGATATACAATGATCTCTTACTCCCAAATTCAGCTAACTTTTCTGGAAAACGCTGTGGTGTTTCCATTCCAGTGTTTGTAGCTTTCCCCTGAATGCTGGTTTCCTAAAAATCCATGTAATCATTTTTTTCCTAGAGCAATCAAACCATCCTTTCCTTGGGCTAAAAATCTCCTTCCTTTGAGGATTTACAGACATTGCCCAGACCAAGTCGAATAGCTTACTCTTTATAATAACATGCCATTTTTTTTGTTTTGTGTATTTATTTTTGAGAGTCAAAGAGAAACAGTGAAAGCAGGGGAGGGTCAGAGAAAGAGGGAGATATAGAATCCGAAGACAGGCTTCAAGTTCTGAGCTAGCTGTCGTGGGGCTCGACCCATGAACCGGGAGATCATGACCTAAGCCTGAAGTCAGACGCTTAATTGAGACACACAGGTGCCCCTCTATTTTAATTTGAATTCAAACACGTCCTAAAAGCAAATCAATAAAAGGCAGATGACAGCCTGATGACCATCAGCAAATTCCAAACTACTGTATTTTGGATGAAAAACTGACAACCACCTTGCTAACTTTATTTTATACATGCCCGACAGTTAAAAAGCCTTTATTCTTTCACTACAATCCACAACCACATAAGTGTGTGCATGTTTTATAAGCACACACACGTATGTATACACAAATTCAACTCTTAAAAATTCACCCAAAACTGAATATGGTTTGAGAGCACCAAGAATCACACCAGTTTATAAAACCCTACTCTATTACAAATAGTGTTTATATGTCCATAGTAGTAGTTAGATTAGCCTCTAAATGAGGTCAACCAAATACGACAAGGAATTATTTCTGCCAACATGGTATCCTTCCTGTCTCCTCCCCCCACCAAAAGTCTCCTCAGCATTTAGGCACAGAGGTAATTTTCAGCACATATGAGAACTTGTGCAGCAAACATGCTTTTCTATAAAAATCTCTTGTTTTTCTTCTAAGTACCTTAAAAAGTTGTCAGAACTAGTTCACCTTAAATTTTTCAAAGACTGGGGGGTCAAATAGCTACTTAGTCATAGTACTATCTGGTAACTTAGTACCTCAGCCAAATTCGAGCAATCTAGGTTGGCCTGTTTTATAATGACTCTCCTTCACCCTCCACATCTCTTGGGAACAACTATTAAGTAGCTCAATGGATGAATTTTTTCAACTCATTTTTTTTAATGTTTTTTTATTTGTGAGAGAGAGAGAGACAGTGAGAGCAGGGGAGGGCCAGAGAGAGAGGGAGACACAGAATCTGAAACAGGCTCCAGGCTCTGAGCTGTCAGCACAGAGCCCGATGCGGGGCTCAAACCCATGAACCGTGAGATCATGACCTGAGCCCAAGTCGGGCACTCAACCGACTGAGCCACCCAGGTGCCCCTTTGCAACTCACTTCTAACACTTAATGCCAGTCTGTACACAAGTGTTCATATTATGTTAAAGTGACTTCTTCGGCACTTTGAAAAAACTGGTTCCAAATATCTCCAGGAGTATGTAAGACTAACAGTTGCCTACAGAACATCACAGAAGCCCTATGTTACTATCAGTAATATTTAACATAGTTTTTTATTGGGCCAACAATGAACTCCACCTATGGTAGTATAAAATAATGTAAACTTATCTGTATTTACGTAAGACATTCTTGACCTTCTGGTCACTTGTCTCTTTGCTTTCCTCTAAACCACTGTCCCCATAAAACCCCAAATGTCTCAAATACTGATATGGCACTGATGGTATAGCCAAAAGAAACAGATCTTCACAAATTATGAAGTAAAAAGAGTTAAAAATAGTAGACCTGTAACACTATCTTCTTAACAATGTGTGCTGAAGCTACTATCATTACCTCAAACCCGACTTGAAGTTTATGTTCTATTTCCTATAGCTTCCTGGAGACAGATATAAATGCCACTCTCATAATATGAGACCACCATAGGGATAGTTTAATGGAGATTCATTCACCCAGTGGAAAGTGGCACTAGATCTACAATATGCCTTCACTTCCATTATTCTGTGACAACTTCAACTTCTTCACTCTATATACACATATAAAACAACCACATGTAATGGCTCTGCTTGCCTGGGAGCTTATCAGGTTTTCCATTTAATCTTTTAAAATCAATTCTTAAAGCATTTTAATCTGACTTTAATCTCCCCTGATTACTATTTCCATTGTTTAAAAAACAACATTAACCAATCTCCAGTCTCAATGACTTGTATCAATTCGCAAGATTAATCTTTCATAATGATAACCCAGCAGGATATTTTATTAATGTAGATTCTGAGGAATCTAATCAAGGCTCGCTTTTGTTTTTGTTTTCTTTAAGAACTGCTACAAGGAAGGGTGCCTGGCTGGCTCTGTTAGTAGAACGACTTCATTTCAGGGTTGTGACTTTGACCCCCAGGTTGTATGCAGAGATTACTTAAAAAAAAAAAAGTTGGGGCACCTGGGTGGCTCAGTCAAGTGTCCGACTTTGATTCGGGTCATAGTTTTGTGGGTTTGTGAGTTTGAGCCCTGAGTCAGACTCTGTGCTCACAGCTCAGAGCCTGAATGAAGCCTGCTTCAGATTCTGTCTCCCTCTCTCTCTGCTCCTCCCTTGCTCATGCTCAGTCTCTGTCTCAAAAATAAACTATAAAAAAAAAATTTTTAAACAAACATTAAAAAAAATTTTTTTCAATTAAAAAAACAAAAGAAGGGGTGGGAGCAGGGTAGAGTCCTGTCAAAGAAAGGCTCTGTTATGAAAGGTGGTTTTTAGTTCACTTGAAATTTGCCATGAGTAATAAACATTTATTGCAAGAGATAATTCAATCCAACTTTCTCTTTTTTCCTCTTTTCTACAGGGTGGAAAACTTTCTGCCCGTGGATAACAGAGATGTAACAGAAGCAGTCAGGAGTAGAAAACAAAAATGGCAACCCACATTCAACCTCCCTCAGGGTAATCAGCATCTCCTTCCCATCTAAAGGGAGGCCCCGTGCTACCTGAGCATTGCTGCCAGGTCTTCCAATTGCTTTTAAACTGGAAAGGAATTCTCACATAAAATATCCATGTTACGTGGAAATGGCAATATTTATTTTTATTCTATTATTGTTGGGGTTTTTTTTTTTTTTTTTAGAGAGAGGGAGAGAGAGCATGCGCACACAAGTGGGGAAGGGGGCAAAGGAGAGAGAGAATCTTAAGCAGGTTTCCATGCTTAGTGTAGAGCCTGAGGCAAGACTTGACCCCATGGCCCTGGAATCATAACCTGAGCTGAAATCAAGAGTTGGATGCTCAATGGACAGAGCCAGCCAGGCGCCCCTCCTTTTTTTTAGATTTTATTTTTAAGCAATCTCTACACTCAACGTGGGGCTCAAACTCATGATCCTGAGATCAAGAGTTGCACACTCTTCCATCTGAGCTGGCCCAACATTCTGGAAATGATGTTTAATTTGAATTTAAAATACGATGAAAAAAATAAAATACAGGGGCGCCTGGGTGGCTTAGTCGGTTAAGCGTCTGACTTTCGCTTGGGTCATGATCTCGCAGTTCGTGGGTTCGAGCCGCGCGTTGGGCTCTGTGCTGACTGCCAGCTCAGAGCCTGGAGCCTGTTTCAGTCTGTGACTTTCTCTCTCTCTGACCCTCCCCTGCTCACACTGTCTCTCTCTCTCTCCTAGAAATAAATAAAACATAAAAAAAAAAATTAAAAAAAAAAAAAGAAAAGAAAAAAGAAAATACAATGAAGCCTGGGGCACTGGGGTGACTCAGTCAGTTAAGCATCTGGCTCTAGGGGCGCCTGGGTGGCTTAGTTGGTTAAGCGTCCGACTTTCGCTTGGGTCATGATCTCGCGGTTCGTGGGTTCGAGTCGGGCTCTGTGCTGACTGCCAGTTCAGAGCCTGGAGCCTGTTTCAGTCTGTGACTCCCTCTCTCTGACCCTCCCCTGCTCATGCTGTCTCTCTCTCTCTCTCTCCTAAAAATAAATAAAACATTAAAAAAAAAAAAAAGCATCTGGCTCTAGATATCAGCTCAGTCATGATCTCACACACAGTTCATGGGTGTGAGTCCCTGCATCGGGCTCCATGCTCTCGGCTTAGGAGATATATTCATTCTCTCAAAATGAATAGATAAACTTAAAAAAAAAAAAGAAAAAGAAAGAAATACAATGAAGCCCAACATGGTGAGAACCAAATAAAACAGAAGAACAGGCCACATTCTGTCTACAGGCTGCATGTTTCCAATCTCTACTTTCAGATTCTATACTAGGAATCACAGTTAGTAGGAATGCAGTAAATTTAAGCATAAATTTCAAACATTTAACACCCTGAAGTCATAGTATAAATAAAACTGTCAATTTTTTAAAACTGTATTACAAAAACTTATGTTGAAGATCTAAAAACATAATATTAAGATAACAATTACTCAAAGCAATCTACTAATTCAGTGCAATCCCCATCAAAATCCCAAATGTTTCTGCATAAATTTTTTTACACATCTTAAAATTCTTCTGGAATCTCATGCTCTTGAAGAAGAAAGTCCAAAGACTTCTACTTCCTGACTTCAAAACTGACCACAAAGCTACCTATAGTGATCAAAGCAATGTGGTACTGGCATAAAGATAGATACAGAATAGAGACCTCAGAAATAAACTCCTGCATATATAATCAAATGATTTTTGACAAGGGTGCCAAGACCATTCAATAGGGAAAGGACAGGCTTTTCAACCAATATTGCTGGGAAAACTGGTCACCTGCAAAAGAAGGAAGTTAGACCCTTAACTTAAACCACAAACAAAAATTAACTCAAAACAGATCAAAGAGGGGCACCTGGGTGGCCCAGCAGGTTAAGTGTCCAACTTCGGCTCAGATCATGATCTCACAGTTTGTTGGTTCAAGCCCTGCGTCCGGCTCTGTGCTGACAGCTAGCTCAGAGCCTGGAGCCTGCTTCGGATTCTGTGTCTCCCTCTCTCTCTCTCTCTCTGATCCTCCCCTGCTAATGCTCGGTCGCTTGCTCGCTCTCTCAGAAATAAATAAAACACTAAAGGGGGGTGCCTGGGTGGCTTAGTCGGTTAAACGTCCGACTTTTGCTTAGGTCATGATCTCGCAGTTCGTGGGTTTGAGCCCTGCGCCGGGCTCTGTGTCGACTGCCAGCTCAGAGACTGGAGCCTATTTCAGAGTCTGTATCTCCCTCTCTCTCTGACCCTCCCCTGCTCACGCTGTCTCTCTCTCTCTCTCTCCTAGAAATAAATAAAAAATATTTAAAAAAAAACTAAAAAAAGTTTTTAATCAATTTAAAATATAGATATATATACACTGCATTAAAACAATCTATTTTAAAAGACTGGAGATGTGTTGACTATCGTTTTTCCAACAGCATAAAGGTTTCTCTATCTGTCATCTTAATAACTACATGAGGCCTTCAGCTATGGTGTTTTCTCTGTGCTGTCACGCTGCCCCCCACAAAGCAATTTAATAAATATGGGCTAGTAATGACGACTCTGAAGATCTTCAAATTAACCAATTGCCATGGAAAGTCTTCAACCTAAGAACAAGTTATATCCAAAGTTTCTTTTAAATGTCAATTTGAGAAACAGCTAAAATGGTTTTTTAAAAAAAGAGCAATATCGGGGCGCCTGGGTGGCTTAGTCGGTTGAGGGTCCGCCTTTCGCTTAGGTCATGATCTTGCGGTTCGTGGGTTCGAGCCCCGCGTCGGGCTCTGTGCTGACTGCCAGCTCAGAGCCTGGAGCCTCTTTCAGAGTCTGTGTCTCCCTCTCTCTGTGACCCTCCCCTGCTCTCTGTCTCTCTCTCTCTCTCCTAGAAATAAATAAAAATGTTTAAAAAAAGAAAAAAAAAGAGCAATATCCATTGCATATTGTTTAGAGAAAAATTAGAAACATAAATTTCCAACTATAAAAGAATGAACTAAATAAATCACAGAATAGAGAGACCTTTGCTTTATATCTAACATTCTTTTTAAAAAATGTTTGTTTATTTTTGAGAGAGCGAGCACAAGCAGGGAAGGGTCAGAGAGAGGGAAACAGAGAATGCGAAGCAGGCTCCAACCAAGCTATAAGTGGTCAATGCAGAGCCCAATACTGGGCTCGAACCCATGAACTGACAGATCATGACCTGAGCTCAAGTCGGATGCTTAACCAATTGAGCCACCCAGGCATCCCAATATATATAATATATTCTTGAAAACTGGGCAAGTTCAAAGACATGCATGTTATTTGGGGTTTCTGCTACTAGAAAGGTAACTATTTATACAAATCTCAATTACTCCCAGTGTTTCAGGGAAAAAAATATCCTTGGAAACTTAACTCCAGCATCTAAACAACATTCCTTCATAGGAAGGCCTGTCTGGCTCAGTAGAGTACATGACTCCCAATCGCAGGATCAGGAGTTTCAAGCCCCATGTTGGGCCTGGAGCCTACTTAAAATAAAAAAAGGAGTAATAATAAAATAAATAAACATTCCTTCTCTTTTCCTACATAATTGTAGGAACACTAAATATTCACTTAAATTCAAAGACTCTCCAGAAAGCACCAAGTTCCAACAATAAATACTTTGTTTCCCATTTCCTCATTCTTAAAATTAAGGGCAAAATGCAATCAAATATTCAAATTCCAATTCCAATACTGCTGCAAATATCCAAACAGCATTCTTCTGAGGTAACTGGAAACATCTGTGCATCAACTTAAGTACTCCATATTCAGGATATGGAAAGGCAACTTAGGGGGGTAAATGTTATACATTTAAAAGCAGGGAGGGCCACTCCTGGATCACTCCCCTTTGGGCTTCATCTGCCTGTAAGACACTATGGCCAGGCCCCCGCGCACTCTGCTGCTCCTGCCTGCCGCCCTGACCTGAGCCCCAGGACCAGCAGGAGACATAGCAAGTCTCCAATGATAGGCACTCAGTGGGACACTGTCAACACTGAACTTCACCCTCAGGCAGTACAAGGCTAGCAACTATGCATACCACAGCTGCACACTGCCAGTGGTGCTCGCCTACAAGCAGGTTGTGGCTGGGATGAACTATGTCTTGGATATGGAGATGGGCCTAACCAGATTAGCAAGTCCCAACCCAACTCGGACAGCCACACGTGATGAGAACACTCTGCTCTTTGCAGATATACACTGGTCCCTGGCTGGCAAGACCTCAGTGGTGAATGATCAGACACAAACTATACTTACCATGTCCAAAGGCACAGATGACAAAAACTGAGAATTTCAACTGTGATCTAAAACAATTTTTAAACATTTTAACTACAAAACTGAAACTGCAATAATTGAAATTAAGAACTCAAAATATGAATTTCACAGATCAGATACAGCTGAAAAAATGTTAGTAAACAAAAAGATGGGCCAGAAGAAAATGTATCAAATGAAGCACGGAGAGAGACACAGGATACAGTGACAACATCTAGGGAGTTTATTTTTGGAGCCCCACAGGAAAGGACAGAATTAAGCAGAAGCAATATTTAAATACTTAGAAAATGGCTGGGAATTTCCTAAACATGATGAAAGGCATCAAACCACAGATTCAAGAAGTTCTACAAGGAGAAGACATTAACAAACAAATAAAAACAAAACAAAAACCTATACCTAAGTATGCAATAGCAAAATTGTTGAGAACCAGATTCAAAGGGAAAAGCTTAAAAGCAGACAGATTTAGGGACATCTTACCTTCAAAGAAGGATAATTATGCTAACAGCAAATTCCAGCAACTTACTGATAACATTCAACATCAGGATATTGGTAACATAAAATATCAAGAATGGAGTAAGAGCTTTAAGATGATGAAAGAAATGCTGTTCCTAATGAAACTATCTTTCAACAAAGACAGTGAAAAAGATATTCAGTGAAAGGATATACCAGCCAACCTATCCTTAAAAAAATTCTAAAACGTTTTTGAAGACAAAAAATTATCTCAGAAAGGTCAGAGATGCAAGAGGCATAAAAAATATCAAAGAGAGGGGCGTCTGGGGGGCTCAGTTGGTTAAGTGTCCTACTGCAGCTCAGGCCATGATCTCAGGATTTGTGAGGTCCAGCCCCATATTGCGCTCTCCACTGTCAGCGCAAAACCCATTTTGGACCCTCAGTCTCCCTCTCTTTCTGGCCCTCCCCAGCACATGCACGTGCGCTCTTTCTCAAAAATAAAAATTTAAAAAAAGGAAAATAATGAAGAAAATAAGTATGTAAATCTAAATCAGAAGCTCTCAATCTTACCACAAATGTTAATTACCTGAGGAGTTTTTATAAAATATTAATGTCTGGCCCCCCTGTCAAGAGATCCTGATGTAATTTGTTGGAATGGGAGCCAGCCATCTGTGTTTTGTACCACTGTGCCTCCAGAGTCATTAACTACTGACCTAAATTCATTTGGCTGTATAAAACATGGTTTGTGGGGCGCCTGGGTGGCTCAGTCGGTTAGGCGTCCAACTTCAGCTCGGGTCACAATCTCACGGTATGTGGGTTCGAACCTCACGTCAGGCTCTGTGCTGACTGCTAGCTCTGAGCCTGGAGCCTGCTTCGGATTCTGTGTCTCCCTCTCTCTCTGATCCTCCCCTGCTTACACTGTCTCTATTTCTCTCTCAGAAATAAAGAAAACATTTAAAAAATATTTTTTAAAATATGGTTTGTATAACCTCTTCTGGGGCTTAAGATGAAATTAACATACATAACAACAAAAAAGACAAGGGGTTAAATAGAGTTAAAGTGTTCTAAGGTCCTTCTATGGTCCAGGAAAAGGATAAAAGTACCAATTAATATAAGGTACTAATATAAGGTACTAATAAGTGAAAGATACTGAAATGTCTAAAGCAATCAGCAAAAATAAAAGACTATATAAATATGTCCCAAAGTAGTAAGAGGGAGAAGTAAAATAGTAACAAATTCCAAAGAAGGAAAAAAAACAAAATCCCACAGAACTGGCAAAACAAACAAAAAGCACCAAATAAGGCAGCAGATGAGAAACCAGGCATTTCAGCAGCCCCATTAAATGTAAATGTACTAAATATGCCAATAAAAGGCAAGTACTATGTTAACAATAATAACAGCCGTAACACATCTAAAACCTATGGAAATATTATTAGACAAAGTATTTGTAAAGGCAGAAAATGTTACTTGAGATAAAAAAGGCAAATCATAAGTATGAGAGATTCTTCAGGAAGAGATAAGAATTCTAAATCTGGGGGCGCCCGGGTGGCTTAGTCGGTTAAGCGTCCGACTTTCGCTCAGGTCATGATCTCGCGGTTTGTGGGTTTGAGCCCCGCATCGGGCTGTGCTGACTGCCAGCTCGGAGCCTGGAGCCTGTTTCACTCTGTGACTCCTTCTCTCTCTGACCCTTCCCTGCTCACGCGGTCTCTCTCTCTCCTAGAAATAAATAAAAATATTAAAAAAAAAAAAAAAAGAATTCTAAATCTGTATGCACCAAAAAACAGCCTCAAAATAATCAGAGCAAAAAAGTTGTCAAAACTATGAGGAGAAAAAACATTATTCAAAATCACAGTTGGAGATTTTTAACATACTTTTCTAAGAGGGGGGGAAAGAATACAAGAATCATTAAGGATAAAAATCTGGACAACATGAAAACAACATGATCAGCACATACATAAAACACCAGGATTAACAAGAATGTATAGTCTCTTCATCCGAACAATGAAAATTTTACCATAAACCAGTCATTAAAGAAGTCTCAACAAATTTCAAAGGACTGATATCATACAGACTAGTCTCTGACCACAGTGCAATTAAGCTAGAAATAAATAACAAAAAGACAAACAGAGAAATTCCCGTATATTTAGAAACTAACAAATGTACTTCTAAACAGAAAAAAATTGAATTAAAATGGAAAACAATTTTTTTTACTGAATAATAAAAATTATTATCAAAACTTATATGCTGCTTAAGGGTACAAACTTGCAACTAGTAGATAAATAAGTTTTGAAGACCTAACACACAGCACAGTGATTACAATCAACAATACTGTATTGAAGGGGTGCCTGGGTGGCTCAAATCAGTTAAGCATGTAACTCTTGATTTTGGCTTGGGTCATGATCTCACAGTTCATGAGATCGAGTCCCACATTGGATTCTCTCTCTACCTCTCTCTTCTCCTCCCTCACTCTCTCTCTCA
Source organism: Proteles cristata cristata (assembly GCA_017311185.1). Taxonomy (NCBI): domain Eukaryota; kingdom Metazoa; phylum Chordata; class Mammalia; order Carnivora; family Hyaenidae; genus Proteles; species Proteles cristata. The sequence goes on from JAESUZ010002230.1 coordinate 1,534,575, forward strand.
AAATAAGTAAACTTGGTGGGGCGCCTGGGTGGCTTAGTAGGTTAAGTGTCCGACTTTCGCTTAGGTCATGATCTCACGGTTTGTGGGTTCGAGCCCCGCGTGGGGCTCTGTGCTGACTGCCAGCTCAGAGCCTGGAGCCTGTTTCAGTCTGTGACTCCCTCTCTCTCTGACCCTCCCCTGCTCACGCTGTCTCTCTCCAAGAAATAAATAAAACATTAAAAAAAAATAATAAGTAAACTTGGGGAAAAAATACTATATTACAAACTTCAAGGTTGCTAACAGACTAGATCCTAATTGTTCTCACTACAAAAAAGATATTATGTGAATTATATACAATATGCCGGTACTAGCTAACATGACAATGGTAATCATACCGCAATACATAAAGCAACATACTGCACACCTCAAACTTAGACATTATAGGTCAACTGCACAACTTTTAAAAATATATTAAGTAGGGGCACCTGGTGGCTCTGTCAGTTAAGTGTCCAACTCTTCATTTCAGCTCAGGTCATGATCTCAGTTCATAAGATCAAGCCCTACACCAGGCTCTGGGCTAACAGCATGGAGCCTGGTTGGGGTTCTCTCTCTCCCTTTCTCTCTGGCCCTTCCCCGCTCGCTCATATGCTCTCTCTCAAATTAAACAAACATATATACATATAAAATAGCTAAAAATAAAAACAAACCTTTGTGAGCTGCAGCTAAAGAAAGTCTTTTTCAGAGGAAAAGTTATAGCTTTAAATTAAGAGAAAAGCAGAACGCCTGGAAAAAAATGTTAAGTAGTCACATCAAATTGTTAGAAAAAGAATAAATTAAATCCCTGGAAAGTAGAAAGAAGAAAATAATGTGCAAAAATAAATAAAATGGAAGCTGGCTCAGCACAGTATGCAACTCTTGATATCGGCGTTGTGCCCCACACTGGGTGTAGAGAGTACTTAAAAGAAAAATCTTAGAAAAGGAAGAGCAAAATAAACACACAACAGAGAGGATCAACAAAACCCAAAGTTGATTATTTCAAAAGACTTAACACCTGGCAAGGCTGACTTAAAAAAAAAAAAGACAAAAATTACCTGTCAGGAATGAAAAAAAGGGGACATCACTGCAGACTTTATTCATATTACAAAGACCATTAAGAATATATTATAAACAACTTCAATCAAATAATATCAATTTAAAGGTCCAATGTAATAGATTACTGGAGAAACATAACCAAACTCACAAAAGATGTGACTAACCCTACAATTAGTAAATAAATTGAATCTATAATTGGAAATGTTACCGCAAAGAAAAGTCCAGATGGCTTCATTGGTAAATTTTTTCCAAACGCTTAAAGAAAAAAATGCCAACCTTAAGTAAAATATTGCAGAGAATAGAAAAAGGAAATATCCTATCTCTCCAAGTCATTTTGAGGCCATGAAACTCTGACACTGAAATCTAATACATTATAAAAGAAAAATTACAGGTGAAACCTACTTTTGAGCACAGAGGTGAAAATCCTGAACAAAATTTTACCAACCAAATCCAGAAAATAAACAAGTTTGGTTCATTTCAGGAATGCAAAGGTTGCCTGCATATTTTAAAAAGTCAATTAATATATTTCACACTATCAAAACTAAAGAGAAAAATCATATGATCATCTTAATTAACTTCAAAAATAAGAAAGTGAGGGGCGCCTGGGTGGCTTAGTCGGTTGGGCGTCCGACTTTCGCTTAGGTCATGATCTCGCGGTTCGTGGGTTCAAGCCCCGCGTAGGGCTCTGTGCTGACTGCCAGCTCAGAGCCTGGAGCCTGTTTCAGTCTGTGACTCCCTCTCTCTCTGACCCTCCCCTGCTCACGCTGTCTCTCTCTCTCTCTCTCCTAGAAATAAATTAAAAAAAAAAAAAAAAACATAAAAAAAATAAGAAAGTGAAAACCATTCAACATTTATTCATGACAGCAATCTTTAGCAAATTTAGAATGCAAGAGCTCTTCTGTAATCTAATAAAGGGCATGGTATCTACAAAGAAACATACAAGTGCTATTTAAATGGTGAAATACAGGAGCACCTGGGTGGCTCGGTCGGTTAAGCGTCCGACTTCAGCTCAGGTCATGATCTCACAGTTCGTTGGTTCAAGCCCCTCATCAGGCTCTGTGCTGACAGCTAGCTCAGAGCCTGGAGCCTGCTTCGATTTCTGTACCTCCCTCTCCCTCTCTCTCTGATCTTCCCCTGCTCACACGGTCTCTCTCTCAGAAATAAATAAAAAATTTAAAAGAAAAGAAAAAAAGAGAAAAAATAAATGGTGAAATACAGTTTCCCTCTTTAGATCCGGAGGTGAGAAAGAGATACCAGTTATCACCACTTTCTTTAGCATTTTACTAGAGTCTTAGCCAGTGCAGTAAAGCAAGAAAAATAAAAGCTGTAAGTATTGGAAGGAAAGAAAGAAAGCTGTCCTAATTCACAGAATATATTCAGAGACTTCCAAAATCCCAAATAAGTTATTAGAATTAGTCACTGGTTTACCAAGTCTTCTGGATACATAGTCAATTTGGAAATATCAACTGCATTTCCACAATCACAACAAAAGAACAAAAAAAATTAAAACCACATTAAAAATAATCAAATACCTATGAATAAATCCAACACAAGATGGCACAACATTTCTATGCAGACACCTATACGACAGAGTAATGAGAGAAGACCTGAATAAAGTTATGTGCCAGGTCTCTTGATTATAAAATTCAGTATTTATAAAGTGTCAGTTCCCCCCCCCCCAATTAACTAGAGACTCCATGCAATCTCAATCAAAATTCCACCAAGTGGTTGTTTTTGTTGAAATGTATAAAGAAAGAAAAGAATTACAAAATAGTCAAAACACTAGTAAAGATAACCAAGCTAAAAGGGCATGCTCTGGAGGACAATAGTTATTGAGACACATAGGCTTGGTGCAAGGATACACACGGACATCAATGATTAAGACAGCCGAGAAACAGACTCACCCATACAGAGATATTAATTAACAACGAAAGCGCCATGGGAGAACAGGAGGGAAAGGATGACCTTGACAATAAATGGTGCAAGGTGGACAGCCATATGGTATGGGCCACATACCCATATGGAAAAGATAAAAATAAAAAGACCCATGCTCCTTATTACACACAAAAAAAAACCAGTTCCAGGTAAACTGTTGCTCTAAATGCGCCAGGCAAAATAAAAAGCTCCTAATCGACAATCTAGAAGAATAATTTTATGTCCTCAGGATACAAAAAGACTTCTCAAATAGTACACAAAAAGCACCTATCATAATAACCATAATAATAAACAGATAAATTATACATCAAAATTAAGAATTTCTCCCAAAGACATCATTAAGACAAATAAAAAGGTAAGCTATAGAGAACAGCAGTATCCCAAGAACCTCAAACTGGAAACATCACAAATGCCCATCAGCAGAACTATACAGCTACACTCAACAATACAAATGACAAAAACATGATTGGTAAGGGGCACCTAGATGGCTAAGTCAGTTGAGTGTCTAACTCCTGATCTCAGGGTTGTAAGTTCAAGCCCTGTGTTGGGCTCCACACTAGCCATGAAGCGAAGGAAAACAAAACCACTACATGAAAGAAGGGAGAAAGAAAGAAGGGTGAAAGAAGGGAGCCTGGCTGGCTCAGTCAGAAGAGTATGTGGCTCTTGACCTTGGGTTGTGAGTTTGAGCCCAGTGATGGGTGTAGAGATTACTAAAAGACAAAATAAAACAAACACGGTTTCTGAAGGAGCCCAGGTACTTAAGAATACATACTGAAGGAAGGAGTCCACTTACATAAATCTAGAAAGCAGGATAAACTACAGTGCTTTAGTTGGCAAATGCTTGGATGGTAACACTACAAAGATTAAGTAATTACCCTAAGGGTCAGGATAATAATACCTGGGGAGGGGCACCTGATTAAGCATCTGGCTGAAGCAGCTTCAACTCAGGTCATGGTCTCGCGGTTTGTGGGTTCCAGCCCCATGTCCGGCTCTGTGCTGATGGCTAGCTCAGAGCCTGGGGCCTGTCTTGGGATTCTGTGTCTCCCTCTCTTTCTGTCCCTCTCCTGCTCATGCTGTCTCTCTCTCAAAAATAAATAAAACAAAAAACATTTTTTTAAATACACCTGGGAAGGAAGGGGTGGGGGGCTTGCAGTGGGAACGCTCTATTTTTTGACCTTGGCGGTGGTTACACAAGTATGTGTTTTAAGAAAACACACACTGAGCTATAAATTTTTAAAAGCTCAAAAGTGCTCAGGGGCTTTCGATGGAGGGAGGGTTGCAATGGTGCCACATATGCTTAGCACCTTTCTGAGTACAGGGTTAGCTTTACTTTCCACCCAAATATCTTAGCTTTTAAATCATAACATGTTCAAACAATTAATACTCCACACTGATAAATATTTATTACAACTCTAAGAGCCTGTGCCAACTCCTATGGAATCCAGAAAAACGAAAGGGGTGTCTCTCGGCATGAAGACATGAAGGGGAATGCTAAATTCCCAACTCAAGATAAGAGTTACTTCTAGAAAGGAAAGTTAATGGGATTGGAAAATGTTCAAAGGAAGCCTTTCTATTGTAATGTTTTCTTTCTGTATCTATAATGTTTGAGTACTCAGGGAGAAAAAGACTAAAGCAAATATGGGAAGTATTCACATTTAACAAAACTGGGTGGTGGATATAGGAGTGTCTTTTATATTTTTACTGTACTATGTTGGAAATATTCCTAACTAAACGGAGTAAAACAAAAGAACATCCTACACTTTTCTCAGCTCGTTTCTCCACATAAAAACTCCACTTCAGTATCTGCACCTCATGTCTTTAGCCTTCCGGAGACACACTATAAAACATTCTAAAATACTTACATTCTTCGTCACCATCACTAACCCACATTTTCTTCTTCTCTAGGCTCAATAGCTCCCCTACAGTTCACCCACCTTCCGGGGTCCAGCCATTCTGTCCTAGATGGCAACATCCCTCAAACCGAAGGGCCAAGATCCTAATCAATGCACTGTGTGAGGTTCCTCCAATTTCTCAATTTTGCCAGCAAATGTTTAATTTGCATAACATTTAGGTAAGAATAAGTTAGTTCTTTTTCCCCCCAACCAGCCCAGCTATTATCTAAGCTCCCAAATGGAGAATGGCCTTGTAGCAGTCATTAGGTTATCTACCAACATCCACAGCCCTCTTTCCCAACAGAACCCAACCCGCGGTACCATTCCCCTGCCGAGAACTGGTTTGGCCAGAAGCATGTGATGCAATTCTGTCCAGTAAGACGTGCACGGTGGGTACTGTGCTGGTGGGCTTTGAGAAAGGTTTCTTCACCCTTAAGGGGAGATTACAGAGACCATCTCTTTCTCCCCTAGACACTATTTCAGGGCGTGTCCTCTGGACCTATAACATCCAATCTGCAACCACAAGAGGCACTGGGCTGAAAGGGCAAGCGGACAGGTTGGGCTGAGCTGCTCAAGTAACCAACCTCACAGGTGCCCCACCCCAAAGGCTGATTGACTTTTTTCTGGACCATAGTCTTATCCCCATCATGGTGATTACAGACAGTGTCACCCTCTTCCTATGGTTTGTCTATCCAGTGGGCTAGTGACTATAAATCTGGTGTGGGTAGCCTTTTCTCTTCCAAATAATCCTATAATTTTGAGAAGACACCCCCCCCACACACACAGGTGGTCTTTTTAATTTCCTTTCCTTAAATTTTGCAGAACACAAAGATGAAACAAAGTTACTAGAGAGAGAGGGAACTGGCACATTATGTTAAAAGGCATTAGAAGTTTTTAAAAATCCATGAAAAATGTGAAAAGGCAAAGTCCCCTCTAATTACATCCTTCAAAGATAACCACTGCTAGTAGTCTGACATATTGGAACTTCTGGGAAATTTTTTTTTTTTTAATGTTTCTTTTTTGAACCAGAGAAACAGAATGCAAGCAGGGGAGGGTCAGAGAGAGACAGAGACACAGCATCTGAAGCAGGCTCCAGGCTCTGAACGATCAGCACAGAGCCCGACGTGGGCTCAAACTCACAAGCACTGGGATCATGACCTTGGCTGAAGTCAGAACACTTAACTGACTGAGCCACTCAGGCGCCCCGAAATTAGTTTCTTTTAAAGCAAATATTTATGGGGCGCCTGGGTGGCTTAGTCGGTTAAGCGTCCGACTTTCACTTAGGTCATGATCTCGCGGTTTGTGGGTTCGAGCCCCGCGTCGGGCTCTGTGCTGACTGCCAGCTTGGAGCCTGAAGCCTGTTTCAGAGTCTGTTCACTCCCTCTCTCTCCTAGAAATAAATAAAACATTAAAAAATAATAAATAAATAAATAATAAAGCAAATATTTATATCAGGTTTTCTGGTAGTGGGGAAAATAGAAGAAGAAAATGACAACCATGAAAAATATTATGAAACACCCTGACATAGAGGAAAGAAAAGAGCAACAGACTTGGAAAACGACAGATTCATACCCTGGCCCTGCTGCGTGGCATTAAACCCTCAGTCTCCGTGACTCCCTTTTTAGGTGCAGATAACAGTACCAACTTTGGCAGACTGTTTGGAGAGAGAAGATAATGTACTCAAATGAGTTCTGTTAGGGTTTTTTTGTTGTTGTTGTTTGCTGGAGTTTTGTTTTTCTCGGCTTGCACATAAGAATCACCTGGGGAGCGTTTAAAACGGAGAGTCCCAGATGCACTCAATGAGAACCTCTGAGGGTGGGGCCTACAAATCACATGCAAGTGCATTTTGCAGAGTAAAAAGCACTATGTGTATTTGTTTTTACTACTGTAGCATTTAGCATCTAACACGGAACCTCGCCACAGTGATTCAATAAACACTAACAAAATAAATAACAAATAAAAAGTCTTATTTTAAAACTAGATTTTAGCTTTGTTTCAAGAATTTCATTTTAAAAAAACCTTCACGATGATTATGTAAGAAAAATTCTCTCAGCAAAAGAACTGAATGGTAGTTAATACAAAGAAGTGGAGCCCATTCCTATTTGAATGGGCCTACACAGTTCACTTATCGTCTTGGGCCATAGATCAAGGTACAAGATACTAAATTTAATTAAGCATCAATGTAATCTATTTTATCTCCCTAAAACACAACTCATGAAAATCACATGATAGATGATTTCAAATTCTCTCTCAAATGACCCCCTCCATAGAAGCTACAACTACCTGACAAAGACTTATCCCTACCTTTTGTCAAAGAGAAAACTTCATTTTCTTTCAGTAGTTTATTTTAGGACAATTCAAAATAGAAAGTGTTAGGTACCAGCTCCAATATGCACTATAAGCCAGTTTTATAAAATATGTGTACTTGGTATACCTGCAAAGATATACCAAGAGATATATATATATATCCCCAAAATGTTTACAGTGAGGTTTTCCCAGAAAATATGATTTGAGATTATTTTCTCGTTTTTTTATTTATCTGTATTTTTTTTTAGTTTTTACAATGAATATGCACTACCTATATAACCTTTCTTCTGTTATTTTAAAAAGAAAATGCAGAATAGGGTGCCTCACTGGCTCGGTCAGTAGAGCAAACTACTCTTGATCTCAGGGTTACACATACGAGCCCCACACATTCAGTGAACAGACTGCTTAAAAATAAAGTCTCTTAAAAAAAAAAAAAATGCAAAGCCCAAGATTTCATTAAGGGTAAACAACAGAATTCAAGAATCTTGACAGGTGTTTAAGTTTCAATTTTCCAAGTCAAAACAACACCAGAGAAGTTAAAAATCTGCTTTTTATATTTGGAAAATATTAATAACCCTTCACATGTTACTGCCAAGACTTTTGAAGCTCTTTAGATTTAAAAATAACTATGTTTTCAAACGCTATAAAAAATATTATTGGGTCAACTGACAAACAGGAAACCAGACAGGAGACTTGATCAAAGTATTTTATCAATGATAAATTTCCTTAAATTGATAACTGTATGTTAAGATAATGCCCTTGGTTCTTGGGAAATACACAATGAAGGGGTTAAGGGGCATGACTAGCAACTCACTCAAACTATTCAGCAAAAAATGCGTAATAATAGAATGAAAGATAAAGCAAATGCTGAATAGGGAAAGCATCAACAAGTGGTGAATCTGGGCATAAGAGTCATTTGTACAATTTTCACTATTTTGGTAAGCTTGAAAGTATTTTCTAAATAACATTTTTAATGGAAAAAAGTAACAAAAAATAACATTCAAAACACTTAAGATCATGCTGGACCAACTGCAAACAAGACATTAAATTAGCACTCTCCAGAAGAAATAGAAGCTATTATGTGTTGTATTTTCAGGTGGCCACATTAAAATTAAAAGAAACAGGTGAAACTAATTTTAACATTTTACTTAGCCAAGGATTAAAACATTTCAATGTAATCAGCATAAAATTATTAGTGTGATATTTTACCATTTTTACCATTTACCATTTTTTCACATCAAGTATTCAAAATCTGGTGTGCATTTTAAAATTAGAGTACATCTCAATTCAGATGCTAAATATTCATAAGAAATTCCTGATCTGCATTTAGATTTCATTAAATAAATCGCTTCTCGGCCTTTTGTCTCATTAAATATACATGTGAAAAAGTAGACCCACATAACCAAGTTGTTTAAAATACGGTTAAAAGTTTTTCCAATCACTGAACTACCAGCTTTAAATGTCCACTTAAATCAACTAAAATTAAAGTGGAAAGCTCATTCCTTAATCATACTAGCCACACTGCAAGCTCAGTAGCCACATGTCGCTACCCTGTAAGACAGCCCAGTTTTAGATGATGAAACCAATGCCCTCTATGAAAGGAGAACCTGATTGCTAAGACTTAGTTTATCATACTCATCAAAAGATTTTTAGCAGTTATCGTAAAATAATGATGCCTAATCCTGCAAGCAGCCCTGACATCTCCCCAAGTTATAATCAGACATTCCCTAAACCACCACTCAGAAATACCAACATAAAGCCTTCTTTACTTTCTAAATCAACTGTCATACCTTGTATTTGGGTTTCCTGAAAACTGCCTATCAAATGCCTCTCTTTTAAATGTTAGCAGAATGAACCGGAGTTCTGGTTCTCAGACACGTCAATTTCCATTGTTACAGAGTGCATAGTTTCAGCACAAATACGGTCTGAGAATCCCAAAATGGGAGCATGCACACAACAGAACACATCCTGGGCTTAAGAGAAATGACAGGAGTACAGAGGTGGGTTTTTCACTGTAAACAGGTGTAAAAGATTAATTCCATCAACACCAAGCAACCCTAATGATTCGCCAATCAATAGTTCTGCGCCAAGCAACCTGATCAGGGATTTGGCTAGAATCCCTTTGCCTAATCTCAATAAAGACCTTCCCAAAGACATCCTGATTTAGCCTATTCTCATCTAAATTAAGGTTTAGGCAGTCCTTTCTTTGCCTGAAAGCAAATAAATGAAATTACATACATAGGAATAAAATTGTGCCTGCTTGACAAAAGGAAAAATGATCTGAAAGATAATTTAGTATGGGAAAAAAAATACACTTCCAAAGAAGGGAAGTTAGCCTAAAGCAGCATCTAAAAGCCATTTTAGGGAAATGTCTAATTCCCACCTTCTGTCTAGCTCGACTTTTCAATGGGACAATGTTGTGGGGTAACAACTGAATTTAATCCACACAACTAACTCTGATATTACCAGTTTTTCTGCTGCTGCAGGCGTGCATACAGGTGCTAATATTCTATTTAAACTTGAAAGATGTCCTTTAAAACCTACGAATCCTTTATTGTAAATCTACAAGTGCCTAAAATTACGCATTCCCCTGGGAAGTGAGGTAAAATTACGCAGTTTTTGACACCCTGACCTAAAAGTTCTACATTCCACCCAAAATCCTTTTTTTTCCCCTTCCTCTCCCATTCACTATCTACCTCACAAGATGGTATCAGGGATCACAGATACAAACCTTACCACTGTGTGGAAACTAAAATAATCCTCATCTGAAAACCTGGATGTAGAAACGATTCTCTACTTAAAATACAACTTCCTTCCCCCACCTTCCTCCAAAGAATCATAAAGCTTTAAGCGGGATGAACACATTCTAAGCCCTTCCAAAGGAGGTGTGTTCTTGATTAGATTTACTTGACTCTCGAAGTGTTTGAACATTCTGCAGACGACCACATTCTAACTTGAGGGTTTTGCTAGAAACTTCGCAGTCAATGCCTATGTAATCAAATCCAGTCTCACTTCTCTCTGAAATCAGCTAAATACGCCGGAATCTATTGTAATTTTAAAAATAGCGAAGAGGGGAGAAGCCATAAACTACACCCGAAACACATTCCAATCCAACAGTTCAAGCACTATTTCCAGAAGGCAAGTAAAAATAAAGTCCCACGTCTCGCTCGGGAACAGAAAGGTGTTCATAAGGCGGCAGGGGCCGGACCACGCTGTTAGGACCCTCACCGACCCCAGCAACCCTGCGGGTTCCCGCGGCCTGAACTCCAGCGAATCACCCGAGACCCCAGGCCGCTTAACCACCCCGGAGCACAAAGATGTTGACGAGGACGTCAGATGCAGAACAGCTACTTAAATCCTAACACCAAAAAAAAGTAGGATTAAACTGGAGTTTTTACACCGTCTTTCATCGGTACCTTTTCTCTTCGCTGGAACCCACTAAAACGGGGGGCAACGCGAACACCAGAGAGGGGTTTCCCGTTGTTTATCAGACTTAGGCAAACAGCTCTATTTAACAATTCCTCCCAAAGGCCTGATGCCAGAGCGGTGGCTCTTTTGAGAGGAAGGCACACAGGAAGCAGGAGGCACACCCGCTGCTTGGTGCAGGAGCATTCTCCCGGCGCAGCCAAAGCGGCGCTCGCCCCAGCACCGCGGCACTTTCCAAGGGCCAGCCTGGGAAGCCTGCATCCTCACAGGCAAAGCCCACGCTGCCAACAAAGGATGCACCTCCTGCTTCCAGGGGGGAAGCCCCACCATCCGACGCCGGGAGCACGCTGCCCGCCGCAGCTCGGGAGCTGGGGTCAGCGCGGAGCCGTCCCCGGGGGGAGCCGCGCCGCACCGAGGTCCGGAGCCGAGGACCGCCGGCGGGGCCGCGGGGCGCAGAGGCTCGAGGAATCCCGGGAGAGGGCGGGTAGAGCGTCGGAGCCCCGCAGGATCCCCGGAGGATGTGGCGGCGCCGCGGGCGGTATGGGGGCTGCGGAGGCCGAGGCGGCCCGCCGCCCCCCGCACCCCCGATGCCTTTCATTTGGCCTCTGCGGCGGCGGAGGCAGCTCGACCTCCAGCACTAAGCACTGCGCCAAGCACGGGCGGGCGGGGGAGGCGCCGCCAGACCCGCCGCAGCGCCGGACCACCCCCACTCCCCGAGCTCCACGCCGCGCCCGCAGCCCGGCCGGGACCCCGCGGCCCGCCGGTCAGCTCGCAGGCCGCGCTCCCACGACGGCCGAAGGATACTGCACTCGGGCGCTCGCCGGGTCCCCACCTCGATGTAGCCGGCCAGTGCCGTGGCAGGCGCCGTGAGCCCGAGCAGCAGCAGGACCAGGAGCTTGCCGGTGGCCGTGGCGACCGCGGTCCCGGTGGCCGCCATCCCTCGCCGGGTCGCTCTTAGCGCGCGACTACCGCAGCTCACACACAAGACCTAGGGAGCTTTCCCCACCGCGACCCAGAAGCATCTGAAGCCAGTTCGCCGCCGCCCCGGGGGTTTTACACCAACCGGAACTGACTTCACACAACCACGCCCTCCTTCTCCGGCGCCAATGCCGGCCCGTAGAGCCGCCCAAGGCGCCGCCCCTTGTTCGGCCCAGACCCAATCAGAGAACAAAGGATCCCGCACCTCCCTCCCGCCCCAGCATTGAGCCCCGCCAGGCCCCGCCTCCGGCCTCTGACGGCCCCGCCCCCGCCTGGGACCCTGCGGCCGCGTAGCTAGGGGGTGTGCGCCCGGCGCGTGAGGGGCCGCGGCTCCGCGGCGGGTGGAAGACTGCTCCGGCCTCCCGCACCGGGAAACGTTATCTGCCCGCGCAGCGCCTGTGCGTCCGCCTGCAACCTCCTGATTCGGGGCACGCCCCGCTCCCCTAGCCCTGCGGGGTATTTTTCAGATTCCTTTGGGTACCGCCCTCTTTGAGGTTCTGAAAAAGGTTTTATTAAAAACAGAATTAAAAAAAAAATTTTTTTTAACACCAGAATTGTTCTGAGCCCAGGCGGGTCTACCGAAGGCCTTCCCCCGACGCTGGGGATGGCCTAAAACCAGGGAGATTTTTCCCTTCTCCCGACCCCTGCTCCCGGCGTGCGGGTCTCCAGCGCGCTGCTCGCCCAGAGCCGGGTTTGCCCTTTCCCCCTGACAATGCTGCGAGGTGTTTCCACGCTTTTGACCTCTGTTCCTTAGGCCTCATCCTTTTTTTTTTTTTTTTTTTTTTTTTATTTATTTATTTCTAGGAGAGAGACAGCGAGAGACAGCGTGATCAGGGGAGGGTTAGAGAGAAAGGGAGTCACAGACTCTGAAACAGGCTCCAGGCAGGCTCTGAGCTGGCAGTCAGCACAGAGCCCGACGCGGGGCTTGAACCCACGAACCGCGAGATCATGACCTAAGCGAAAGTCGGACGCTTAACCGACTAAGCCACCCAGGCGCCCCTCCTTAGGCCTCATCCTTAATCCTCCTTCCAAGCGACCACTCGAGCCAGGGATACCTGCCTCCCCCTGGAAACCAGTGGTGCAAGGACCAGGTTGACCTTAAAGCCCAGGTCTCCTCGTGTGTTCTAGGAAAAGATCGGTTTTTTCTTTCTTTCTTTCTTCTTCAGTTTCAGATCACTGCCAAGAAACCAGCTTCTCTGCTTTCTTGCTCCATCGCGTTTCCACTTCAGCTGGGAAGACGTCCTGCTACCCCATTTCACCACTAGCACGGCTTCGCGGCAGCGAGGGCTCTGCCCGCTTTTTCTCAATAGCCGTGTGATTTATATACTACCCTTTATGTAGAGTCCTTGCTAGTCCCTTTAGGATGAACCAAATAAATAGAGAACAGGGTCTCTGCCCTAGGAAACAGACGGTAAAAAGAGAGTGTCCACAGAGTAAACAGTGGGGTCATGGGAAGAACGCTGGATTTTCCAGCCTTATTGCTTGAGTGCCTAGTTCTTGGTGGTTAAACAGGCTGTGCCCTGTTTCCCAAAGACAGCTCACTCCTTCCCACAATAGAGCCCTTTCTATGCCTATAATGTCTTCTCTCCAATCCCTACCTGTTGAAAATCTTTCCATTCTTCTCTGTCCCCCGGATGTAATGTCATCCCCTTCTGGATGCTGTTTTCCATTATGGCACTTACTCCCTTGGTTATTTCTATAACTCTGTTATTGCCACTGACTTGGGGTATGGGCCCCTTAGGTAGAGACCTCAGCACAGTGCAGTCACACTGACACCACTTATGCTGGGTTCTGGTCTTAGATCTGGAACAGCTGCTGTGACTGATGTGTGTCCTTCCCCAAGTTCATCCATGTTGAAGCCCTAACCTCCAGTGTGATGGTATTAGGAGCTGGTGACTTAGGGAGGTATTTAGGGTGAGATTCAGTCATGAGGCACGGCCCTCATGATGGGATTAGTGCCCTTAGAAGAAGAGACCAGAGAGCTGCCCATGAGAGGATGCAGGAGGAGGCCAGGAGAGAACCCTTCTCAGGGAACCAAATCGGCAGACACCATGATCTTGGACTTAACAGCCTCCAGAAAAGAGATTCTGTTGTTTAAGCCACCCAGTGTCTTCCTTTTCCTCTCAGTCATGGGTGAATATTACAGACCTGACTCACTCACTAATTTGTGTGACTCCGTGGAAAGTGAATGTACAGTAGTGAAAAGCAGGAAGAGATTTAACTCTGAAGAACGAAAGGAACTTGAAGCTACATGTTACCAAGTGCAAGTGTCTGTGAAAATATGTAGAGAAACAATATCAAGTGATTGTGTAAGTTCCAATGATGCTGGGGGGGCGTCAGTGAGCCACTTAGTCCTGGGGCTTTGCCTTCTGTTTCCTTTGCACACAAAATCAGGGCCTCAAACTCAGGGCTCTTTAAATTTCTATGAATTTGAATGTTAAGGGAAAAGCAAGTGAAATTACCTGAGTTCAGAGCAGCGGCTTGATACTCACGCACTTGGGACTATATATTCAAGACTGGACTATAATATCAAGGGATGGGATGAGGAAATATAGAAAAATGATTTAGGAGGTTTTCAATCCAAAGTTAATCAGGTTCTGGAAGAAGTTTATTTGCCTTTTCAGGTCACTGAAATATCATTAATAAAAGTTTATTGCCCCATTCATCAATATTCTTGACTTCAAAACATTACCCTCTTTTTATTAAATGACACTTGAAAGGAGAATAACTAATCTTGCAATTCCCAAACAATAGTTTTTCATCCTAAATCTGCCCATGTCAATGAGGAAGTCCTCAAAGAATTCTGTATTTTCCTTTTATTACCCTTAGTGCACAAAAGTGAAAGGCCCTAAAATCACCTCGTATTTTGTCTCTCTTCTTAAGTGTCAGACGTTCCCCTAAAAGAGGTGCCTTCCATGTGCACTTAAGATGTGTGCATTTCATTGTTGAGGAAAAAAGTAAAGTTTATGTCCCTAAGTGTATGGACTTATACGAGTAGCATGCCTGCATTCATTTGGCACTTATTCATTCAACTCTTGTTCAGGGGGTGGGAAACCAGGCTAGAATAGATGCTCTCAAGCAAGATGCTTTCAAAATCATCTAAGAAGATTTATAAAAAGGCAAACTCCTAAACTCCCACTTCAGAAATTCTGAATCACTAAGGCAAAGTGGCATAAGGGAATCAGTTCTTTTCTTTTCTTTCTTTAAGCTCTCCAGGAAATTCTAATCCACTAATACCTTTTGAATATGTGACTCTTGAATGTCATTGGGACTAGTAAAATTCAAATATATATATAAGTACATATACATGTACATATATGTATCTATATGTGTATATATGTACATATATATGTCAGCTAATTTAAAATTACCTACCAGTGTTGGAGAATCTGGGTGTCTTAGACAGTTGATTTTATGACCTTTGATTTCGGCTTAGGTCATAGTCACAGGGTTGTAGGAGCCAGCTGAGCTCCACACTGAGCATGGAGACTGGTTAAGAATCTCTCTTTCCCTCTGCCCCTCCACCCCTCTCACCTGCTTGCTCTCTCAATCTCTTTCTCTAAAAATAAATAAATAAATAAATAAAAATAAAATCACTGGTGTTGCGGTGCCTGGCTGGCTCAGTTGGTAGAGTGTGTGACTCTTGATCTCAGGGGTGTGGGCTCATTTCCCACATTGGGTATAGAGATTATATAGAAACAAAAATTTTTAAATAAATAAAAAATAAAAGTACCAGTGTTTTAGTTTTCCAAATAAAACATTAAATTAAGATATAACTGTGTATTATCTATAAACACTATTTTAAAAAGATATATGTACTCCTAGGTTTATCGCAGCATTATTTACAATAGCCAAAATATGGAAGCAACTCAAGTGTCTATCGATAGATGAATGGACAAAGATATGGTATATGTGTGTGTACACACACACACACACACACACACAATGGAATATTAATGAGCCATAAAAAGTAATGAAATCTTTCCAGTTGCAACATGGATAAATCAAGAGACTATTATGCTAAGTGAAATAAGTCACAGAAAGACAAATACCTCATGACTTCACGCATATGTGGAATTTAAGAAACAAAACAAAGACGGGGCGCCTGGGTGACTTAGTCGGTTAAGCGACCGACTTTCGCTTAGGTCATGATCTCGCGGTTCGTGGGTTCGAGCCCCGCGTCGGGCTCTGTGCTGACTGCCAGCTCAGAGCCTGGAGCCTGTTTCAGTCTGTGACTCCCTCTCTCTCTGACCCTCCCCTGTTCACGCTGTCTCTCTCTCTCTCTCTCTCTCGTAGAAATAAATAAAAAAAACATTAAAAAAAAAGAAACAAAACAAAGAAAAAGAGAAAAAAAAAAAAAAACCCAGACTCTTAAATTTAGAGAACATACTGGTGGTTACCAGAGAGGAAATGGGTAGGAGGATGGATGGGTCAAACAGGTAAAGAGGATTAAGAGCTCACTTACCATGATGAGCACTGAGTAATGTATAGAATTGTTAAATCACTATATCATACACCTGAAACTAATATAACATTGTATGTTAATTATACTGGAACTAAAAACACCAAATTAAAAAAATTAAGAAAACAGATATGGGCACCTGGACTGGCTCAGTTGGTAGACCATGCAACTCTTGATCTCAGGACTGTGGATTCAAGCCCAACATTGGATGTAGAGATTACTAAAAGAAAAGAAAATCTTTTCTTTAATGTTTTTATTTATTTCTAGGAGAGAGAGAGAGAGAGAGACAGCATGAGCAGGGGAGGGTCAGAGAGAGAGGGAGTCACAGACTCTGAAACAGGCTCCAAGCTCTGAGCTGGCAGTCACCACAGAGCCCGATGCAGGGCTCGAACCCACAAACCGCGAGATCATGACCTAAGCGAAAGTCGGACGCTTTAAACTTTTTTTTTTCAATGTTTTATTTATTTCTAGGAGAGAGAGAGATAGCGTGAGCAGGGAAGGGTCAGAGAGAGAGGGAGTCACAGACTGAAACAGGCTCCAGGCTCTGAGTTGGCAGTCAGCACAGAGCCCGACGCGGGGCTCGAACCCACAAACCTCGAGATCATGACCTAAGTGAAAGTCGGACGCTTAACCGACTAAGCCACCCAGGTGTCCCAAAAGAAAGTAAAATCTTAAAAAATATTAAAAATGTTTTGAAAAGTTAAAAAAAATACAATGGTGTATTATCACCTGTATCATTAAGAAAATAACATTTAAGGGCACCTGGGTGGCTCAATCCATTAAGTGTCAGACTCTTAATTTCAGCTCAGGTCATGATCTCAAGTTCAAGGCCCAAATTGGGCTCAGCATGGAGCATGGCACCTGCGTGGGATTCTCTCTTCTTGCCCTCTCTTTCTGCCCCTCCCCCATTCATGATCTCTCTCTCTCTCTCTCTCTCTCTCTCTCAAAATAAATACTTTAAAAAAGAAAAGAACATTTAACAACAGAAAAATTAGAATGGTCATGATTTTAAAAATTTAAAGTTAGATACAATGTAACTTTTGACAACTCACTACATTGCCTTTGTTTTTAACATTACAAATCAGAATGGTGAACATTTTATAATGGAACAGTCCTGTCCTAACACAGGCTGGGACATTGCAGTACCGGAAGTAAATATGAACCAGTTATATGCCTTGTTCTTGGGCTGTAACTGGTACCCTTTAAATATGCCACACCCAGAATGTATTCCCCCACCTCCACCCCATCCATGACTGACTCAGTACTTAAGACTTGGCTCAAATATCACCTGCTCTTAGAAGTTTTCTGCTCTTTCCCTTCTTCTCCAAGGCTGAGTTTGTGCACCTCCTTTGTGCTTCCCAGAACATTCTGTACACACCTCTGACACACCTCTTGTAAACCAAATATTAATCATTTGTTTTCTTTACTGTCATCTTCATTACATCATGAGTCCTTAGAGGGGAGGAACCATGCTTTCCTTATTTCCGTACCTCTACAATTTAACACAGGTTTTTAAAAAGACCTTCTACTTTTTTTTAATGTTTTATTTATTTCTAGGACTGAGAGAGAGAGAGAGAGAGAGAGCGTGAGCAGGGGAGGGTCAAAGAGAGAGTCACAGACTCTGAAACAGGCTCCAGGCTCCGAGCTGGCAGTCAGCACAGAGCCCGACGCGGGGCTCGAACCCACGAACCGCGAGATCACGACCTAAGCGAAAGTCGGACGCTTAACCGTCTAAGCCACCCAGGCGCCCCATTGACCTTCTATTAATAGAGATTCAAAAAAACATTTGCTGAATGAATGCATAACTAATTGAGCTTTAGAACCTGGTAGAGAGGATAGAACATGTGCATGCATAAGCATAGCACTAGGTAGAAACTCATAAATGACCTAAGAGGAGAAAAGCCTCTCTTTTATGTGAGATGAAGAGGAGGAGGAAGTTGGTTATATCTGAGTAAGGACATCAGACAAGGATTACAGAGATTATTTCTGAGATTTCGTGGAAATACACCCAGGATATGCATATAGAGGGTCAGGAGAGAAGAAGAAGCACAGAAAGAACAATGTGAGCAAAGGCATAGCACTGGAAAAGCATGAGGCATGTAAGGAATATGTGAGTATTTCCCTTAATTGGAGAGGAGTTTGTAATAAATGGCAACAGTAGGATGTATTTACCTACAAGATACAGAGAAGCCATGGAAACCTTTGGACCAAGATAACTAGAGTTGGCTCTTAGGCAAATTGAGGGTGATGGCCATACAAGGAATAAGCTAGAGCTTAGAGGCAAAGAGGCTAACTAGGAGCCTATTGTGGATAGTAAATGTGGGCATAACTAAAAGAAATGCAGCAGAAGTGGAAAGGAGACAGGTGCAAAAGGTAAGTCATCAACCCCAGGAGTCAGCAGAGAAGAAAGCGAGGAGAAAGTAAAAGAACCTTAAGTCTCCAAACATGGTGCCTGGGAGAATATGATGATGGCAATGTCATCTGCAGAAATAGGAGGAAATGAGAAGGTTATGGGGATGGGAGTAGGGTGGAGATGATAAATGCCAGCAAAATCCCCAACATTCGATGCATGTTGGAGATGCATTAGAAAGTAAGCATAGAGATGAGCTGGAACCAGAATTAGACTTGGGAAATTACCCACCCGGAAATGTATTAGTTAAATCCACATGATAGCCCAGTGGGCAGAGAGATAGCAGCAAGAAAGGCAGAAAGAAATGCAAAAGGATATAATATTTTTCTATTCAACCAGTGTTTATCATCACAGTATAGAGTCTCATGTTAGAAAAGGCCAAGTAGGGGCACTTGGGTGGCTTAGTCGGTTGAGCGTCCGACTTTCGCTTAGGTCGTGATCTCGCAGTTCATGGGTTCAAGCCCCACGTCAGGCTCTGTGCTGACTGCCAGCTCAGAGCTTGGAGCCTGTTTCGGAGTCTGTGACTCCCTCTCTCTCTGACCCTCCCCTGCTCATGCTGTCTCTCTCTCTCTCTCTCTCTCCTAGAAATAAATAAAACGTTAAAAAAAATACTTCAAGAAAAGGCCAAGTAGGATAAGGACTAAGAAAGGACCACTGCACTGGGAGGCATTGAACACGGTCACTGGTCATTTAAGGATAAAAGCCACTTGCAGAAAGTAAAGGTTTAACTGGCTCGTGAAGCAGAATCAATGAAAACAGTTGACTCTTCGAAGATGTTACCTGTTGAAAGAGTGAACCAGTAGAGAAACTCTCTTTGGGTTGAGTGGAGAATTGTGTTGTCATGGCTGTCACTGACTGAAGGTACTGCAGGAAGGGGAGAAACCGAAAACTCAAGAAAGATCGTTGAGATTTGTAAGATGAGAATTATGCTTACAGTACAGATGAGAAAACTGGAGCTCAAAAAGGTGAGATAACTGGGTGCCTGGGTGGCTCAGTCGGTTGGGCATCCAACTCTTGATTTCAGCTTGGGTCATGATCTCATGGTTAGTTAGATTGAGGCCTTTGTCTAGCTCTGTGTTGACAGCATGGAGCCTGCTTGGGATATTTTCTCTCTCTCTCTCTCTCTCTCTCTCTCTCTCTCTCTCTCTGTCTCTGTCTCTCTCTCTCTGCCCCTCCACTGGTCACCAGCTCTCTCTCTCTCAAAATAAATAAATAAACATTTTTTTAAAGTTAGAAAGTTTATCTAGCTGAACCATATTTCTCTCCTGCTTAGAAGGCTTCTGTGTTCCCTCTGCTGCTGATGTTGAACAGGTGGAATCACTTTTCAGAGGGCTGTGAGGCTTGAAGCAGAACAGGTTTAACTTTACTGATTTACACCTTTACCACATGACTAGGTAATTAAGATTTAAATATTTTAATTTGAAAAGGGTTTCTCCTACCTCTTGGTCTAAAAGAAGAATTCTAAAAGAAGAATCTGGTTTCTAAATGATTCAAGTAGACAAAATGATCAAGTACTTAAAATCAACAGAGTGGGGAGCCTGCATGGCTCAGTTGATTAAATGTTTGGCTATTGATCTTGGCCCAGGTCATGATCTCACGTTTGTGGGATCAAGCCCCATCTCTGGCTCTGTGCTGACAGCATGGAGCCTGCTTGGGATTCTCTGTCTCCCTCTGCCCCTATCCCGATCATGTGCTCTCTCTCAAAATAAATAAACATTTTTTTTATTATTAAAATCAATACAGAACACCCAAATTCGAGAATGCCAAAGCAAGGTCTAGACATGGAAAGGAATCTTGCCCTAGAATATACATGTAAAAACCTTTTGTTTTCAGGGGCACCTGGGTGGCTCAGTCAGTTAAGCATCCGACTTCGGCTCAGGTCATGATCTCACAGTTTGTGGGTTCAAGCCCCGTGTCAGGCTCTGTGCTGATGGCTAGCTCAGAGCCTGGATCCTGTTTCAGATTCTGTACCTCCCTCCTCTCTGGCCCTCCCCAGCTCATGCTGTCTCTCGCTCTCAGAAATAAATTAAAAAAAAAAAAAACACTTTTGTTTTCAAAGACAATATTGATTTAACTGATAACAACCTTGGTATGTAGGTGTGTCTGAAATAAAATGCCTGAAAAACAATTTTAAACGCGTCACGCATATATTAAGCTTTGTTTTGCTGGTAAGCTGGTTTATAGGCTTGAAGCAAACAAGGTTTGTAAGGCCTAAAACCTAAACAGTCTTGGGTACTGGTGGAAAGACAAACAATCTAAGATGGTTAGGGTTCCTGCCATGACCTTGGAGGAGATGGACAAAAAGCTGTCCCAGAAGCTCACTCTGCATTAGCTCTGTAGAAAAGCTGCCTCTGGTTGCAGATCACTTTTGGAGGCATTGTTATTGCATGTGGTACTGTCTTGTTTACCATCCTTAATTTGTTGTAATCCCTGAGTTTTGATTTGAAAGAAGCCATCCCATTTCTTGTACTTGGTCTGTTTGGCCTCCATGCTCTGGTTATTTTCTCAGCTGCCTATAATGATGCCACATTTTTTTAAGGCTTGTGCTTGGTGCTTCTTTGAATGATTTCTTCTGCCTTCAGTGCAGAAAATATAAAAGGAGGATAAAAACCTCAGTGCTGGGAACTGCTTACACTAAAACTTCTTATTGTTGGTGATTTCTACATGGTACTTGCTTTTCAGAAAAGCTGATATGAAATTACACAGCTTGAGAAGCCCCCAATCAAAGAGTTTGAAGATATTTGGGTGATCTTTCTACTCTCAGCAGACGTTCTTTCTACAATATCCATAATGGAAAGATGGAGAAACTCACAGCTCTACAGTTAGAAATTCTTTTTATTGAACTAATCTTCATTACATGATTGAAGATGTCATATCCCATTCTGCCCTCCCCCATTCTCAAAGACTTTTCTTAAATGTAAACAGACTCATTTCTGTAACCATTATACTTGTGACTATTTTCAGCCCTTAGTACCATGTATTATATCCCTCCATATACATTCCAGTTGACCAACCAGCCTCCCAAACTGTGGCCTCCAATGCCATACAGAGTATAATGGCCTTTTCCCGGACCGTGTGTATTTTATTAATACAGTCTAACACTTCCTGGGGTGCCTGTGTGGCTCAGTCAGTTGAGCATCTGACTTTGGCTCAGGTCATGATCCCACAGTTCATGGGTTCAAGTCCTGCATCGGGTTCTGTTCTGACAGCTCAGAGCCTAGAGCCTGCCTCGGATTTTGTGTTTCCCTCTCTCTCTGCCCCTCCCCCACTCGCTCTCTGTCTCTCTCTCTCAAAAATAAACATTAAAAACAAAACAACCTAACACTTCCTGATAAGACATCAATACCAAAGTTACATAACAATTCATTCACCAGATATTTATTTAGCTTCTCTGGTGTGCCATGTACTTTACTTGGGACATAAAGTAAAATATGATATGCTTCTTGTTGTCAATTTGCTTAATCCATGAAGGCAATTTGTTCAGTGTTAAAAAGTGTTATGATAAAGGAAAAACTTCCCAAAGTAGAAAATGCTTTAACTGAGTTTGAAAAGATAGGAATCAACTGGACAAAGGTGTCTATGGCTAACAGATGTCAGCCAAACCAAGGCACCCCTCTAGCTATGGACAGGGCAGCATGAAGTGACAGGACATCATACAGGTACAACAGAGGAAAGAGATCATGAAGAAGAAGAGTGCTCAGCTAAAGATTTTGAACTCTATCTTAATAGCTATTGGGAAAAACTAAATGATGACCAGGTTTGCATTTTAGGAAGATCACTCTGTCAGCAGGACAGATTGGGGATAGTCCAGGCCAGAAGACTATTGAAATAATCCAGGAAGATCTAATGAGAGCCTGAACCACAGCAAAGAAAGTAGAAATGCAGAGGAGGGTTACCATAGGGATTAGAAACTGCCCCACCTGACAACTGAGAAATACAGAAGAAATGTGCATTGGGGGAAAGGCAGAGCACTGTAGCAGATAACACAGTGGTTAAAGTAGGGACTTTAGACTGAGATGAATTTGGGGGTTCGGATTTCTGCTTTACAATTTCTGACTGTGTGACCTTAATCGACTTAATTTCATCGAAGCTCAGTATTCTCTTAGCAAAATAGGATAATTTTAGCAGGGATCTTATAGAGACTGAATGGAATAAAGGAAATAAGGCTTACTTGTTTTGCCCAATGCATAGCATGTAAGTGCTTGATAAAGGACAGTAGGTAATTGTGCCTGGCTGTTTATGGTGTAGTGATCATGCTGATGCAATTTAGCAGCATAGAAAATTCAGGAGGAAGAGCAAGTTTGGGGAATTGATAATGATATTAAGATAGCAGCTCATATTTGTACAGTGCTTGCCAACTTTCAAATTTCTTTTGTGTCCATTATCCCATTTCATGTTCAAAAGAAACCCATAAGTCTCACTTATTTCATTTCTAGGATTCTATCCTAGGAAAAGTATCCAAAATGAGAATAAATCATAGAAAAATGCTAGTGAGAGAAGGTAAAATTTTAAAAAGCAAAATGAAAAATTGTATATATAGAATAATTTTAATTACACACTTAAAGTAGACTGGAAGAAAATAAACCAACATATTAGCTTTTTCTAGATAGTGGTATTGCAGAGGATTGTTCTATTCTTCTTAATGTACAGCTGCTTTTTTCAAATTTTTTTAATGGATATGTATTGGGGCTCCTGGGTGATGCAGTTGGTTGAGCACGTGACTTTTGATTTTGGCTCAGGTCACAATCCCAGGGTGTGGGACCAAGCCCCAAATCGAACTCCACACTGCACACAGAGTCTGGGATTCTCCCTCTGCACCTCTCCCCTGCTCATGCTCTCTCTCTCTAAAATAAAAAAATAATGATTTTTTAAAAAATAATGGATATGTATTACTTTGGTAGTGGAGGAAGAAATGATTCACTTCTCTTTTGTTTTTCTTTGTCTTATTAACAATGGCCTGTGGGGATACCCAGGCAGCTCAGTTGGTTAAGCATCTCACTCTTGATTTCGGCTCATGTCAAAGTCAGGCATAGACCTATGCTCAGGCATAGTCCGAAACATCCTAATGGACATTAAGATTTGAGTTTAGATATGAGTTTAGAATTTGTTAGAGTTTATTAGGATTGTAACATTTTTATGTTTTGGGCTGTAAATAGTAGAAATGTCTACTCAAACTGGCTTAAACAAAAATAATATTTATTGGCTTCTATAACTGGAAAAATCTAGAGGTAAAGGGGTAGATATCAGGCATGGTTCCAATCAGGACTTTAGCTCACACCTCTGTGATTCTCCTGGTCCTCCTCATGAGTACGACTGTGCCTGGCATGTCATAAGTGCTGTATGTGTTAGTTACAGTTATTATCAATGGAAGTACTAGTATTACTAACCAAGCTTCATCCACAGGCTAACAATGAGTCATTTGCCAAAAATTTGGATCCTATGTTACACCAGCACAAGAAATTATCCAGAAGCAGAGACAGCTTCTATCCCAGTCTTCTAAACAAGAGCCCTGAAATTCTCAGGTTGAACAACTTAGGTCACATACTCTCTCGTGAATCAATAACCAAGACATGGGGTGGGAGTAGAAGTGAAAATGTAAGCCAGGACCTCCAGGATTTGAAGGTGGGGGCAGCATGGAAGAGGGGTGATAATTGAATGAAAATCAAATGTGAAGGGAGAATTGGGGAAAGGATACTAGGTAGGAAATAGACAATGCCAATGATCCTATTCTTCAACAATTTAGTTTGGATCTTACTGCTAGGTAAACCACAAATTTCATCTTTCCTCTGTCCCAAATGTCCCTCCTGGGGTCCTTATTTTAGTTCTTTATTTGCTATTCTGTGCATCACTGAATACATGTTGATTAAGTAGTCTATGAAACCCTTCACCTTTTTAAAAAATGTTCATTTATTTTCAAGAAAGAGAGAGAGAGAGCTCACGCATGAGCGAGTGGGGAAGGGGCAGGGAGGCAGGCAGACACAGAATCCAAAGCAGGCTCCAGGCTTGAAGCTGTCAGCACAGAGCCCAACATGGGGCTCCAACCAGTGAATGCGGAGATCATGACCTGAGCCAAAGTCAGACGCTCAATGACTGAGCCACCCAGGCACCCCAAAACCCCTTAGTTTTAAAATTACTTGAAAACTGGGGTCCCTGGGTGGCTCAGGCGTTTGACTGTCCGACTTTGGCTCAAGTCATCATCTCACAGTTCGTGGGTTCGAGCCCCACATTGGGCTTTGTGCTGACAGCTCAGAGCCTGGAGCCTGCTTCAGATTCTGTGTCTCCTTCTCTCTCTCTGCCCCTCCCCTGCACATGCTCTGTCTCTCTCTCTCTCAAGAATAAAATAAACATTTAGAAAAATAAATAAATAAAATTACTTGAAAATCTTTGAGTTGAAGATAAGATGTAGGACAAGCTAACATGACATCTTCTTCTTTGGCTTATATTGTTTGTTGTTTCAATTAAGAAATGTCAGAGAGGGAACCCAGCAGGTGTCTCAGGCAGAGCCTTACAGAATGGAGTGTCAAGAAGCCGACTGCAAAGTCTATTCTTGTTTTTTTGTTTGTTGTTTTGTCCTGTTTTTTTATAAAACAGCTTTACTGACATGTAATTCACATACCCCACAAGTCACCCATTTAAAGTGTACAATGTTCATAGCAGCACTCTCAACAATAGCCAAAACATGGAAAGAGCCTAAGTGTTCATCAGCTGACGAATGGATCAAGAAGATGTGGTTTATCTATACCATGGAATACTACATGGCAATGAGAAAGAACAAAATCTGGCCATGTGTAGCAACATGGATGGATCTTGAGGGTGTTATGCTGAGCGAAATAAGTCAGGCAGAGAAGGACAGATACCATATGTTTGCACATACAGGAGGATTAGGAGGAACTTAACAAAGGACCGTGGGGGAGAAGAAGGGGAAAAACAGTGGGAGAGAGGGAAGGAAGCAAACCATGAGAGACTTGAATGCTGAGAACCAACTGAAGGCAGATGGGGTGGGGGAAGCGAGAG
Source organism: Proteles cristata cristata (assembly GCA_017311185.1). Lineage (NCBI taxonomy): Eukaryota > Metazoa > Chordata > Mammalia > Carnivora > Hyaenidae > Proteles > Proteles cristata. The sequence continues at coordinate 1,560,070 of JAESUZ010002230.1, forward strand.
GAGGGTGATGGGTATGGAGGAGGGCACTTGTGGGGATGAGCACTGGATGTCATATGGAAACCAACCTGACAATAAACTATTTAAAATTTTTAAAAAATAATAAAAATTAAAAAAATAAAGTGTACAATTCAATGTGTTTTTTAGTATATTAATAGATTTGTGGAGCTATTACCACAATTTTAGAACGTTTTTATTACACCAAAAAGAAACACTGAACCCATTAGTTGTCACTTCTTTTCCCCCCAGATTCCCTCCCCACAGCTTTAGGCAACCACTAATCTACTTTCCATACCTATAGTTTTGTCTCTTTTTAAGGCATTTCATATACATGGAATCTTAAATATGTGGCCTTTTAAAAATATATATGTGGTCTTTCGTGTCTGGTTTCAAGGTCAGCCATGTTGCAGCCTGTATTACACCTCATTCCTTTTTATTCCCAAATAATATTTCATTATACATATATACTACTTATCCATTCATCAGTTAATGGATATTAGATTGTTTCCACATGTTACCTATTATGGATAATGTTTTATGGACATTTGTGTACAAGTTTTTGTGTAGATATGTGTTTTTCTCTTGGACATATACCTAAAAGTAGAATTTCTGGGTCATATTCTCAGTTCATAAGTCAGAAATTTGAGCTTATGTGAACCTTTAAAGTATTATCTTAAGATAACCAAATTCAAGAGATTGCTTTTTGTAGATCCAAGAGATAATACATTAATTGGCAACGGGGTTCAGATTTTAAGGAGACTAGACTACTCAATACTATTTGGGAATGTCCTTTCAAACATCAAAGTATATGAAAAATTGAAAATCACTTCATTTAATTTTTAATTTAATACAACAACTCTCTGTGGCTTAGGGAGACTAGGAAATTCGTTCCAAGTTACATAGAGAATAGGGAGAAACAACAGGATTTGAACTTGAACCGAGGTCTGCCTCTTTCCAGAATGGTCTCTCTTAAGTATTAGACTAGACACAGATTGCTTAAATGCCACCAAATACTTTACCATCCATTTGTGGGAAATGAATGTTGCCCATATTTTCACCCACAGCACTATTCCAAGCGGACAGCTCCTTAGTACGTAAATGCTGACTTTTAGTAGCTCTCCTTGCAAAAGGTACCACGGTATCCAAATTTTGGAGGCGCCTTAATGTGGCTCTCTCTCTCTACTGACTTTTTATGAGAGTGGTTCCTGATCACATTTTCTGGCACACCTCCTTAAAAGCACAGTCAGCAGCATTCAGAGCAGCTCCTGGATGCCTGCCCTCCAGGGACTTTTGATGATGTGTGTACTATTTTGAGATAAAAAGGGTTCTGCATCCAGCAGCCCAGAAACATATTCTAAAACAGCTTTTAAATCCCTTGTTACATTTTACATGCTGGAGGCTGCTGGGGACTTGAGTTGTGTCCAGATTTGCCATAGCAAACCGGGTTTCACCCCTCTTTGGGATGGGTCACAGACCAGACAGGGAACTAATCACCATGCAGTGACTAAAGCCACTGTCCTGCCTTCAGATGTTTCTAATCTTGGAATGACCAGATTTGTTCCAGATCTTTAAAGAAAATCAGGGTTGGACCACCTGTACTTTGCTGGTATTGACACACTAAATTATATAGTCATGATAAACTATTATGAAATGAAGATTCATCTCGAGGAGTTTTCTTAAATTTGTCAGATGTAAAAACAGTATTGTGAGTTTTTCAGAAAAAGACTTTTTTTCCCTTGTGACTCATACCAAGGAGTGTCCTAGGGGTAAACCTGAAGAGCAAGAGGGTGCCCCTGGAGGAAGAGCCTGTGAAAAGCAGACAGGATTGAATATTTGATACAAATAATTTAAAAATGTTTAACTGTTACTTGAAACATTGAGATTTGTCTATGTACGTGCTTTTAGATCTGATAGAAATTATTTAGGGGCACCTGGGGGGCTCAGTCGGTTGAGTGTCCCACTCTTGGTTTTGGCTCAGGTCATAATTTCACAGTTCCTGGGATTGAGTCCAGTGTTGGGCTCTGTACTGATAGCAGGAAGCCTGCTTCAAATTCTCTCTCTCCCTCTCTCTCTGTGCCTCCCCTGCTCATGCACTTGCTCTCTCGCTCTCTCTCTCAAAATAAATAAGTAAACTTAAAAAAAAAAAGAATTAAAGAAAAAAATTATTTATATGGAAGTGCATAGAGAGATAAAGTATAAAGTAAATGTATCAACTGACATATTTGGTGAGGATAAGCGTTACTTGGATACCACAAAATCAAGGTAACATCACCAAATAAAAAGATTTGCAACAGTTTCAAGTTGTAAAGACTGATGTATGGGGCAATAACCCATCCTTGCAAGAGAAGTTTCTCTCGTAGTGGTTGTTTTTAATCTTTTGCTCTTGGCTGCTACCCTAGATAGGTTAAGGTTAAAGTGTTCAGGATCTATAGATTGAATTTACAGTAACAAAAGGTGCAGAGAGGTCTAAGTGTTCTTACTTTCAAGAATAGGTAGAGAATGGCTTTTATCTAAGTCTTTGTCATACCATTTGCTTAGTTTGTAAAAATTTGGGGGATGTCTAATTCTGAATTCTGTTCTTTTATCATTCATCTATGTTATAAGTCAATTTTCATTTGAGTTCAGAGGTATCTGATGAAAGTCAAAGTCAGTTCTCAACCATCCATCTACTTTATGTGTTATTCATGACTTCATTCCTCAAACTGCTAACTCTCTTTTCAGCCATTCCCTTTAGGAAATACAAGGATATATATTTTTTTAAATTTTTTAAGTAAGCGCTAGACCTAGTGTGGGGCCTGAACTCACAACCTCAATATCAAGAGTCACATGCTCTACCAATTGAGCCAGCCAGGCTAGCCAGGCACCCCAAGGATAGATAGATAGATAGATAGATAGATAGATAGATAGATAGATAGATAGATAGATAGACAGACGGACAAATAGATAGGAAGAGAGACAGATAGATGCTGGGTTTTTTTTTCTTTTAAGAAATAGTCCCTTTATTTTTTTGAACTTTTTATTTGTTAAGTAATTTCTATCCCCAATGTGGGGCTCAAAATCATGTTCCTGAAATGAAGAGTCTCATGCTCTAACAACTGAGTTAGTCAGGTGCCCCCAAGGATTTTTTTTGAGTTTATTTATTTATTTATTTTAAGAGATGGGGGAGGAGAACAGAGAGAGAAAGAGAGAGAGAGAGAACCCCAAGAAGGACCCACACTCTCAGGGCAGAGCCTGATATGGGGCTTGAACTCCTGAACCATGAGATATGACTTGAGCCAAAGTCAGTCGCTTAACTGACTGAGCCACCCAGTTGCCCTAGGATATATTTTTTAAAGTCAATTTTACCCCCATTTGAGAAATCCTGGCAAAAGGAGATTGAGGAATGAGGAAAGGAAAGAGACAGGTAAGAGAGAAAATCATGGTGAGATAATTAGTTAAAGCGAACTTTGGCTGGGTGCCTGGGCAGCTCAGTCAGTTAGTGTCTGACTCTTGATTTTGGCTTAGGTCATGATCTCACGGTCTGTGGATTGGAGCCCGAAGTTGGTATTCTCTCTCTCCTTCTTTCTGTGCCCCTCTCCTATTCATTCTCTGCCTCTCTCTCTCTCCCCATCTCCCCCCCTCATCCCCCCACTCTCAAAAAATAAATAAACATTTTAAAAAATAAAAAATAAAGTGAATTTTGGGGATTGTTTGTGGCTTTCCATTATTTAAACTCCATTTCTTATCAAAAACTAACGCAGTGCCACTGGTCTTGTGCATGCTTAATAAATACCTCAAAATTTCCTGAGTTAGTAGCTATTTTTGTCTGCCACTAAGTCACTTTGAATCATTGAGCATTAATCAACGTTAAGGAAAACTGGAAACTCTCAAGCAATTGCTGGCACTTTAAACATGAATAGGCAATAGCTACCCAATTCCTGGGCCAAAGATAGTTTATATTTCTGTAGTGATTATCTTTTCTAAAGGTAAAATTGAGATGTATACCCAGATAATCACATACTTCCTTGACAGTTAAAATATTATTTTCCCGGGACACCTGGGTGGCTCAGTCGGTTAAGTGTCCGGCTTCAGCTCAGGTCATGATCTCACAGTTTGTGGGTTTGAGCCCTGTGTCGGGCTCTGTGCTGACAGCCAGCTTAGAGCCTGGAGCCCATTTCAGATTCTGTATCTCCCTCTCTCTCTGACCCTCCCCTGCTTATGCTGTCTCTATATCTCTCTCTAAAATAAATAAAACATTTATAAAAAAATATTATTTTCCCATTCTACCCCTTGTTCATAATTGTTTTCACTATTGCATATTGAGCAAATTTGACCTTAATCAAATGAGTAAAATAACCAGAAATCACATTGCTTAGATATTGAATATTCTTCAGCAATGTTAGGTCAGTTTTTTAATGTTTATTTATTTATTTTGAGAGAGTGCAAGCAGGGGAGGGACAGAGAGAGAGGAAGACAGAAGATCCCAAGCAGGCTCTACACTGCCAGCAAAAGCCCAACTCAGGGCTCCAACCCATGAACCATTAGATCACAACCTGAGCCAGAATTAAGAGTCAGACTCTTACACAACTGAGCCACTCAGCCACCCCTATTTCTTTTTCCTTTAATTTTTCCTTCTTTTTATTTTTTCTTTGAGAAACAAAGAGTATGATCATGGGGAAGGGCCAGGGACAGAGAGAGGTAGACAGAGGATCTGAAGTGGGCTGCTGGCTGTCAGCACAAAGCGGACATGGGGATTGAACCACGAACAGTGAGATTGTAATCTAGGCCGAAGTCAAACGCTCAAGTTACTGAGCTCAAGCCATCCAGGTACTCCACCCCTATTTTTAATAAACTTTAGTTTTTAGAACAGTTGTTGAGCCATTAAAAAAAAATGGGTTTAGGGGCACCTGGGTGGCTCAGTCAGTTAAACCTCCAACTTTAGCTCAGGCCATGATCTCAAGGCTTGTGCATTTGAGCCCCATATGGGGCTCTGTGTTGACAGCCTGCAGGCTGGAGCCTGCTTCGGATTCTGAGTCTCCTTCTCTGCCCCTCCCCCACTCATGCTCTATCTGCCTCTCAAAAATGAATAAACACTAAAGTTTCTTTTAAAATTTTAAATAAATAAATAAATAAATAAATAAATGGGTTTACAATTCTGGCAGATCTGATTTGCAAAAACAAAAGAAAGAAAAGTAATCCTGCTCTATTCAGCATTGGGAAGATTACTCTTAGAGTACTGTGCACAATTTTGTTTTCCCTAATTGAGAAAAGATGTGCACAACTTGGGTATAGTCCCAAGAAATCAACCAAAACATTCATAGGCTAGAAAGTAAACCATATGGAATTTGTCATCCAGATATACTCACCCAAATGGGAAATAGTGAATGTTCAGATTTATTCATTACAACATTATTTATAATGACAAAAGATTGGGGGGCACCTGGAATGGTCAGTTGGTTGAGCTTTGGACTCTTAATTTCAGCTCAGGTAATGATCTTGCAGTTCATGGGATCAAGCCCCACATCTGGCTCCATACTGATGGCACCAAGCCTGCTTGGGATATTCTTTGTTTGTCTCTCTTTCTCTGCTCCTTCCAAACTCTCTCTCTCTCAAAATAAATAAACTTTAAAAGTAAACTTTATATACATACACACACACACACACACACACACACACACACACATATGTATATATAGTGACAAAGATTGGAATTCACTTAAATGTTCATCAATATGAGACTGGTTTGATGAATTATAGCACAACTAAACAATTGTATTTATTGTAGCTGTAAAAAGATTGAGAAAAATCTTCATATTGTGTTATGGAAGGAGCTCTAAGACATACTGTTAAGTGAAGCAAGCAAGTGCTAAACAGTGTATGGAATATCCTGCTATCATGTTAAAAAGTAAAAAGAGTGGGGGTGCCTCGGTGGCTCAGTCAGTTAATTGTCTGACTTTGGCTCAGTCATGATCTCATGGTTCGTGGGTTCCAACCCCGCGTCAGGCTCTGTGCTGACAGCTAGCTCAGAGCCTGCAGACTACTTCAGATTCTGTATCTCCCTTTCTCTCTGACCCTCTCCTGCTCGCACTATCTCTTTCTGACTCTCAAAAACAAACAAACAAAAAAAAACATAAAAAAAAAGTAAAAAGAGGGACACCTGGGTGGCTCAGTCAGTTAAGCATCTGACTTCAGCTTAGGTCATGATCTCATGGTTCATGAGTTCAAGCCTGATATCGGGCTCTGGGCTGACAGCTCAGAGCCTAGACCCTGCTTCAGATTCTGTGTCTCCCTGTCTCTCTGCCCCTCTCCCACTCATTCTCTCTGTCTCTCTATCTGTCTGTCTGTCTGTCTCTCAAAAATAAATAAATGTTAAAAAATTTGCTCTTAATTTTTTTAAAGGAAAAGGAGATAGCATGCCTGGCTGGCTTAGTAGGTGGGGCATGTGACTCTTGATCTCAGGATTATGAGTTCAAGCCCCACATTGGGTGTAGAGATTAGTTAAAAATAAAATCTTTAAAGGGAGCATGGGTGGCACAGTGGGTTAAGTGTCTGACTCTCTCTTTTTCAAAATAAGTTTTAAAAAAATCTGTAAAAAAAGGAATAGGAGGGATGGTACATTTATATCATATATATATGGCAGCTATATTAACATCTGTTTGTGTATGCATAAAAACAAACTCTGGAAGTAGACACAAGAAATCAATGATAGTGATTACTCACAAATGGTAGGTGGAAATTAGACAAATGGGAGATAAAGAGATAAAGAGACTTTTTATACCTTTTGATTTTTATTCTTGCAAATACGGTAGCTATTAATAAACCAAATAGATCATTTAAGTAGATAGCAAAAAAGAAGAGAAACAAAATGAAGAATGGTAAAGGGGATGAAGATTTAAATTTCGTCCACATTTATGAAGAGCCCCAAGTAACACATCTTATCTGAGTATCTCCATAAGCAGTGTAAATTACCATATGGTTAACTCAGTTGCAAAGACAAACAATGAATGAATTGACTGTGCCTTAAGATAGTTCACTCATGATTCAAAGACATGACCCTAATTCATAGAAGAGAAGATTGAATTAGTAACTGATTTTTCCAAAATGACAAGGAATTGGTCAATAAAAGAATAGTACATTTCACAATTCCCTCAACCTAGTAATGTTTGTAAAGCACTTTATAGTTTGCAAACTGCTTTGATATATATCGTCTTATTGGATACATCTTTACAAAAACGTTACGTGGTATAGAAGACAGAAATTTCTGTTTCTCGTTTTGCACATTGAGAAATGGAAATAAAGAGAAGTCAGATACTTGTGGCTGGTCTCGACCGATATAACAGGATACATGAGACTCGAACCAGTTTGCAAAATGAGACACCGATGATCACTAAGAAATTGCCAAGTCATTGGGCTCTGCTTTAGAATTTTTTACTCCAGCTTTTGCCTAGGGTTATTTCTCAATTATTAATTTTTCTTTGTCCTGGTTCAGAGATTTGGCTGAATTTCTGACTCATGTTGTTTCTTCATAGTGAAAAGCAGCAAAGCTCTTTTTCTTCCATCTTTTTGATCTTAAATTTTAACGCAAGAATCATGGAAGAGAGCTTATTCGAATGCAGTTTCCTGGGACTTCTCCCCAAAGATTCTGAGTCACTGAACCTGGTGGAGCCTAGGAATATACTTTTTTTTTTTTTTATAAGCATGTGGCTATACTTGTCCAAGTGGTCTGAGCATTGCCCTAAATAATATTTTCAAAAAGTAGTGCAATTATTTGTAACTAATAACTGTGGGTGGCTGATTAAAATTAAAAGGGATTCTCAAATCCTCTTTCCAAGCTCATTATTGTTGCTGCAAAGAGGCAAAGGCAAGGAGCTGGGAGTGATGATTAGCCTCTAGTGAGTTGAAGAAAAGTCAATGGTGACAACACACACTGCTCATATTTGCCTAGCATTCCAGAGAAGATTCGTGAAATTAAATTGAACCTCATCAGATTTATTTCCTTTACCTCTGAAACTCTGAAAGTATGAAATTTAATTCATGTTGGAGGGTCTGAACAAGCTGCCTATTTGCTTCTAAGAAGAATGTTAAGTGTTGATCGTGTCTATTAAAGACCTAAGTGGTTTGAGACTTGGTTACCCTAGTGACTGCCTCTCTCCTTCTTCAGGGCTGCGGCAGCCTGAGATCTGGTAAGGGACATCCACAGACACGTCCCAAATTCCATCCAGGAAAAAGGGAACAGAAAACCACAGAGACCTCATCATGGATGACCCTTGTTTATACAACTTCCTTCCCACTCCAATCCAAGTTAAGGCCCTCATCTGCCTTCCTTCAGAGTTTGGACCAACATTTATCTTTCTTCAGCTGGCTTCTCCATAAGAGAATATTTTGTGAAAACCTCATTAAAAGAATTTAAAGTGGTTGAATGCTCCAAGTGCACCTTTATCATCAGCTGAAGGCTTTTATGGTTTTACATAACTTTCTGAGTGTTTTTAACTTTGTACTCATGCCCCAAGGCAATTATCACAAAGGACATACTCTCATTAATTGAAATAATAAATACTTTATAGGTGTTCTAATAAAATGTGATGATTTAAAGTTTAAGTGGTATATTGAGTCATTCAAGAATAGCCATGGAGCACCCTTCTGTGAAAGCCAAATGGAAAAATACAGAGGGAGAATAAACTCAATGAAAAGTTAAAATCATGCTGCACTAGATCACAGAAACAATGGAAAGAACTATTAGAAAAATCTTCTTCTTATGAATTTTCAAAAGAAACATTCACCAGAAATTTCATTTGCTAACTATTTCACTTGGGTTCAAAGATTAGCGGATGCTAACTTACTTTGCTATTCCATCGGTAGGGCATGGCCTCTACAAAAATAAGAGTCACCTAAGTTGTAACCACTTACTGGCCTTACAGAGTCATTGAAAACATATTGGCCAATTTCCTGCTCTCCATCCTCTGCCTCTATTAGTTGATCATTAGTCTCAAGAAAGAGATAGAGTGACTGTAACTTTATCCGAGGACAAAACCGGATTACCTATTACATTTGTCTCAAATCCTTAAACTCTCTTTCACAAATAAACATAAAAAGGAGCCTTAGCTGGATGGATTTACTTCTGTTTCTCAGTAAGATCTTTATTTGAAAATCTTACGGGGCACCTGGGTGGCTCAATCATTAAGCATCTGACTTTAGCTCAGAGGATGATCTCATGGTTCGTGAGTTCAAGTCCCACATCGGTGAGCACGAGCCCCAGGTGAGTGTGAGCCCCGTTTTCCATAAAAACACGAGCCCCTCTTTGGGTGAGCCCAACTTCTCTCTTCTTCTCTTTCCCTTTGCCTCTCCTGGGATTCTCTCTGCCCGTTGCTCACTTGTACCCTCTCTCTCTCTCTTTCAGAAAGAAAGAAAGAAAGAAGAAAATCGTACAACAGCTCAGAGATGTAGGACAGAAAGCCTGAGTGGCTTCTCAAAAATAGCAGTCTCTAAGGAAGAGTGGTAAGAGCTCTAATTAGCTAGCTCTGTCTTTGTCATTCATGTATTACCCAGTTTCCTCATCCAGAGTTGCACCTGCAGAAGGTTTTTGAAGCCAGGAAGATGAAAGTGGGAAATTGGAAAATGCAGGAAAATGACCATAGCGCCACATAGTTCCAGACCAGCTCTGTCCAATGGTTCTTTCTGAGGTATGAACGTGTTCTATATACGTGCTGTTCAACACAGTAGCCACTAGCCACATTGACTGTTGAGCACATGGAAATGTGCCTAGTGTGATAGGAACAGAAATGAAAATTTTTGTCTAGTTTTTATAAACTTAAATAAGCACATGTAGCTAAGAGCTGTTAGCTACTATACTGGACAGAATTTTTGTATTATTCACATATGCAGTCCTAAACCAAGTAGATAAAAAAGAAAAACGTAGCTGATTACTTGAGCATTTGGTATCTACACAACACCAAAACCCTATTTTGCTTTTTTCTCCCCTCTAAACTGAATGGAGTGAATTGGCAGATGAATTTGGCATTATGTAACACGGTGAAATATAAATGAAATACACCAGGCAAGCCTAAGTGGATGTGGATTACATTAAATATTTATACTCTACACAACAGATCTTTTGTAAAGGGCAATGTTATAAACCAGAAGCTTCAATAATAAAGGGGTGGTAGGGAGGGTTTTATTTGTATAAGATTTGACACCTAGGCCAAAGGCAGTTTAACCAGCTGCCAGCAGGTAACTTAGGTATCACAAAATAAAATGATCCAATTGGATTTAAACTGCATGTGTAAGTATAATGAATAAAAAAGATGGCAGTTGTATATACGAATCAATGTTAACAGTAGTTACTTTAGCTAGGTTTTTGCTGTTGTTATCGCCTTTATCTTTTTGTTTTCTCTAGCTTTTCAGCATTGAGCTGAAACATTTTTTTAAGAAAAGAAATTTTTTTTCAAAAGAGAAAAAAAGCACAGAGAATAAGATCATAAACATTCATGGGCCTGTCATCCAGTTGAACAGTTGTTCACAATATGTTGTATTTGATTTGAATATTTCTTTTAAAAATAAAGTAAAATCTGGGGTGCCTGGGGTGGCTCAGTAGTTTAAGCATCCGACTTCGCCTCAGGTCATGATCTCATAGTTCGTGGGTTCAAGCCCCGCGTCGGGCTCTGTGCTGACAGCTAGATCAGAGCCCAGAGCCTGCTTCAGATTCTGTTACTCCCTCTCTCTCTGACCCTCCCCTGCTCACGCTGTCGCTCTCTCAGAGATAAATAAAAAACATTAAAAAAAATAAAAAACAAGAATGCTGATTCACACGGTCTAGGGGAGGCGGGGATGGGGAAATGTTGGTCAAAGGGTACAAGCTTCCAGTGATAAGGTTAAAAAGTTCTGGGGATCTAATGTACATCATGGAGATTAATACTTAAAAATACTGTATTGTAGGGGCGCTTGGATGACTCAGGTGGTTAAGTGTCTGACTTCAGATCTTGCAGGTCTTGAGTTCAAGCCCCACATATGGTTCTGTACTGACAACTCAGAGCTTGGAGGCTGCTTCAGAGTCTCTCTCTCTCTCTCTCTCTCTGCCCCTCCCCCACTCTGTCTCTCAAAAATAAATAAATATTTTTTAAAAATTTTAAATATTGTATTCTATACTTGAAAGTTGCTAAGAGGGGCGCCTGGGTGGCTCAGTTGGTTGAGCGTCCGACTTTGGCTCAGGTCATGATCTCGCGGTTTGTGGGTTTGAGTTCCGCATCGGGCTCTGTGCTGACAACTGGCTCAGAGCCTGGAGCCTGCTTCTGATTCTGTGTCTCCTTCTCTCTCTGACCCTCCCCTGCTCACACTCTCTCTCTCTCTCTCTCTTCTCTCAGAAATAAATAAAAAATATTAAAAAAAAAAAAAAACAGGGGCGCCTGGGTGGCTCAGTCAGTTAAGCGTCCAACTCTGGCTCAGGTCATAATCTCACGGTTTGTGGGTTTGAGCCCCACATAGGACTCTGTGCTGACAGTTCAGACCCTGGAACCTGCTTCCAATTCTGTATCTCCTCTCTCTCTGCTTCTCTCCAGCTCGCACTCTCTTTCTCTTAAAAGTACATAAACGTTAATATTAAACACACACACACACAAACACACACACACACACACACCATGAGGGGCAACTGGGTGGCTCACTCGGTTAAGCATCCAACTTTGGCTCAGGTCATGATCTCATGGTTCATGAGTTTGAGCCCCTAATCGGGCTATGTGCTGACAGCTCAGAGCCTGGAGCTTGCTTCAGATTCTGTGTCTCCCTCTCTCTGTGCCTCTCCTTCTCACGCTTTGTCTCTCTCTCCCTCAAAAGTAAATAAACATTAAGAACCACCACCACAGGGCACTGAGCAGTTCAGTCAGTTAAGCATATGACTCTTGATTTCGGCTCAGGTCATGATTTCATGGTTCACACTGACAGTGCAGAGCCTGCTTGGGATTCTCTCTCTCTCTCTCTACCACCCCGCACTCACGCACATGCTCTTTCTCTCTAAATAAATAAACTTTAAAAAATAAAAATAAAAACAAAAACCACCACTGCAATAATGAAAAATAACATTTTGTGCAATTAGAAGGTGTAAACTCAATGTTCCTTCATCTGTGTTTCCAACCGGGTTAAGAAGCAGATATTACTATTAATTCCATGTAACAAATAAAGCAATGTAATTCAAGAAGTTCAGGGACTTGTCCAAGGCTAAATAGTTAATAAAAGGCAGCACCTGTCTTCACACCCTGGCCTTTGCAGGCAGGGGTTTTATACAACAATTTGCCCTCTGTAATTTCTTGGGTCTTTTTTTATGTTTATGTATTTTTGAGAGAGAGACAGAGTACAAACCGGGAGGGACAGAGAGAGAGAAGGAGACACAGACTCTGAAGTGGGCTCCAGGCTCCAAGCTGTCAATACAGAGCCTGACACAGGGCTTGAACCCACGAGCCATGAGATGCTGACCTGAGCTGAAGTCGGACGCTCAACCAACTGAGCTACCCAGGCACCCCTATAGCTTCTTGGGAAGCTAGAATCCTGGATTTTCGGTTAGCTCTGAGAACCACCAGATAAAGTAAAAAATGTTGGGCAGAATTCTCCCTTGCTGACTAAGGAATGGTGAGAGCTGAGGGAAGAAAATTAGAGCAATAGAGAAAAACAGAAATGCAGGAGGGTGGTGAAGGGAAAAATAATCATTTTGGTCACGTGTGTCCTGTTCCTAAATTTTGCCCCAGATGTCCATAGCATGGGAAAGATAGGCCAGGGTTTATGAAGATTGAGAGAAGTGGCTTAGATATTCTTCCACATTTTAAGTGGCCCACTGGGCAACCCTAGGACTATAGAGTAGGAAGGAACGCAAAACTGCACTTCCCTAGAGTAGTGTTTCCCCAAATATGGGAAGTACCGAAGATTATTTATTTTATTTCATTTTTAAATGATTATTTATTTTGGAGCAGGGAGTAAGAGCAGATGCATGAGCAGGGAGGGGGCAGAGACTCCCAAGCCGACTCCATGTTGTCAGTGCAGAGCCCAATGTGGGACTCGAACTCATGAACCACGAAATCATAACCTGAGCTAACATCAAGAGTCATCATCAAGTCAGTCATCATCACTGACTGAGCCATCCAGGCACCCTACAAAAAAAAAATTTTTTTTAATTTAATATTTATTTATTTTTGAGAGAAAGAGAGAGAGAGACAGAGTGCAAGCAGGGGAGGGGCAGAGTGAGAGGGAGACACAGAATCTATAGCAGGCTCCAGGCTCTGAGCTGTCAGCACAGAGCCCAACTAGGTAGGGGCTCAAACCCATGAACCGTGAGATCATGACTCAAGCTGAAGTAACCGGATGAGCCACCCAGGTGCGCCATATAATTTTAGATGGTACAGTATGGGTTTTAGTTGAATGGCAGAGTCTGAAAGTGAGGTCTCTTTAGGTTGTTTGAATTCCTCGGTACTCAGTTGATTGAACAGTCTGAATCAAGTGGAGAACAAACATGAAATGTTTTATTTTTCCCCATCTGCCATGCTCAACTGAATCTCTTTTTCCCATTATTTTGTGAAAGAAAGGAGAGGGGAGAAATGTCTCTGCCTTAAATGATGTCTGAGCTTCTGGCTGAATTGCCTCTCTGGTTAAACCTTACTGGCTATGGATGGCCCCTTGTTCCAAGATCTAAATTCTGGTTCTCACATTAGCGTGAGGGTGAGTGCTTTAATGGGACCTGCATCGTTCCTGGGCACTGGAGGCTCACTCAGACTTAACTACTTCAACCGTCCCCCATCTCCCATTCCCAGGGGTCTCAAATAGGACTGTGTACACATCCAGCTCCAGGGGAGCCCACCCAGCCTCTTCCAAGGCCTTTGTCTCCACACCCCATGCTGGGGTAGCAGCTCAGGCCAGGGAAACTGATTCCAACTTCAGTGAGGATGGGAGATGCCAATTCCTTTCTTCTTCTTTTTGTGGTTTCTGTGACTGATTCTCTCAGGACCCTCACTGCCTCAAGGCAGTGAACTGCCAAGTCATCCTACATCATACCTGACCAAGCCTAAGAGGTCAGGACTGATTTCCTCCAGCCCGTCTGTCCGGGCATCTGCCTTTATGGACTTATAGGGACATAATGATATAGTAGTGGGAGCAGGCTCAGGGGCCTCCTGATAAGCCCTAAGAGGGTATCTGGCCTTTATTGTTTTCAGCTGTGTACAGAAGGTTGGAGCACAAAACACTTCCTTTGTTCTCAGCCTGGGATCCCTGCCTGGGATCTCAGCCTGGGTTCTGATTACATCAAAGAGAAATTCTCTGTCGGTGTTAGTAAGCCGAAGTCACCTCTCTAACATTTTCAGTATCCATTTTCAAGCAGAGAGAGCAAGGTTTGTTTAGGCAACATTTGTCTGCAAACTAAGGGCATTTGGCTTTTCTTGTGTTTATTTTCACAGAATATGTTATCTGTGATGAGTGATATGGATTTTCCTCTCACCATAGTGAGAGAATGTTTTATTTTTAGATGACCTTATAGAAGGTTTATAAAATGTAATTCATTTAAAGAAGAATATTTGGTTGATAATTGTGTAGATGGTAAGTGGACACGGAAAAATAGTGAAAGTGGTATTTGAAACACTGAGAGTTTGTGAAACTTATAAATGTACGTTGGGAGCGCCTGTGCAGCTCAGTTGGTTAAGTGTCCTACTCTTGATTTCAGCTCAGGTCATGATCTTGCCTCAGGTTATGATCTCATGGTTCTTGGGTTGGAGGACCAAGTCAGACTCTGCACCTGCAATGCAGAGCTGGCATGGGATTTTCCTTCCCTCTCTTTCTGTGTCCCTCTCCGGCTCACATGCTTTGTTTCTCTCTCTCAAAATAAATAAATAAACTTAAAATAAAAATAAAAATAAATGTAACTTAGAAATAAGAGTTGGGGCACTGGATGGCTCAGTAGGTTAAGTGTCCAATTCTTATTTCAGCTCAGGTCATAATCTTATGGTTCATGAGAATGAGACCCTCATTAGGCTCTGTGCTGTCAGTGCAGAGCCTGCTTGGGATTCTCACTCTGCTCCTCCCCTGCTTGCCCTCTCTCTCTTTCTCTCTCTCTCAAAATAAATAATAAACATAAAAGGAAGGAAGGAAGGAAGGAAGGAAGAAAGGAAGGAAGGAAGAAATGGTGCACCTGGGTGGCTCAGTCGGTTAAGCATCTGACTTTGGCCCAGGTTACAGTCTCATGCTTCATGAGTTCGAGCCCCATGTTGGGCTCTGCTGACAGCTCAGAACCTGGAGCCTGCTTTGGATTCTGTCTCCCTCTCTCTCTCCCACTCCCCCACTCATGCTCTGCCTCTCTCTCAAAAAAAAAAAAAAAAAAGCATTTAAAAAATGTTTTTAAAGAAGAAAAGAAAAAAGAGTTAAATTGAGCTGGGGCATGAAATGTATTTAAAGTAGCTTACTGACGCCTGGCTTCTTCAGTATGTGGAGTATGCATCTCTGGATCTCAGGGTTGTGAGTTTGAGCCCCATGAGGGATGTAGAGATTACTTTAATAAAAATCTTTAAAAAAAAAGGAGCTTACCAGTAAAAAAAAAGGTAGTTTACCAATAGATGTCTATGAAATGTTAATGATTCACTATAGTACTGAATATCACACACCTGGTAGCTTTTTTAAACCAGCCTTTTTGAAGTATAATTTATATACCATACATTTCCACATTTTAAGTGTATTTTCGATGACTTTTAGTAAATTTACAGAATTGTGCGTCTACTACCCCAATCCAATTTTAGAGATGTCCATGGCTCCCCAAAGATCCCCCAGGCCATGCCATTTGCAGTGACCTTCCCACTTTGCTCCCCCAGCCCCCTGCAACTCTAACCTTCTTTAAGTCTCTTTGTATTTGTCTTTTCTGGATTTGCCTTTCCCCATGTAATTGGACTTATGGAATGTGTGATCTTTTGTGTGTGGCTTCTTTCACTTAGCATGCTGTTTTTGTGGTTCACTCATGAATAATACCGCTATGAACGTTCACACACGAGCCCATGTGTGGACATATGTTTTCATTTCTCTTGAATAAATCCCTAGCAGTAGAATTGCTGGGTTGTATGGTAAATTTATGCTTAACTTTTTAAGAAACTGCCAAACTGTTTTCCAAAGAAGTGGCATCATTTTCGATTGCCACAGCAAAGGATGAGAGTGCCGGGCGTTGTACATATATTATTTTGCATAGATAAGTGTGGTCACATCCTAACCACCAGTTCACAAGCGGGCAACCTGAGACTGAAGAGGTTAACTGACTTGTAGCCTTGACAAAGCCAGTATTCAACCGTGTCTGATTCCAAAGCTATCTTGTTTCTTCTATAGGCTCTGTGCTGGACGTTTGTTTCCTTCAGCAGAGACGGGGGAGAGTGCTTTGCTTTTGGGCCCCTCACTCTGAGGAGGCGCATAAGACACCAGGTGAGTAATGGAGCCTCAAGCCAGGGAAGGAGGCTTTGGACTTTTGCCCCCTGGTCCTGGATGCCAAGCCCCGGAAACGATTTACATGACTCACTTATTTCTTCAAATTTAGAATGAATCTTCAGTCCCGCTTAACGGGTGACACAGCAAATGAGCAAGCTGGGCAATAGAAACAGGTCCCCATTACTGTGGACTTTGACAGTCTGATAATCGCTTGGCTGGCCACAGAACGGGGAGAGGAGAATTCTGCTTTCCTCTTGTCTCTGAGTCAGCAAGTAGTTCGTTACTGAAATCACATCCGCTAACAAGTCCAGGCAACTGCTGACTGCATTGTTCCCTGCCTTGTTTTGTATGGTTGATCAAAACACAAACAGCAAGATGTGTAAGTTGATTACATAAACACATGGGAGACAACATCGTCAAATTGAAAAGATCAAGCAAGAATGCTTGCTTTTTCTAATCTTTACCTTCAGCAGGATTTTAATAAAAGTCTCTCTTCTCTTATTCATATCTTCCTACATCTCCTTCCTCCAGGGAACCATGTTAGGGCAAACAAGCATGGAGTCTGGCATTTTCCTTCATTCATCCTTCCCAGCAGGGACTGTGTCTTGCTCAGCTTTGTGTTCCCTGCTGTGCTTAGCGTGATGTCTTGTAACATTAGATCTTCATCATATCTCACCTGGACCATGGCAATCAATCTCCCAGTGGTCACCCTCACCTCTATCTCCGCTCCGCAGTCTATTTTCCACACTGTCTCTTGAATTATCTCTCCAAAACATATTTTTTATTTAAAGAGAAATGATTACATTTTATTACTTAATTAGATTCATGGTGTTGCAAATATGGCAAAGTTAATGCCATACATGTCTGTGCATTTAAAGATGCCCACTGATTTATGGTGCAGCCCCAAGAAAAGAAAAAAAAAAAAAAGATGTTTTAAAGCTGTCAATTGCTATGGGGGAAAAATCCATATTCTTTAACAGGTTATAAAAAATCCTTTGTAAACTGGCTCAGTAACCTGCAGGTATGATTTCTCACTGTTCTCTTCTCCTCTCTGCTCTATTGAAAAGAACTACTGGAGCGCCTGGGTGGCTCATTCAGATAAGTATCCGTCTCACTCTTGATTTCAGCTCAGGTTATGATCTCACAGTTTGTGGGTTCAAGCTCCTCATCCAGCTCTGTGCTGATGGTGCAGAGCCTGCTTGGGATTCTCTCTCTCACCTTATCTCTCTGCCCTCTCTCTCTCCGTTTCTCAAAATAAATAAATAAAATTTAAAAAATAAAATCAAAATAAAAGAACCACTTATTGGGGGTGCCTGACTGTCTCAGGCAGTGGAATATGGGACTTTTGGTAACATGGGACCCTTGATCTCGGGGTCATGAGTTCAAGTCCCATGCTGAGCATAGAGCTTACTTAAAAATAAATAAACAGGGGCGCCTGGGTGGCTTAGTCGGTTAAGCGTCCGACTTTCGCTTAGGCCATGATCTCACGGTTCGTGGGTTCGGGCCCCGCGTTGGGCTCTGTGCTGACTGCCAGCTCGGAGCCTGGAGCCTGTTTCAGTCTGTGACTCCCTCTCACTCTGACCCTCCCCTGTTCACACTGTCTCTCTCTATCCTAGAAATAAAATAAATAAATAAATAAATAAATATTAAAAAAAAAAAACAAATAAATAGGGCACGTCTGTGTGGTTCAGTAGGTTAAGCATCTGATTTCGGCTCATGGTTGAACCATGATCTCACGGTTGAACCATGATCTCACGGTTTGTGGGTTCACGCCCCAGATAGGGCTCACTGCTGTCAGTAGGGAGCCTGCTTCAGATCCTCTGCCTCTCTCTCTGCCCCTCCCCCATTCATGCTCCTTCTTTCAAAAATAAATAAAATTTAAATAAATAAAACAGATAGATAGATAAAGGTCTCATAGGGTACTCAAGATGGCTCACGCTTTATGAACCACATGTGGGTCAACATTTAATAGTTTTGTCAATGCTACTCTTGGGAATGGATGAGAAAAAATCACCAAGAAATTTTAACCTGGCTGGCTCAGTTGGTTAAACATCTGACTTCAGCTCAGGTCATGATCTCAACAGTTCATGAGTTTGGGCCCAGCATCAGGCTCTCTGCTGTCAGCACAGAGCCAGCTTCAAATCCTCTGTCTCTCTTTCTCTGCTCCTCCCCCATGCTCTTTCTCTCTCAAAAATAAATAATAAAACATTAAAATAAAACACAAGAGAATCTTAGTATTTAGCCAATTTCAGATTAGCATATACATTTGTAAATTTCATTTTGCCATCAAAATGTCCTGTTCTGTGTATGACCACCCTCAGGAGCAAGTTGACATAATAGAACTCATTATCAAAGGAGTTCTTTTTTTTTTATTTTTACTTTTCATTTTTATTTTTTTAACCACCCACCCACTCAAACCCTTTAATAAAGTACTTATAGGCATTACTTAAAAAAAAAATAAACCATGTGCTAAAAAAAACCTAGTAAAAAATTATAGCACATTTGACAACACTTCAATATATTACACAAAAAGCTATTAAATGAGAAAGAACACTGTATCCAACAGTGTTAATGGGCAAACGGCTTTAAAGACAGACAACAAAGGAAGTAATAGGATGAATAGATGATATGAGAAAGTCATTCAGTTCTAACTTCACCAGAAATCAAGATACCACCTTTTTCTGAGCAAACTAACCAAAGGTACAGAAAAAATAAGTTTATCATCCATGACTGGTGAGTACGTAGTAAAACAAGGAACTAATATATTTCTGGTGGCAATACAAAGTTGGCACAATACTGTTGTAAAGCTCTTTGGCAATATGTGCCAAGGACATCTAAGGGAAAAATCCTACGTGAGGAAAAAAAGAAATATAACATGTAGAAAGATATTTGTCAAAACATTATTTATAGTTGCAAACCACCTAAATATTCAACAGTAGGAGAATACAAGAGAAATCATTATATATTTATTTGATGAATATGATATAGCAAATATGAATTGGCATGAATGACTCATAAATATTATATCAAAAAGAAAATAAAGGCAAATTGTAGAATACTTACTGTATGATGCTAATTATGCAAGTGAAACTACTTGGTGAAGGATGTATATGTAGCGATGTAAGTGTAACAAAATGCCTGGACTGAATAGTTTCTTCCTCTCAGATTTCACAGGGGACACTGTAGTTTTTGGGTAGGGCTGAAAGGAAGAACTGGTGTTCTTTTTTCTTCGCATTTGAAATCCTGAATGGCTTTAGGAAACATGAGAGGGATGATCTAACAAGACTTAGTAAACAGTTAAGTGTGACGGTTGACAAAGAGTAAAAATCTCAATATTTAGTCACACAGTTGGGTCATAGAAGATGAGTATTAATAAGAGGAGAATGGTTCGTTTATTTTTTATGTGAAGTTTCAGATGTTGGCATCTCATATTGATAATCTTGGGTAAATCAATTATAATAAAGCAGATGACAAGAAAAATAAAGCAAATGCGTAAGGCAAAACGATCTTATCCCTACTAAAATAATACAATGTATTTGCTTTATGTATTTCTAAACCTGTTTATAACAAGGCTTTATAAGCCTTGAAAAAGAGAGGGCAGTATTTTACAGTGTGGAAGATAATGAAACAATGACTTTTCTTCTTTTTTTCTTTATTGTCAGGAACACCATCAATTTCTGTCTATCGATACTTGGGGAACAGACAACATCTTATTAAACTCTCTGTAAGGAAACCATTCTATGGATGGGAGGGCTGGGGAAAAAGATACAAGAGGAAATTCAATCAGAGAGCTTCCAATGTTATGTGACATCTGCAAAAATCAACTTCAGATATCCAAATAGTGGGGAATGGTATAACTTTTCATCTCATCAATGTACTCTTTTTTCCAAGTATGGCAAAGTCAGCTCTGGTAAGTGTTTACTCTCCTTTCTTTGTTGGACCTTAGGGTATACTGACAAATAAGTATTTGAGTCTTCTTTTTAAACTTTTTTTTAAACGTTTATTTATTTTTGAGAGACAGAGAGAGACAGAACATGAGTGGGGGAGGGACAGAGAGAGAGGGAGACACAGAATCCAAAGCATGCACAGGCTCTGAGCTGTCAGCACAGAACCCTATGACAGGCTTGAACCCACAAACTGTGAGATCATGACCTGAGCTAAAGTCTGATGCTTAACCGACTAAGCCACCCAGGCGCCTTTGAATCTTCTTAATAGGTGAAATTTTCTGAACTCTGCATAGGGTCCTGCTTTGGGTGCATCTTTTTTTTTTTTTTAAGTTTATTTATTTATTTTGAGAGAGACAGAGACAGCACAAGTGGGGCAAGGGCAGAGAGAGAAAGAGAGAGAGAGAAAGAGAGAGAGAGAGAGAGAGAGAGAGAATCCTAAGCAGGCTCCCTTCCTGTTTCCAGTGCAGAGCATGACTTGGGGCTCAAACTCACCAAACCTGAGCTGAATGCAAGAGTCAGATGTTTAACCAACTGAGCCATCCAGACGCCCTGAGGTGTGTTACATTTTTGGACATTACTCAGAGTGTGGTCCCTGCACCAGCAGCAACAGCGTCACCTTAGAATTTGTTAGAAATGTAGAATCTCACACCCCACCTCAGCCTTTCTGAACTATAATCTGTATTTTATACAGGATCCCGACATGACTGACATGTGGATTAAAATTTGGAAGCACTGATGTAGCCAATTAAGAAAATGAAATTCAACATAAAAGTCATTTGGATTTTAGGATTATTAAAAAGCAATGATTCTTAGCCTTTATGCTGTTTTGGACTCCTGGGAAGGTGCTGGAAACTGAAGTCTTCCCTTAGAAAAAATGCACATATGAACTGGAACATGATATTTCGCATAAAGCTTTTAGAGAGACTCAAACAGTTCAAGGTTAAAAGCTAGGGCCCTATTTTTCTTCTCTAACCTGGGGGAAAACTTCTCAACAATTTGCATATGAATAGACTGAATGACTGGGGCCTGAACACGACCTGAATAGTAGAAATGTTTGTGTGAGCCTGTGACTTTTGTATGAAGAAACAAAACAACCTAAAAAGTATTTTTTCTAGAAATGTAGTTACCAGCAATGGCCACATTTGTGGGGATTAGTGATTAATATTTCTTCCTGAGGAAATAAATTTAAACTTAAAAAAACTTGATTTTGTCTTGAATACAATGAAGAGACTGGATGCCACGCTAGAATTTGTAAAGGACCTTTGAGAGAAAAGGATCCTGCTTAATTCTCAAGCTTTCTGTTGGTTCCTTTAATATGATAAGAAAGCGAAGTTAAGAGAATATTTACATTCCGTGACCACAGGGGTAGAGTAAATAAAAAACACTGTTAAGATGGAGAAAAGATCTTACTTAAATTTAAATCTATGCAGAAACTGTCTCTTGTTAATGTTTGCTGAGGAGCCAAAGCTCAACCAACTTAAACTCCAAACATGAAGTATCGTGACAGCCATTAAAGTACAATGGACCTTCCTCTTCCCTTTTTACTGTGTCCTCCTTTAAATAATCAGAGAGGTGTGGTCCTTACTAACAGAGGATTATTTCTCTAGCCAATGGCACTGGTTTCCTCTGTCTTTAAAACTATGCATCTATAGCTCTGGTAACTAGATCACTGTTTTATTCTTCTTTATTGCCGTATGTACTAGAAAAATCCATCCAAAATTTTTTTTATCTGATTTGCATCAGCAATATCTATTTCTGAGGATTATTCATGGATTACCCATAAATATTCAGAACAAATGTTTCTGTGGCTCTTAATCTGTGCTATATTTGGCTTAGAGTTTTGTTTTCTAAAAGATTTTCCATTTCCTTTCTCCCATTCAGCATAAGACATACCCCTGTTTACTGTTCAGCCAGCTAATCAATGTATTTGCAATCTCACTCGGATCAAATGGGGCACATGAAAGGTTTAGCAAGCTGTAGAGCACTATACAAAAAGAGGGGTTTAACTCAAAATAGAAATCACTCTGTATGGATTTTTTAAAATTAAGCTTTAAGCGAACCAAAAAAGATACTCTTAATGCTCTAGTGCTGAAAGTTCTTAGAAAGTATTTTCCTTAATGTTTTCTGGGAGCTGTCTTTTTGGAAACGGGTCCTTTGCATCTTAGCCTACTCTTCTAAAGTCTCCCCCTCTCCCCTTCTGCTACACAGTCTACCGCTCCCACCACTGGCTCAGAATCTGCACTTGTCTTTTTCTTCTATCCACTGTTTTGTCTTGTTCTTTTTCTCCATGTCTGTGCAGCCAGAGGTTAAGCAAATTCATAAACAGGAAGGAAAAGTTGGCAAAAGGCTATAGCTTGTTTAAAGCAATCTACAGCTATTTTTTTAAGTTTTTATTTATTTATTTGGAGAGAGAGAGAGAGCGTGAGCATGCAGAGAGTTGGGGAGGCGCAGAGAAAGAGGGGAAAAAGAGACGCAGGGCTTGAACTCATGAACTGCGTCATCGTGAACTGAGCAGGAATCAGAGTCAGATGCTTAATCAACTGAGCCATGCAGGTGTCCCAAAACAATCTATTTTTAATTCAGCGCTTGCCTTCTACCTAGAAAGTAACCTTTACTAATAAATAACTAGCAGTACAGCTACTCTAAGAGTTTAGCCACAAGTGAAAGCTTACCTGGGTGTTGCTCCTTACACACCACTTTGAGACAAAGGGTGTGATCAGAGAAAAGTGGATCTTAAATTTTTTTTAATGTTTTATTTATTTCTAGGAGAGAGAGAGAGAGCGTGAGCAGGGGAGGGTCAGAGAGAGAGATACAGACTCTGAAATAGGCTCCAGGCTCTGAGCTGGCAGTCAGCACAGAGCCGGACGCAGGGCTCGAACCCATGAACCGCGAGATCATGACCTAAGCGAAAGTCGGATGCTTAACCGACTAAGCCACCTAGGTGCCCCGAAAAGAGGATCTTAGATCACCATTTGTGTTTCCTGCTCTCAGTGAGGAGTGCAGAGAGGATCATAGGTAAACTTAGCTAGGGAGCAGACCACAGGCAACATTGTAAAGCAGGTCAAGTGTGTCTGGAGCAGAAACCTCAACCCCTGGGACTCCAGAAAATTCTTCTTAATAATTGATGCATCTCATACATCTCATTTCTGTGTAATAGCCTCTCCATGCCTACATATTTTTCTATGGTGTTTCCTATGATTATTGTTACTATTTAGGAAAACTACTAATTTGTATTTAATTAGTAATATCTTGGTTTGCGAGCATGGTTAATTCTGGAAACATTGTAATCCAAAGCACTTGTATATCAAAGCCAATATCAAGAACCATTGACTTAGTTGTGATCATCGATGTTCAGTGTCACATACCATTCGTACTGCAAGACATTGTTCACTTAGCGAGTTAAAATTTATTAGAAGTGTTTGCTTGCCTTGCGGAACATTTGCAGAACAAATCAGTCACAATCCAAGATTTTACTGTATTTTGCATCTGGTCACCCTTTCAAACTCTCTTATAGACTTGATTGCATATCTACACATCTCCTTTGGATTTCTGCACATAACGCTGATTTTGTTTTTTCCCTTCCAAGAATTCTCTCATTTCTTTTTTATATTTTAGTGCATCGGTTTGGACTTCCAGGGCAGTGTTAAATCACTGTGTAACTGTGGCATTGTTGTTATCTCTTCTTAACGGAAATGCTTCAATTATCATGAGTTGGACACTGTAGTGGGTTGAATTGTGTCCCCCTAAAAAGATTTGTTAAAGTCAGAGCCTTCAGTATCTGTGAATGGGACCTCATTTGGAAATTGTCTTTGCAGATGTAATCAAGTTAAGGCGAGGTCATACTGGATTAGGGTGGGTCCTAAATCCAGTGATCGTGGTCTTTATAAGGAAAGGGAGATTTGGAGATATACACCAACACACAGAAGGAAGACAGCCACACTAAGATGGAGGCAGAAATTGGAATGATGTCACTATGAGCCAAGACTCGCTAGAGATTGGTGGCTACCACCAGAAAGTAGGAAGAGGCAAGGAAGGATTCTTCCTCAGAGTCTTAGGAAGGAACATGGCCTTGATAATGCCTTGATTTTGGACTTCTAGTCTCCAGAACTGTGACAGAATAGACAGACATCTGTTATTTTAAGCCTTCTAATTTATGGTAAATTTTTCGTAGGAAACTAATACAGATATTGTTTGTGGTGGATGTGTGTGGGTGTGTGTGTGTGTGTGTGTGTGTGTGTGTGTGTAAATAGCTTTTTAGGAAGAACACTTCCATTTATCTTTGCTTTTTTGTTTTTATAAGATTTTTGCCTTTGGGGGGTGCCTGGGTGGCTCAGTTGGGTAAGTGTCCAACTCTTGATTTCAGTTCAGGTCATTATCTCACAGTTTGTGAGTGTGAACCCCCCAGTCGGGCTCTGTGCTGACAGTGGGGAGCCTGTTTAGGATCCTCTCTCTCACTCTCTCTCTCTTTCAAAATAAATAAATAAGCAAACAAACTTGAAAAAACGTTTAAGTAATCTCTACACCTACCATGGGGCTTGAATTCACAATCTCAGGGTCAAGAGTTGCAGCTAGGCATCCCTCTTTGATTATGATATTTTAGAAAATTGGGGCACCTGGGGTAGCTCAGTGGCTTAAGCATCTGACTTTAGCTTAGGTTCATGTCATGCTCTCACCGTCTGTGAATTTGAGTCCCATGTCAGGTGTGCTGCTTTCAGTGCATAGCCCACTTGGGATCTTCTGTCCCCCTCTCTGTCCCTCCCTCACTCATGCTCTCTTTCTCAAAAATAAATAATACATTTAAAAAAAGAAAATTACAAAACAATGAGTACTCTTATCTACTCACGAATACTCATGAAATGTATATTGTCAAAATATCTTTATATATTCATATACGTATAGATGACTTTATATAAATCCATAAATGTGAAGATAGGATATATATTGGATTTTATGTTTTTCAATTTTATTATTTTTTAATATACATATATTGTTTATTTTTGAGAGAGAGAGAGAGAGTTAGAGAGAAAGAGAGAGAGAGCAAGGGAGGGGCAGAGAGAAAGGGACACAGAGGATCCAAACCAGGCTCTGCACTGACAGCAGAGAGCCCAATGCAGGGTTTGAACTCACGAACTGAAATCGTTATCTGAGGTGAAATTAGACACTTAACTGACTGAACCACCCAGGCGCCTTGGATTTTATGTTTGTTATATTATAGTTCTCTTGTTTTGGTTTTTTTTTTTTTTTTTTTTTACTTGGCACTCTCCTCCCCTTCTCCTGCCCCTCCACCCACACACCTCGGTAACAATTAAAATATTCATTTTTTTCTCCATGCTCAACCATACACACAACACATATGTCATACACATATTCACAGACGTACAGATATCTGCACATACACAGAGAAACATAAATATACCAGGGCATTCTCATGTTTGCTTTCCAAAAATGAAACATTACACACGTGATGGTCAGCTATATGTGTCAACTTTGTAATTCCAACAAATGCTAACACAGGTGCTACTGTAAGGGTATTTTGTAGGTGTGATTAAAATCCATAATCAGTGATGTGAAGGAATATTTTAGGTAATCTGGGAGTGCCTTATCCAATGAGTTGAAAGGCTATAAGAACAGAACTGGGACTTCTAGGAAAAAGGAGAAATTCTACCTGTGGAGGGCAGAGAGTTCCAGCCTGCTCTTCCTAACCACATGTCCAGTGGAACTTGGAATTGCCCAACCAGCCCCCACAGTTGTATATACCAATTCCTACAATAAATCTGTCAATATATGTCCTTACTGGTTTTGTTTCTCTAGTTGAGACCTGGCTAAAGAACATACTTTTTTCATTTTGCCTTTTTAATTCAACAGTATTTCTTGTAAATCACGCCCAGCCCACAGAGAATGGCTATAGTTCATTCTTTTAATCACTGTGTCCTGTTCTATGATGTGAATGTACCACCATGCTCTGTTTCCAATTTTATGCCATTATGAAAAATGCTGCATTAAATACCCTTATGTGGGTGATTTTCTTTCTTCTAGATAGAATCTCATAATGGGGACTGCTGAGTTATACAATTATGTAGGATCTGCTATAATACGTACATACACACATATGGATTTAATTTTAATTGATGTTACTACCTTGCTTTCCAGAAAGATTGGAACAATTCATAATACCACTAACATTATATAAAAGCACTCTCACAATAGATGCCATTGTTCTTTTCAATTTTTCTGATTAATGTAAAGTCATATCTAGGAGCATCTGGGTGGCTCAGTAGAGCATGTGACTCTTGATCATACAGTTGTGAGTTTGAGCCCCTTGATGAGCACAGAGATTACTTTTAAAAAGTGAGTCTGCAGGGGTGGGGGGAGATGGGCATGGACGAGGGTACTTGTGGGATTGAGCACTGGGTGTTATATGGAAACCAACTTGACAATAAACTATTTGTAAATAAAAAAAAAAAGTGAATCTGGGGGCACCTGGGTGGCTCAGTCTGTTAAGTGTCCCACTTGGGCTCAGATCATGATATCATGATTCGATTCATGAGTTTGAGCCTGAATCAGGCTCTGCGCTGAGAGCTCGGAGCCTGGAGCCTGTTTCACATTCTGTGCCTCCCTTTCTCTCTGCCCCTCCCCTGCTCGTGCTCTGTCTCTCTCACTCAAAAAGAAATAAACGTTACATAATAATAAAAAATTTAAAAAGTGGTATTTAATCATTTAACTTTAATTTCCCTGATACTTAAAGTTTGAGCATCTTTTAATGTTAATATGATTTGAAGCATTTGGATTTGCTCTTCCCTGATAGTTTCTTATTACCCTTTGTCTATTTTACTAATGAAATGGGTTGTTTACCTCCTTTTATAAGCTTATAAGAAATTGCTCTTTGTTTTCTGTATAGTAAAAATGTTGATGTGCTTCTTATTGACTTTGTTTATGGAATGTATCACCAAGGTTTTTATTTGCAAGTAATTAAAATATACCTATTATCTTCATTTTAGCTTTTTTTTTTTTTTTTCCATGACAGCTTCTTGGTTTCAAATCTTGGTGAAGAAGTTCACTGATGTCCCCGGAAGAGATGGTACATATAGTATCCTAGATTATCTTAGAAGATTTTTATTTTTATATTTAGATCTCTTAGTAATTTTGATACCATGTTTATCTGAAAAACCTGAGAGAGTTTGGTAAATCCTAATCACATTGTAAACAAATGGAGACTCTTTTCTAAATTCTCCTTAGCATTTTCTTAACCAATTAAAAAATTTTCTTGAACTATTATAATTTTCAGAAACTCCAAAAATAATCTTAACATCTTTATTGAGGTGTAGCTAACATACATCAAATGCACATGGTGGAGTACTTGGGTGTTCAGTCGATTAGGCATCTGACTTCAGTCCAGGTCATGATCTCACAGTTCGTGAATTCTAGCCCCACTTGGGGTGAGCTTGAGCACTACTTTGGGAGAGCATGAGCCCTGCTTCGGGAAAGCCTTGTTTCTCTCTCTCTCTCTCCTTCTCTTCCTCTTTCTGCCCCTCACGTTAACTATGCCTTCTCTCAAAAAAAAAAAAACAAAAACCCAGAAATAAAAACTACCACAAATAAATAATATAAAATAAAATAAATAAAATGCACATAGTTAGGGACACCTGGGTGGCTCAGTTGGTAAAGCATGTGCCTCTCGATCTTGGGGTTGTGAGTTTGAGCCCCACATAGAGCTTATTATAAAAATAATAAAAAACAGATATAAATAAAAATAAAATGCACATGTTTAAAGCAGGGAACATAATAAACTTTGCAATTTGTATACATCTATGAATCCATCACGAGAATCAAGAAAGTGAACATACTCCTTATTTTCCAAAGTTTCCTTTTTTTAAAGTTTATTTATTTATTTTGAGAGAGAGAGAGAGAGAGACTATGAGCGGGGAGAGGCAGAAAGAGAGGGAGAGAGAATGTTAAGTAGGTTCAGTGCACAATCTGGGAGATCATGAGCTGAGCTGAAGTTAAGAGTCAGATGCTTCACCGACTGAGGGATTCAGGTACCCCTCTATTTTTTAAGTAGCTCTCCACGCCCAATGTGGTGCTTGAACTCACGGCCCTGAGGTCAATAGTTGCATGCTCTATCAATTAAGTCAGCCAGGCTCCCCCAAAATTTCCTTTTGAATCTTTGCAATCATTCCCCATGCCTCCCCCATTTCCCACCCCCCAGGTAATCACTGATCTGCTTCCTATCACTACTCATTAATTTGTGTTTTCTAGAATTTTATACAAATGTAATCATGAAAAGTGAATTTTATCCTTGGTTTGGCCTATTTGGCAAATAATTGGCATAATTACTTTGAGCTTGATTTATGCTTTTGCATGTTTATGGTTTTGCATGTTTTGCATAGTTTCTTTTTTTTTTTCTGAGTAGCACTCCATTGTATAGATATACCAGAAAATATTTACCCATTCATCTGTTAATGGACATTCCATTAAGTGTTGATTCTCATATATACAGCATTGTTTGAAAGTTGAGAGTAGGCTTTTCTAAAAATTTTTTTGATATTTTTTAAAATTTATTTTTGAGAGAGAGAGAGAGAGAGAGAGAGACAGCAAGAGCAGGAGAGGGTCAGAGAGAGGGAGACACAGAATCTGAAGACAGGCTCCAGGTTCTGAGCTAGCTGTCAGCACAGAGCCCGACGCGGGGCTCGAACCCATGAACCCCAGGATCATGACCTGAGCTGAAGCTGGACACTCAACCGACTGAGCTACCCAGGCGCCCCAAGAGTAGGCTTTTCACACATTTTACATTAATGTTTATTACCTGTATAGGTTCTTGCATATACAATAAGCAGGGTGATTGGAAAGAAGGCTTTTCCACCCTTTGTACATTCATAGGATGTCTGTGTTTCTTCTATATGAGTATTGTTATATTTAATGAGGTATAGCTTCTGCTGAAAGTTTTTGCACATTGTATTTAAGAATTGTTTAATGTTTATTTTATTTATTTATTTATTTTGTTTATTTTATTTTTGAGAGAGAGACAGAGAGACAGAGCATGAGCAGGGGAGGGGCAGAGAGAGAAGGAGACACAGAATCCGAAACAGTCTCCAGGCTCGGAGCTATCAGCACAGAGCCCGATGAGAGGCTCGAACCCACAAACCTTGAAATCATGACCTGGGCTGAAGTTGGATGCTTAACCAACTGAGCCACCCAGGTGCCCCATATACACTGTATTTAGAAGGCATCTCAGAAACATGAACTTGCTATTGAATGTTTTTTCATCTTCCTTACATGCATAAGATTTATCTGCTCATATGACTTCTCTAGTGTCTAATGAGGCTTGACTTCTGAATAAAAGCTTTCTCATACCTACTATATTCATAAGGTTTCTCTTTTGTATGGATTACTTGATGAATAACGATGTTTTTCCTCTTGGCTGAAGATTTTCAATATTTATTACATTCATAGAGTTTCTTTCCAGTATGAATGTTTTGATCTTTAATGCAGTATTACTTCTAGCTAAAGGCCCTCCCACATCAATTATATTCGGGGGTTCCTTTACAGTCCAAATTTTCTCATGCTCTGGGAGGTTTGCTTCACTCCTAAAGGCTTTCTCACTTCTTCATATGCATGGGGTTTTGTTGCGGTGCCTCTTCTTTGGTGTCTAATGAGTCTTGGCACTTGAAGAGAAGCTTTTCCACATTTATAAAGTTTGTCTTTAGAATGATGAGTATGAAGTTTTTCTATTACAACGGAAGGCTTTTTCACATTTATCACTTTTATATGATTTCCTCCCATTATAGATTCTTAAATAGAGTGAGGGATGAGGTTCAAGAAAACACTTGAGGTTAGTTAAACATCCAACTTCGGCTCAGGTCATGAGTTCACAGTTTGCGGGTTTGAGCCCTACATCGGGCTCTGTGTTTACAACATGGAGTCTGGAGCCTACTTCAGATCTGTGTTTCCCTCTCTCTCTGTGGCTCTACTGATCTCTCTCTCTCTCTCTCTCGGAAATAAACATTTAAAAATTTTTTTTAAGTAAACTCTTGTAAAAAGACAGAGAACACTTGACTTTGTTCAGCACATGCATGAATGCACACTCTCCGCTTTGCATTTTCTCATGATCTCTGAGGTATTGTTTCAGTCTAAAGGTTTCCCACATTCGTCACATTCATGAATTTTTTTATGCACAAGGAGATTTGAGTTGGCTGGAGGCTTTCCAATATATCTTATATGCTATAGTTTCTCTTTTGGATTAATTCTCAGATATCTGTTGACTTTATATTTCTTTTTTTAAATGTTTTTATTCATTTTTGAGAGACAGAGAGCAAGTGGGACTGGAACAGAGAAAGACGGAGACACAGAATCTGAAGCAGGCTTTAGGCTATGAGCTGTCAGCACAGAGCCTGAGGCAGGGCTTGAACTCAAGAACTGGGAGATGATGACCTGAGCCAAAGTCTGACTCTTACCTGACTGTGCCACCCTGGCGCCCTGACATTATATGTCTGAGAGAAGACTTTTCTTACAATGATTACCCTTTAATGAGATTACTACAAATAAGATGAACCATAGCATACTCACTATATTTATAATAATTCTAGCTTACGCAGCTTCCCTCATATCAAAATCCAAGTTATGACCCCTCAATTTTTCAAACTGAGTCACATCCATAAAGGTGTTTTCTTGAAATAACAGTGTTTGATGGAAAGTACTTTTCCATGTCATACATTGTCTGCTTTTTACCTTGACTGTATTTTAGGGAACAAGATGCCACTGGACTTAAAAGTTTTCATAATGCTTCCCTCTCTGCTTGTTAAACTTTCCAGGCTTCTTCTGGACATTACCTTCTTTCCAATTATTTCTCAACATCTAAGACTCTGGCTGTTTGAACTGAAGATGATATCTAGTTTTGTGACTTAAGACCTCTAGGAGTCTGGGGCATCTGGCTGGTGCTCTTGATCTCAGGGACTGCGAGTTCAAGCCCCATGTACGGTGTACACATTGTTTAAATAAACAAAATCTAAAAAAAAAAAAAAAGATCTCCAGGAGTTTGGATCATAAACAAAAGCAAATGCTCCATAATAGCAAGTTCTTTTGCAGTTCTCTCTCTCTCTCTTTTTTTCTTTTTTGGAAGATTTTAATTTTTTTCTTTTTAAATTATATATATATATATTTTTAAATGTTTATTTATTTTTGAGACAGAGCTTAAGGCAGAGAGGGGCAGAGAGAAAAGTAGACACAGAATCGGAAGCAGGCTCTAGGCTCTGAGCTGTCAGCACAGAGCCTGATGCGGGGCTTGAACTCACACGCCATAAGATCATGACCTGAGCCGAAGTCAGACGCTTAAACGACTGAGCCATCCAGGCACCCCAGATTTTAATTTTTTAGGTAATCTCTACACCTGATGTGGGACTTGAACTCACAACCCTGAGATCAAGATTTGTCCATTCCACTAACTAAGCTAGCTGGCCATCCCTAATTTTTTAAGTTGATTTTATTTTCTTCTCCATAGTAAGTACATTTAATGTTATATAAAAATAACGTTTAAAAATATTCATCTGTTCAGTTCCTTAGACTTTTTTCAAATTCAAAAAACAAACAAAAACAAACCGAAACTGTTATCTTATAAATGCTCATAATCCCAGGCACCCACATTCAGTGCCTACCCCATCCCAACACACACAACCTTGTACCCATATAGCTTCTTACTTAAGTACCATAAACTAGGTGCTTAAAACAGTAGAAATTTATGGGGCACCTGGTTGGCTCAGTCAGTGGAACATGCAACTCTTGATCTAGGAGTTATGGGTTTCAGCCCCATGTATGGTGTAGAGATTACTTAAAAATAAAATTTTTTTCAAGTTTATTTATTTTGAGGGAGAAAGGGAGAGAGCACATGCACGAGTGGGATAAGGGCAGAGAGAGAGAGGGAGAGACAGAGAATCCCAAGCAGGCTCTGCACTGTCATAGACAGAGCCCCTAGAGCTCAATGTGGGGCTTAAACTCACAAACCATGAGATGACCTAACCTGAAATCAAGAGTCAGACGCTTAATGGACTGAGCCACCTGGGTGCCCCTAAAAATGAAATCTTTAAAACAAATAAAGGGGCACCGGGGTGGCTCAGACTCTTTTGCCCTTTTTAAAAATAGTTTATTGTCGGGGCACCTGGGTGGCTTAGTCGGTTAAGCGTCCGACTTTCGCTTAGGTCATGATCTCGCAGTTTTTGGGTTCGAGGCCCGCGTCGGGCTCTGTGCTGACTGCCAGCTCAGAGCCTGGAGCCTATTTCAGAGTCTGTATCTCCCTCTCTCTCTGACCCTCCCCTGCTCACCATGTCTCTCTCTCTCTCCTAGAAATAAAAATATAAAAAAAAAAAAGTTTATTGTCAAGTTGGTTTCCATATAACACCCAGTGCTCATCCCCACAAGTGCCCTCCTTCATGCCCATCTCCCCCCGTCTTCTCCCCCCCAGCCCCCATCAGTCCTTAGTTTGTTCTCAGCATTCAAGAGCCTCTCATAGTTTGCCTCCCTCCCTCTCCCCCACTATTTCCCCCCCTTCTTCTCCCCCATGGTCTTCCGTTAAGTTCTTTTGCCCTTTTTATAAGACTAGTCATTATGTTAGGGGCCAACCTATCTAGTACAACATTGTCTTAACTATTTGTATCCGCAAAGATCCTATTTCCAAATAACTCAGCTACGAGTTTCAGATATGAACTTTGGAGCACACTATCCAACGCAGTCAAATGCATTGGATAAATGCAGTATAAATGTCAAATACCCAGTTATGCTCATAGTCATCCCACAATTGAACCCTCTTAGATTTCTTTCTGAATGAACTCTATCTAGGTGTGAAGCTTTGAAAAACTCTGACCTGGTCACAAACTCCTTGATTCTTTCTCTGCAGCCCACCCAGTTCCAGTATCAGTCATCCCCTTTTGTCATAGTACAGACCTGAAGCCAAATGACTGGCCTTTGGGGGGTTTTTTTGGACTATTATCTTGTTTTGTTATTTTGAAATTATAAAAAAGTTGCAAAAATAGTACAAGAATTACCACACACTATCATGCAGGTTCTCCGTATGTTAACATTTTAACCATATGTACAGGAAATTTTGTTCTTTTTCTGAACTGTTTGAGAATAAATTGCAGATACATTTTCCCTTTACTTAGTGTATATTTCCTAAAAGTAAGAATATAATTTTATATATCCCCAATACAAAATTGCTCAAAATCAAGAAATTCACAAACCATGAGATCATGGTTTATATATATGTATATAATATTTATACAATATTATTATTTTATCTACAGATTTTATTCCAATGCGACCAGTTGTTCTCTATATGTAAACAAATGTTTTTCCTGGTTCTGGGCAAAATCCAGGACATTTAGTTGTTGTGTCTTTTTAGTCTCCTTTAGTTTGGGCAGTTTCTCAGGCTTTGTTGTTCATGACATTTAATTTTTATTGCTGTTTAAGTTGTCTCCTAGGGGCACCCAGGTGGCTCAGCCGGTTACACAGCTGACTCTTGATTTTGGCTCAGGCCATGAACTCAGTTTGTGAGACAGTGGAGGGATTCTCTGTCTCCCTTTCTCTCTGCACCTCTCCTATTCACGCTATCTCTTTTAAAATAAATAAATAAACATTTAAAAATAAATAAATGAATAAATAACAAGATATGTTAAAAAAAATAAAGTAGGCTCTATGCCCAATTTGGGGCTTGAACTCATGACCCTGAGTGAGCCAGCCAGGTGCCTCCTGACATTAACATTTTTTTTAATGACATTAACATTTAAAAAAAAAAAACATTTTATTTTTTAATGTTTATTTAGTTTTGAGAGAGAGAGAGACAGAGCATAAGCAGGGGAGGAACAGAGAGGGAGACACAGAATGTGAAGCAGGCTTCAGGCTCCGAACTGTCAGCCCAGAGCCTGACATGGGTCTCAAACTCACCAACTGTGAGATCATGACCTCAGCTGAAGTCAGATGCTCAATCAGCTGAGCCACCCAGGCGCCCCAATGACATTAACATTTTTAAGGTGAGTACAGGTTATCTTGAAGAATGTTCCTCAATTTGGGTTTGTTTATTGCTTCCTTACAATTAGCTTCAGGTTATTAATTTTTGGCAGCCATATTGCAGAAGTGAAGTTGTATTCTTGTCAGTGCATTATAGGCAGAGGAACATAGTCTCCATTGTCCTATTCCTGATTATAATAACTTTGATCACTGTGATGGTATCTGCCAAATTTCTCCACTGTAAAATTTTCTTTTTTCCTTGTAATTAATAAGTATCTTTTGTGGCAATATTTCAGGACTGTGTTGACATTAAACCATCAAATTTTCATCTATCAGTTTCAGCGTATGCTGAAAATTCTTATTTGAAAAATTTTAAGAATTGTTTCAGTTGCTGTCAAGTGATAGTTTTTTTTTCCCAGTGTTCCTTTTTCTTTATTCCTTTGCTTTCCTCTATAATGATGAGCTTTCCCTTTTCACTCACTGACTTTGCTGTTAACCTTTCTCAACTGCTACTCTCGTTGCCAGCTCTGTGGTGCAATTTTCCCAACCGCATACACAGCATTTTAGTTGTTTTTATTGGCCTAGTTTATCTGCTACACTATTGGCAACAGGTGCCAATCATTGCCTCCTATTATTTCTTCAGGTTACTCCCACTATGTTTCCCAACCCTCCCTTGAAATTGCTATTGACAAGATACAAGCTACTTCCACCTCCATCTTTCCAGATCCACAGGTTGTCTGTCTTTACCTTTCTTTACCTCTTAGCAATATTAGCTGCAGCTGACTACTACATCCTTCTCAAGAGACTTCCTTCCCACAGCCTCTCAGACACCATCTTCTGTTCTCCTGCTTTCCTGGCCTTCCCAGTCTCTTTTGTTGACTCTCCTCCTATCCTTCGTCTCTAAATTCAGCAGCTCCCAACAACTTAGTCCCAGACCTTCTTGTGTTCTCTACATATACTCTCTTCTTCGCCTAAGCCTTATTAGATGACCTATCTAATTAGGCTTCATGCATACCTAATTTTTAAAAGTAGACTCTATGCTCAGTGTTGGGCTTGAACTCACAACCCCCAGATCAATAGTTGCATGCTCCACTGACTGAGCCAGCCAGGTGCCCCAACCTTATGTATTTAAAACAAATTTTTTTCTTGGGGCGCCTGGGTAGCTCAGTCGGTTAAGCCTCCGACTTCGCGTCAGGTCATGATCTCACGGTTCGTGGGTTAGAATGCTGTGTCGGGCTCTGTGCTGACAGCTAGCTCAGAGCCTGGAGACTCTTTCAGATTTTGTGTCTCCCTCTCTCTCTGACCCTCCCCTGCTCGTGTTCTCTCTCTCTCTCAGAAATAAAAAATTTTAAAAATTAAAAAAGATATTTTTTAATGTTTTATTTATTTTTGATAGAGTGTGTGAGTGGGGTAGAAACAGAGAGACAGGGCAACAGAAGGTCTGAAGTGGGCTCTCTGCTGATAGCAAAAAGCCCAATACGGGGTTTGAACTAACAAATTGTGAGATCATAACTCCAGCCGATGTTGGATGCTCAACCAACTGAGCCACCCAGATGCTTCCAATGTTATGTATTTAAATACAATTTATAGTCTGACGAATCCTGAAACTGTGTCATAGCCCTGATCGCTCCTTGAATTGCAACTGTCAATACAGTATGACCAGTTGGATTTTTTTTTTTAATGTTTTATTTATTTCTAGGAGAGAGAGAGAGACAGCGTGAGCAGGGGAGAGTCAGAGAGATAGGGAGTCACAGACTGAAACAGGCTCCAGGCTCTGAGCTGGCAGTCAGCACAGAGCCCGATGCGGGGTTCGCACCCACGAACCGCGAGATCATGACCTAAGTGAAAGTCGGACGCTTAACCGACTAAGCCACCCAGGAGCCCCGACCAGTTGGATTTTTAAAATATATACTTCAAAGGTAACACGACCACAAGGGAACACTTGATTTTCTGACCATTTCTCTCCCATTCTTCCCAATTTCAAAGCTTCAAATGTTGAAGCCATCAACATTTACTTGGTCACCCACGTCTCCATTTTTCTTTCTTTCTTCCTTTTCTAAGTCTCAATTTTTCAAGTCATTCATTTTTTTAATGTTTATTTTTGAGAGAGGGAGAGTGGGGGAGGGGCAGAGAGAGGGAGACAGATGATCTGAAGCCAAGCTCTGCACTGACAGCAGATAGTCCGATGCGGGAAGCCAGGAGATCATGACCTGATGATCTAAGCTGAAGTCGAGGCTTAGTCGACTGAACCACCCAGGCACCCCTTTTCAAGTCATTCTTGATCCTTCATCTTGTTAGTTCCATTATCTTATCTATTTGCAAGTTCTGTGGCTTTTCCTCCAAACTGTATCTTGTATCCACAAACTTCTCCCATCTACACTGCTTCTACTTTAGTCAAGATCACCAGCATTTCTTGCTTGGAGTCTATTGCAACAGACACCTAACTATCCTCCTTGTCTCTTATTTCTCACCCTTTCACCAACAAGAGAAGCTCGGG
The DNA here is from genome assembly GCA_017311185.1 of Proteles cristata cristata. Classification (NCBI taxonomy): domain Eukaryota; kingdom Metazoa; phylum Chordata; class Mammalia; order Carnivora; family Hyaenidae; genus Proteles; species Proteles cristata. Next base: position 1,596,907 of record JAESUZ010002230.1, read on the forward strand.
AGAGCACCAGAATTATCTTACAAATTTTCCCCTCCTGAAAACCTCCAACTACTTTGAACTACACTTAGAATACAATAACAACACCCATACCACAGCCTTTGAAGCCTTGTATGATGTGCCTGGCTCTTGTTATCTCCTCAAGCTTTTTTGTATCACTGTACTCCTTGCCTTGGATTCCAGCCACCTGGGTTTCTTATTGTTTTTAGTGTGTTAGAGTGAAAGTTCCATAAACGCAGGGATTTTTGTGTGGAGTTCTTCCTTTTGTTTATAGTGTTGACAAATCCCAAAGCACCTAGGACATTTCCTGGCATATCGCAAGCATTCAATGAATACTAATTCAGTGGGAGAATGAATGAATATATGCATGCCATGCCTCCCCCCACCCTTATGTTTTTACATTTGCCATTTTCTCAGACTGGAATGTTCTCCAAGATCTTAGCATGGCTGGCTTTTGTTTCCTCCCTCCAAGTTTTTATTTAAATTCTAGTTAGTTAACATACAGTGTAATATTAGTTTCAGATGTAGGATTTTGTGATTCATCACTTAACATAAAATGCCCAGTGTTCATCACCACATATGCCCTCCTTAATACGCATCACTGTTTTTTTTTTTAATTTTTAATGTTTCTTATTTATTTCTGAGAGAGAGAGACAACATGAACAGGGGAGGGTCAGAGAGAGAGAGAGGGAGACACAGAATCTGAAACAGGCTCCAGGCTCTGAGCTAGCTGTCAGCACAGAGCCTGACGTGGGGCTTGAACCCACAAACTGTGAGATCATGACCTGAGTCGAAGTCGGACGCTTAACTGACTGAGCCACCCAGGCGCCCCTATGCATCACTGTTTAGCCCATCCTCCCTCCCTATTCCCTTCTAGCAACCCTAGAATTATGGAATAAGAACAAGAATTGTGGAATACTTAAATTCCACATATGAGTGAAATCATACGGTATTTCTCTTTCTCTGACAAACTTATTTTGCTTAGCATAATACTCTAGATCCATCCATGTCATTGCAAATGGCAAGATATTCTTTTATATGGCTGAGTAATATTTTATTGCAACTATATATACCACTTCTTCTTTATCCATTCATCAGTCAATGGACATTTGGGCTCTTTCCATAATTTGGCTATTGCTTTTAGTGCTGCTATAAACATTGGGATGCATGTACTTCTTTGAATCTGTATTTTTGTATCCTTTGGGTCAATACCTAGTAGTACAATCGCTGGATCATAGGGTAGTTCTATTTCTAATTTTTTGATGAACCTCCTGACTGTTTTCCAGAGTGGGTGCTCAGTTTGCATTCTCACCAAGAGGGTAAGCGGTTTCCCCTTTCTCCACGTCCTTGTCAATATCTGTTGTTTCCTGTGTTGTTAATTGTAATGGCTGGCTCCTCCCCTCCCCTCATTCCAGTCTTCAGCTCAAATGTTAGTATCTTAAAGACCTCTTTGACACTCTCTTTAAATTGCCAGCATTTCCCTCCCGTTTGCTTTTTCCTGTTTAATTTCTTCACAGCACTTATCATCACCTGGAATTATCTTGTTAATTTTCTTCTGATGCCTCTGCTACATACAGTACATATTCAATAAATACTTATATGCTAAAAGGAGCGAATTTTACTAAGTGTAGATTTAAAATTTAAAATTTATATGAAATGCAGATTCCCGAGTTTCACTCAAGGCCTTCGGAATAAAAAATCTCTGGGGTGGTGTCTCCCTGTAATATGTGTGCACGCTAAAGTTTCAGACCATGTCTTCAAGTCTGTGAGGGTAACTTGTGCTTTGCAGTCCAGATGGTCCCATTCCTCATGGTAACTTCCCCTTTTGGGTTCCTTGGTGTCATTTCTGGTCAGCAGACCTTAGTTTGGGACCATTCTAATCCATCAGGTGGCATATAATGTCAAAACTCAAAATGGGGAAAGTTTTCTCTAGAGGTCAAGAGATAGAGTAGTAGATCTGTTCAGCCTCTGGCATTTGTCTGCTTACAGCACTAAAGGGGAACACAGGAATGACTGTCTTAACCAATATAATCTTTGCTAAGGCAACTGACTTCCATGTGTCTGCATGTCCAGTGAAGAGTTACTAGAACCTACCTGCATCATCAGGCCCTAAATTATGCTTTCTTCTCAATTAAATTCAACAAGTGTTTAAGGACCGCCTAAATTTTAAGTCCAGCCCGGCCTCCATCTCTGTGAAGGAACAAGACACGGTCTAGTCATCAAGTCGCTTCCAAGGTAATCAACTGTCTTGAAACTTGAAAAACACAATGTTTTCCTATTCTTTCCACCTTGTTTCCAGTTTTTTTTGTTCTTGTTTTTAATAAACGAAACAGTGAGGAAGACATTGCTGCCTGCATTTTACAGATTCCCCTCCCCACCAACGGGTGTTGTTACTTCTCAAGTCTTTCGCTTCGGTGTGCTTTCTTCCCCTTCTTGGTTAGCCAATTAATTTAGCAGTTCTGCGTGTCTTAACATCATTAACAGCCTCTATTGTTTTGAGTTCCAGCGTGGGAGGGATTTTTACATGTAAATGTCATCTAGGCTTCAAAACAGTGTAGCAAAGTAGATGTCTTGGATTCGTACACTCCCTGAAGGTCCCAAAGTTCACAGTTTTTTTGAGAGCTAGGTGCCATTCTTACTCAGGGTGTCTAACGAGGACTGGGCATCTTGTTCCAAAGGTTGGGCCCATTCCTGCGCACTTGGTTGCTCTTTCGGGAGGCAATTTTAAGGAATGGTAGGATGTGAAAGCCTGAGGTTAAGAAATGATTGAGTTACTGGTTAATTACTGTTGAATCATACTTCGTGTTTCTCATAACCATTTCCTTTTTCAAACTGGGAAGGGGTAAAGGAGAGACGCAGTGAAGGGGTCGAGGGTTTGGCACAGACGCAGTCGCGCGGTTAGAGGTGGAGGCGCCATCGGCCCCAGAAGGAGCGGCGCTCGGCTCGCGCTGCGCTCCGTGAGCCTGGAGCCCGAGGCCCAGGAAGGCGTTTGCCGACCGGTCGAGGCCCGCGCAGCGTTCGGGGTTGGCGCGTAGCATCCGTACAGCTGAGCCTCCGCAGGCAGGTCGGCTTCAGGTGCAACACTGTGTGGGCGCCAAGCTGGCGCACGCCTATAAGCCGGCGGCGCGCTCCCCCCGCCACATGCCCTGGTGCGGCTTCTCCGGACACCGGGCATCTCGGGGGCGGCGGGGGGGGGGGTGCTGGCTCGGGCCCTGACGAGTACTCCACCCCCTCTAACCAGGCCACGGAGATTGGACTTTCCCCCACCTCCGCGGCCACGGGACCCTCAGGGCCGGCTTGACCCTGATTCCTGAGAGTCGGCTTTCCTGATTGGCTTAGAGTAAAAACGCAGGCGAGCGCTGCCTGAGACCCGCTCTTTGATTGGGTTTTAAACGAACAGCAGAGCACGAAATAAAGAGGCCTCCAGTCATTGGGCCATTGTGTGAATCTCCTTTTGGCTTTCTCTGCCGCCTGAATAAGCGTCTCAGGATCTTCGTCATGAGTCTTAAATCTGGGCCTGTCAGTTCGCCCCAGCCTTACTCGTCTCTAAGCAGGGCATGGGGTTTGCAGAGTTCAACCAATCATATGACGTCGAGATCAGGTTGCCAGGCAGATTATGCTAATAAGGCTCCGCCTTTTATGCTGCTCCCACTCTGCGGCGGGAAGAACCACCTGGAGGTGACGGGGGGGGTTTGATTTCCATCACCCCTAGGGAGAGACGATCGGGGACCCGCTGATCTTCCAGCTCCCCTCACCCAACGTCGTGTAAGTACCTAAAGGATTAAGGGAACCGGATAAGCCAGCGTCCAGAGTACCCCATCGACTGGGAGGGTGTTTCGTCTTTGCTTAGTCCCACCCAAAATGGCGCCAAGCTCTTTCCGCGTCTCAGAGCCCGGCCGGGGCCAACCGACCGCGGACCCGGGTGGGGGGGGAAACTGATGGTGGTGGTGGGGGGGAGAAATCCCGGCGGCACCGCCCGATGGTACAGTCCAGCCGGGGCTGGGACAAGGCACCTCACTCGGGGTGGGGGGTCAAACCATCTGTACCTTTTATAGGGGAAAGGGGCAAAACCCCCTAAAGGAGCCCCTCCTGGCGCTGCGTTCAGCGATGGCTTCGGGGCCTCTTGGCCCCTGCCTTCTCCGCGCGCAGCCTCCCCCCTGCGACCCCCGAGTGGCTCGCACGCTCCGCCGGCCGCGCGCACCTCTCCTCCCCTGCCCGCGTTGGTTGGGCCGGGACGGCAGTTGGGCGCCCTGCGCGCTCCTGCGGCGGCCGTTGGGCCGGCGCTCGGGGTGCGGCGGGCGGCCTCCGCCGGCCCGGTACCCTGGGGGGCGGCGCGGGAGGTGGCGGCGCGGCCCTGGCCTCGGGGCCAGGCGGGCGGTAGGCCCGCGCGACGGAGGGTTCCCTTGGATGGGGCGCCCTGCTTTGTGTCGTGAGGCCGCGCCACCCACCTGCCATTGATTGCCGGTCCCCCCGGGCCCACTTTACAAGTTGGCGTCGCCGGGACCGGGGAGGCTGGGCTTGGAGGGGCGTGGGGATGTCACGTTTGGGTCAGTCTCGGTAAACAGCGGCCTGGGGGGCGCAGGGCGGAGGCCGAGGTCAACCTGCCCGCGGTGTTGCGTGCAGAGGCGTGAGCCGGAGGCCCTTAGCGAGCGGGTTGATGGTGTGTAGTTCAGCCGGTCGTCAGCTTTCGTTAAGCATTTTTAAGTCAGTAGCCAGGTGTTAGGTACTCTACCAAGTAAGATGAACGCAGCGCTGTTGAATTTTGTGTGCGGACGCGTTTAGCCTTGTTTGGAGGATTTGTTGGATTTCAGTTTTCAATCAGTGTTTGTGTACGTTTAAGCATAAGGAGGGCTGGTGTTGATGCTGTCATCGAGGATTAAGTGTGAGACGAGTCCCACCCAGCTCAGCCCTGTGCCTAAGTCTGCGCCATCGTCTGATCAAGTCTTGTCCCCCAAAGTTCTTGATCCTCAACAGTACTTACGTTCATTTAAAACCAACAAAATGACGCGTGACTGTTCTGTGGCCTCTTTGCCTACCCCGTTCCTTGGCCATGACTCCACCGTTTGCAGTAAGCTGTATGAAGGCAGGAAGGTACACTGTTTGCGTACCCTTCTACGCACTAACACCTCCCCCGCCACTCACCCCGCCCCGCACCTTTAGTTAACCATACTTAACAGGTTGCCCTAGAACTCAGAAAACAAAATTGCCTTTGTTGGGGGCAAAGCAGTGTTGATTCAAACTGGTACATTTAGAAAGTAACCTCTACACTTTTTTCACGAGTTGCGGTGACATTTACAAAAAATGAGCCATTTTAAAGCGAGCAATTTTATAGTCTGCATTTGAAAAATTTCCCCCAAGACATTTCCCCCACCTTCTGACTCCTTAAGAGCAATCAGTTAAGACTGATTCATTCCTTGAGCATCCACTCTCGGCTCTTTGTTTTGCAAGAGTGCAAAACTGCTTTCTGTTTTCCTAAATGAACCATTTTTCAGTTTTCTAATGTTTTGCAGCACAAACACTAATGTGTGCATCAGATATTGTACACGGGAATGTAATCAAGATTGTACTGCATACAAGGCAAGGGCCCTGAATGCTTTTTACGTAGATTACGGTGGTATGAATAGCCTGTCAATCCAATATAATTCTAAATTGATTGGCACAGCCTCAGATCCCACTTGTCTAAATTTATTTTTTCCTCCCAGTTTTAATAATAATACGTGATCATTGTAGAAAATGCAGAAAAAGCAGAAACAGTATCAAATAAAAATTATTTTAAGTAAAATTACCAGAGATAATCCCTGCTGTTTTTAGTGTGCTTCAAATCTTCTGTGTGTATGGAACATTTTTACAAACTTGGCATCAAGGTATGTGGTTTTTGTATCTAGTTTTGGTTGTTTTTAATGTAGATTGGTACCTTTGCAGTAGTTTTTCCTATTACTTGAAGGGACATCATCTGGACTGCAAGAATTACAACATTTGATTCCTTTTACTTTTTACAAAATATCATAATGGGATAAGTTTCTGAATAACAAGCAGAATTGATCAGAGTTGAGAAATACTGAGCTGTCATTTTGGTTTCCTTACTTTTACCCTTTAAGCACTAGTCGGCACATCAACCCTAACTTCATACTTGCATTTGGTAAAAGTGATAAAACTGGTAAACATCTTGTTTGCAGTGTTTGAATGGTTTAGTCAGAGTCTGTTTTAAAATTGAATGTTGATGTACTTCGACCTGTTACCACATAAAATACATAATCTCTAACCCTACCTCTTGCCCAAAGAGTGGAGACACACCCTGTCCAGCAATTTGGTTTTTTTTTTAACAAGCAGAGCTTATTGATTATTGTTTAAATTTATCATAAGTACATCAGTAGATTAGCAAATAAGAATTTGATCTGGTGTCTAGATCTTAAGACCCAGTGAGTTTAAGAAAAAGGAAATGGGGGCTCCTTTCAGCTCAGTCCGACTTTAGCTCAGGTCATAATCTCAACAGTTCTGGGGTTCCAGCCACGAATCAGGCTCTCTGCTGTCAGCTCAGAGCCGGGTTCAGGTCCTCTGTCCCCATCTCTCTTGGCCTCTCCCCTGTTTGTGGTCTCTCTCAAAAATATATAAAGCATTAAAAGAAGCAAGGAAATATTTGCTTCCACCAAATCTTTGCAGAATGGTACCTCTGAAATTCTCCTTGGATATAGTAGGGAGGAAGGTGAGAGGGGAGCTTCTCACTTCATTATTTGGGTTCTTCTCTGTTGAAGCCTTCCCCTCTCTCTGGCATTTTATTATTTACATGATTTACTTGAATCACTGCTGATCCTTTTTTTTTGTTTGTTTTGTTTTCAAAGCCACGTCCCTATTTCAAGATTTATGTGGAAGTTTCTGAACAGGCGCCTTTCTAGTTTATTTCCTTCCGTGTCGCTGCTCCTTCTGTGACATTGATACTTCACTATTGGTACTGAAACATTATTTCCATTTCCTTCTGCAAATCCTTCAGAGGCTTACACAGTACCCCTGTAGATTTGAAATTTGTTCAGGTTGTGGAAAGCACCTGGAAGTTTTGTTTGTGTTTGTCTTTTTTTTTTTTCTTTTTGATGACTTTGAAATAGTTTAGAGATGACTTGGTGGGGGGTGGTGAGGAAATGGAGAGAGAGGGGAGAAATGATGGATAATCCCTAATCACAATTATAGCAAGACTAGTTACAGTGTAGAGGAAACAAACACCATAAACTCAATACTGTGCAATACTTTAAGAACCCCAGATAGATTGCTGAAAGGTCAGTATCTGCGAAAATGGTCCCTTATTGTTTGTTATTCATTTCCTAGTTGAACTCTTATTTATTTCAACATTAGAATATTGGAGCTACAGGCTCCTTTTCTTGACCCATTTCCTTAGCTTTCTGGGTCTGACTCTCTGCTTGTGACCCACAGCCTCTTTCCTGTTGTGATCTTTATACACATGTACATACATACATATATATATATATATATATATATACACACACACACATATATATATATATATTTAATTTATTTTTAAATGTTTATTTATTTTTGAGAGAGGGAGAGGGAGAGAGGATCCCAAGAAGGCTCCACACTGTCAGCGCAGATCCTTACATGGGGCTTGAACTCACCAACCAGGAGATTGTGACCTGTGCTAAAATCAAGACTTGGTCTCTCAATCTGCTGAGTCACCCAGGTGCTCCATGTTGTGATCTTTAGAAGGGATGCTCCTGGGGCACCTGATGGCTCAGTCGATTAAATGGCTGACTCTTCATTTCAGCTCAGGTCACCATCCTGGGGTTGTGGAATCAAACCCTGTGTCAGTCTCCACACTCAGCTTGGGATTCTCTCCCTCTCTCCTCACCTCTCCTTACTGTGCACCCTCTCTCTCTCTCAAAAACAAAATAGGGAGGGGCAGAGAGAGAGGGACACACAGAATCAGAAGCAGGCTCCAGGCTCTGAGCTGTCAGAACAGAGCCTGACGTGGGGCTTGAACCCATGAACTGTGAGATCATGACCTGAGCTGAAGTTGGATGCTCAATCTACTGAGCCACCCAGGTGCCCCGTAGAGAATTTTTTTTTAAGTTTACTTATTTATTTTTAAAAGAGAGAGAGAGATGGAGAGAGGGGGAGGAGAAGAGAGAGAGAGAGGGAGAGAGAGAATACCAAACAGGCTTCATGCTGTAAGCATGGATCCCGATGCAGGGCTCCGTCCTACAGACATGAGATCATGACCTGAGCTGAAACCAAGAGTCAGACTTTTAACTGACTGGGCCACCCAGGTGCCCCTATTTATTTATTTTTAAGTAGTGTCCATTTCCAATGTGGGGCTTGAACTCATGACACAGAGATCAAGAGTCCCATGGTCTTCCAACTGAGCCAGCCAGATGCCCTTAAAATAATGATTATATGTTGAAATGGTAATATGTTGCATATACTAGGTTAAATAAATATATTATTGCACTTAATTTCACCTGTTCTAACTTTTAAAAGATGTAGCTACTTAGAAGATTTAAAATGAGATATGTGGCCTGTATGGCTTGTATGATATTTCTATTGAACTGTGCAGCCTTAGACTTAGTTTGATGGTGGGGGGGAGTGTTCCTAAGTAGTAGTAAGCCATAATAAGTAATTACTTATTATGTGTTAATTGATACATATTATTACATGTACTTATTACTTATTATGGAATAAGTAATAACATAATGTATTACCTTTTCCTTTCTATAGTTTCATCTAATAGATACTGCTAATATGTACATGTGTCTGATTTTTTTTCTTAGTCCTTATGATAGCTCTCTCAGAAGCATTATTGAAGAAAATCTTAAAACTACCTCCAGATAATTGAGTTAACCATTATTGAATTAATATATTCAATTAATCATTTGAACTTCAAATAAAATGAAAATCTGTTGAGCACATGATCCATTAAAAAAAAGTTGAGCTAAGCATAATCAGATTGATTTTCCCAAACTTAGTTTCCTACATACTCATTGATTTTTATAATGTATCACTTTTTTGAAGATTTGAGAAATACTTCTGGGTAAAACTTGAAATTGAGAACATCAAACACACAGTTCCTTTTCTCCTATGATTTAGGAAAAGGCCACAATAGTTTGATTTCAGTTGTTGAACATTTTGGACTACCAGCTCATAAGACAATTGTCTTTTTGTTTCTTTTTGTTTTTTAAAAGTAGGCTCAATGCCAGTGTGGAGCCCTACATGGGGACTGAACTCCCAACCCTGAGATCAAGACCTGAGCTGAGATCAAGAGTTGGATGCTTAACCAACTGAGCCACCTAGGTGCCCCTGGGAAAGCTGTGCTTTCAAACACAAGAGTCATAGCCTACAGATAAAATCATATTCCTTTTACACCTATATTTGAAAACATCGAGAGTTTTGCCCCATCTTACCTTTGTAGAAATATTTTCTTTTACTACCCTGTATGGAGGTTTGTTATGGTGTAGCACTGAACAGCATGGGCTCTGGGGGGAAAGGAACCTAGATTAATTATAGACTAGATTCACTTGACTCATCTTGGGCCCATTACATAATGTCTGTAAACTTAGTTTATAAAATTGTTACGCTAATTTCTTAATTATTATTATTTAATTTTTTAAAGTGTTTATTTATATTTGAGAGAGAGAGACAGAGAGAGAGCACAAGCCAGGGAGGGGCAGAGAGAGAGGGAGACACAGAATCCAGAGCAGGCTCCTAGCTCTGAGCTGTCAATACAGAACCTGATACAGGGCTCGAACTCACAAGCCATGAGATCATGACCTGAGCCGAAGTCAGACGCTCAACTGACTGAGCCACCCAGGCGTCTTGACTAGTTTCTTAATTATTAATGGGAATAATAATAGTACTACTCTCTTAGTCTCAGTATGAGGATGCTTGTCATCAATTACTACAATAGTATAAATGGCTCAGTAACAAGGCAAATAGTGATCAGTGGGTATCTGTTAACCGATTTTGGACCCTCTGCTTTAGCCATACTGGTCTCCCTGCTGTCCTTGCAGTATTCTGGAGTTTTCCTTCATGTTTCCAGTCCTTCATTTCTCAAATGGAATGTTTGTCTTCTCCCTGCACATCCCCCCTGCCTCCCCCACTCCAGCCTCCTCCTCCAGTTCTGCCCATCAAATTCACATCCATCCTTCGAGAGCAGTTGGATGGTAATTTTTTTTTTTTTTGGTAAAAAAATCAGGGACTAAATATTTGTGGTTTTGTGGGCCATATGGTCCCTGTTACAACTATTCCTTCACCCCTTTTGTGTGAAAGCATGGCTGTGTTCCAATGAAACTTTTTTTATGGGCCCTGAAATGTGATGCAATATAACTTTCATGTATTATGAAATACCCTTTTTTTCCAAGTCTTTTCAACTATTTTAAAATGTAGAAACCATTCTTACTACACAGGTTATATCCAAAAGGAGGTGTCAAACCACATTTGGGCTGTAGTTTGTCCACCCCTGTGCTAGAGCAAGTTGAAAGAATGTATTCTTCATTGAGGCCCTATTGACCATCTTACTTGAAAGTGATCCCTTTTGTGTCTGAATGTTCTACAGTATTTTTGTGCTGCTTTGTAATAATAGTACCATTTACTGAGTACTGAATTTGTGTCATGTAGCAAGTATTTGTGCTTATTTCTTGTTTCCTAAACATGTTATAAATTCCGAGAAGTGATGCATACACTTTTTAGCCTCCCTTATCATATAGAATGCAGTAAAAGAATGCCTTTTACTAACTGGATTCTAAATGTTTGGAGGAGTAAAGCAGTGAATGCAATTAATATATTCAAAGGGATTTCTGAAGTTTTCTTCCCTTTTCTTCAAAGTTATTTTTTTAAAGTTTATTTTGAGAGAGAGTGTGCCAGCATGTGTGAGCATGAGTGGGGGAGGGGCAGAGAGAGAATCCTAAGCAAGTTCTGTGCTGTCAATGCAGAGCCCGATGCGAGGCTTGATCTCACGAAGTGCAAGATCATGACCTGAGCTAAAATCAGGAGTCATATGCATAACCAATTGAGCTACCCAGATTCCCCATTTTTTTTCAAAATTCTTATTTTTGTGTGCAAATCTCTACCATTTTCTTAGAGAAGATTTTGAGGTGGGTCCGTTGGGGCTATTTTCAGTCTTGCTACAACCATGATGATAGACAGCCTTATTCTCATGTCCTTCTGATGGCAGAAGGCCTTTGAGTAAATGTTGCTTTGTGTCTGACCAACCTTTGTAGTGTGCTTTCTAAGGAATTCGTTACATTTCATCCTTAATGTGTGACATCGACAGAATCATATTGTAACTACTTTAACAAATGAAAAATAGGATACAATTTTAGTGAATGATTTAAGAGTGGTGGGAGCTAAGGCCAGGAGCAAGGTATGTGGGTCCTCAATCTCAGACAATGGTGTGTACATTACCAAGATGTCAGTCTCTTACTCATTCGTCTTCTCTTGAAGTTGATGAATGACATTATTCTGGATTTTAAGTACTTCATACATTGATAAATATAGGGACATACAACCAGTAGGTATTTAGGACACTCGTTTATATGAGATGTAAGTTTTCTCAACTACATTAAACCTGTCAAATCTCTTCAGAGAGGTATGACATAAGTACCAAATGATAATTCTAGAATTACAACTAAATTATGGGGTGCTAGGTTGGTTCAGCCAGTGGAATGTGTGACTCTCGATCTCAAGGTTTTGAATTCAAGCCCCAGGTTGGGGGTAGAGATTACTTAAAAAACAAACAAATCCCAAAACCTAAATTATGTAGCATAAAATGTACTTTGATGAACTTTGTTTTATTAAAAAATTTAAAGAATGTTTACACTCATATATGAATTATATATGAGTTATCCCAAACTCTAGTTGTCTCATCAAAAAATGATATATTTTTATACATCACTTAAACAATCATGCCTTTTTTTTAGATCCATGGCTTTTCACCAGTTATAGACCATAGGAGCTATGGAGCTTCTGGCTGGCTCAGTGAGCAGAGCATGTGACTCTTGATTTAGAGTTGTGTGTTGGAGTCCCAACTTGAGTGCAGAGATTGTTTTAAAATAAAATCTTTAAAAAAAGTATAGGAGATATATTTTAAGTCTAACAAAATATGTATAAAAGACCTTTACAAAAAATTTCTAAAATTTTATCAAGTGACTTTAAATGAAGGCTAAATACATGAAGGAGATACACTGGGTCAAGGATTGGAAGATTTGATATTGCAATGTGTCAGTTCTTTGGAAACAGACTTACAGATTTAATATAGTGCCAGCAAATTAAAAAAACAACAACAACTAGATAAGTTGATGGGGTGCCTGGGTGGCTCAGTTGGTTGAGTGACTGACTCTTGATTTTGGCTCAGGTCATAATCCCAGGGTCCTGGGATCCAACCCTGTGTCAGGCTCTGTGCTGAGTGTGGAGCCTGCTTAAAATTCTCTTTCTCTCACTCTCCCTTTGCTCCTATGCCTCTCTCTCTCTCTCTCTCTCAAAACAAAACAAAAACAAAAAACTAGACAAATTGATACTAAAATATTTGTTAGCACCCAAGAAAAGGCAAGAGACTCTTAAAAAAGAAAAAAAATAAATTGGAAAAACTTCTCTACTGGAGGTCAGGAAGAGCTATAATAATTAAGACAGTGTAGTATTGGCACCAGGATAGACTAATTGATCAATGGAATGCCATAGGAGTCCAGAAACAGATTCACATGCATTCAGACACTTAATTTATGACCCAGAAAGCATGGCAGTTGAAAAGCAAAACAATAAAGCTTTTAGAAGTTAGTTAATATAATAGAATATATCCATGACCTCAGTATAGGTCTTGAATATTGAATCTGAGATAAGATGTTACCTGCACTGATAGAATAATGGGCAAAAGTCTTGAAAAGGCACTTCAGAAAAGGAGATATCCAAATGTCTAATAAACCAATAATAAGGTGTTCAACCTTGTTAATAATTAAGGAAATGCAAACTACAACCAGAGTGCCATATTCCTGTAGACCTAAATTACAGTTGGCAATACCAAATTTTGAAACTGTTGAGCAATAGGAATATTCATACCTGGCTGATGGAAATATAAATTGCTATGACTACTTTGGAAAGCAGTTTGGTATTACCTAGAAAGTAAAACATAAGCAGTCGCTAAAGCCCAACAATTCCAGTGTTAGAGAAATGCATGTACATGAGATAACCAGAAAGTATATTTGGAGTAATTAGGTTTCCTGATATGAGTTGACTCAGTTAACACTGAGTATTTGAGGCTGCTATTTTCTGTTCTGTACGCATAGGTACCTTTTGTTTTGGTACAACTGTGAATTAATGTTATTTATATTTTCCCTCTCTGCTGAAAAGTTTAATACAATCTTCCATCCAATCTGTTATTTAGTTCCTAAAATAATGATGGGCACAAAATTAGCATTTAATAAATATTGTGTTTTTAAAAATTGTTATTTGAATTTTTATAATTTTTATAGCTTTGTAGTTACCTCAGCTCTCTGACCCATTTAAATCTCTTTGTGGGTTTGGTAAATTATAACCTCCTCGGGGTCCTTTGAGATCCAGCCTAGCCTAGTGATTGCATCATCTGGTAGGAGGCCAAGGCGACAGGAGCAGGTCCAAACCAAGTGTGCGTTCTGGCAGCCTTGCCTAGGAGGACGCAGGGGAGAAGAGAAGGAAATGATCAAGCTCTGGAGTCGAAGCGATCTGGGTTCAAATCCCACTTACCAGCCTTATGACCTTGGACAAGTACACATTTTTGGTTGTTGTGAAGATTGAAATTGACTAATTTTTTTTTTAATGTTTACTAATTTTTGAGAGAGAGACCGAATGAGCAGGGGAGGGCCAGGAGAGAGACAGACACAGAATCCGAAGCAGGCTCCAGGCTCTGAGCTGTCAGCACAGAGCCTGATGCAGGGCTCGAACCCACAAACAGTGAGATCATGACCTGAGGCTGAAGTCGGATTGCCCAATCGACTGCGCCACTCAGCTGCCCTGAAATTGAGTATTTTTTAAGTTTTAATTTTATTTAAAATATTTATTAAAACATTTAAATAGAGAGAAGAGGAAGAGGCTCTGAAGCAAGCTGTGTGCTGACAGCAGAGAGCCTGATGAAGGGCTTGAACTCACAAGCAGTGAGATCATGACCTGAGGCAAAGTCAAAAACTTAAGAGATTGAGCCACCCAGGAGCCCCAGTTGAGTATTCTTTTTTTTTAAAGACCATCTCACAATGCCTGGCATGTGATAGATGCTAAGTAAATGGCAATAGCTATAATTATTACTACTATTCCCTTGGTGTTTACTTACTCAACATTGGATTTCCACAGTATACATTTTCATTAAGATGGACTATGATTATGCTGAATTTTAAAATAAACTGCATCCATTAGGGGATTCTAATTTTGTGGTTTCTGTTAACTACTTCATTGAATTTGCAAATGAATCCAATGTGTTATAATCTACATCTGAATGAAATGGTTCAGCTGAGTGTTTGAGAGTAGATATGGCTGCGATTTCTAAACAGGAATGCAATGCCACTATTTTGTGTCTCTCTATGGAAGTAAATGCTAATCAGGTAGTTTTAAAATTCAGTTTTAATTTGAAATATACACATTTTCCTTTTTGAAATATACATATTTTCTTGTGAAACCTATCAGTTGAGAGAACCCTTGCTTATAGTTAAGAGATATTTATTCCCAAATCAATTGTTTAATTACGAAAGTATATTAAAATGCCTTTTAATTGGAAGTAAGACTTTTCTGGATATATCTTCATGATCTAACACTTAACCTGTGGTGATTATAACTTAATAGTTATTAACACTTGTAATACACTCTATGCTGTTGTACTGTATTGTAACTTTCTACTTGCCTTCAGATTCATTATTTTCACCTTGCTCTGTACTTTAAGAATTGTCCTCCATTAAAAAAGAAAGGAAGGGAGGAAGGGAAGAAGGGATGGAGTGGGGGGGGGGGCGCGCCTGGGTGGCTTAGTCGGTTAAGTGTCTGACTTTCGCTCGGGTCGTGATCTCGCGGTTCGTGGGTTCACGCCCCGCGTCGGGCTCTGTGCTGACTGCCAGCTCGGAGCCTGGAGCCTGTTTCGGAGTCTGTGACTTCCTCTCTCTCTGACCCTCCCCTGCTCATGCTGTCTCTCTCTCTCCTAGAAATAAATTTTAAAATATTAAAAAAAAAAAAAAAAAAGAAGGGATGGATGGGGAGAGAGAGAAAGAAAAATTGATCGATCCTGGCTTATAGAAGGTAATTGTGAATACTAGACCATGCTGGCCTCCTATAGTTAGTTTGATTAAGATGGAGGAAGTTGAACTTTGAAGAAGGTTGAGTTTTGATTATAAGTCTTAACTATATGCCAGGAAGATAGAGTTTTTATGAAGGCAAGAACTGCTTCACCATGTTATCTGTCTGGGCTCACCATCTTGTTAATCAAATGCTGGTTTTTGACCATTCAGTGTTTTATATTTAAATTTGCAAACAAGGGACTGAGGTTGAGAAGTGAAAATTTGAAAAGAAATATCAGGTGAGACCCACGTTAACCTGTTGTGGGGAGAGTGAGTTGGATATAAAGGGAATTACTTCAAACTAATATCAGTTTGCTTCTTAGTCCTGAGTCTATGCGGTGATCCCACCTATTTGAACAAAAGGCTGTGTATGTTTCAGGAGTTGAGGCAGCCTGAACAGGTAGTCACACTGTTTCCTCTTGTATTCAATACATGGTGTTAAATAAGGAAAATTGTGTTCTAGAATAATTTATTGCAACCAACTTTAATATGAAATTATTATTTTTTTTTCAGTTAAGACAACTTAAGGTACTTGAATTTAAAGAGACAGCTTAGCTCTTTCCCTCCACTGCTCTCTTTCGCTCTCTCTCAAAATAAATAAATAAATATTGAAAAAAGAGAAACAGCTTGATACTTAAGATTATGCCACTTTAGGGGCGCCTGGGTGGCTTAGTTGGTTAAGCGTCCGACTTTCGCTTAGGTCTTGATCTCGCAGTTCGTGGGTTCGAGCCCCGCGTCGGGCTCTGTGCTGACTGCCAGCTCAGAGCCTGGAGCCTGTTTCAGTCTGTGACTTCCTCTCTCTCTGACCCTCCCCTGCTCACGCTGTCTCTCTCTCTCTCCTAGAAATAAATAAAAATATTAAAAAAAAAAAAGATTATGCCACTTTACATTATCCGGTATTTTATCCTAACAACTTGGGATTGTGATGGTTGAGTCACCGTGACTACCAAGAACCATCTGTATGGAAGGCTTTAGGGCTTCAGAACACCCATCTGCGGTCTCCTACTTACTTACTGCAATTGCTAATGCAACAGAAGAGCTTGAGATATTTGGGCCAAATAGCTTTCTGTGTCCAGGTGTGCCAAGGCACAGCTAGTATTTGTACCCCCTACCAGTTGTCTTGTGAAACAATGCTACTGTTTAAAAAGGGAGCTGGGGGTGGGGGGCCCCTGGGTGGCTCAGGGTGGCTCAGGCAATTAAGTGTCCAACATCGCTTAAGTCATGATCTCACAGATTGTGGGTTTGAGCCCTGCGTCTGGCTCTTTGCTGGCAGCTCAGAGCCAGGAGCCTGCTTTGGATTGTGTCTCCCCCTCTCTCAGTCCCTTCCCCACTCTCACTGTATCCGTCTCTCTTTCAAAAATAAAACGTTAAAACATTTAAAATAAAATAAAAAGGGAGCTGGGGTAAAATGCTTCTAGCTATGTAAATCCACTATCCAAAGTTGAAAAACATGGATGCTCAATGTTACTTGATGAGTCATTTGTATCCATTTGTATCTATCGTTCAGTCTTCAAATGTTCCTCATACATCCATATTTACCTTGGAATCTTTCTTCAAATATTCCTCATTAAGTGACAGAACAGATTTGCTTGTTAGCAAGCGACGAAGGGAAGCTGGAAAATCAAATACCTGTGAGAGCAAGTGGTTGGCAAGGAAGACCACCTAAATTAACAATTGCCTCAGCCTTTTCAGAATTCTAACATAAATACCACAGATATCTTAGGGAGGCTGGTAAGTTATATACTTCGAAGAAAAGTGTCAGGATTCTTGCTAAGTTTTTGTTTAATGAAGTGTTTTGCTTTGTTTTGTTTTTTAAGTGATGATTTTGAGCGCTGAAAGTTTGTGTATGAATGTTTATTAATAAGTCCCAGTAAGAATTTAGAGCTCTGATCTTTCTTTGCTTATTAAAGGCAGGTCTTGGCCTCATTATAATCAGTCTCTTGTATTACCTCTAGAGTGATTTTCCAAAAAGTGTTATTGCTATGATTTAACGTTTTTCTTTCCTTGTTGTCCAAGTGTTAGCCAGAGTTGGCTGACAGCAGAATCACCTGGGGATGTTTATTTATTTAGGTTTTTTGTTGTTGTTAATGTTTGTTTATTGTTGAGAGAGAGCGGGAACAGGGAGGAGCAGAGAGAGAAGGAGACACAGAATCCAAAGCAGGCTCCAGGAGGGGCTCAAACTCACAAACCATGAGATCATGACTTGAGCCGAAGTCAGACGCTTAATTGACTGAGCCACTCAGGTGCCCCTCTTTAGTTTTTAAAAATATGGGACACTTCAGGAATTTGGATGTCACCCTGACACAGGGGCCATGCTAACCTTCTCTATATCGGTCCAATTTTAGTATGTGTGCTCCCAAAGGGAACAGCATCTGGGGACATTGAAAAACAGTCCCCTGCAGTTCCCTCCTACCTCTGCTTTTGATTGAATCAAAACTCTCAGGGAAGTGAGTTCAGGGCTGGTTGAGTTGGTAGAGCATATGACCCTTGATCTCAAGGTCATGAGTTCAAGCCCCATGTTGGGTTTAGAGCTTACTTAAAAAAAGAAAAAATTCTCAGGGGGTAAGTCTCTGGAATTTTTCTCTTTGCCTAGCTCCCTAGGTGATTCTGATAAAACCAGTTCATGAACTTTGGGAATTGTAATTATTTTACAGGCTTATCCTGTTCCAGACTTTTCTCTCTCAGTAGGCCCTGAGCATGCCCTCAATTCCTCTTAAGTCTGGAACTTTCTAAGCTGTTTATATACATATAAAATAATTACATACATATATATGAAACAATTACATAACATAAACATTATGTATATACGGACATGTCAAAGTTCTTGATGTTTATTGCCAAATTGCTTCCTAGAAGGTCTGCTTTGATTTAAATGCTCATCTTCCCCCCCCTCTTTAAAAAAATGGCTTTATTGATGTATCATTCATACACTGTACAATTCACTCATTTAAAGAGTACAGTTCAGGGCCTTTAGTATATTCATAGAGTTTTGCAAGTGTCACCACAGTCAGTTTTGGAATATTTTCATAACTCCGAAAAGAAATTCCTTACCTTTTGGCCATGTCTCCTAATTCCCCATCTCTGGCATCTCTTCTGCTGCCTTTCTCTGTTCATTTGCCCATGCTGCATAATTCGAACAAGTGAAATCATTTAACATTTGGTCCTTTGTGATTAGCTTCTTTGACTTAGCAGAGCACTTTGCACCTGGTCTTATCAGCTAGGCCATATCATAGTACTTTCCTTACTGTGTCCACAAGTAATTCCATTTTTTTTTAAGTTTATTTTGAAAAAGAGAGAGAGTACAAGCAGGGAAAGGGCAGAGAGAGAGGGAGACAGAGAATCCCAAGCAGGTTCTGTGCTGTTAGTGGAGAGCCCGATGTGGGGCTCAAACCCATGAACTGTGAGATCATGACCTGAGTCAGAAACCAAGAGCTGCATGCTTAACCAACTGAGGCACATAGGCACCCCAATTTAGTTTTTTTTTTTAGATTTTATTTTTATTTTATTAAATTTTTTTTAATGTTTATGTTTGTGAGAGGGAGAGAGAGAAAGAGCATGAGCAGGGAAAGGGCAGAGAGACAGAGAGGGAGACAAAGAATCTGAAGCGGACTCCAGGCTCTGAGCTGTCAATGGAATGTCCAGTTTGGGTCTTGAACCCATGAACTGTAAGATCATGACCTGAGCTGAGGTCAGATGCGTGTCAACTGACTGAACCACTCAGGCACCCCTTGTTTTATTTATTTTTAATGTTTATTTATTTATTTTGGGGGAGAGAGAGAGGAAGAGAGAGAAAGAGAATCCCAAACAGGCTGAGAGCTGACAGAGCAGCTCTCACGAATGAGGCTTTATCTCATGAACCATGAGATCATGACCTGAGCCGAAATCAAGGGTCAGACACTTAACCAAGTGAGCCACCCAGGCACCCCATTTCTTCCATTTTTGATAAACACAGTCGTAAGGAAGAGGAAATGTTTTCCACAGTCTCATACCTTTGGGATTGTCCTTACTTTCCTACCGACGTATCGAGCCAGGCCTTGAGGGATCAGATTCAGGGGAGAGGGGATGCATATGAAAATGAGCCCAGGCTTTCTCCACCTGCTTTTCCTCTTGGACCATTTTTTGGTTCTTGGGATGTATCAGGAGTCTGGGAAGCTGGTTGGAAGGGGCTTGCTGAGAAGTCTGAGAGGCAGAGAATCCAAAGAGCTTTAGGCAAGCTCTTGGGACTGGAGAGAGAAAGATCTGAGTTGAAGGCAGTCAGAACAGGAGGGCCACCATTTCAGAGGCAAAGAACACACGGAGAGGTGAGCCTGAGGCTAGCACCGGCTTTCATCTGGAGGTATTCACTGCCAAGCTGTGCCGGCCGAGGGACTAATAAGCACAAAAGCAACTGAGTAGAAGAGCAGGGATTGCGGGTAGCCTCACATTTCTGGGGAGACAAGAACTGGAACTCGGGGCCCACCAAAGAGGAAGCTCCCTAGGTAACACCTCAAAGTCTGTTGCAACTCCTGGAAGGTGAAACCTAGGGGCAGACCCAATCTTCTAGTTTCACAGACCGCAGGCCAGCCTGGGGTCAGCTTCCTGGGACTCAGTACCCTGTTCTCCCGCAGCCTGCCAGGGGGTGGGTGGATGGTGGAAGCAAGATGGTGGCCACCTGGGGCAGAGGACACCATGAGGCTTTCAGGCAGTGGTGGTGTTCTGTTCCTTGATCCACCACCTTTACTGTGTGGCCATCCCTCAAGTCGGATGCTAATGACTCATGCTCTCTTCTGCAGGCCTGTGATACACTCTGCTGCTTTGAGGTTTGCACCTAAAATCTTATGAGAGAATAGAGGACTCCTGATAGACTCTCTTTGAAATTGCTTTCAGATTTTACCAGCCAACTAGCTATTCTTTGTAAAAGGAAAAGGCAAACATCAAGGTTTCTCATTCTTTAGCACTCACACTGAGTGGTGGTTCCTTTTGAACTCTCAAGGATTTTAATGTAGACTTGTCAGGCTAAGACCCCCAACAACACTCTTAGCCAAGGTTTTTCTTTTCTTTGAGGAGGGAGGAGGACACATTGCCTGGTGGGAAGATTTCTGCATGGGAAGTAGAAGGGCAAAGGAACGTAGAAATGGAGTCGGAAAAGAAGGCCAAGGTTACCATTTTAGTTCTTCCTGATACCGCTTGATACACTTCGTTCCTTGTTTTTGTCATCCTGTGTTTTCTAGTCTTTAAAAAAAAAAATTTTTTTTTAAAACCTTAGTTCAGTTCTCTTCTGGTTACACAGTGTTGTTCTTGATGATGGCCAGAAACGAATTAGTAAAAATGTCTTTAGGATATATTCTACACTCGTTTTTAGACTGTAACACATGAGCCTTGTAGTGTTAAAAGTGCTGTTTATTCTGCAATTTGTCTGCCATCATCTGCTCACTTATCCAATTTTGGAAGCTTTTTTCCTGGAGGTTTTTTTTTTTTTTTTCCCCCTGATGGCATAAAATTTTACTTGAAGGTGTACCTGGTTGGCTCAGTCTATACAGCATGTGACTCTTGATCTCAGGGTGGTGAGTTCAAGCCGCATATTGGATCTGGAACCAACTTTAAAAAAAGATAAAATAAAATTTTATTTGGAGGAGTTTTCCTGCAACCTTGAACTTTTCATTGTTTGCTGCACTCTTAACATTTATAACAAATGTTAAAAGTGAATGGCGTCAGTAAAAATACCTGGAGGAGCCCATTGTTATCATTCCTTCATTTTTTATCTTTACCCTTAGACCTCTCTGTTTATATGGAAATATTCCAAATCCGTAATAGCTTACTTAAGAACACTTTTTACGTTTGGAAACTAGTCAAAGGTTTATTGTTACTACGTCTTAAGTTTGTTGAAAGCTTTTATGAAAGTCTAGTTTCCTTCATTACTTTTTTCCGCTGCCTGCACCTCCCTGGTTTCCCTGATTATTTACTTCCTCAGAAACCCTTAGTTCCTTAAGCATGTTTTCCCTAATTAATATTGTGTTTATTTTACTTCTGTGTGGAATTAAAAATAATATTTCAGTCCTGTGACTCCGCCCTCAAGCCTGGGTTTCCAATAGCCCTTTAGCTTGGGGCAGAGGGGCACAGTAGGGTGGGGCAAATGGAGGAAGCTCAGGCTGACCAGACCCACGACTGGGCAAATTATGCCACCTCTCTCGCAGTCATTTCCTGCTCTGTGAAATGGCGCACAATGTTGCCTAAGTCTTATCCCAGGGTTGAGGTCAAGAGCAAATCGATAGTGGCTGTCAGGGCACTTGGAACCTTACTGGACAAGGTTGTAATATTGTTATTTTAAACGTCTCATTTCTAGTTTTTCTCAGTGTTCGCAATTTGTTGTGAATTTTTAAAATTGAGAAACTTATGTGACAGCTTATTTAGACTTCCTCTTCTCAGCAAGAATGGAGAAATTGTGCTGAAATTTGTATAATTTTGTTATTTGCCCATCGCTACTTCCGCTACCATTTCCTGTTCATCCTTTAGAACAGGGTCCAGTAGGTTTTTTCTTTTCTTCTGAGTTCTAAAACAATTTTTCCCAGAAATCAGTTAAACGTAAAATCTCTCCTTGCCATTCCAAATGAGTGAACATAACAGAAGGCCTTTATTTTCACCTCCCTTGGCCTAATTTTTATAACTTTCAAATTTTATATTACACCTCAGTTGTGCAGTGGTTAACAGCTGTTCAGACCGCTTGTTTATGACTCTGTACTGTTGTTTTTAAATTACTTCATTGGGTTGTTGTGTCATTAAATTAATTCACAAATTGATAAGTGGTTGGGACGCCTGGGTGGCTCAGTCGGTTGAGTGTCTGACTTCAGCTCAGGTCATGATCTCGCGGTTCGTGGGTTCGAGCCCCGTGTCGGGCTCTGTGCTGACTGCCAGCTCAGAGCCTGGAGCCTGCTTCAGATTCTGTGTCTCCCTCTCTCTCTGATCCTCCCCTGCTCATGCTCTCTCTCTCGCTCTCAGAAATAAATAAAACATTAAAAATACATATTAAAAAAAACAAAAAAATTGATAGGTGGTCATTGCTTAGACCAGTGACTATCGTATGGAAGGCACTCCATACACATGTCCTGTCCCCATGCTTGGCCCTGTGCGCGCTGCCACACCCAGGGCACAGTGCCAGAACCAGAGGGCTTTGGTTAACGGTAGATGCTCGTGTGGCTGGCGGGATAGGGAGTTTCCCAAAGCTTGCTTTAAAAAATGTGGTGTACAACCCAAGATGAATCCGCTCAAGGGTCTGAGATCCAAGAAATAAATCTAGAACCAGAGCCAGGGAGTTTATGAGCTAGGAAACCAGGAGGTGAGGAAAAAAAGGAGCAGTTGAAATAGGTCTACAGGGTGGCCTGTGCTGACTGGGCCTTTAATAGGAAAGTGAACTGGACTTCCTTTGTACCCTCTCATCCATCTATCTCCTTTACCCTGCTCCCCCTAAAACGAAAGTCTTTGGGGTCTCTCTTGTCAGAGAGGTCTTTATACCAAAGAAGTGGGAATAATGAGACGAATATTAGACAGGACATTGGCAATAAGAGCAGTCACTTCTATTTATTGTTCACCTACTGTGTGCCAGACACTTAGGGCACTTTCTATGTAAGCTATCCTGCTACAAGAAAAGAACAGCTAATTGGCTGTCAGGAATCCCAGATACAGGTGTGTTGGAGGTCAGCCCCTTTGACCTGAGCTGGGAATGATTGCAGTGGTGACCTCAGGAGTGCAGGTTCCGTCTGGCTGGGCAGAGGCCATTGGACGGCAGGGTTCACCTGGGATAGGAGGGTTAGGGGACCCAAGTGACCATGGTGTTGCTTTTTGGTCCTGATGTACAAGGGACCAGTGGAATCCCATGACCAACATGGTGGAGGTGGCTCACCGTTACCAGTGCAACAGTCTATGGTGTATTTTTATTTTAATTTGTTTTTGTGGTAAAATATACATAAGATAAAAATCTGCTGTTTAAGCATTTTTAAGCGTACAGTTCAGTGGCGGTGAGTACATTTATGGTGTTGAAGAACTGTCGCCATTATTCCCTTTCAGGACTTTTTCAACACCCCACACAGATATTTTACCCATTAAACAATAACCTGCCCAGGACCTGGTGACCTCTATTCTTCTTTCTGTCTCGATGTATTTGACTACTCCGGGTACCTTGCCTAAGTGGCATCCTGCAGTATGTGTCCTTTTGTGCCTGGCTTATTTCACTTACCATATGGCTTTAGTTTTTTTATTTTTTAAGTTTTTATGTAAGTAATCTCTACCCCTGACGTGGGGCTTGAACTCATGACCCTGACACACCGATATCAAGATTTTCATGCACCTCCCACTGTACCAGCCAGGTGCCCCCTTAGCATAATGTTTCTAAGGTTCATCCGCCTTGTAGCCATCTGTTAAAATTTCCTTCCTTTTTAAAGCTGGGTAATATTTCATTATATGTATAAACCACATTGTGTTTATCTTTTCATCGGTTGGTGGCACCTATGGCATTTTTAAGAGCAGTGTTCTGGGCACTTTATCAGGGTCCCATTTATTCCCAAAAGGTCGCTGTACTTCGTAGTACCGAGACTGGTAGGAGCCTAACAGGTGTCTCCTCCCCCAAACCTGACTGTAACTGTTGGGTGTCTTTTACCTCAAAAATCTGTATCATGGCAATAATCTCATGTTCTGCTTTCACTTCTAATTCTTGTCCAGTTAGCTCAGAACCATCAGATTCACTTTTTTTCTTTGACTTTTCTCTCCCTTCTCCTGCCCCACTCCCCTGGCCAATTTTGCTTGTTTAGTTAATTTCTTTCTCAGACTTGTCTCTACCCCGATTCTGTTTATTCCTTTGTCTTCCTGCTTCCTTTCCTCCCAGTCTTCTCTCTTCTGGAATACTTGTGTCTCCTTCTGTTTCTTTGTTGCTTTCCTTTCTTCTTCTTTTCTTGCCTTACTTATTTGCTTCTGTCTTTCAACTAGTTAATTTCTCCTTGCTCTACCATTTTTAATTTATGGCTCAGAATTGACCCTAATGATTATATTTTTCATTTAACATGTAAAGTGCTGACTATATTCTAGTGTTCGACACACTTTGCAGATATTAACTCACTTAATCCTCTTTACACCTCTGTGAAGTAGATCCTGTTCTTGTTTCTGTGTTATATACGATGCCATTGAGCCCCAGAGATGTTAGGTAATTTGTGCAAGGTCAACCTTTGGTGAGGGGTGGAGCCAGAATTGGAATTCCGGAGTGTGGTTCCAGCTTATGGGCCTGACTCACTTCACTGCAATGAATGCTGTTCCCTAGCTCGAGGGTAGAGGGATTTTGTAGTGCATCAAATTACACATAAAAAAATGCTTGTCCCACCAAGCTCTAAATGTTTACAAGTGCCATATCCAGAAGTCTCATTGTAGCGAGGGTGCAGGGGTGCAAGAGCACCTGGCCCTGGGGTCCCAAACAGGTCCCACTGCTCACAGCTGTCAGATTCCAAAGGCAGAGAGAGGAGTGGTGGGGAAACAAGAAAGGAATTTATTTCAGCGAGGCCAACACTGGGAAGATAGACCAGCAGACTGTCTCCAAAGTGCCAAAAATAGTTCCAGGTTTACATGTGGAAAATGTGGGGCAGAGGTGAGTAGGCATGTGCAGGTGGGCAGGAGAGGTCAGGTCGACCATTGTCTTGGGGTCAGTCACATAGAGTCTTGTGTCTTGCTGGCTCAGGGCAGTCATTATTGCTCAAGGGGGCAGTTTCAGTTCCATCAGGGAATGCTGTGCCCTCTGAGTCTTCCATCTGCTAGAAAAAAGAGCCCAACTAGAAAGTTTAAGGTCAGAATGGAGGCAAAGTCCTTTTTCATCGTCTTATATCTTCGCAGGAGTCTACCTTTTATCTAATACTATTTGAACCTGTATTTTTTTCAAGTACCATGATTTTTAAAAAATCATTTCATCTTCATTATAGAGCTGAAAAGCATTTTGATGAACTTATTTTATAAAGAGGTAACTGATTTTCCTTAATACATTTAGTTTTGTTTTCTAGCTTTGTTTAATCAGTGACATCTGACATCACAACAGATGATTCCTTAAATTTTTATTGCAGCTAAATTTATTGTACTTCAATTAAGTTATTAGTAAATGAACTTTTTTATTATCAGGGAATCACAATACAGTGTGTAACATAACTTTAAAGGAAATATATAAAGCATTATCCATCAATTTATCTTTTTATTTAAAAAATTTTTTTAAATATTTATTTTCGAGTGAGAGAGACAGAGCATGAGTGGAGGAAGGCAGAGAGAGAAAGGGAGACACAAACCCAAAGCAGGCTTCAGGCTCGAAGCGGTCAGCACAGAGCCCAATGGGGGGCTGGAATCCACGCACCGTGAGATCTTGGCCTGGGCCAAAGTCAGACGCTTAATTGACTGAGCCACTCAGGCGCCCCTTCAACAATTTAAATCATCAGCATTTGGAGTGTAACCCACATCTAAGTTGCTTTTCTGAGAAGCAACTCCTCTTTATTGGGAAGGTTTCTCTAACTGGGGAGTCAAGGACAATAAGCTTAAAGGAAAAAAAGGAAAGCTAAGATAAACAGCTTTAGACAGTGTAAGAAATCTCTGCCTGAAGCATCTTCTCAATCTTTTCCACAGTCAGTCCAGTGGGGGCGGGGGGTGGTGGAGGGGGTGAGAGCCCTCAAAGTCACAGCCTCTGGTTTTTGTGCTCTTTATTTGCTGTGTGACTTGAAGTGATTCACTTAATCTCTCTGGTTTTCAGTTTGTCATCTATAACATAGAAGTTGCTCCAGATGAGTGGTTCTCAAACTATCTCCCAGGCCCTCACTGCCCTGACACTGGTGTTCTACAGCTGTACTGGCGTTTTTTCATTTAAATAAAAATATAGAATTTTCTTAATTTTGAGTTTTTACCACATGAAATTTCATTAACCCTTTGTTGCTATTTCTGTCAGTCATCTTAGCCAGCATCAGGAGGTAAAAAAAAAAAAAGTGACAAAAAGAAAATAAATAGTGGAAAACTTGGGAATCCTAGTTCTGCTTAATTTGATAGGTTTTTATTTATTTATTTTGAGAGAGAGAGAGAGAAAGAGAGAATCTTTTTTTTTTTTTTTAATGTTTTACTTATTTCTAGGAGAGAGAGAGAGAGAGACAGCATGAGCAGGGGAGGGTCAGAGAGAGAGTCACAGACTGAAACAGGCTCCAGGCTCTGAGCTGGCAGTCAGCACAGAGCCACGCGGGGCTCGAACCCATGAACCGCGAGATCATGACCCGAGCGAAAGTCGGACGCTTAACCGACTAAGCCACCCAGGCGCCCCGAGAGAGAGAGAGAATCTTAAGCAGGCTTCATGCTCAGCACAGAGCCTGACATGGGCTCCATCCCATGATCCTGGGATTATGACCTGAACCAAAATCAAGAGTTGGGCACTCAACTGACTGAGCCACCTAGATGCTCCTATTTGATAGTTTTTGAAAAAATTATAAAGCAAGGTTAGATGTGATTTTTATGTAGTTTACATAATGGAGTTATTTGTGCTGGAATCATAACATAGGCAAAGTGTTCTTAGTTTATGGGATGAGAAGCAATGTAGAATAGTGGCCAGACACATGATCAGCAGCAGGATCGCTTAGGCTCATATTGCTGCTCTCCTACTTACTCACTAGCTCAGTTGCCTGGACAAGGCATTTAACCTCTTTCTTTCTCAGTCCCTCACCTACAAAGTGGAGATAATAACATACCTACTTCATAGTTATTGTGAGGATTAATGAGTCAGTGTATATTAAGATACTTAGAACATGCCTGGCACATAGTAAGTACTTTACAAATGTTAGCTATTGTTATTCTGTGATACTGACAAACGTATTAATATTTAATGGTAGTCAGCAAAGAACATTGATTTCCTGGGCTCTCTCTTCTAAACATATTTGAGGGCCAAGGGCCTGGAATTTCTCTTCTTGTTCTGAAATTCTGTTATTCTGTGTCAGAGAATTGGATTCCTATAATCTTCTTGCTCCCTTTTTATAACTTAGGGCCTTACTGAACATGTTTTTTCTCTATACATAGAGTGAACTCACTTTTTTCATTTATCAAGTGGAATCTAATCTTAAATAGGGGTTCAGAAGGGTTTCCTTTCTGTTTCTTGACATAAAGTTGTTTTTATATTATTATATATATTACTTACAATTGTTATTTATCATTAATCCCTAATATACTTCCTTCTTTGTCCTTAAGGATGAAGAATCTGAAGCTCAGAGAGAATAAACAAATTTGTCAAAAGCTCTAAGTGGCAGATCTACGATTCTAAGCCAGGCTATCTGACTCCAAAGCCTGCTCCATGAGAAGTATGGCAAATCCAAATTCCTATTCCAGTGGCTGTAGTGTTTATGGGAACTAATTTAAAGCATGCTTAAGCAGCACTCCTTTAAATGGAGACTAATTTCTATGTGAATATTCTTTTTGTAATGTTTATTTATTTTTGAGAGAGAGTAGGGGAAGGGCAGAGAGAGAAGGGGACAGAGGATTCAAAGCAGGATCCACACTGACAGCAGTGAGCCCGATGCGAGGCTCGAACTCATGAATTGGAGATTATGACCTGAGCCAAAGTTGGATGCTCAACTGACTGAGCCACCCAGGTGCCCCTCTCTGTGACCATTCTTGAGGGTTGCTCTTTTTATACTTGCGTCAGTAGAAGCCACCGTATGACCTATAACATATGACAATAAGCAGTTGCTTGTGTATCAGGCCAGAGAGCCTCTGGGCCCAGCCACATCTGACTTGCCCGAGAAGAATCTCCTGTCTTTGCACACTTCTGGCCTAGGCCTGAGGGGAGGCAGCTAGCCAGTCTCCTGCCTGGCCTGAGGTGTCTCTGCCACCACCCTGCCGCTGGCAGCCCCGGGCTGGCTGCTGTGTTTCTGCATGACAGTGATGACCGGTACAGCGTGGGCAGCGGGGGCTCAGGGGAATATTGAGGCAAGATCTACAGAAACATTGTGCCGCCTCCTCCCTTTCTGTGGTGACTGGCCCCCTTCTGTTCTCCCTTATGAGCCCATCCACAGCTCCCTCCCCAGATTGGAACTCCACCTCCTCCATTTGCTTTCTCACACTTTTTATGTTCATTTTGCAAATCTGTCAGTCTCTCTCTAGCTTCTTTCTGTGGTGTACCTAGTTTGAATTTCAGGGAGGGAGCTAGCAGTTTATGATAATGAGTCAGTTTGTAATGAGCCAGGAAAGTTAATTTGTAAGTGCACTGTCTGGAATGTGGGACAGCTCTTTCCATATAAGTAATGATGGCATATAAGGTGCCAGGCCAATACAGAAAACTCTGTTGAATTCTTAATGTTTCTGTTTTAATAATGTACCAATAATCCTATGGAATTTACTCTCTATGTATAACAACATTTTATTTTTATTTTTTATTCTTTCTATTTTAAAAAATGTTTACTTTTGAGAGAGAGAAAGAGAGAGCATGCATGTGGTGGGGATGGGGTGAAGAGCAGAGAGAGAGAGAGAGAGAGAATCAATCCCAAGCAGGATCCGAGCTGTCAGCACAGAGCCTGATTCAGGGCTTGATCCTGTGAACCATGAGATCATGACCTCAGCCGAAATGAAGAGTGGGACACTCAACCCACTGAACCACCCAGGTGCCCCCATCACTATGTGTAACAACACTAAAAAAAGTTTTAAATATTTTTTTTTGTTTGTTTATTTGGGAGCAAGAAAGTACATGTGCAAGTGGGGGAGAGCCAGAAAATGAGGGAGAAGGAGAGAATCCCAAGCAGGCCCCACGCATCAGCACAGAGCCTGATGTGGAGCTCTATCCCATGAACCATGACATCATGACCTGAGCTGAGATCAAGAGTCAGACACTAAACTGACTGAGCCACCCAGGTGCCCCTATATAACAACATTTTAAAGCGAAATTGTGTTCATGGTTCAACCCTTATCTTAGGTACAGATCTTCCTTTGAGGCAGACCTAGGCCTTGTGTAACACCTCTACGTGCAGGTGATGAAGTGAGAGTCTCTTTAAGTCCTGGGCGGTTCTAGAGTAGTGGCTTCATTTATCATGCTAGGCCCATTGGTGGTGGGAACCAGGCTGCTGGATGGCGGGGGTATGGCTCAGGGGTGAATGGCAGGATAGAGACTCTAGGAGGTAGGAGGGGGGCAGGCGTTTGAGGAGGCTGGCCCACTAACACGCTCCCGTGGCCTGTTTAGACCCAACCTGATCAGTGAACTGGCTGGAACAGCAGGCATGTATCTTGCCTTCTTCCTTTCCCTTACTCTTCAGCGTGGTCAGTCTTCCCATGTGAGGATTATGTGGGATGAGCTGGGAATTGGGCTGCCTGTTTCCTCCACCAGACTGTGAGTTCCATAGGAGCAGGGTTTTTGCTCACCTTTTTATGTGTTTGATGTTCACAAGCATGAAAAAAATATTGCTACCATTTCTTGAATGTTCATTATTATGCTATGTGATCCCAAGTGTTACCATGTTTTATTGAATCTAAGATGTCTATGGTAAGATACATAATTGCTTTACGTATTGTTACAAGAGAAAAGGCTTTGCCAATTAAACTCTGATACAAGTGCTTTTGCCATTTAGAATTTTTATTATATACTTATTGAAAGAGCTCTTATAGATTTATTTAGACATAGATTTTTATCACATTGCTCTTACGCACACATAAAAGGGAAAATATAAGTGAAATAAATTGATTAAGGTATTCTCCCAATTTTATCACTTCCAGAGTCTGACTCTTCAGAATCACTTTTGACTCAGAGTCGTTGATGTATCTCTGTGTCATCAAGAGTGTTGGTGATGCAGTATTTCTTAAAAGAGGGCACACTGCTGTCTCCGGGAGTCTCCTCCAGGCAGCTAGCACCCATTCTGGGAGTTCTACTCCTGGTGTTTTTTCACTCGACCTGTGAACACTGGCAGGCCAGTGTTCCCTGTATCTCAGTAATAATAGTGCATGTTATCCCCATCACTGTCTTCCCAGGTCCTATAGGTTGGTTGTTAAGGTTATATTCCCAGTGATGAATATTTGCTTCCCTAATCAGATTTATGCTCAGCTGCTGTTCCCCTTTTTAATGCCAAATTACAGTGTAATCTTTTTGAAGACATTTAAAATGGCAGTTAGACTCAGGGTGTCCAGTGCTGACAACATCATGACTCAGTGAAGCGAGGATAGAACTAATGAATGGCTGTGAGCAAGGTCACACACAAGGAGGCAGTGGCATCCGCATCCTGACTGCCACCTGGAAGATAAGTGACCATAGGACACCACAGTTGTAAAATGGATTCAGAAATGTTAAAACGGGGAAAAAAATGCATTATAGGCTTGCCAGAATACAGACTGTTAATTCCAACAACAACCGTGCTGGGCAGACCATTTGGATTTTTAGATGAGAAGACTAGGAATCAGTGTGTGGCTTACTAACGTCAGATTTGGGAGAGTAGAACCCAGATTGGTCTGATTATAAAGCTCCTACTTCTTTTTTTTTTTTTTTAGTTTTAACGTTTATTTATTTTTGAGGGACAGAGAGACAGAGCATGAGCAGGGGAAGGGCAGAGAGAGGAGACACAGAATCCAAAGCAGGCTTCAGGCTCTGAGCTGTCAGCACAGAGCCATACGTGGGGCTCAAACTCACGAACTGCGAGATCATGACCTGAGCCGAAGTTGGCCACTTAACCGACTGAGCCACCCAGGCGCCCCTAAAGCTCATACTTTCAACTATGCAACATTATTCAAGAAAAAGTAACTAGACTAGAAGCTTTGAGGAGGCAAGGATCTTTTTATTTGTTTGTTTTAATGTTTATTTTTATTTTTGAAAGACAGAGACAGAGCACAAGCAGGGGAAGGGCCGAGAGAGAGTGAGACACAGAATCTGAAGCAGGCTCCAGGCTCTGAGCTGTCAGCAGACAGTGTGATGCATGGCTCGAATTCACAAACCACAAGATCATAACCTGAACTGAAGTCTGATTCTTAACCGACTGAGCCACCCAGGTGTTCATGTTTTTGTTTTTGATACACTGATGTTCCTTCTTTTTCTTCTTCTTTTTTTCAATGGTTATTTATCCCTGAGAGAGAGAGAGAGAGAATGTGTGAGTAGAAGAGGCACAGAGAGAGAGGGAGACACAGAATCCCAAGCAAGCTCTGCAGAGAGCCTTATGTGGGGCTGAAGCCATGAACTGCAAGACTGTGACCTGAGCCAAAACCGAGAGTTGGATGCCCAACCGATTGAGCCATCTAGGCACCCCTGATGGTTTTTAAGGACCCAGAATAGTACCTGGCATATACTAGGTACTTAATAAATAGCTGTTGAATAAAATCCTTAGAGGATAGAGATGCAGTCATGTCCTATTTTCCTGGAAATGAAGTCTGTAACATTTTGGACAATGGGTAAAATCAGGGAAGATGGGTGACAATTTTCTAGACAAAGTGTGTAGTTCACCAGTTCTTTCAGATCCTAGAAGTACAACAGTCAGGAGTGGAAGTTTCTAGCTAGGAGCCTGTCAGCACCAGCCTGCTGGACAGCACTAAAGTAGTTCCTGGACTCTTCCTCCCCATCTCAGATAAATCAAGATCAACAAGTGGGGCACCTAGACTCTTGATCTTGAACATGAGTTTGAACCCCATGTTGGGTGAAGAGCCTACTTAAAGAATAAAATAAAATATTTTAAAAAAAGTCAACGGGACTCCATGAATTGTGCAGTTAAAAATAAATTTAAAAGGAGGGGCACCTGGATGGCTCAATTCATTGAGTGTTGGACTCTTGATTTCAGCCTACGTCTTGATCCCTGGGTCATGGGATTGAGCCCTGTTTAGGGCTCTTCACTGAGAGTGGAAACTGCTTAAATTCTCTCACTGTCCCTTTTCCCCTGCTTGCATGGGCTCTCTCTCTCTCAAAAAATAATAAATAACAAATAAATAAAATATTAAATACAGTTTTAAAAATAAAAAAGGAAAACAAACCTGACAAGCCTTACTATTAAGGAAATTTCTGTAGAGGGGATTGGTTATTTGATCAATTTCTGGGTTTAAAAAAAATACATGAAATGTTTTGAAAATTCTGATGCTCTTATAGCTCATCTATAAAATATAAAAGTTCACATATTTGAGCACTACTATGTGCTAGATCTTGTGCCTAGAATTGTTCCATGTATCATGTAATCCTCATAATAACTCTAGGAGGCAATTACTGTCTTCATTTCACATATGATGATATTGAGGGCAGACAGTAAGTGATTTGGCCAAGGTTATATACTTGTGAGCAGTTGAGCTGGTCTGGGAGCCAGGATATCCAATTGGGATTCTGTGGATTTTCTTCTGCACTCTGCTGCATCCCCCCTAAGCTATTTTTTTAAATTTACTTGAAAGAGAGAGACAGATGGTGTGAGCATAGAAGGGGCAGAGAGAAAGGGATAGAGAATCTCAAGCAGGCCCTGCACTGCCAGCGCAGAGCCCAGTAAAGGGTTTGAACTCACAAATTGTAGGATCATGACCTGAGCAGAAACCAAGAGTCAGATGCTTAACTGAGTCACCCAGTCACCCCATCCCCTAAGCTTAACTCAGGACTAGACTTTAGAAACCACTTTACACTCTCATTTTACAATGGAGACACTGATGGCTAAAGGATATAAAGTGACTTATTTAGTAGTGGAGTTATATCTAGAATTTAGGTGTTTGGTTTTTTTTTTTTAAAGATTTTACTTAAAAAGTTTTGTTAAATGTCTATTTTTGAGAGAGAGAGGAGAGAGAGAGAAAGAGAAAGGGAAAGAGAGAAAGAACATGAACAGGGGAGGGACAGAGAAAGAGGGGGAGACACAGAATCAGAAGCGGGCTCCAAGCTGTCAGCACAGAGCCCAACTCATGAACTGTGAGATCATGACATGAGCTAAAGTCAGACACTTAACCAACTGAGCCACCCAGGCGCCCCTAAAGATTTTATTTTTAAATAATCTCTTTACCCAGTGTGGAGCTTGAATCCATAGCCCTGAGATCAAGAGTCACATACTTAACTGACTGAGCCAGTCAGGCACCCTTTAGAATTTAGTTTTCTTGAACAATTTATTAAACAATAAATAATTGCGGAATGTCACACTGGTGTTTCAAGTAGTTTCATAGCTACAGAAACTGGATAGGTTTTATAACTATATTTTAAAGAATAAGAGATATACTGTGGACTGCTTTGGATTCCAGATACTTTCTGAATTAAAGAGTTTTCACTCTCTTGGTTTCCTTTATTTGCTAATGGTATTCTAAAATTATTGGGAACTGCGACTGTGAGCAGTATTTCACATCCTCGTTGCTAAATTTTACTGGCAAGCTTTCCTACATGTAGATTAACTATTGCGTTGTTTAGCTCCACATCTGCTAAGTAGTTCATTTTTTTCTTCCCTGTATCCTTGCCTTGTGTAGCTTTTTAGTGTTTTATGATGTGCAATGTCTACTCCCTTATTTGGGTAAGATTAGAAACAAGATGTTTCAGTCTGGGGCAAATGTCCTTTCCTGTTTTGTTTACCTGCTCCTGTCCTTCCTTCAGGTGCTGCCTTCTCTGAGGCCCTCCTTGAGCACCCATTTAGGACCAGGTGTCCTGTTTGCCCCTAGCACACTGCGATAGCTTTAAATACTCCATACAGATTATTGGGTACCTGACACATGGCTGATCTGGTGTTCCTCTCGGGAGCACACACGTACTTTGGCCTATAGGAACCTAACAGTTGAAATGGAGAGCTAGACCATTTGACAGAAACATGAACGAATACCTTTTTTTTTTTAAATTTCATTATTTATTTATTTATTTATTTATTTATTTATTTATTTATTTATTTTAATGTTTTTATTTATTTCTAGGAGAGAGAGAGAGACAGCGTGAGCAGGGAGGGTCAGAGAGAGAGGGAGTCACAGACTGAAACAGGCTCCAGGCTCTGAGCTGGCAGTCAGCACAAAGCCTGACGCGGGGCTCGAACCCACGAACCGCGAGATCATGACCTAAGCGAAAGTCGGACGCTTAACTGACTAAGCCACCCAGGCACCCCTTTTTTCATTTTAAAGCTAATGTGTGAGTGTTCTATAGCAGGCATTGTGCTAATAAGCACTTCACATTTATTATTTCATGTCATTCTCTCAATAACCTTGTGATCCCCATTTTACAGAGAAGGAAGGGGAATTTAGAGAACTTCTGTGTGAGGTTAGTTATGTTTCAGAATTGCTACCCAAATCCAGGTCCAGAGCCCAAGCTCTCAACCACTGTGTTCCTGTGCTGACGGCTGCCTCTGCACAGGTCAGAGGGTTGTTCCCTGTGTGTCCCTCCTGCCCGCACGCACTAGGCACAGGGAGACGTGTGCCGCTGTTGGAGTTTGAAAACTAATAATGACTTACAAGTCAGACGGCCGCTCTAAGTGATTCAGCTTCTTCCGTCAGAGACTTCAAAGGAATTCAAGATCCTAACAAATGTAGAACAATGTCCAAGTTATTTATCACAGTGCTGTAATAGTAAAAGATTAAAAATACAAAACGTTGATCAACAGGAGATTGATTAAATAAATTAGGATGTATTTCTACAATGAAATGATGCAGCTGTGCTAAAGAATGAGGAAATGACATAGATGGGGGACAATATAAAAGGTCCGCTATTATAAACATCATTTAGAAAAAATGTTATTTTATATAGAATTAAGAGTATGCTGTCATTTGTGGTGGGAGAGGCAGAGAGTATGTACGTATGTATGTATGCAAGCCTTGCATCCAATGTGGGGCTTGAACTTACAACCCAAGGATCAAGAATCACGTGCTCTACTGACTGAACCATGAGGTGCCCCTGTAGTTTTGCTTATGTATGCATAAAATATCTGTGGAAGGATAGACAAGAGATTGGTAATATAGGTTACTTTTGAAGAGTGATTAAGGGATTCCAGGTAGGGAGATTGTCTGCTGTATACCTTTTTGTGTGTCTTGATTTGAATTTCAAATAATAAGCACCTTTCTAGAAATGAAAACAAATACAAACAGGCATTCAAGGCTGTATATGTTTCATGAATGTGTGGGATAAGCCTGCCTTAGCCCTTGCCCCGGCCCAGTGCCTGGCACAGTATGCACTTGAGTATTTGTACAGTCAATGAACCATGTTGAAAAAAATATCTCAAATTCCTGTATAGGAAGGGTACATCATCTCTTTTGTGGTATGCCTGCCAAAAATACAAAGCCTGGATCTAACCATGGAGAAACGTCAGACAAACTCAAATTGAGGAACAGTCTGAGAAATAAATGGCCTGTGCATTTCAAAGATGTCAAGGTCATGGATGGCTAAGAAAGAGTGTTCCAGATCAGGGAGAGTGGAAGGATATGAGAACTGAATGCACTTTGTACAATGCCAGATTGGATCCAGGGCCAGAAAAGAGGTTTCTTTCTCTATAAAGGACATTAATTAGACAGACAATTAGCAAAATATGAATAAGGTCTGTAAATTAGGTAATAGCACTGTTTCATTGTATCTTCCTGGTTTTGATAATAGTATCATGAGATAATGTCCCATTTATGGCACTTATGATTTTAGTAGTAAAGCGGCATGCGTCTGCAACTTATTCTCAAATAGTTCAGGTAAAAAGCAAAAGAGGGAGAGAGAGAGAAAGAGAAAGAATGGTATAGTAAATGTAGTTAAATGTTAACATTTGGTGAGTCTGAGTGAAGAAATACAGGTATTCTTTCTGCCATTCTGTCAAACTATTGAAAAAAAATATTTCCTATATGGAACATTTTGTGATTTTTGTGATACTGAGCCTTTTATATACTCTTGTACAATTTTATGGTTTTCTTCATGTAGATCTTTATATTTTTGGTAATATTTAGTCCTAGATTTCTTATTATATTTGTTCCTTAAAAAACTAACAGGTGGGGTGCCTGGGTGGCTCAGTCGGTTAGATGTCTGATTCTTGGTTTTGGCTCAAGTCATGATCTCATGATTTGTAGGATTGAGCCCCATGTTGGGCTCTGTGCTGACAGCATGGATCCTGCTTGGGATTCTCCTTCCCCCTCTCTCTGTCCCTCCTGTGCTCTCTCTCAAAATA
This sequence comes from Proteles cristata cristata, assembly GCA_017311185.1. Classification (NCBI taxonomy): domain Eukaryota; kingdom Metazoa; phylum Chordata; class Mammalia; order Carnivora; family Hyaenidae; genus Proteles; species Proteles cristata. The sequence continues at coordinate 1,633,232 of JAESUZ010002230.1, forward strand.
AATAAATAAACTTAAGAAAAAATAACAGCTTTGTTGATCTATTAAGTCACATACGATATAGCTTGCCCTGAATGTCTTTTTATATATACTTAAATGGCACTGCTATATAAGGAAAGTATGCTTTTTTTAAAAACAATAATCAACTTTTTTAGGGTATGATTTACACATATTTTAAAAAGTTTTTAATGTTTATTTAGTTTTGAGAGAGAGAGGGAGCCGGGAGAGGCAGAGAGGGAGGCAGAGAATCCTAGGCAGGCTTCAGGCTCTGAGCTTTCAGCAGAGCTGTACCACCCAGCCTAATTTACACATATTTTAGTTGAATAGGTTGATGACTTTTTTTTTTAAGTTTATTTACTTTGTGAGAGAGAACCAGTGAGGGGAAGAAGGGTGGATACAGAAGATCCAAAGCTGGCTCCGGGCTCGCAGCAGAGAGCTGGATACAGGGCTAGATCTCACAAACTGTGAGATCATGACCTGAACTAAAACAGACACTTAACGGATTGAGCCACCCAGCCTCCCCAGCTGATGACTTTTGACATATATTCCCTATGTAACTACACCCCAGTGCAGATACAAGATATAGAACATGTCCATTTATCAGAAAGTTCCCCAAACTCCTTTGTTTATACATGCACCTGTTGGTAGATGTGGGCATTGTTTCTAGAACCCTCCAATGGAGAGAAGAGTAGGCTGTATGCTGGGTGACTGTGTGTGGTGGGCGTGGTTTCTGTGGGGGTAAGGATGACAGTGCTGAGATGAAGCAGGAACAGACCCCTGAGAAGCTCAGAAGAGCCTCCCAGGCAGTTGGGATGTGGCAGTTCCTATATTCTAGAGTAAGGCCCAGACATCAGCTGTTCCTGTCTTGTCTTTTTTTTCTTCTTTGGGTCTTGTTCCGGTTCAGAGGTTGGAGCATGTACAGTCTAAGAATGTGCTTTTTGGCTTATTTTCATTGTTAGTGGAAAAATTCTGACTGGATCTGGTCTTCCTTACCTTTGGTTAAAGGTGTTCTGAGCAGTTTTAGCCTTTTCTGTTTATGTATGCTACTTTCTTTTTTTTTTCTTTTTTCTTTATTTCTGAGAGAGAGAGAGACAGCAGGAGCAGGGGAGGGTCAGAGAGAGAGGGAGATAACAGAATATGAAACAGGCTCCAGGCTCTGAGCTAGCTGTCAGCACAGAGCCTGACGCAGGCTCGAACCCACGAACCGTGAGATCGAGACCTGAGCCTAAGTCGGACACTTAACCAGCTGAGCCACCCAGGCTCCCCTATGTATGCTACTTTCATGGGGGTGGTGGGAGGATGTAGATCAGGCCCAGGTGCCCTATTAAACAGCAAATCTCATGTGACTCTTAATATGTCAGTGTTTTATCATCATGAAAAGGAAAGATTGATTTTTTTTAATTAAAAGAAAATTTTTTAATGGTTATTTATTTTTGAGAGAGACAGAGAGTGAGTGGGGGAGGGGCAGAGAGAGAGGGAGACACAGAATCCCAAGCAGGCTCCAGGCTCTGAGCTGTGAGCACAGAGCCCGACATGGGGTTTGAACTCATGAACTGTTAGATTATGACATGAGCTGAAGTCGGACGCTTAACTGACTGAGCCATCCAGGCATCCCAGGAAGATTGATTTCCCTAAAACGTCTATTTTGGAAAAGAATAAGGTTTCTAGATGCAGAGTTAGTACATGTTGATGTTTAGTAAGGCTTGTGATTTGTTCGTTAATTGCTCCTGTATTGTCCAAATGGGAAAGAGTCTACATTTGTATTCACCAAATTGTGGCCCAGAAAACTCAGCCTTCTCTGCCTGCCATTTTCCTCTTGTTTTGTTACTTTTATGATTCTGCTATTCATTTCAAGTAGGGTGTATAGGAGGTCGGTGTTTAAGCAAGTGTGCAGGGGAGAGCTGAGCTGGGGCCGTGTGTCACTCAGGCATGCATGTGAACCATCACTTGTCTGCATTTACCATCCAGAGACCTCATTCTCCTTATCAGCAGAACTAAGAGAATTACTGTTAGCTTTTTCACCCCTCTGATTTATTCCACATTGTTGACCTTTGGTATTCATTCATTTTTTATTTTTTAAATAAACCCTACCCCCAACATGGGCTCGAACTCAGGACCCCAAGATCAGGAGTTGTGTAATTTCTCCATTTTCACCTTTTTGTCCAGGTGTGTTGTCTTTTACAAAGCTCTTCTCTCTCTCTCTCTCTCTCTCTCTGGTTGAAACTGTGATTTATTAAAATGTATTCATCTATTTAAAGACTTGGTTCCTTTTCTCTCTCTTTTCAGGCAGGTTGCAGAGAGGTCTTTCTGTCCTTCATGAACACACACGTGGTGGACAGATGACTGTTCCCCACCCCGTGCTGTTCTAGGTGCCCTGGACGTGGAGCTGACCTGTAGGGGGAAGGATGGATTCCAAAGATGACAGCTCACATGTGTGGCCTACATCTGCAGAACATGAAGATAATGCTGCACAGGTGAAGAGTGGCCTTTCTAGCTTGGTACCGATAGCAGTTTTTCAGTTGGGTACAGTTTGCTGATAGCTAAAGAAATTGCAGCTTCTCTGTAGGAATGAGTAGCTGGGACATGCTTGACTTGCACGGAAGGAGTAGGGAATATTTTAGCACTTTGAATGCTCCATCAGGATGGGTCACTATGATTTAGAGGAGCTTCATGACCTCCCCCAACCACCCCCAACAGGCTTCTCTGCCATTTCTGCTACTTATTGTCATACTTTGTTTCACTGTTTTATTTTATGTTATTGGCACTAAAAGCCTCCAATTGTAGTGTTTCTTTTTTGTTATCTCGTATAGGGTTTTGATTCTTCATGTGTAATGAAGCACAAAGTATGTCTATAGAGTGGCTTTTTCTTTTCCTTCAAATTCAGAATGTAAAGGTCTGATTGAAATTTATCCTATTTTCTTAATTTAATTTTATTTTTTTTTATTATTTTTTTTAAATTTATTATTTCTAGGAGAGAGAAAGAGTGAGCAGGGGAGGGTCAGAGAGAGAGGGAGACACAGACTGAAACAGGCTCCAGGCTGTGAACTGGCAGTCAGCACAGAGCCCGACGCGGGGCTCGAACCCACGAACCGCAAGATCATGACCCAAGCGAAAGTCGGACGCTTAACCGACTAAGCCACCCAGGCGCCCCGAAATTTATCCTATTGAGTCAACCTCTTTGGAGGTTAGTCACTTACTCAAATGCTGCCATAGTGGACAGTCCCTGCCTTTTGGGCTGCGAACATAACCAGCTGCATGTTCTTTTGAGTATTCTTAGCAAAGGCAAATGTCTGCTTTTTTAGTGTGGATTTGAATTTTGGGAACAGTCAGTGGTCATATGGAGCCATACGTGGCCATAGTATAAAACTTGATTTTTAAGCGTTGTAATAAATACGCAATTTTAATTCAGTGTCTCACTAAATTACATAACCTTAGTATTACAATAAAAATCAGGCAGTTAAAATGGAAACATTTAAATATAGACATTTTATTTTACTTAAGTGATATGACAAATATTACAATAAATAAAGTTGATCTTCTGGTATGATTTATAAATCTGAGTCTCAGTACTTAAATACAAACAAACAAACAAAAAACGTTCTAGTGATGCTTCAAGCAGAATAACTGAGAATTTTGTTCTGTTTCTCATAGAAAACGTTTTGAAGGCAACTTTCATGTAGCTATGTATTTTGGTATATTTTGTTTATAAACAAAAATTTAGCCCATTCAAAAACAAGGTCCCCATTTGTAGGTAACCAGGTAAGTAGGCTGCAGAGCTCAACACCCTCCAGTGCTGTCTCCTTTCCCAGTTGTTTCTTTCCCAGCTAAGAACTCTGATTTAGCAAAGTGCTGAGTGATGGAGACCCAGATTTGATGTTAATGAACAAACCTAAAGTCACAAAATTATCGTATAGCACTTAAAACTGTGCAAATTGTTATAAGCCTAATTCTTCCAGTAGACAAACCATATCTTCGTGGACAAATCAAATTTGTGTAGAAAATTTGTTTTATTTCTGTGATAGGTTGATTGCATTTGGTCTCCAGGTTTCTTTCTGGGGATTAAATTTGCTTATTTCAACTTTGTAATCTACTGTTCTCCCCTGGAGAACACTGAAAGAAAAAAAAAGTTAGGTCCGAAGCCAAGGTGATATAAGAGTAAAGATCCCAACCTAACTTCAGTATCAGTACATAAATTATTTTCACTTCCAAAATGTGTACTTTGGCCATCTGCTTTCATACCTTCAATATCAGGCATCAGGCTATGTGCCAAGCTCCAGCCTTTAAGAATTCAAACCTCCAAAGCGGACTACTCAGAAAGCATTTTATAGAATTCAGTTTCTGCTTTAGTTCTTGGTAGATACAAAATAACTTACCTTGGTGATAGCTGCAGTAGTTTTCCAAAATTCCTTAAAATTCTGCTTGATCAGAATTTTCTGTATCTTTACCTTGCTGTCAGGGAGGAGTTCAGTTACATTCACTGATGTAGCAAATGGTCACTGACATGCCACCAGGATAGCCTTGGAGTGTGAAAAAACATGTAGGAAAGAAAGTGACCTTGTTTTAATGTGTCTCCCGAAAGGCACTGTTAGTTATAAAGCAGAATATTTATGATGTGTTGAGAGCCATTGGCTTTTGAGCTGACATTTTTTTTTATATTACAGAGTAATTTGTATTTTGTATATTGGCCATATTGACAACCAGGAATATTCAGTCACATTTCCAGGCTTAGCTAACTGCCCCTTCATGACTCCCCAAAAGAGATGTCTGCATTGGACATTTGATGCAAAGAGGAATTTCTATCAGTGGCCTAATATAAAGCAGTAAGTCAGCAACAAGGTCCTTGGACCCTGTCTCCAAGTCACTAATAGTGTAGATGAAGGTGTATCAATTCTCATTCTTTCATTGGGGATGTTTTAAGAAACATGACTGTGTACTGTGCTTGGTCAGCCACAATGCTTTGTGAGATTGGTTTTGTCCAACAAGGACACTTGCTACATATTTGCTGCTTTTTGCCCCAGGTGCACTTTGTTCCTGACGCTGGAACTGTGGCTCAGATTGTCTACACTGATGACCAGGTTCGTCCGCCCCAGCAGGTGGTGTACACGGCAGATGGTGCCTCTTACGCTTCAGTGGACGGTCCTGAGCATACCCTGGTGTACATCCATCCGGTGGAAGCTGCACAGGCATGTGAAGGATTATTGTTTGTTAATCGGTTAACTTACCAATGACTCTCTGTTTATTCTCTGCCAGTGACCGTGTTAGGTGCTGGTGAGGTACAGTATACTTCAGATAAGATTTGTGCTCTTCAGGAGCTTATAACTATCTTGGCAGAGGAAGATGTGCTTTGTTTATTTAAATTAAATGTGTTAAGGAGTTAGAGCACTGGCCTCCCATGAGTTCCTTTCCCCGTGACCAGTAACTATAGATTATCAACTTGTTACTTTTCTTCTGTATCAAGAACCAGGTCAAAATTGGCATTTAGTTTTGTATGGCTTAGTCACAAGTGGATCAGAGAAAACATACAGATTATTTCAGTTAAACGTGTAAGCAAAAAGTACTACTAGCTTATTAACTGCTATTTATTAATAATTTGCTGATTTGTACAACTGCAGTGGGAGCAAAGGTAAATGCTGCTCAACTAGAATTACTTTTAATCTATTTTTTTCTCGGTGCTTTGGGGTGTTCATGTCCAAATGCATGACACAAATGTGTACATGGTGGGGGTGGGTGGGACCTGTCTGGCTCAGTTGGAAGAGCGTGTGACTCTCGATCTTGGGGTTGTGAGTTCAAGCCTCATGTTGGGTGGAGAGATTACTTAAAAACAGAATCTTTAAAAAAACAAACAAAAAAAATTAAAAAAGTTAAAAAACAAACAAACAGAAAAGCCCCCAGACCCCCATAAGGGTTTAATTGTTAGTTTGTATGTTAGCAGTTTAGAATGCACAGAGCACTTCTAAAGGTATTAAAAAACATAAGTTCCATACTTTTATAGTAGAATCCTGGTAATAAAAATTTACCCTCCTACAATATTTAACCAAGAGACTCCAATCACTCCCAAGAAGAAATAGGGCCCACCCAATTAATACTTTTCAAATTTATATGAAGATGAAATCACCAAATAGTCAGATGGTACTTTTAGAAGGCCTCTGCTTAGTTTTAGTCCCATAACTATATTAAAATAAGGTCAGGTAGTTTCTGTGAAGAGGTCAAACTTAGTTTATTACTATGTTACTAAATGTATGATTATGAAGAAAAGTATAAATATCTGGCTTATGAAAAAAAGTAAATGTCTGACTTATGATAATTTTTTAAAGTTTATTTAAATTTAGTAATCTCTACACCCAACGTGGGGCTCGAACTCACAACCCTGAGATCAAGATGTTTTTGATCACCAACTGAGCCAGCCTGGTGCCCCCCTGACTTATGATAAGTTTTAAATGTCAAGTCTAAGAAATCTTAACAACTAGCTGAAATTCTCCTATATGTACTTTTGGAATCAAAACTCAATCGTAGTTCTTATTTCCCTAGGTTTTCTAAAGGCTTGGACAAATTAGAGGAAAGAATATTTTTCTGGATTGGTGATTTTCTGTGGTGCCCTGGCTAAAATAATTTTGAAGATTTTCCTTCTCTAGTTACCTTTGCTGTATCATGACCCAAATTATTATTATGTGTTTAAAATGAGAACTTTTCAAAATTATGAATTTACTGGCTTTATCCAGGGATGAATCTGTGGAACGTTAAATTCAGCTTATTTTCCTTCTTCTTTTTTGCTAATGAGCAGACTCTGTGTTTGAAAGATATCCTTGTGTATATATGAGTTTTCTGTGTGTCTGTGTCTCCATCCGTTTTCACTTAGTCGAGTCTCCTCCTGTGATGTATAGTGTCGTGTGTGAACGTCTGCACCCATGTCTATGCCATGTCGTTTACGTTTCTGTGACATACCCTTTTAATTAGGTGTGATATTCAACCTCAAGGGAGATTTTGCCTAATAGTAAAATTGTCAAGTATGTTAGCCAGTTGGGATGGTTAACTTATATAATCTCTTTGGAGCCCTCTGAATGAAAGGCTTTAGCTAAAAGTATGATTACTACCTTTATCTTCTTTATTAATGAAGGATTATTAGTAGCTACATGGGAACAAAGCCTGTCAAGAATTTTTCCTGTGTAGGCAGGCTGTCTAAAGATTTATTGATAATTGTTTTTTTTCTTTCTTTTTCTTTTTTTTGTCTAGACTCTGTTTACAGACCCAGGGCAGGTAGCTTATGTCCAACAGGATGCTCAGCAGGTAATGAGTTGCTTTTTTTTTTTTTTTTTTTTTTTACTTTTTATTGCTTACTGTTCCCTGGAATATGCCTCCCCTCCCCCATCCTGCACTGTGCATTCTCTGGTTGTCTATTTCTTATGTGTTAAGAATGGTTTCCACTTCGTTTAATGAAAACAAAACAAAACAAAACATAACCTGAACAAGTTCCAATCAGAACATATTGAAATAGTTTGATAATAAAAAATGATTTGTCAGGAAAATGTGAAAATTAACTCTATTAATAGGATATTGATTCAAGTTCTAAAGAACAATTCTGGGACGCCTGAGTGGCTCAGTTGGTTTAGTGTCGGACTTGGGCTCAGGTCACGATTTCGAAGTCTGTGGGTTCAAGTTCCATGTTGGGCTCTGTGCTGACAGCTCGGAGCCTGGACTGCTTCAGAGTCTGTGTCCCCTCTCTCTCTGCCTCTCCCCCACTCATGCTCTGTCTCTCTCTGTCTCAAAAATGAATAAATGTTAAAAAAAAAAATCCTGAGTTTTAAAATGTCTCTTTTTGGAAATTTGGAAGCATTTTGGTACTTTTCCTATTTTTAAATATTAGGGAAAACATTTCTGCTTACAACATGTAAATTTGATAGCACACTTTCTCATCCCAGCTTCTGAAAAACTGAGATTCTTCTTGGTTTTCTTTTAAAATGTTTCTTTCCTTTTATCCATATTTCTAGCATATTCTATTTTACTTTGAGGGATTTCTTCCTTATTTTCCTCCAGATTGTGAAAGTGATAAAGAAGGTATAGAAGCTAGACACCCCTCAGTCTTACTGTAAAGGGGCTATGGATCCAAATGGTTTTATTTCCATGTTGGCGAGCTTGACTGTTACTTAGTGGTACTACTGTTATGAATGATTATGAAGTAAATTTCCATTAGTAAGCACTTTGTGCATTTAAATTCTTTTAGTAGATGATTCAGATACTTCCATTTGGAATATGAACAGTAGTTTTGTTAATATTATTTATGAAATCTAGAGAGAATTCTTGGGAGTCTTTGTCATTTAAGTTATGGTTGAATTTATTCCTGATTGACAATAATTTGCAATTTTGTGGCGTCTGTGAACTTGAATGAGAATTTGTCTTAATATGTTGGGAGGCTGCTGAAATAGAATATGATACACTGGGTGGCTTATAAACAACAGAAATTTATTTCTCATAGTTTTGGAGGCTGAGACGTACAAGATGCTGGCAGACTCAGGTGAGGGCTTACTTCCTAGTTCATAGGCGGTAATCTTTTTGCTCTGGCCTCTTATGACAGAAGAGGCAAATGAGCTCTCTGAGGTCTCTTTTTAATTTCAAAATTATTTTAAAATTTTAAGGAGGCTCCATGCCCAATGTGGGGCTTGAACCCATGACCCTGGGATCAAGAGTCTAGCATGCTGTACCAGCTGAGCCAGCCAGGTGTCTGGGGATGCTAATCCCATTCATGAGGGCTCCACTTTCAATATCTAATCACCTCTCAGACGCCGCACCTCCTAATACCATTACATTAAGGATTAGTTTTCTTGATTTAATTCCCTGTGTAGTTAACATACAGTGTTATATTAGTGAAATGTATTATATTTCAGGTGTGGGGGTTAGCTTGCAATATACAAATTTTGGGGAGACACAGTCGATAGCAGCATTGTTTTATTTTAATAGTTTTGTAATCATTAGGTATATTCTTGACAAATCATGTTCTTTTCTATATTTATTGATTCCATCAATCAAGCAAAGGCTAGATTTAATTAGTTTTGACAACTTGGCAGGAAAAAAAAAGGAAATGCCTTTGTCTGTCTTTCATAGATGATTAGCTCTTTCACTCAGTTTTGGAGTAATGAATTTTTTTTCCATAAAATATTGAAGGAATACAAAAAACAAAAAAACAAAAAAAGAAGTATATAAAAAAACCCAAACAAATTCTGCCCAGAAACATTCTCATTAACTTAATTAAATTAATTAAATTTTAGTGACTATTATTCCAGATGTCCTTTTAGACATACAAACAAAGATGAACAGGCACTGTGGGAGGTGGGGGGTGGGGAGTGGGGAGGAGGACTGGGGGAGAGAAATGGCATTGTGCCCTAAATGCTGTTATTAATCTAAATTTTTTTAAATGTTTTATTTATTTCTGAGAAAGAGAGAGACAGCGCAAGCAGGGGAGGGTCAGAGAGAGAAGGAGACACAGAATCGGAAGCAGGCTCCAGGCTCTGAGCTGGCAGTCAGCACAGAGCCCGACGCGGGGCTTGAACCCATGGACCGTGAGATCATGACCTGAGCCGAAGTCAGGCTCTTAACTGGCTCAGCGACACAGGTGCCCCTAATCTAAATGTTTTAAACTTAAATTGACTTGAGTAGAAGAAAACAAAATTGAGGTGAAAGTGAAGGAGGTTGGAGTCATCATGTTCTCCTGAACTGCACTTGAGCTCCAGTCCTGTGTTGCCCTTGGCTCCTGCTATGATAAGAGCCATCAGCACACTTCCACTTCTCCCACCGTCCTCTCCACTGGTCTGTGCATTATTATTATGACTCGTATATTTATGTCCCGCTCAGTAACCACAGTTATTTAGAGTTTAGCTGCATTCTCTACTGGTATTTAGTCTGTAGAAATATTGAGTCTAATTTTGATTTTTTTCCTCATTCCTTCTCTGTCTTCATGCCTGTTTGATACTTTCTTTATCCTTGAAGGTTTCCTTGGAAGTCTAATGACTTTACCAGCATATGAACCAGAATTTTCCCTGGACAGAGTGTGTCCTTCAGATGAGTAGGTTAAGACTCTGTTTCAGGAGAGGTTTCATCTATCGGACCTTTGAAACTGCTTTCAGTTTCATTTGATTCATTCACTTTTCAGGAACATCAGTCACGAGTATATTGACTCTTCTTGGAGTTCTGTACCCAACCCATTCTCTTCCATGTTATTTGTGTAATTTCTTTTATGTCCACCATGTGTGTGTTTTTCACTTTTTATTCACTCGTAACATACATCTAGAAAAGCAGAAAGATTTTAAGTGTACAGCACACTGTTGTATCACGGAATGAGCATACAATACAATCAACACACAGATAAATTGAACATGTCCAGCTCCTAAAAGCCAACCTCATGCTTCCTCCTAATCACTTCTTGTTCCTTCTCCTCAAGGGTAACTACTCTCCTGCTTGCTAGCATTGGAGATTAATATCCACCATTTTGAACTGTATATAAATGGAATTACTTAATATCATTTCCTTTCTTTGTGGCTTCTCTTGTTCAGCATTATGCCCCTAGATATCGATTCACATTGCTGGGTGTAACTGTGGGGTTTTGTTTCCTTCTTGTTTTATTGCCATCTAGTATTCGGTTTTATGAATATACCACACTATATATTCTAGAGTGTGATCTTTTCTCCACTTTGTTCTTCAAGAGTTTCTTGACCCTTTGCTTTTCCACATGAATGTTAGAATCAAACTGGAAGTGTCCACAAAAGCCCTGCGGGATTTCCATTGGAATTTCATTGTTATCTATGAATCAGTTTGTGAAGAACTGATGTCTTTATAATTTTGAGTCTTCCAACCTGTGAACATGGTATATCCCTAAGTTTAAAATAAAAGTTAAATACTGTCTTCTGCAGTATGGTATTGGCAGAAAAACAGACACATAGACCAATGGAATAGAATAGAGAACTCAGAATTGGACCCACAAATGTATGGCCAACTAATCTTTGACAAAGTGGGGAAGAGCATCCAATCATCAGAAAAAAGACGGCCTCTTTAACAGAAGGTGCTGGGAGAATTGGACAGCAACATGGCAGAAGAATGAAACTAGATCATTTGCTCACACCATACACAAAAATAGACTCAAAATGGATACAGGACCTGTATGTGAGACAGGAAACCATTAAAACTCTAGAAGAGAAAGCAGGAAAAAACCTCCTTGACCTCAACTGCAGCAATTTCTTACTTGACACATCCCCAAAGGCAAGGGAATCAAGATCAAAGATCAAGAGCAAAAATGAACTACTGGGACCTCATCAAGATAAAAAGCTTCTGCATGGCAAAGGAGACAATCCATAAAACTAATAAGCAACTGACGGAATGGGAAAAGATAGTTCAAATGACATATCAATAAAGGGCTAGTATCCAATATCTATAAGGAACTCATCAAACTCCACACCTGAAAAACAAATAATCCAGTGAAGAAATAGGCAGAAGACATGAACAGACACTTCTCCAAAGAGGACATCCAGATGGACAACAGACACGTGAAACGATGCTCAGCATCCCTCCTCATCAGGGAAATACAGATCAAAACCACACTGAGAGGGGCGCCTGGGTGGCTTAGTCGGTTAAGCGTCCGACTTTCGCTTAGGTCATGATCTCGCGGTTCGTGGGTTCGAGCCCCGCGTCGGGCTCTGTGCTGACTGCCAGCTCAGAGCCTGAGCCTGTTTCAGTCTGTGACTCCCTCTCTCTCTGACCCTTCCCTGCTCACGCTGTCTCTCTCTCTCTCTCTCTCTCTCCTAGAAATAAATTTAAAAAACAAAACAAAACACAAAACAAAACAAAAAAAAAACACACTGAGATGCCACCTCACGTCAGTCAGAGTGGCTAAAATGAACAAATCAGGAGACTCTAGATGCTGGCGAGGATGTGGAGAAACGGGCACCCTCCTACACTGTTGGTGGGAATGTAAGCTGGTGCAACCCCTCTGGACAACAGTATGGAGGTTCCTCAAAAAAGTAACAGTAGAACTCCCCTATGACCCAGCAATAGCACTTGTGGGAATTTACCCAAGGAATACAGGAGTGATGATGCATCGGGGCACATGTACCCCAATGTTCATAGCAGCACTCTCAACAATAGCCAAGTCATGGAAAGAACCTAAGTGCCCATCAACTGATGAATGGATCAAGAAGATGTGGTATATTTATACAATGGAATACTACATGGCAATGAGAAAGAATGAAATCTGGCCATGTGTAGCAACATGGATGGACCTTGAGGGTATTATGCTGAGCGAAATAAGTCAAGCAGAGAAGGACAGATACCATATATTTGCATGTATAGGTGGATTAGGAGGAACTTAACGGAGGACCATGGGGGAGGAAAAGGCGAAAAATAGTTGGGGAGAGTGTGGGAAGGAAACCATGAGAAACACTTGAATGCCGAAAACAAACTAAGAGCTGATAAGGGTAGGGGAGAAGGGAAGGGGGGGTGATGGGCATGGAGGAGGGCACTTGTTGGGATGAGCCCTGGGTGTTATATGGAAACCAACTTGACAAGAAACTATTTTTAAGAAAAAAAATAAATAAAATTTCCATATGACCCCCCCCCAAAAAAGGAATATATTTCCCAAAAGAAAACAAAAAGAAATTGGCTTCAGGATAGTGAGTCTTACACATCTTTCAATGGACTTATTACTTATTCCGAGGTATTTGGTGTGTTTTGATGATACTATAAGTGGTATAATTTCTAAAATTATCATTTTTAAGTGTTTATTTTTGAGAGAGAAAGAGACAGAGACAGAGTGTGAGCAGGGAAGAGACAGAGAGAGAGAGAGGGAGACACAGAATCTGAAGTAGGCTCCAGGCTCTGAGCTGTCAGTGTAGAGCCCTACACAGGGCTTGAACTCACAGAGCGGGAGATTATGACCTGAGCCAAAGTCATATGCTTAACCAACTCAGCCACCCAAGTGCCCCTAAAGTTTTCATTTTCTAACTTTTATTTTGGATTTTTTTTTTAACAAATAGTCATGTTGTCTGTGAGTACTGACACTTTTCTTTCTTTCCAATACTTCCTAAACCTTGTATCTTTTAATTTTGTTTCTTTCCTGTTCTCCTTTTTGTCTATTGGCTGGATCTCTAAATCACTGTTGAACAGAAGTGGTGCTAGTAGGCTTTTTTTTTTTTCCTTTCTGGTCTCAGAGGAAAATTTTCCCTATTAAAAATGATGTTTAATGTAGGATTTTTTAAAATGTATATTTTTAAATATCTATTTAATTATTTTGAGAGAGTACATGCGATAAGCAAAGAGGGAGAGAGAATCCCAAGAAGCCTCCATGCCCAGTGTGGCACCGATCTCACAAACCATGAGATTATGACCTGAGCCAAAATCAAGAGTCAGATGCTGAGCAGACTGCACCACCCAGGCGCCCTTATGGATGTTGATTTGTATCAAATGCTTTTTCTGAATCTGTTAAGCTTTTTCTCCTCTTTTCTCTTAATATGGTGAATTATATATTAATTGATAATTACAAATTCACCAGACTTGCACTCTTGATTCTTTTCATATATGTCTGAATTTGGATTTGGTTTGCTAATATTTTGTTTGAGGCTTTGCATATTTATTTAGGAGTTGATTTGTTTTCAACTAGAGTGTTCGATTTTTTTCTTTTAAAAAAAATTTTTTTTAAATATATTTTTTTATTTATTTCTAGGAGAGAGAGAGAGACAGCGTGAGCAGGGGAGGGTCAGAGAGAGAGGGAGTCACAGACTCCGAAACAGGCTCCAGGCTCTGAGCTGGCAGTCAGCACAGAGCCCGGGGCTCGAACTCACGAACCGCGAGATCATGACCTAAGCGAAAGTCGGACGCTTAACCGACTAAGCCACCCAGGCACCCCGATTTTTTTTCTTTTAAAATGGCTTTCAAATATCAAATCATTATGTTGTATACCTGAAACTAATACAATGATATATGTAATTTTGTATCTCATTTTTCAAAAAGGAACAGAAAGCAGAAGTAGCTTTCATCTTGATTTTTTCTTTTAATAGCATCCTGAAAAGCTACATTATCATTATTGACTGTATAGTATTTTTTTTAATGTTTGCTTCTTTTTGAGAGAGTACAAGTTGGGGAGGGACAGAGAGAGGGGGTACTGAGGATCTGAAGCAGGCTCTGTGCTGACAGCAGTGAGCTGGATGTTGGGCTTGAACTCATGAACCATGAAAGTCAGGTGCTCAATCAACTGAATCACTCAGGTGCCCCTGTATAGTATGCTATTATTTAAAATTTTTTTTTATTATTTATTTTTGAGACTGAGAGAGAGAGCATGAGTCAGGGAGGGGCAGAGAGGGAGGGAGACACAGAATCTGAAACAGGGTCCAGGCCCTGAGCTATCAGCACAGAACCCGATGCGGGGCTTGAACCCACAAACCATGTGATCATGACCTGAGCTAAAGTCAGACACTTAACCAACTGAGCCACCCAGGTGCCCCAGTATTCTATTATTTATATTCTCTGTTTATTGTTTTATATGTAGGTTATTTTCTTATTTTCTACTATGTGGAACATTGCCATAGATGTCATATCCATTTATTTCCTTGGAATAAATTTCCCAAAGAGAAATGATAGAGACTAGAGCTATTCATATTTAAAATTATTTAAGAACTGTGGGGTGCCTGGGTGGCTCTGTCCGTTAAGCATCTGACTTCGGCTCAGGTCAAGCGTCCGACTTTGGCTTAGGTCATGATCTCATGGTTTGTGGGTTCAAGCCCCATGTTGGGCTCTGTGCTGACAGCTCAGAGCCTGGAGCCTGTTTCAGATTCTGTATCTCCTTCTCTCTCTGACCCTCCCCTGTTCATGCTGTCTCTCTCTCTCTCTCTCTCACTCAGAAATAAATTTTAAAAATATATTAAAATTATTTAAGAACCAAGATTTTTTGTGAAAGTGAAAAAGATACAATGTAAAAATCAAACAAAGTAAGTAAAAACCCAGAATCCTAAATTGGAATTAGAATATCAGCATGAACTCATAATATGGTTTCTCTTAAAACACATGTTTTCTAGTTTGGACCACTGGAAAGGTTTAGCCAGAGTCATCAATCCAGTAGCAATGAGCCAATGAGGTCTCTAATACAATTTTCCAATAATGAGGGCTACTTAGGGAAATGGCAGATTCAGGCTCTGGGGCAGGAAATCTACAAATGTGCCTCAAGTGTGATGTCTTGTCAGAATGCAAGGATTGAATGAAGAAGAATGAAAACTTCTGGGGTCCTGTAGAAAGAACTCACAGTCCAGCTGGAAAGTGTCAGAATGGGACATTTGACCTGTAAAAAAAGGAAAACATCAACAATAGATTGAAGTACATCCAATATATTTCAAATCCGTTAGGTCATTAAATAGTAAAGGAAATAACTCGTTGGTCACTCTTTGACGATGTTGGGAACCACTACATTACTTGAAAAACTGGTAAATGTTGGAAAGGAATCCAGCCTTTCTCTCTGAATGTACTCAGGTAAATAATTACTTGAGGGAAATTTCTTTATAGGAGCATTCCAACTAATAAATAAAGAGAGGGTGATTGGCTTGGAATATCACTATTTTTCATTTCCTAATGAAATGGGGATCTAGGCAACGATCATCAACAATAGACTGAAAGCATCAGGAAAAAGCTAATGAGGCACTTTATAATGGATGGCTCAACCTAACCCTCTGGACATTGTTAATATCACTAAGAAGAGAGAACCATTCATTATATCCCTCCTGGTGTTGTGTACCTCCAATTGCATTTTACAACATATGAAATGTTCCCCCAAAACTAAACACCTGAATCTGATTAAGGTCTCCAGATTCTACTTTCAGCTTATAGGAAGCACAGTAGACAAAATGGAACAAGTAAAAGACACACAAGGATACATTCAGCAAAGTCTGACTTTGGGAAGATCTATAAGACAGATGGCCTAAGTTTCTTCCACATGTTAAATCGTGAAGGAAAAGAAGAGGAACAGGAATTTACAGATTCAAGGAGACTTCACAGACATATCTGTTACATGTGATATGTGGACCTTGTTTGAGTCCTAGTTTGAACAAACTGTTCAAAAACAGCAGCATGAGGGGTACCTGAGTGGCTCAGTTGGTTAGGCATTCAATTCTTTTTTTGTTTTTTTTTTTTAATTTATCTTTGAGATAGAAAAAGAGAGAGGGAGAGAGAGAGAGAGAGCACCAGCAGAGGAGAGGCAGAGAGAGAGTATTTGAAGTAGTATTCAAAGTAGTCTCCAGGCTCTGAGCTGTCAGCACAGAACCTGACACAGGACCTGAACTCATGAACTGTGAGATCACGACCTGAGCAGAAGTTGGATGCTCCACTCACTGAGCAACCCAAATGCCCCATCACGTCTTGTTATCAGCTCAGCTCATGATCATGGGACCCAGCCCTGACTTGGGCTCTGCACTGAGTGGAGCCTGCTTGGGATTCTCTCTCCCTCCTCTGTCTCCTTCTTTCTGCCACTCTTTCTCTCTCTTAAAATAAATAAATAAATAAATAAAACATGGCGGTGTGAGACAATTGGGGAAATTCTAACACCAACTAGATACTTGATGTTACCAAGGAATGATGCATAAAATACAAGAGTTCTTTACTTTTTGAGATATCTACTAACCATTTATTTATAGGTGAAAACATATCCTATCTGAGGTTTGTTTCAAAATAATCTAGTGAGGGGGAAAGTGGGTGTCAAGAAAACTGAAATAAGGTTGGCCTTGAATTGATAATTGTTGAAGGTGGGTGATGGGTACATGAAGTTTATTATATTGTCCTCACTAATTGATATGTTGAAAATTATTATTATAAGTGGGAAAGTTATTTTGGGGAGCGAGGGAGAGTTATTTTGTATACGTGCTGCAGAAGAGAGCACTTGGGAAAGTTATTTTGATACTCTCTAAATTGCTTTGCAGATGCTGAAAAATTTACATTCCCACTAGCGATACGTGAGAATGTCTATGTCCACTCACCTGCCACACTGAATATTTTGCATTCTTTTCAAATTTTGCCAATCTGATAGGCAAAATGGCATTTTGTTGTTTTAATATTAAGACATAGTTTTAATTAGAAGTTTCGCTGCCATTGGCACCTCAAAGAGCCCTTCATTTTCTCTCATCTCCAGAAACAATCTACTCATTTCATGTTTTATGGTCAGAGAGCTCTCTGAGTCCCGGCATTACGAAGCAGTATAACTACTGGCTTAGCACCTCTCCTTCTTGCAGTTAGTTTCCTTTCAACCAGCATGGTTTTTGTTTCTGGCTCTAATAAATATCTTAGAGATGGTCAGTTTATTCTGTGACCTGGAAAAATTCTAGATAGGAAGAGTGAGAGTTTAACACAGAGGATGGCCACTCCCCCCTCTCTACCCTTAGCAAAAAATGTTCCTATTTTCAGTTGTTTATAGTGGTGGCAAAATTCATCTGAAGCCATTTTCATATATATGCGTCCCCTCATCCTTAAGAACAACACTGGCGCTCTCCAGACCTAGAAGCACGCTCTCCCCTTTGTTTCCGAAAATGAACATGTGTGACTCCCCACACACTGAGAAGGAAATATGCTACGCTGATAATTGGTCTCAGTAGGAATCCAGAAGCATTCTGTTGTGTTTGCTGCTGTCCAATGTAGTTTCATATTTCACTTCTTGGATACATTGTATCCTGAAATGCATTCTGTAATTTCAGAAACAATTACAGAGACTGATATTAAGTGGAAAGGAGAAAGTGTACCATAAGTTGAACACATTCTTTTTCCTTGTCCCTTGTTTTATTGTGTATGATAAAGTGCACAGGATTAACATATTTTTGTTGCTTACTCACTTCCTCTAAGTGAACTTGGCATACGCATAGCTTGCCTTCTCACTGCCGGGCTGGTGCCTCAGGAATGGGTGTGGTTACCTTGTTGCTCTGGTATTCAAGGTGTGTGTGATGTTTACCTCCTCTGCTGCCCTCCTTGAACAGACTTAACCACGTAGGTGCCACTGTGATGGAGTGAAAAGAGCAGGGCAGAGCCTGAATTTGAATTCCCTGTCTGTCACTTAGGAGCTGTGTCGTAGTGTTACCCGGCCTCAAAGGAATTTAAAAATGTGCCTAGCTCTCCAGAAATGTCAGCTGGATTTGAATTATTAATTAAGCAAATTTGTAAGGCGTGCCCACTGTGTATTAAGGTCTGTGCTACATAGAAATACGCAGTGGTTACCTTGAAGCGATGATCATTAACACTAACGCTGACAGTATCTCGCGTGATTCTGGTCTATATGCAACCTCTGCTGTAGCGTCAATTCTTCAGGCTAATGCTGGAGCTTTCAAGCCTTTTCAAGCTACAGCCTTTTAGGAGCTTTCCAGCACGGGGGAGGAGGAGGTTGTTGGTACTATTTTCATGTCAGCTTTCTCAGCAGTGGCCAGAAGCCAGCAGTAACCTTGCCCAACCACAGTCTCTCTAGCAGCATCTGTTGGGGAAAAAAGGCATCACAGCTTCACTGGGATAACTGTGGGTTACTGAAATCATTCGTTTCGGTTGGCTCTGCAAAGTGATAAAGAATCTATGTGGAGTAGAGGTGGATATATATGCTTTAGTTTGTTCAGTGTGTGATAACATTCATCACTAACACTGGCATGGAATTTAAGTGGCTTCGAATAAAGGGTGATAAGGCAAACGCGCTCTGAGATAGCAAGAATAGCTTGGTTGCAGGATCAGGAGAGGATGCACGGGGGAGGGGACACATGCAGTCTCATTACCAGAAGTCCCCCGTTCTTTTCCTTGTTGGGTCTCACTTCAGTGGAGATTTTATCCCATATTTATTGTGATGCTGAAGCATCTCCCAGAATTTTGTTCTCTCATGCAAAAGCTTCTAAAAGGCCCTCAACCAGAGATGGAATGTCATATATGAGCCTGGCTCCTGGGTCAAATGAATGCATGTTTAGACATACTCATGCTATTTTCAGTTAACTGATTTTATCTGCTCTCTGGAGCCAAAGTGCTTCAAATGTTGGGCAGTGATTGTAAGTTGCTATACAGGTCAGATTCTGTAAACACAGACAATACTGTTTCTTCATGGAGTTTAAGAAGTTCTTTTTTTAAATTTTTTATTATTTTTTTTAAATTTATTTCTAGGAGAGAGAGAGAGAGACAGTGTGAGCAGGGGAGGGTCAGAGAGAGAGGGAGATACAGACTCTGAAATAGGCTCTAGGCTCTGAGCTGGCAGAGAGCCCGACGCGGGGCTCAAACCCACAAACCGCGAGATCATGACCTAAGTGAAAGTCGGACGCTTAACTGACTAAGCCACCCAGGCGCCCCTAAGAAGTTCTTAGAAGTGCAACTGAGGAGTACCTGGGTAGCTTAGTTGGTTGAGCATCCTAATTCTTGATTTTGTCTCAGGTCACGCTCTAAGGATCATGGAAATCGAGCCCTTCATCGAGCTCTGTGGTGTGGAACGTGCTAAATGTTCTCTCTCTCTATTTATCCCTCTCTCCTACTCATGCACACACATTCTCTCTCTCTTTCAAAAAAAAAAAAAGCATGACTGAAAAAGGATTTTCTGTGAATACAGTAAAGTTCTTTTACATGGCTGAAGGGATTAATGTCATTTCCTAAAGGGCCAAATGTATATCTATAAATGAATCTTCATTGAATCCCTGCTTCATGCTCAGCTGTTCTTAAGGTTGTAGAGGAAGTATGTGATATCTTGATCCTTAAAGAACTTATGATAATAATGGATTATTATTAATATCAAGCAGTTACTAAGTGCCAGACACTTTACTATTGGCCTCCTATACATACTGTTTCATTCACAGTGAACAGATGAGGTATGTATTACTATGTCCATTTGACAGATAAAGAAACTGAGGTTCAGAGAAGCTTATTGACTCGCTAAATAGTGGGGCCAGGATTTTAATCCAAATCTGTGTGATTCCACAGCCCAGTGGTTTACTTCCCCAATGTGCTTTTGGAAAGGCAAGAAGGACTCAATGAAAATGCATGCTAATTGAAAACTACATGGTGTTTGGCATTGAATACAAAGCTATGAGAAATAGCTAATGTGTGGGATGTCAGAATCAAGATTCTAAAAGACCTTGGCAGCCTGAAAGAACAGAAAAAGTAATAAAATAAAATTACTGGAGATAAATGCAAAATCTGCCTGCCCCTCCCCTCCCATTAAGTAAAAATCAGCTATTTAAGTCATGAGGAGGAGTAAAATGGTTTAATAGCACTCTCTGGGAGGAAGAAAGGACTCAGGGATTTTAGTTATTTGCAAGTTCAAATTGGGTCATCAGTAGAACAATGGCCATCATCAACGCTAATGTAATCTGAAGCCATATTCATTTGAAAATGACTCCATTGAGGAATGCGGGAAGACCACAGGATGGATGGCGAGGGATCTGGAAATTTGGTCATGTGAAAATGCTTGAATCAGTTCGGGGTTTTGGTCTTGGAGTACTTGAAAAACCTTGTATCGTCACTGATTCTGTCTCACTTGAGACAGGTGTGGGCTCTGCCTGCTGCACGGAGACCAAGAGAACTCGGCCCCACAGAACCATCACTGAATGATTCTGAATGATGTGGGCTGCCTGGTGAGGTGATGAAATGTTGGAGCAGAGGCTGAGTGATGTAGAGTGGGATGCCATGACTCCAAATGCTACGGGGATCAGAGTGGGGGAGAGTCAGGGAGGACTAGGTGGTTGGACATGGTTCACGGAAAACTAGAACACGATGGGGTTGGGGAAATTGTTGAAGAAACAGCTGTCTGGGTGGGGGCAGCAACATATGGAAAGATAAAGAGAAAAGGAGTAGGCATTTAAAACACTTGCTTTACTTATTGAACAGGAAAGGGACATGACTTGAGTATGATTCATTGTGCTAATTGGGCAGCAGAAATAAAATTGGATAAAAGAATCTGGGATAGCATATAACCCCACGACACATACTTAGGTAGGGAACTTTTTAAGGTGCCATTTAGTTTTTGCCAGTGTATTTGGTAAGGTAGCAATAACCCAACATATGACGCACACCTTGTCTTATTTGCAAAAGACTAACTTTAGCATGAAACAAACATCTCTTTCACTTAAAATCCTTAGCCTCTCTGAAGTGTGTGTAGAGGGAAGGCTGTTAACCATTGAATTTTACCAACTGGGTATTGTACTATGTGTTTAGTTTTTTGTTTTTAAGTTTATTTATTTATTTTGAGAGAGGGAGCAAGTATGAGTCAGGTAGGCAGAGAGAGAGAGAGACAGACAGAGACAGAGAGAGAATTTCAAGCAGACTCACTGCTCTCAGCGCAGAGTCCTACTCTGGGCTCAAACTCACGAACCATGAGATCGTGACCTGAGCCGAAATCAACAGTTGGACACTTAACCAACTGAGCCACCCAGGCGTCCCCTATGTGTTTAGTTTTTAAAGTGAAGTGGTTGAAGACTGGTCAAATTATTACCTACACTGTGTTGTGTCCACCCTGAAAAGGCAGGATGGAACCCCCACACACTCACACTTAACTTCAGACGTTGAGACATGATATCACAGATGCACCAAGAGGGTATGGAAAGGTTTATCATGTATTTGAAGTCTCTGGAGACACACGGCAGACACCAAAGAAGAGAGCACCCAGGCTTTCTTTCTTTCTTTCTTTTTTTTAAATTTTTAATGTTTTATTTTATTTTTAAAAAAAATTTTTAAAATGTTTTTTTTTTTATTTACTTCTGAGAGAGAGAGTGTGTGTGAGCAGGGGAGGGGCAGAGAGAGGGAGACACAGAATCTGAAGCAGGCTTCAGGCTCTGAGCTGTTAGCACAGAGCCCGACGTGGGGCTCAAACCCACAAACTGTGAGATCATGACCTGATCCGACGTCAGACGCTTAACCACCTGAGCCACCCAGGCGTCCCACGTTTTATTTTATTTTTGAGACAGAGAGAGACAGAGCATGAGCTGGGGAGGGGCAGAGAGAGGGAGACACAGAATCTGAAGCAGGCTCTGGGCTCTGAATTGTCAGCACAGAGCCCGATGTGGGGCTCGAACCCATGGACCACGACATCATGACCTGAGCTGAAGTTGGCCGCTTAACCGACTGAGTCACCCAGGGGCCCCACACTCAAGCTTTCTTAACAGCTTTCCCAGATGTGGGGCAAAAACAGCAAAAGTGAAGGCAGATTTATTACATTCTAGAGCTGGAAGTAATTTCTTCTTCAGGGACTTGAAGGGAGCTGATGTGGTAAACATCTTCCACCAAAACCTTGTAGTGTGTGTGTGTATGTGTGTGTGGGGGGTGCGCCAGCCAGGTAAAAGCAAATGTGTGCTAACTTTATGGTTAAACTTATCCAGGCCTCATTACCGGTGCATAACCAGGTGTTACCTTCAATTGAGGGTGTGGATGGTTCAGACACTTTGGCAACTCTGCAGAACCCTATGGGTAGACTGGAGGCCAAAGAGGAAGAGGATGAGGATGAGGATGAAGATACTGAGGAAGAAGAGGAGGAGGATGGTGACGATACAGACCTGGATGACTGGGAACCAGACCCACCTCGGCCCTTTGACCCACATGACTTATGTAAGTATGAGCCGTTCCCTGTGAGTGTGTGTGGTCACGGGAACCTGGTTTCTACGTGCCGAGGGCTTCCTGTGTGCAGAGGCTGCGCGTCCTGCTCCACGTGCAGCATCTTACTCAGTCCCCGCCACAGCCTGTGAGGGGGGCGTTGATGCTTTCTCGAGGGTTCAGATTTTAGTGATGAGTGACCTGATGGTCAGAAGGAACTAAGCAGCCTGCTCTGTGTCACACAGGGGCGAGTGCTCCGTTTCACCCAGGGGTGAGTGGTGGATCAGGTTTGGGGCCTAAAGTCTCTGAGACCCGTGCCCTTGAGCTGACACACCACTGGGGTACCTTTGTCCAGTCCTGGACTTTTCTGCCATTTCAGCTTCAACAAGTTTGCTTTGCTGTCTTATCTCTCTTCATAGTAACTTTTTAAACATGCCTGTGTGGCTTAGTCGGTTAAGTGTCCGACTTTCGCTCGGGTCATGATCTCGCGGTTCGTGGGTTCGAGCCCCGCGTCGGGCTCTGTGCTGACTGCCAGCTCAGAGCCTGGAGCCTGTTTCAGTCTGTGACTCCCTCTCTCTCTGACCCTCCCCTGCTCATGCTGTCTCTCTCTCTCTCCTAGAAATAAATAAAACATTAAAAAATAAATAAATAACATGCCTGTTACATTCTAGGCACCCGTGCTTTACATTTTCTAAGTTAGTTAATGCTTTCCATAGCCTTTTGATGACATTGGTAGCTTTCCAGAGGTCATGTTAATTGTTTCGAGAGTCAGGATTCAGACTCAGGTGGTCTGGATCCAGTGTGACCCCAGTTAACCACCACACTTCCTGCCTCTCTGCACTGCCTGCTTTGGGAGAGAATGGGGGGGTTCCTGCTTTCACCTACCAAACCATTGCTTCTTTTCATCAATTTTCGTGCTTACATAGCGAAGCTCTTATCTCATTTAGTTGGATTACTTAGGCTGTTCAGAACTTTGTGGACACGCGGTATCTCTTCTGGGAACTTCTGTGCAGTAGAGAACTTCCTCGTTTTCTTTTTCCTTGAATCCATAAGTTTTCAAGGCAACTCCTTAGTCAAATATACATAAAGTTACTTTATCTTACAAATAGTAATACAAAGTAACTCTCCATTATTGGAGAATTGTAGAAATGGAAAGTACCTATTTCCTAAGCCAGGTCATCGCCTAGCCAGTGTGTGAAAGACATTTGGTTAATTAAATGTGGTTAAGGGTCATGAGTGTGGATGCCTGTGTGGTCCAGGCACTTTTCTCGGTTTTGTGTGTGGCCATTTACATCTACTTCTGGCAGTTAGCATACAAATAGGTGCCCCTGGGAAAGAAGGAGTGAGTGTAGATGCTGAGTGCAAAGTTATCACTCCTAGAAGGAGCTGGAGATGTGCTCTGTCTGGGCTGGGCTAACTCATTCAAGAGAATGAAGGATGGAATGCTAAATTCGTTCATCTTAGCATTATCTTTGCACAATATGCATTGAAATCTCAAACTCTGCACAGTGCTCTTTCTGTTGAGTTAGACATGCCCAGACAATGAGACTTCTATGACTCCCTTTGAGGAAACTGGTAAAATGGTATTGTCAGGGTTTTTTAAATAGCTTCACTGAGATATAATTTACATACTGTAAAATTTACCTTTTGATTCATCAGATTCTGCAGCATTTATCGTAATAAGCTCTTTTTTTTTCTTTTCGGAACTGTTATAATTGATTTGTAAATTTAGTGGGCTACTATGTGACTTAATCTCCAGTACAGAAATAAGTCACTGCCTGTATATCACTTTTGGCAGGCACAAGCGAATTCTGCCTGATTTTAGAGGACAGGGACAGGATTTTATTGGTCTATGGTCTATGAAAGCTAGCATTTTACAATTGAATGGGTAGTATACTTGTAGGAGTTATTTGAATTTTAACTTGCAGCCTTAGATGGGGGGGGGGAAGGGGGGGCGGGGGTTCAGGTTAGAACTTTTACCTGAAATCAGGTGATGTTGAGGAATTTAACTTTAAGCTTTTCTTTCTTTTGCAGGGTGTGAGGAGTGTAATAACGCTCATTCTTCAGTATGCCCAAAGCACGGCCCCTTGCATCCGATCCCTAACCGGCCTGTGCTCACTAGAGCGCGAGCGAGCCTCCCCCTGGTCCTCTACATCGACAGGTTCCTCGGAGGGGTGTTCTCCAAAAGGCGCATTCCCAAGCGCACCCAGTTTGGCCCTGTGGAGGGACCCCTCGTCAGGGAGTCTGAGCTGAAAGACTGTTACATTCATCTGAAGGTAATGTCTGCTTTATTGTAGTTGACTCTTGTTCTTAATAACTTTTAAAGGGGCACGTGTTTTCCTGCTGATTCTCATAACTTAATTCCATAGCAGTTGTTTGCTAGTATTTTTCTTTCTCTGCTTAATTTGTTTGGAAGGGAAACATTTTCTCCCTCACCAATAAATAGGAGATTGCAGTTTTCGTCCCCTCAGGCATTATTCTGAGAGGTGGCATTCTTAGGGGCTGTGTCGTCTGCTAGAGCTGCTGTCACAAATACCACAGACTGGGGAGCTTCAAGAACAGAAATTTGTTTTCTCACAGCACTGGAGACTGGAAGGCTAACATCCAGGTGCTGGTGGGGTTGGTTTCCTCTGAGGCCCCTCTCGTTGACTGGCAGGTGGCCCCCTTCTCTCTGTGCCCTCTGCCTTTACTCTGCCTGCGCACCCATCCCTGGTGTCTCTCCATGTCTCCCAATCTCCTTTTCTTTCTCTCTTTTTGAATATTTATTTTTGGGAGGGTGCAAGTGGGGGAAGGCAGAGAGAGGGTGACAGAGGATCCAAAGCAGGCTCTGTGCCGATAGGCTGACAGTAGTGAGCCCAATGTGGGGCCCAAACTCACAAACTGCAAGATCATGTCCTGAGCCGATGTCAGACGCTCAACCAACTGAGCCACCGAGGTGCCCTCCAATCTCCTTTTCTTATAAGGACACCAGTCAGATTGGGGTAGGACCCACTCTTATGACTTAATCAACTTGTTTAACAGTTACCTCTGTAAAAGCCATAACTCCAACAAATATAATCACATACGAAGGGTTACAACTTTAATGAATGAATTTGGTGGGGGCACAATTTAGTCTTCAATATGAGCTCTGACAACTTTTTGTTTTCATCTTCAAATTAACTTTACATAGACTCATGTCATCTGCTGTGTTTTAAGGACACATACTTAGAACATAATGTTTTATTTAACTTCGTAGTTCTCCTTAAAACAGGAAAACTACTTTTCAGTTTCTGAAACAGACCTGTTCTGTTGAAGCTTTTGTTAATGAACAGTTCACCTAATATTAAAGTGTATTGATACTGTTCTCTGTTCTTTACATTTGATCTGTCTGCTTCTTGGAGAGCCACTCTGGAGAACCAAGAAAGGGTAGCATCAGGAAGGGAGAATATTTAGGGTGTATTTTTTGAGAAATCAGCTGTTGTCATGGGGAGGTTTTCTTTGGTGAATGCTTAAGATCTCCAAAAAAGAATATTACTTTGTAAAGAGAAATACGTATCACTAGGCTACTCATTATAATTTTTTAATGTCTATTTTTGAGAGAGAGAGAGAGAGAGAAAGAGAACAGGGCGGGGTGGCGGGAGACATCGGGAGGGTGGGGAAGGCAGAGAGAGAGGGAGACACAGAATTCAAAGGAGTCTCCAGGTTCTGAGCTTCAGCACAGCGCCTGACACGGGCTGAAACCCACAAACCATGAATGAGATCGTGACCTGAGTTGAAGTCAGTTGGTGGCACTTAACCGACTGAGCCACCCAGGCACCCCTACGCTACTCATTATAAATGAATGCGGTTGATTCCCTAAAGTAAGTAACTCATAAGGAACTAGAGAGTATTTTGCTTGCGTTTCCTGGCTTATTTACAGCATTTTTTGATATGTTAGTTAATGATGAAGCATCAACTTAAGCTATCCAACGATATTGTTAACTTTAACATTTTGCCAGTTAATTCTCAGAAAATGTCCTTTTCCTTTTACATTTGGCAAGACACAGTTCCTGTGTCTTTCTGGATACAAAAAGAAGAATCAGGATACATGGTTACTTTAAGGAGCAGCGTTTTGTATATCATTACAATAATGGATATTAAAAGTTTTGTTTGTTTTGTGGTGTGGCTTTTTACATTCTCTTTGGTTACAGGTTTCTCTTGATAAAGGGGACAGAAAAGACAGAGATTTACATGAAGACCTATGGTTTGAATTGTCTGATGAGACCCTGTGTAACTGGATGATGTTCGTACGTCCAGCCCAGAATCACCTGGAGCAGAACCTGGTGGCTTACCAATATGGCCACCATGTGTATTACACAACAATAAAGAATGTAGAACCCAAACAGGAATTGAAGGTACAGTGCTGGGGCCGTGCTACCTTTGTCAGGAATAGTCATTGTTTCATGCTTTTCTTCTTATTTTTTTTTTCTCTGAAGTGGGATTCCTATAAAAATGTTCCTTTCCTTAGAATTTACTTACTTATTGAGTACCTGCTGTGTACAGTACATCTGTGATAATTCCATAAATAAAACAGAATCAGGGTCGCCTGGGTGGCTCAGTCAGTTAAGCATCCGACTTCGGCTCAGGTCCCGATCTCATGGTTCGTGGGTTCAAGCCCCACATCAGGCTCTGCACTGACTCAGATTCTACGTCTCTCTTTCTCTCTCTGCCCTTCAGCGACTCACACTCTGTCATCTCTCTCTCAAAAATAAACATTAAAAAAAAAAAAATAGAATGAAAAGTGTATGACTTTGGGGTCTGTTAAAGGCCTACACTAAGATTTTGGCCCAGGGGAAAAGAGGCAGTTGTGTTTGGGGAGCAGACTGGTGTTTATGATGGAGTGATTAAATTTGGGGTCACTTAACATCATTTATACCCTCTGAAGAATTGGCCAGAAACAGGAGATCTTATGAAATCAAATTTGATGTATAGGCAAGATCTCTTTACCTGATTACTTCATTTTACCCAAAGATTTCTATGCACTGACTTCTGATTTCAGGAATATATTTTTGGGGAGAACTATAGGAATTTGTCTAAATATTAACTCTTGATGACATAATGAAAATCCCGCTGTGATTCTAAGGAAAAATTCCTGATATAAATGAAAAAGAGGTGAGAAATGATTTTATCAGTACATGAACACCGAATTGCACAGTGGTTCGATGGAGTAAGAGTGAGAAATAGATACCTTTTTAGGGAGAGAACAAAGACCTAGACTTTGTTCAAAAGTATACAAAACCTGTGTCTTTGAAACCATCTACCAGATGATCCATTAACTCCAAAGGAAATATATGAAAGGAGATTCATATCTCACATCATCTATCTCAATAAATTTTTGATACCTAAGTGAATTTTTCTTGACTGAGGAGGGGAGATTATTTTCTCTCTTAAATCATTAGAGATGTAGAGGTCAATATAGGCGGAAACAATTAAATAAAAATATCAGTGTAATGAATAACCAAAAAACAGATGAAAAGGAAGCGATAGGGTAGGAAAAGTATTTGTAATACACGTTAAAAGGTTTAAGATTAAAAACAGAGAAAACACCTCTAACCTTTCTGGTATCCACATGGACACATGACTGAATACCAGGAATAGACTTTATTTGGAGGAGGAATCACTAGTAAAGAGATATTTAAAAATTTATTTTTCAATGTTGATAATTATAAAACCCTTAAAATGACTGTGAGTTACTGTTTTTGTTAATTTAAATTAGCAACAATAAATGGATGTAGTACAATGAATGTGAGGGTTTAAAAAATAGGGATATTTGTTACAGAATCACAATATTTTATAGGATATTTCTGGCATTGTATAGTAAAAATGTTCTTGGGTGAGTAAATCCAGTCCTTGAAAATTAGTCTGAGGAAATAATTATAAACAAAGATAGAGCTAGATACATTCTAATTTTGTAATGCCGTGTTTCACTGACTCAGACACCAAGGACTTGAAGATGAACCATTATTTTATACACCATTAAGAAAAAATATGCTGCTACTTTAAGCTATGTTATAGTGCTGATTTTTATCACCAAAAAAAGTAATATTCTACTTATTGCAGGAGGTGTGTTAGACTTATTTAGAGATAATTTTGAAATTCTATCGCATTTCTCTGTACTTAAAAAGGCACATATAAGCAAAAAATTGGTTAAGGAATAAACTGCCTTTGTGTACAGTGTAACTTTTTTTAAGTTTATTTGTTTATTTTGAGTGAGAGAGAGTGAGAGAAACAGGGAGTTGCAGAGAGAGAGGGATAGAGAAGAATCTCAAGCAAGCTTTGAGCTGTCAGTGCAGAGCCCAACTCGGGCCTCAATCTCATGAACTGCAAGATCATGACCTGAGCTAAAATTGAGTCGAATGTTTAACCAACTGAGCCACGCAGGCACCTGTAACCTTTTTTTTAAAAAACAGAATCACTGTTTTACTTGGTCATGGATGTTTGTGGGGTTTTTTTGTTTTTTTTTTTTTTTAATTTTTTTTTTAATGTTTTATTTATTTCTAGGAGAGAGATAGAGACAGCATGAGCAGGGGAGGGTCAGAGAGAGAGGGAGTCACAGACTGAAACAGGCTCCAGGCTCTGAGCTGGCAGTCAGCACAGAGCCCGACGCGGGGCTCGAACCCACGAACCGCGAGATCATGACCCAAGCGAAAGTCGGACGCTTAACCGACTAAGCCACCCAGGCACCCCGGATGTTTGTGTTTTGTTTATCTGTTGTCTTCTGTGCCATCAAGATGTTCATGATGCTGTACTGTTTTTGTTTTTTAAATAATCCATTGTTGCCTCTTGGATATTTTTCCAAACTACTGATGGCATTTCTATGCAAGTTTGTTTTTTTTTTTTACAATTCTATGCAAGTTTTGATCCCGTGGTTTCCCACTGATTGAACCCATATGTCTTTTCACTCAATTTAAAATACATATCTTTGGAAGTTAGGTGGTTTTCCATTAAGTCAGTAGGAAGTTTCTGACAATTTGATGTTTGATATATTTATAGAGGTTCTGCAAGGTGATCACACCAGCCTTCCATTGCTTTGACATTTCCTTTATTTATTCTCAGGGAGAGGCAATTTGTTTTTTACCTTCTTTTGCATTTCTTGTCAAGTGTTAACAAGTCATAGAGTGCCAGTGAGGCACATAACTGAACGAGCTGAGAACAGTGCAAAGAGTATGGCCAGGATGGTACAGGAGCAACAAGCAGGTCGTGAAAGAAGGCTACGTCACGGCAGTGATTGCAGAATACCATGGAAAAAATATACATCTTGGAAATGATGGAATAGGGTAGAATTTATAACAGCAAAATGATAGGCCCAAAATCCAACTGCAGGTCATGGTCAAGCAAATTGTAAAACACAGACTCAGTAGAATATTATTCCGCAATTAAAAATGGAGTCTCAAATATTTCCATATAGTTAAAATAGTGTGTCATAACAATCGTACATGATTAATTCATTTGGTGTTTAGTATATTGAGCTCCTACTATGTTTCAGACACTAAGAAGAGACAGACTGGTGTCTGTGTTCTAGAGGGGAGTGGGCAGAAAGATGTAAATAAGCAAATACAGTTGGACTTTGAACAAAGTGGGGATTAGGGGTGCTGACCCTGTAGGCAGTTGAAAATCTGCACAGAACTTTTGACTCTCCAAAAACTTAACTATTAATAGCCTACCATTGATTAGAAGCCTTCCCAATAGCATGAACATTGATTAACACACATTTTGTATACTATGTGTAATATATGCTGTATTCTTGCAATAAAACAAACTAGAGTAAAGAAAATGCTATTAAGACAATCATGGCGGGGTGCCTGGATGGCTCGGTTGGTTGAGTGTCTGACTCTTAGTTTTGGCTCAGGCCATGATCTTGCAGGTTCATGGGATCGAGCCCCACGTCGGGCTCTGTGCTCACAGCATGCAGCCTGCTTGGGATTCTCTCTCTGCCTCTCTCTCTGCCCCTCCCTCTCTCTCTTTCTTTCTCAAAATAAATAAGTGAGTATTAAAAAAAAGAGACAATTATAGGGAAGAAAAATGCATTCACAGTACCCTACTATAAAAAAATCTGTGTATAAGTAGACTCATGCAGTTCAAATTCCTGTTGTTCAAGGGTCAACTGTAATATCGAATAGTGTAGGAACTATGAAGGAAACAAATGGTACAGAAAGAGCAGATAGCAGGAAAGGAGTCAATTTAGAAATGCTGGCAAGGGAAGGCCTCGGTGGAGGAGATGATAAGTAGGCTGGGGACTATGGAACAGGAAGGAGCTAGGGCTCTGCAGGGACTAGGGGAGGCAGAGGGAAAGAACCCAACACTCCTAATGGTGGACCAGCAAGGACAAAGGTTGGGGTGGGAAAGACCTCAGCCTGTTGGAGAAACTGCAAGCAGGCCTTCTTGCTGGAAGGTAGTAAGGGAGAGTGAGAAGACCTGGAGTAGATCATGGGTCACTTAGGGACTGTCATCGAACATGGCAGATCTTTATGAGCGAGAAGCCGTTTAAGCATGGGAATGACGAAATCCGATTTTGTTTTAAGAAGACTTCTCTGCTCCTGTGTCAAGAATGGATTGGAGAGAGCAAGAGTGGGAAAGGGGAGGCTTTAGAACAACAGGCAAGAGAGCATCTTGGCATGCATCTTGGTGGGAGAAGCAGAGATGGAGAACATTTGAGCTGTTCACGGCTCTTGCTAAAGATGACAGAAGGACACTTAGAAATATGAGATGCTTTTTAGGTTTCAAGTCTGAGCAGTTGGTTGGAAGGCAGTGTATTTATTGAGATGAAAAGATGGCCAGGGGTGGGGGTGGGAAGTATCTAGAATTCAGTTCTGGCCATGTTACGTTTGAGCTGTTTGTAAAACATGGTAAATACCACATAGGCATAGAATGTATATAAAGGGAACAGAGAGGGAGGGTCTGCGATAGGGATGTTAATTTGGGAGGTGTTGACATAGAGTTGGTTGGAAAGATGTGATCACTTTATTTATTTTTTAAATGTTTTATTTATTTCTAGGAGAGAGAGACAGCGTGAGCAGGGGAGGGTCAGAGAGAGAGGGAGTCACAGACTGAAACAGGCTCCAGGCTCTGAGTTGGCAGTCAGCACAGAGCCCCGACGCGGGGCTCGAACCCACAAACCGCGAGATCATGACCTAAGCGAAAGTTGGAAAGTCGGACGCTTAACCGACTAAGCCACCCAGGTGCCCCAAGATGTGATCACTTTAAAGAAAAATAAGAAGGCCCTGGACTCGGATTAAGCTCTGAGGAAGCTTAGGAATGAAGAGCCAGACAAGGAGACTGAGCAGAAGCAGCCAGTGGGGTAGGAGGGAGGAGGAGACTCAGGAGAGTGTGGCAGCATTTGAAATCATCATTGGTAAACCCAGCAAGAGCCAGTGGGTGACCTGTTGGGATAAAAGTCACTATGATTCCAGCTCTGTGAAAAGCCTGTGTTTACATACAGATAAAACAACCAGAAGAGGCTATGCTTTATTTTGATGAAGAGACTATTAAGATTATCTCTTGTGAAGTTGTTCTAATAACAAAAACAATTTTTTAAAAAGGACAAAGAAAACACACAGTGAGTGTGTCTTGGCACGTGAGCTTCCTGACTGACCATCTGGTGTGAAAGAGGTTGGCTCCCAGTGCGATCTTTTTGTTGTTTGTTTTTCATGGGTTGTGGGAAAGCCTGAATTGTTTTATGTAAGCAGGAGCAAGAATTTAAGCACGCACAGAACATCTGGTGATGTCCTCTCGTTCTTGATGCTCTACTTGGTTCTTGCAGGTGTGGTATGCTGCATCCTATGCTGAGTTTGTGAACCAGAAAATTCATGACATTTCTGAGGAAGAAAGAAAAGGTGGTTGGACTTTTTCTGTTTTCTATATGAATTCTAAATTGTATATATTACATCATTATGCTATCTCCAACTTTTCTACCTCAATATATCTAATGATATTCCAGTAGTGTTTTGTTTTTCTCCAGCTACACATCCCTGTCTAATTCTAGGATCAAATGACAGGGACATATTTACATTTCTTTCATGGGTGTTGGAAAACAGTATTTAATGTAATGAAAGCCTCCAAATGCTAAATTAGAACCTAGACCAGAGGACGATCTCTATCGAGATTTAATCATCTCTGAGGACATTAGCAAGGCAGGCATTGTCTTTGTTTTTAATGTAAATATTAGTGAAGTATGATTTACATACAGAGAAGTGCACAGATCATAAGTGTACAGCCTGATGAATTTTTCACAAAGTGAACATACCTGTGTAACCCACACTCAGATCAAGAAACAGAACACGACCTGTACCCTTGTGGTCCCTTGTGCCTTTTTCCAATTCTTCTTCACTGCCAAGTGCACTGGATCTCCTGACTTCTAATACCACAGATATAGTATGCTTGTTACCAAATTTTGTATAAATGGAATTATATGATGTGTGTCTGGGAATATTTTGCTCAACATTTATTTGTGCAATTTATCTATAATGTTGTATATTATTGCAATTCATTAATCCTCTGAATATACCACAATTCATTTATCTATTTAACTGTAGATGAGGATCTAGGTTGCACAGTGTAATTCTAACACTGTGTTAGGTCACGTTTTGCAAGTTAAGGGCCAAGTCTTTTATAAAACTCTCTTCACCTCAGACACTAGCTGCAAGCTTGAGGTTCCCATGCTACCTGCGTTTCTGACCAACTAACTGAAGTTTAGGGAGCTAATACCTCCTTAGACTGGATAATTTACCAGAGTGACTTGCGGAACTCAGAGAAGTGCTATAGTTAGGATTACAGTTTTATTATAAATGACACACATCAGGACGAGGCAAATGAAGACATACTTAGGGTGGGGTTTGGGAGGGTTCCAAATATGAAGCTTCCAATTTGCTAGGCCATGTGATTTCCTTGGCACATTGATAAATGATTTCCAACCAGGGAAACTCTGCTGAGCTTCAGTGTGCAGAGTTTTTATTGAGGCATCATGATATAGGCATGGTTGATAGAATCATTGGGTGCACGACTGAACTTACTCTCGGGCTCTTGCTCCCTGGCTGATATTACCTGGCTCAAAGCCCCAACCCTGTAATCACATGGTTCAGCTTTCTGGCACAGGCAGCCCCCATCCTGAGTCATATTAGCAGAAACTCAGGTATGGTCAAAGACCACCATGAATTATAAGAACACCCCTATTACGTGGGAAAGTCCAAAGACTTAGAGGTTATTTGCCAGAAACCAGGGATAAAAGCCAGCCAAATTCTTTATGATGCAGCAGGGATGTTTCCAGTTTTTGGCTAATTTGAAAAGTGCCACTGTGAATATTGTTATACGTGTCTTTTAGTGAACATATGTGTATATTTTTGTTGGGTGTGTATCCATGGGTGGAATTGCTGGGATCGGGTGTGCAGATAATCAACTTTAGTAGATCTTTAGTAGATACTGTAGCATTTTATTATCGAGCATTGGCTTTTAAGTTTTTTTGTGCCAAAATATGCCTTCATATTATGAAACCTGATCTGAATCACTAAGTTATCTGAGTACAGATTTCCACTGTAGCACTTTCTGCCTGTCTGGCGTGGTGAGGTTGTGTGTGTGTGTGCGTGTGTGTGTGTGTGTCAGTCTGTTGGGGAGGTCGCAAAGGGTAGTGTGACAGAGTTTATTTTTTGTCGTCATACATAAATATAGAAAAAGATAAGATCCTAACAACTACTCTTTGTCAAACTGTAGCCTTTGGTTTTATAGCAAAACAGAAATGCAAACAGCAGACACTGTGTTTATGAACACTGGGCTACTGTGAGATGAATGTTGGAGATACTGGGTACTTGAGTTTTATTGCTGTCTATTGATCATTAGCCTCTATGATTTCTCTCCTGTGACTACAGTTCTTCGCGAGCAAGAGAAGAATTGGCCCTGCTACGAATGTAACCGCCGATTTATAAGCTCAGAACAGTTGCAACAGCATCTCAATTCCCATGATGAAAAACTGGATGTGTTTAGCAGGTATAATGAGGAAAAAGTTTCACAAACTCAGTTTTTAAAGGTCCACTTTCATTTCCATATTGTCTGTAAAGTAATGAGTGTTTCTATGTGTTTCTCTGTGTAGACAGGTAATCAGGTGGGCTGCTGAGGGCAATTTCTTCTTCTTTTTTAAAATGTTTATTTGAGAGAGAGAGAGAGCAGGGGAGGGGCAGCGAGAGGAAAAGAGAGGATCCCAAGCAGGCTCTGTGTTGTCAGTAGAGAGCCTGATGTGGGTCTCAAACTCAAGAACCGTGAGATCATTACCTGAGCTGAAATCAAGAGTTGGATGCTTCACCAACTGAACCCACCCAGGTGCCACCACTGAGGGAAGTTTCTTATCTGTCATTTCCTTTTCCGCACCCCCATCCTCATTTACTTTTTACTTCCTTTGAAAAAAAATTTTTGTTAACATTTTTTATTTATTATTGAGAAACAGAGACAGAAAGAGCATGAGCATGGGAGGAGCAGAGTGACGGGGAGACACAGCATGTGAAACAGGCTCGAGGCTCTGAGCTGTCAGCACAGAGCCTGATGCAGGGCTCGAACCCATGAGCAGTGAGATCATGACCTGAGCTGAAGTCAGATGCTCAACTGACTGAGCTACCCAGGTGCCCCTTACTTTTTACTTCTTTTCCAGCATGACCAGAGTACCCAGCAATAGGAGATCCTTCCCCCTCAGTTAAATCTCCCCTAACTCAAGATTCTGGGACAGGAATTCTTAAGATAGCACACACTCTGCATCTGTGATTTGCAAACTAACTTTCAGAAGTAGAATTCCTTCATCAAACTAAATCATAGGTTTCATTCCGCTGTTTGAAAGAAATAAATCAGAGAGAATCATACAGGATAAGGTAGGTGGGAGCCAGACCAGGTAGGTCTTGTGGGTAATGGTAATAAATTTGGATTTTATTCTAAGCATGATAAGTCTTAAATGGTTCTGATCAGGGGATACCTATGATGTGAATTTATGTGCTGAAATGTCACGCTGGATAAAAATTAAAATGTCGCTTTTGCTTTCATTGGAGCAAGAATGTAGACGGGAGGCCAGCTAGAAGCTAGTTCAGCAGTTCAGGTCAAGAAAGAGAGTGTGTTGGACTGAGGCGATGGGACAGATGTAGGGTTGCCAGCTTTGACAAGATTTGCAAAGAGAAGAGATGGTGCCACAAGGCATTCAGGACAGTGGGAAAGTCAGTGTTCTAGGCAGGTCCAGCATGACTGCCTGCAAGGTAAGAAGAGCTTGTTTGAGGTTTGTGGTCATAACATTAAAATAAGACCACTAGCATGCTGGGGGTCATTTCCCAGCTTCGTTTGCTGCAGTAATGTCAGTGCAGAGCAGCTGGGGAATTGGATTGCACAGTGTGGTGGTTTCGCCAAGTGTGTGCAACATGGCAGAAGTGATGGGGCAGCAGCAGGGATGGCAATCAAGAGCATACACGAGGGAGTGCTGACAGCGAACGACTTTGCAGTTTATGTGTGGAAAGAAGGGAGGGAAAACATCAAGAAGACTGAAGACTGCAAATGGGTGACAAGGACTAGATTGCAGGTGGTGGTAAGATAGGATTGTGGAGTCCAGGTATTTGAGGGTGTGTGCTAGAAAGCTAGAGATACCGTTAGAGTGGACGATGTATGGAGTTGGTGGGAGTAGGGACTCTGCACATACCCAGGATAACGAGGTCCAGGACGTGACCTTGGGAGTAAATGTCTGAGGTGGGTGGAGGACATAGCGAGAGTTGAGTCATTCTCTGTTGGGTGTCCCTAGAACTCTGTTCATGGCCCGATTATAGCACTTTTTATGTTACACTGTGATTTTTGGTTTATGCGCCTGCTGCCTCTATTAGACTTCTGAGGGTAAGAACTGACACACAGAACTTGTCTTTATTGCCTAGCACAGGGTGTGACACATGGTAGATAAAGAAATTTGTTGGGTAGCTGTTAAAAAGAAATTTGAGACAAGTAGGGAAATTTCAACTTTGACTAGATTTAATAATACCAAGCAACTATCAGATTTTTTAAGGTGTGATAATGGGCATATATAATATATAAATCTTAAAAAAAATGTTAATGTTTATTTATTTTTGAGAGACAGAGCACGAGTGAGGGAGGGGCAGAGAGAGACACACACACACACACACACAGAATGTGAAGCAGGCTCCATGCCGAGCTGTCAGCATAAAGCCTGATGCAGGGCTTGAACTGACAAGCTGTGAGATCATGACCTGAGCCACCCAGGTGCCCTTTGTGAATGTTTTTAAAATATTTATTTGTTTTTGAGAGAGAGACAGAGACCGACAGAGACAGAGCATAAGCTGGGGAGGGGCAGAGAGAGAGGGAGACACAGAATCCAAAGCAGACTTCAGGCTCTGAGTTGTTAGCACAGAATCCAATGCTGGGCTGGAACTCACGAACCATGAGATCATGACCTGAGCTGGAGTTGGACGCTTAACCGACTGAGCCACCCAAAATGATTGTCCCTATTAGAAAAAAGAATCAGGGCAAGTAATAAAATGAGAAGAAATCAGAATGTAGGGCTCATCAGGACCACCAAGGGAAATATTTGTTAGTGAGAACTGTGTAACCATGACTCTTTATAACCCAATCTTTTGTCCCCAGAACAAGAGGCAGAGGAAGGGGACGAGGCAAGAGGCGATTTGGCCCAGGTCGACGGCCAGGGCGCCCTCCAAAATTTATCCGCTTGGAAATAACCAGTGAAAATGGAGAAAAGTGTGATGATACAACACAGGTACTGGGCGAGGGATGACCTCCTTCCTTGTCAGATGGCTTGCTTAGGGGATTTTGAGCCATTCCCAGGTTTCAGGACAAACACCCCCCAGAGGCTGAGGCTCGTGCCATGCCAGTGCTTTGCTGCCTGTTCATTAACAGGTGACCGGAGAAAGGCAAGAACATATTCTTTTTTTAAAATTATTTATTTATTTTAAAATTTACATCCAAGTTAGTTAGCATATGGTGCAACAATGATTTCAGGAGTAGATTCCTTAATGCCCCTCACCCATTTAGCCCATCCCCCCTCCCACAACCCCTCCAGTGACCCTCTCTTTGTTCTCCATATTTAAGTCTCTTATGTTTTGTCCCCCTCCCTGTTTTTATATGATTTTTGCTTCCCTTTCCTTATGTTCATCTGTTTTGTATCTTAAAGTCCTCATATGAGTGAAGTCATATGATATTTGTCTTTCTCTGACCGACTCATTTTGCGTAGCATAATACTCTCTAGTTCCATCCATGTAGTTGCAAATGGCAAGATTTCATTCTTTTTGATTGAGGAGTAATACTCCATTACTACATAAGAAGAACGTATTCTTGAATATTACAAGAAAAACCCAACATTGCTGCCCTCAAGATTTGAGATTTTCCAGAGATATTACTGGGGGACCCTGTTTAATCCGTTGAAACAGTTAAAATCATTGTATTCCAGAAGAGTTCTCCCATTAGAGTCCTTTCCTCATGAAGCAGTCTGGAATATCTCCTAGTTTTTACAGCCTGTGGATGGTTTTCCCAGAAGGAGAATATTTGTTTTTTCTGGGCATTATGACTCTAGTCATGTAAAAACTGTGCAGCAACTCTAAATCTTAGCTGACGGTCTCTGTAGCATGAGTCTCTACCTAGGTGCGGAAATAATTCCCGGTTATTGCAATTTCAGGACTTGCTACATTTTTCCACGAAGGAGCAGTTTGACGAGGCTGAGCCAGCAACTCTGAATGGGCTGGATCAACCAGAGCAGACCGCTCTCCCCATCCCGCCGCTGCCACAGGACACCCAGCCTTCTCTGGAGCACGAGCCAGAGACCCACAGCCTGCATCTGCAGCCCCAGCATGAGGAGAGTGCGCTGCCCACCCAGAGCTCTCTGACGGCTGATGACATGCGCAGAGCCAAGCGTATCCGAGTAAGTGGGGAGCACAGCTCCTCCCTGACGAGGTGCTGCCCTTCCTCCAGTCACCTGGCTTTCGAGGTGCCACGTTTCCTGACTTGTTCACCGTCCACTTTGAAATCCCGCATCTAGCCTACCACATGCTTGATTCCCTTATTTCAGAAGAATGTATTAACTATTTCTCAATGTCTTCGTGTCCTATGATGGGCTGGAATGGCTGGTCCTAGATCCCATCAGTTTAGTAATGACACAGAAGCCTGGCTTTTGGCAGCTTCTGGACAAGAATAGTTGAAATAGGATTGCACTCTGGATCCTTAAACTCACAGATTGGAAATAAGTCCGTTTAGTCATAATAATGAGAACTCTCTGGTTAATTTCGGGTAAATGAAATTGGTTGTCTACAGTTTCCAAGGGAAGACTGACAAGTGTCATTACTCATCAGTGCAGAGGGACCTGTGTCCGAGTTGAGATGGCAGGTACGCTTTACACAACCAGGACAGCTTGAAGTTAAGCTCCAGGTTCAGGAGTTGGTCAATGCTTCACTTCTGTGGCCTGTGTCTTGACTTTAGACCATGTGACCACAGGGCCTCCTTGGCTTCCAGGTCAGATGTGTGTTAGTCTTATTTCACAGATAGCCTCAGACTCTGAGTTAGTTGCTGCAGGGGATGCATGTGGAGAACAGGATAAGTGCACGTGCTGCATCCAGAAAACAATCTCTTATACCCTGTCTGTGGCAGGAGGGTATATACTTTTATTGTACTTTATATGTGGATAGAAAGAGGGTTTTTTTTTTTTTTTTTTTTTTAAATAACTTCCCAGGCTTTACAGTTTCTAGATAGACGATTGTTTGAGCTCATGTTTCTTTTGGTCTTTTCATTTGCCTACGTGTAGCTTATATTTATCTTGGTCTTCTTATTTGCCTATGGGCTAGAAGGGACCTTGAAAAATAGTCTAGTCCATGCCTTCATGTAAAAGTACATTTGAATACTTACAGCTATGTAAGCCCTTTTTAAGGGTCCTGTGATGGAAACATATAACACTCTTGGCTCCGTGTATATTCTTTCAAAAGGATATGTCAACATAGGTAAATATAGGCCAGAAAGGCAAAATGCTATGATTGTATACCTTCCCATCTGTCATTCTGTATTTTTTCCCAGTCTGCATTTTACTCTCTTGCTCAATTACTGTCTTTTCTGCTTTGGCCATTCTGACTTTTCACTAAGTCCAGAGAAATGCTTATCAGATTTAATTTTTTTGAAGGAAAAAAAAAGTCCCAAAGCCCACATGTGTAGTGAAGTTGTGGTTGCATGAGCGTAGTGTGGTTATAACCATACGTGTATTTTTCAGTGATTGGGTGACTGGTTCCTTGTGTCAAAGCCATGTGCGTGTGGCTTCTGGAGGTCAGTCTTAGTTGAGCTTTTGTTTTTTTCCTTTCACACATTCTAAAAAGTAGGGCTATATATTTTTTCATCTTTTCTATCCAGATTGGTAATGACCAACTGAAGGAAGTCTTCCAATCCAATTGGTAATGTAACTATTTTTCTCTCCTCTAATGCTGCCTGCTCAGTTGGAG
This sequence comes from Proteles cristata cristata, assembly GCA_017311185.1. Taxonomy (NCBI): domain Eukaryota; kingdom Metazoa; phylum Chordata; class Mammalia; order Carnivora; family Hyaenidae; genus Proteles; species Proteles cristata. Next base: position 1,673,236 of record JAESUZ010002230.1, read on the forward strand.
CTGCAGGTAGGTTTGTTTCCTGTGTCTCACGTAACAGAATGTTATTTAAGTGTTTGCCTGACCTGCTATTCTTTGCAACCTCTACTTGCTAAATCCTGGTGGAAACTACAATTTGGTTGCTACAGTGAATGCGAATTAGTTAATGAGTAACAATTGATCTTCAGATAGGTCAGTGAATAAATTGTGGGCGGCAGATTCCTCCTACACAAAATGAAGGATAGGACTAAGCCATCTCCAAGGTCCCTTCCAGCTCTACAACAATTTGAATGACTTGTGGGATGGTCATGAGATCTGACTATATACTCAGCACTGTGCCGGGGACACAATACAATTTTCACATGAGTCCTTTCTCTAGGAGCTTACAGTCTAATTCGGGAGATAATGGCCCTGTAAGGTGGCTTACAGTTGAGTGCTAAATTTAAAAGTGTTGCCTGTAATTGTTATCAGTACTGGGAAGCGAGGAAGTCCAAAGGAAGAGGAAGGAGTCAGGGACTAGTTCATAGATGATGTGAGATTTAAACGATCTGGGAGAGAGACAGGAAGAAGGTAGGCTGTTTCTGCGGACGGTGGCATTAGGATCAAAGGTCAACACATGGGCATGTGCTTGGAATGGTGACAGGATAGCTTGACCCTAGAGTAGGGTGCCAGTTGAAGGACAGTGGAGAGTGAGACATGCTGGCTAGCCCACCAAAGCCTTTGAGAGCCAGGTAGAAGACAGAGAAAAGTTAAAAGGAAATTAGTTAATTAAAAAGCCAATAAACAGTGGTGCCTGGGTGGCTCAGTTGGTTAAGCATCTGACTTTTCATCTTGGCTCAGGTCTTGATCTCAGGGTTGTCACTTCAAACCTGGAGTTGGGCTCCATGTGTGTGGAGCCTACTTAAAAAAGTCAACCAGGAGCACCTGGGTGGCTCAATCAGTTAAGCGTCTGGCTTTGGCTTAGGTCATGATCTCGCGGTTTGTGAGTTTGAGCCCTGCATTTGGCTTTGTGCTGACAGCTGGGAGCCTGAAGGCTGGTTCAGATCCTGTGTCTCCCTCTCTGTCCCACTCCCGCTCCTGCTCATGCTATCTTCTCTCTCTCAAAAATAAAAATAAAACTTAAAAAAGAGTCAACAAACAGGATTTATTTCCTTTTAGTGTCGAGATCAAAATAATATGAAAATTGATCAATAATTTAGGTTCCTTTAACTATTGATATCAAACTTGAGAAACATTATAGGTATTTGTCTGTAAAGAATGTTGTCTCAGAATTCATTTTTAAACTTCTTTAATTAAAATTTTTTTTTTAATGTTTATTTACTTACTTTTGAGAGAGAGAGAGAGTGTGGAGGGGAGGGGAAGAGTGACAGGGAGAAAAAATCCCAAGCAGGTTCCACAGTCTCAGCCTGGCCCAATGCAGAACTCAAGCTCACGAACCAGGAGTTCATGACCTGAGCTGAAATCAAGAGTTGGATGCTCGAACGATTGGGCCACTTAGGTGCCCTTTAATTTTTAAATGATTTTGTTCTATTTTTTAATTTGAGAGAGCTAGAGAGAGTGAGTGCTTGTGAGCAGGGGAAAAGTAGGGAAAGAGATAGAGAATCTTAAGCAGGCTCCATGCCCAGTGCAGAGCTGTAGAGAGGGCTTGATCCCACAACCCTGGGATCATGACCTGAGCTGAATTTGAGTTAGGTGCTCAACTGACTGAGCCACTCAGGTGCCCCTAAGAATTCATTTCAATGTGGGGTGAATCCCTCATCCCAGATTTTAGCAACCATAGCATTTTGGTGCCCTAGAGTACCTTATGTACCAGATAGTGTGGCGTGGTTGGCTGAGGGTAACTCGGGGATCCCAAGATCCATAATGGATCCATCTGTGTGCTGCCGCCGCCACTTTTCATGGTTTCCTCTAGAAATACATGTCAGCATAGCTCTGAACTACAGAGGATACAAGCGGCCTGCGAGTGGGTCGGGGTGGGGACAGTTTTCAGCACTTTCACTGCCCTGTACTGTGTGGATTGCATGAGGACCATTAGATCAGAGAAATAAGATCTTCATGGCTTCAGAGGGATTAGAAAGAATACAAGAACAAGGTTTTGTGGACAGAACTAAGACCATGGAGCCCAGTGGCTGGTCAGTGATCAAGTGTCTGAGGACATTCGTGCTAATCAGGAATGACAGAAGACTTATTAGCATAATAGTCTAAAACAAAACCAAGTCCTGGATTTGGCCCCCAAAAAGGAATGGAATTCCCAGTGGGAGCAAGATCAGTTGTACATTGTGTCTGCCCTTGGAAACCTTATCGAACTTGGATAGAGGAACTGATTCTCACCTGCCAAAAGCACTCTAAATCTTGAATGTCCGAACCTCGGGGCAGTATTTGTTTATTTGCAATATTTCCATTAAGTTTTGGAAGTAGCCAGAATAGTGAAAACTTTAATGCAAGATAAGTATTTGTTCAGACAGAATAAAAAGGTTAGGTAACTTCTGAACAGTATAACAAAGTGCAAGAAAGCTCCTTGGCTGACATGAAAAAGGGCTACTGTTTAAGATCTCTGCAGATACTATAAAAGGGACCTTGAAAAAATTCATCTTGATTTTCATATGGAATACATTTCATTAATTCTGAAATTTTTATTGAACACTTCCTATGTGCTAAGCTATGTCAAGGGATCTGGATACAAAGGAGAATCAAATATGATGCAGTCTTGAAGCAGCCCCAGTCAACTTGGGAAGACAACAGAATTTCCAAATATCTACTCATGATAGATGAGTAGGTAAAATGTCTCTCCCAGCCCCATGAGAGGAAGTTTTCTGTCACATAGTAACTGTGTTGAGAATTTTCACTAAATAAAAAATAATTATTTTGCTTTTCCTCGAATGATTATTTCACATTAAATTTAGTTTAGATGTTGCTTCTTTAATTTGAAAGTAAGGGGTTAAGCATGGTTTATTGTCCTTTTTTCATTGCACAAATAATGCATTAAGGTCTCCATTAACCCTTCAATTACTATACCCTTACAGTTACATCAGCATACCCACTCACAGATATAGTTTTTTGAAGGATGATTTTCCCCTCCCATAGCTCTCTAGAGCTTTCACTCTGGCATTTTGAGGAATTAATGGATGAGTCTTCATTATAATATAACTAAAATACTGATTTGGAATTCTCTGTGTGAAAGATGATTCTGTCGATCTGCTCTAAGCAGAGCATGAGCTGTTTTTCCAGCAGTAGTGATGAATTTGCACTGAGTATCCATCCATATTCTCTCCACAAGGATTCCATATAATAATTGCATGAATTTACAAGATGGCTAATCAGCATTAGAAGTGCGATCTGTGACTGCAAAAAAAAAAAAAGAAAAAAAAAAGGCAAGATTCTTCCCTGTCTAGACAGGGAACAAAGCAACAAGCTTAACTTTGTTAGCATGGCTTTCTAACTAGTGGGACTAACTAGCTACATTAAGGACTTGTCTTTTGCATTTTCTATGTAGGAAGCGGTCAAATACACATATTCCATGTATCTTGCATCATGAACAAACATGTTCATAAATCTGTATCCTTCATTTCTCTCTCAAGTTTCTTTTCTTAAATTGAAATATAATTCAATGCCATAAAAATGCCCTTTTACAGTGTTTCTTAGAATATTCCCAAAGTTGTGCAACCATCACCACGATAATTCCAGAACATTTCCAAACACCCTCAGAGAAACCCTGTATTTATTGTCTCCTTCCCCTGCCCCTGGCAAGTACTGCCTGCCCTTCAGTCCTTTTTATATCTATTTCCCCCTAAACATTTTAACCAAGCTTGTAATTCTTTTCTTCAAGAGCTTCAGCAAGTAACATTTGGCTGACTTGCTCCAACCTCGTTCATGCGTGTATGACTTATCCCACATCATTTCTTCTAAATCTTCAATTGTTATTCGAATACACTCTGGGATTTGTTGCTTTATACAAATCCTTGATTGGGAATGCTTTTTTGGCTGTTACTTAAATTCTTAAAAAAACAAACAAACCCACGTATCTATAAATATTGTGAGACATAAAAGAAGTTTGTCTTTTCAGTGTAAAATTCTTTGGGGCTGGCTTCATTTTTAAATGTCTTCACCAGAAAAATCTTTCTTTTTTAAAAAGTGTTTATTTTTTTATTTTTGAGAGAGAAAGAGAGAGAGAAACAGAGAAAGAGGGAGAGAGAGAATCCTCAGCAGGCTCCGGGCTGTTAGCATAGATCCCAGTGAACCCTGAACCTCGAGATCATGACCTTAGCTAAAATCAAGAGTCTGATGCTTAAGTGACTGAGCCACCCAGGTGCCCCTGAAAGACTTCTTTCAACTGTGTGTGCCAGAGTTTAATTTTACGGAAAGTCTGATTGCAGAGATCTTCCTACTTCTCTATAAAAGTGCAAGCTGCTCATGCACTTGATTTCCTCGCTAAATAATAGTATTTGTGTGTGTGTCTTTCAGAATGCAGCTCTTCAGCATCTGTTTATCCGGAAGTCCTTCCGGCCTTTTAAGTGTTTGCAATGTGGGAAGGCCTTCCGTGAAAAGGACAAACTGGACCAACATTTGCGCTTCCACGGGCGGGAGGGAAACTGCCCGCTGACCTGTGATCTCTGTAATAAGGGCTTCATCAGCAGTGCATCCTTGGAGAGCCACATGAAGCTCCATTCGGACCAGAAGACTTATTCTTGCATTTTTTGCCCAGAATCCTTTGACCGCCTTGATTTGTTGAAGGATCATGTGGCCATTCATATCAATGATGGCTACTTCACCTGCCCAACCTGTAAGAAACGATTCCCAGATTTTATCCAGGTGAGTGTCTACTCCTGAGATTCCCGTACACTTTCTTCTTTGGTTAAAGACCCTTCGATGTTTGGGAAATTGAGACTGCCTGTCGCCTGCCTTTTCATCCTTTCTTTGAACTTTACCGTTGAGAACAGTATTTCTTCAATCAAGCTACTTTTGATAAACAAAAGATTATCATGACCCTCAATTGTCCAATTCAGACATTGGCGTTTAAGCATTTAAGTTTTATACAAGTAACAAATACCCAGATCTGATTATAATTTTTACAAAGTCTTTCTTAATCTTTGCCAGTACCCTCTACTCATAAAATATAGAGAGCCTGTGGAAGACATACTCCCATTTCCTGGCCTGGAAACATTTTCTCTCTACTACTGTGGTACCTGTCTTGCTTTACTAAGGTCATGCATTTTGGAAAGAAACAAAGAGAAAGTTGGTATATAATATACTTTTGTGTCAAGCACTGACCTCCTTCCTTGGACTATATTCTGGAGCAAAATAGGTGAGGATAAATTCCAGAATATTCATGATTTCATTTGGACTTCAAGTGATGATATGCTAGTTCTATGGTCGTCAATGAGTAATTAAGTGTAAATATCTAATGAAAAATATTCTCTTTTTAAAAAAATTAGCCAAATAGGAGATCATAGTTCTGCTAGTGTTGGGACTCTTGGTAATTTTATCACTTCATATAAACAATTAGAAAAGTGGCTTAAGGCAGACTCTAATGGCAAAAGAGACTCAAAAAGCAATGAAGCAAAATGTCTTATAGAAATACTTTGATATGACTACTTAGCTCTCATTCACAGCTCTCCTTCACTGGATATTTATGGCTAAGAGAATGCAGAGGTCATATCCCTTTATTTAAGTTATCTTAAAGTTCAAGGAATAAGTCCCAATAAAGGAGAAATGATGCTGGTATTGTATTGTTCTCATAAATGGGTAATGTATTTTCTATAATTCAATTCATATCTTTACTCTTCAGAATGTGATTTAATAGAAAGATGTAAAAGGACCAATTACTAAAAGGGACTAAATTGCTGCTGGACATGTTGGAGGCAGGAAAAAGTGAGAAAGAATTATTTCTTTATCTTTCTGCAGATAATTTTTAGCAAGATTCATTTAAATCCAAAGGAACTCTGCTTTTAATCTTAAAGAAAGAGAAGGAAAAATGGGCCTTGTGTGATCGGGGCTTTGACTAAGCAAGTACTCTTCCTTCTTCTTCTTCAAACAAGTTAAGGTTAAGATTTATAAGGCTTTCTGGCTACTTGTTCTGTTTGTTTGTGACAGGGATACTCTATGTGATTGAGGCCAATTATCAATCACATCTGATTGGATTACACCACCAGGTTGATGAAAAATCCATGGTAATGTGTTTGGCTCCCTCTAGTGTTGATAAACCACCTTTTGTCATTTCCTCTGGTGCCTGAGTTCTCTGACTTTTTCGTGTCTTCAACTGCCAGGTGAAAAAACACGTGCGAAGCTTCCACTCAGAAAAGATCTACCAGTGTACAGAGTGCGACAAGGCCTTCTGTCGTCCTGACAAATTGCGTCTCCACATGCTCCGACATTCAGACCGCAAAGATTTCCTGTGTTCCACATGTGGGAAGCAATTCAAGGTATGTAAGCAGGGAACAGCCTAAGGTAGTTCTCATGCAGCTGAAATTATGTCGAGCTAAGGATAAATGCCTGTTCATTTCATCAGTTAATTACCTACTTACAGAGAGCTGAACATGAGATGCATTTTAAGTCTCGTGTTTGACTTAGTTATTATTATAAAATTAAAGAGGGGTGCCTGGGTGCTTAGTCGGTTAAGCGTCCGACTTTCGCTTAGGTCATGATCTTGCGGTTTGTGGGTTCGAGCCCCGCGTCGGGCTCTGTGCTGACTGCCGACTCAGAGCCTGGAGCCTGTTTCAGAGTCTGTGTCTCCCTCTCTCTCTGACCCTCCCCTGCTCACGCTGTCTCTCTCTCTCTCTTTCTCTCCTAGAAATAAATAAAAAAAAAAAATATTAAAAAAAAAATTAAAGAAAAATGAACAGAACTAAGTTGCTTTTGAGGAATTCCTAAGAGAACAGTACATTTACTTACCAAATCAAGAGATTTTTATTGAGCACTTATGAAGTATTAGAGCCTGGTAATTGAGCTCTGAAAGTCGTAGGACTCTCATCTAAGGGAGGTGGGAAATCTGTAGAACACTGAATGGCTTAGACAACTTTGGGGAATGGTAATGACTGCAAGGATTAAAATAGCAAATAGTTGGGGCACCTGGGTGGCTCAGTTGGTTGCGCGTCCAACTCTTGATTTTGGCTCAGGTCATGATCTCAGGGTTGTGGGATTGAGCCCCACGTTGGGCTCTGCACTAAGCAAACTTGCTTGGGATTCTCTCTCTCCCTTTCCCTCTGCCCTCACTTTCCCCCCATTTGCTCGCTTTCTCTCAAAATAAATAAATAAACATTAAAATAATTAAAATAAAATAAAATAAGACATAAGTATCGGTTACCTGCCTGGAATTTAGAAGAAGCAATGGAAAAACCCACAGAGGAATCAGATAAGGGTTAAACAAGTAAATGTGGAAATAATAAAGTGTCCTTCATTGGGAAATCAGATGGTTTGCATTCAGTAGAGAAACTCTAGTAATGTGGTTGTACATCATGCTGTCATAGAAACTGGAAAAGAATCAGAAGTGGATGCAGGAGGGAAAAACTAATTTGAGAAAGATGTATTATGTTGAGTGTGGAGACAATGAAGAGAAATAGGGAGTAATTTTCAGAGTTTAAGTTGATGTGTTGTGGAATATAATCCTGATAGCTTTCAATATACAGTAGCATGATTTAGAACTTTGCAGAGAACTCTAATGTGAAAGGTGTAAACGGGCCTAGTATTTTTTGTTGTTTCTCAATTAAAAAATAATACCAACAATATATGCAAAAGGAAGGATCCCTGTCTCATGCTGTTAACTGGTTGGCCATCCATCTATCCTGTCCATTCAGTATTTTTTAATAACCTCTTTTGTGCCAGATGTCATTTTTGCACCCAGCACATAAAACACCTTGCTACCTTCATTTTCTCCTTTACTTTCACCCAGTGTGTTACCTAGGGTCCAATCAGAGAAGCAAACCCGCTAGAGTTACGCGGTAAGGGATTTTCTTATAGGAGCATATTCTAGAAGAAGAGAAGTAAGGGTCTGGCAGGAAAAGTTGGAGTACTGGAGAAGAGTCACCAAGGCGCCCTTCTGAAGCCCTGGTCTGGGTAGACAGTGGGGATTTACCTAGGAGTCTGGGAACGCAGGCACCTCCCCTGGGTTCAGGAAAGAGAGCTGGTGCTGGCGCTGCCTATGTTAGTGGACGTGGATTTGCCACCGGCAAATCTTTCTGCTCCCAGAAAGAGGGCTGATAGCTGAGTGGAAGACAGTGAGGACGAGTGGGGCTGTCCTGCATCTGACCCACAGCCTCATGGCCACTGCTTCATTTCCACCTTCCAGTCTGGTGCGAGCCTCTTTCTCAGCTAAGCCTAACTGGGAACCACACCGGGAAGGGGATCCATGTAAATGTAGTTAGTGAGGAGCCTGGGTGGCTCAATCAGTTAAGCGTTCAACTTTGGCTTGGTTCATGATTTCGTGGTTCATGGGTTTGAGCCTTGCATCGGGCTCTGTGCTGGCAGCCAGCTCAGAGCCTGGAGCCTGCTTCAGATTCTGTGTCTCCCTCTCTCTCTGACCCTCCCCTGATTGCATTGTCTTTCTCTCAGAAATAGATAAAACATTTAAATAAATAAATAAATAAATAAATAAATAAATAAATAAATAAATAAATAAATGTAGTTAGTTCCCCTTAACCAAGTTGATGAAGTATAAAAGCACAGTGTACCTACAATCCATTTTTCACACTGTATTGAATTATTTTTCTAGAAAACAAGTCTGATGCTATGTCTCTTCAGAAAAACCCTTTAATTTTTTTTTTAACAAATTAACTTTATTAAATTACTAATTCAGCCCTTAGACACTGATGTGTTTACAAAAATAGCAGTTTGAAATACATTATTGAAAGTGAATACACACAATAAGTAGAAACTGGGATGCATGGTGCTGGAGACATTGTCAACCAACTTATCTTCATGTACTGCCCACTGCTGTAGACAAAATTTGGCACATAATCAGCCTTATTGAAAGAGCAGCCAAAGTACCTGAGAGGGCTGCAAACTGCAAGAAAAGTAGCTTAAAGCTCTGGACCACTCACCAAAAAAAAATATTCACTGTTTAATCTGGGAGTTAATCTCACTATATATAACACTGAGTTACCTCCTACCCATAACAACATTTTAAAGATAAGAAGAGTGCCAAGGAACCTTCATTAACAGTATTTTTAAGTCTAAATTTCTACTTTAAGTATCTGATGATTACTCAAATATCCTAAGCCAAGAGGCAGGCCCTATGATAAGTTATAAATAGTCTGAATTTAATAACTTAAAGGTGATAATGAAAAGCCCTTTAATTTTAATTAATGTTCTTAAACTTTATTTATTTATTTTGGGGGAGAGAAATCAAGAGCACATGTGAGTGGGCAAGGAGCTGAGAGAGAAGGGGAGAGAGGTGAGAATCCCAGAGAGTCTCCACATTGTCAGCACAGAAGCTTGACTCGGGGCTTGATCCCACAAACCATGAGATCATGACCTGAGCTGAAATCAAGAGTTGGACACATAACCAACTGAGCCACCTGGGCATCCCAAAACCCTTTAATTTTAGATAGATTTCAAAGTGCTTATCACTTAAAAGTCACCACAAGGGGCACCTGGCTGGTTCAGTCGGTGGAATATGCAACTCTTTGATCTCAGGGTCATGTGTTCAAGCTCCACATTGGGTATAAAGTTTACTTATTTTTAAAAAAAGTCACCACAAGATTTGGTTCCTGTAGCAGAATATATAGAGTTGTCAAATCGCTAAATTGTACACATCAAACTAATGTAAACTTTTGTGTCATCTAAACTCTAGTGTTTTTTGGGGTACCCGAGTGGCTTAGTTGGTTAAATGTCCAACTTCGGCTCAGGTCATGATCGCACAGTTTGTGAGTTCGAGCCCAGTGTTGGGTTCTTTGCTGTCAGCATGGAGGCTGCTTCAGATCCTCCATTCCCCCATCTCTCTGCCCCTCCCTCCTCTCAAAAATGAATGAACGTTAAAAAAAAAAACATGTCTAGTGCTTTTTTTGCATGTTTATTTTGAGGGAGAGGGAGAGAGCATGTATGTGCTCATGTAAAAGTGGCGGTGGGGGGAGGGCATGGGGGGCAGACAGAGGGAGAGAGAAAGAATCCCAAGCCGGCTCCAGGCTGTCAGCCCAGAGCCTGATGCAAAGCTCAATCCCACGCACTGTGAAATTATGACCTAAACTGAAATCAAGAGTTGGCCGCTTAACTGACTGAGCCACCCAGGCACCCCTACCCTCTAGTTAAATATAGAATCTGGCTCCCAGTTACCTCTCTAGTCCCCCCTTTCACTTTGTACTCTGTTCTGCTGAACTGTGTGGTTTGCTTAAGCATGGCATGCTGCCTCTCCTAGAGGCTTTGCATCTGTTCTCCTTCACACCCCACCCCTGCTTGAAATACACTTTCAGACTTTCTCATCCATCATCCCACCGGGCTGATGGCACTTCGTACAGAGGCATCTCTTGCTGCCCTCCCCTCCGCTGGATGAAGTGCTTCTGCTTCTCCTGTGTGTTCCCACAGGACCTTTGCTTCTGACCCTGTCGTAGCACTCATACTGGATTGTAATTGTCCAACTACACACTGCACAAGGGCAGCATGTGTAAAGACAGGGCAGGACCTCTGGCTTTCAGGAGCTCTCAGGTTGTTGATTTTTTTTTATAAAAATTTTTTTTTTTTAATGTTTTTATTTATTTCTAGGAGAGAGAGAGAGACAGCGTGAGCAGGGGAGGATCAGAGAGAGAGGGAGTCACAGACTGAAACAGGCTCTAGGCTCTGAGCTGGCAGTCAGCACAGAGCCCGACACGGGCTCGAACCCACGAACCGCGAGATCATGACCTAAGCGAAAGTCGGACGCTTAACCGACTAAGCCACCCAGGCACCCCTATAAAAAATTTTTTTAAATGTTTATTTATTTTTGGCAAGGTGTGAGGGGGTAGAGGCAGAGAGAGAAGGGGACAGAGGATCTGAAGTGGGCTCTGTGGTGACAGCAGAGGGCTTGATGCAGGGCTCGAACCCACAAACCGCGAGATCATGTCCGTAGCCAAAAGTAGGATGCCTAACTGACTGAGCTGCCCAGACACCTCAGGAGCTCTCAGTTTAAAGAGGAAATGAGAGGAGGTGCCTGGCTGGCTTGGTTGGAGGAGCGTGTGACTCTTGATATCAGAGTCTCAATTTGAGCGTGTGTTCAGGTATAGAGATTACTTAAATAAATAGAACTTAAAAAAATACTACTTCTACTGTAATAGAGAAAAAAATAAAATGCCATGAGGATGAACTCTGACTTGGGCTGTAGGGGAGACTTCATAGATAAGGGGACCCTTGAATTCACGAAAGAGGTGGGGAAGAGTTAGCCTGCTAGGGAAAGGGACAGAAGGAGGAGGGAGGGAGAGAGGGATAAAGATGCCCCAGGGGCATTTAAAGCTGGGCTGAACTAAGGCACAGGCAGTGGGCATGGAGAAGAGGGCCCCTATTCAAGACAAACATCTGAGGGAGAATTGGTAGGACTTTGTGTCTGGATGAAAGGCTGATGGGTAGACAGCGAGGAATTGGGATTTGTAGCGTGGGAGGCTAGATGTTTGGGAAAGTTCGTGATCCTGCAGCAAGATTTAGGCAGGAGACAGTTGGGGGTGTAATGGATTGGTCTTAAGCCTGTTAGGACAGAAAGGCTTGGCTGAGATTTGTCCTTCAGCCAACATGTCTGTCTCTGCACGCAGAGCGCGGAGAAGTAGTAGAAGTAGGCTTTTGGACTTCGGCAGTGATTCAGTAACAATAAATTGGTCTGTTTAAAGGGAATAGGTGGGGGAAATTGGTGAATACTGATGCTGAGGAAAAAGTAGAAATGCAACAGAAGTCTGAGGAGCTGGGCTTCATCATTGTATCTAAAGAGACTGAAGAGAAATACTGTTATTTAGGGCAGGGTTTGTAATCCAGACTTTGCTGCAAAGGAGGAGACTCCCAAATTCTTCCCTGGGCTTTCCGGGAATGAGGTGGGTGGGGGTAGGAGGAAAGAATACTGGGTGCTATGCACTACAGTGGGGTTGGGGGGGTGGTGAGCTTTGGAAATCTGAAATCAGCGCAGTTCCTGACCCTTGGTGGGCGCTTCAGTTAAATGCGCTGAAAAATGTAGTGGTTAAATAAAAGTCCCTATATGGACACGTGGGGAGGAGGACTGCTCTGGTGGGCAGCAGTTCAAAATCTTTATAAGACCAACAACGGTTTAATCATATGTGTAAGAGAAGAGAGTCACGCTGGATAAGGAAGCTGGCATTTGTTTGAATTTGTTTTTACTCAGGATGGGCTCTGCCTGGTGTTCTCTCTATGGACTCCTATCAACATGTATCACTGGATGAGGTCATCAAACTAAGACCTGTGACCTAGACCATTTGCTGCATCCACAGTGGGCAGTGCAGTGGTTTACTTGAGCCTCTAAGTCCACAAGATGAGAAATTATTAAATTTTTGTGGGATCTAGAAGAATATCATAACACTTGCTAAAACGTGTGGGAATTGAGCATACACGTGGTTTTGGAAATCCAGTATTTTTTACGATCCATTATCAATTTGTCTTGTGGTTCTTAATACCAAACTTACTACATTATCCTTTGCTCTCTTCCACATACACATGAAGTCTTTCTTCTCATAAACCAAGGCTCAGTGGGACACACTTATTTGCTAGCAGACAGAGTAATCCCTGGTCACTTTTGCCATGTCCTTGTACACTACAGCACCCTAGCAACGCGGGTGCATCGTGGCAGGTTGTGCTTTCTGGTAACTCGTCTTGCTTTTTTAAATCCCTTTATTGAAAAATTTTCTACCCCCACTCCCCTGCCTTTTAAAAAATTTTCTCTAAATAGCGAAAAGACAAACTACGGGAACATATGCAGAGGATGCATAATCCTGAGAGAGAGGCCAAGAAAGCTGACCGCATCAGCCGCTCCAAGACGTTCAAGCCTCGTATCACGTCCACGGACTACGACAGCTTCACGTTCAAGTGCCGCCTGTGTATGATGGGCTTCCGGAGACGGGGGATGCTGGTCAGTGCCAAACGACTTCCAGACCCACCCGTTTCTGTTTGTGGGGATGGCTTTTGTGCAGTATTCTGTACAAGATTTGTCACTAGGTTTTGTCGGTGATTAGGGGAAAAGCCGGAAGCGTGTAATGCCCAGTTTGGAGTTCTCTCTTTTCCAGGCTCCCTCTGTCCTCCTTTGCCACAGCTCATTTCTGGTGACCTCTTGGGAGAGGTCTTTTTCTATCACGTTTCATTACTAGTTTTCTTTTGCTGTGCCCTGCTCAATCTCTGCTCTTCTATTTTATTTCCTTCTTCTCTTTTGTGTTCCTGAACATACTTTCTGGTAAGGTCTTTCCTTCTCTCCAGCTGCTCTCCTTTCCAGATATGAAACAACAATAGAAGGAAACTGCCCCTCAAAGCAGGGTGTGTGAACCCAGGTTAGCAGACACATCAGGATAGCCAGTTCACTGCCCTCAGTTCATTTTGGCCTCATTACAGTTTTGTATCTTACTGGGAAGTAAGGCTGGGGCACTAAAAAAGTGAAAGACAGGCTTGCATCAGGAGAATTCAGCAATGGAATTCGTGCCAGTGTAATTTTCAATTTTCCATCACCGAGTCTTCCAGTCAAAGAGCGTTAATGAAATCTGCAGTGACCCAATTCCCTTTCAGCAATTTGCTGAATTACTCTTAGCTCCTGTTAACGGTGGCTGTTAAGGCTTGTTGTCAAATGGGGCTGGCCACATGCCCTGTTGTTTTGGGGCACTGCTTCAGAGAATGCCGACTTCTAGCAGTCCAGACCAGAGGCTATTTGGTTAGTGTCTACCTGCAATGGGCTCCCCTTTTTCTCATTTGCTTTTTTTCCCCCTTTAGGTAAATCACTTATCAAAGAGGCACCCAGACATGAAGATAGAAGAGGTGCCGGAGTTAACTCTGCCCATCATAAAACCCAACCGCGATTACTTCTGTCAGTACTGTGATAAGGTAAACGGAGACGTGTCTGTCCAGGAGCCCTGCGTACAGCCCATTTGCCTGCATGTATAAATACATACTCCGAACCTAACAGTTACTCTTAACAGATGGTTCCCTTTCTCTCAGTAGTTTTCCATTCAGATGAGAAAGGGCTAGAAACGCAGCCTCATGTTAAGCCAATTTTTTTTTTCTGAAGCATTAGTTGACTTTGTGTTTAATGCTTTTCCTTCTTTCCATGATTTTTGTTATAAAGGTAGAGGCTTACCAGGAGCTTAGTATATGAATTCATTTTAAATTCCTAAGCTCTAAAGTGGTAGTGTTCATCCTCCTCCTTGTAAAATATACAGGAGATTTTGGATTTCTAGAGGACTGAGTAGGATGTAGGGAAGTTTTGTGATGGAAGGCTCTTTGTACTATTTCATTCTTACTTTTGTGCAGTTACAGAAAGACAGAATATATGTGTATTGTTTCATTGTAATATTGTTCCCTTATACAATGTAGTTGTGTCAGCTTAAAACTAGGAAGCTTTTTAAAGTGTAGATTCACCATTACAGGTACAAGTCACCAGTAGACTTGCTATTTTGGAGGATTCTTTGGCATCTAGTATTAGTAAACATATGAAAACTTTTGCAGAAAGGCAAATGGGTTAAACGGGCCTTTGAAACAGTTCTTTTTCTGTGACCGTGTACCTGTCTCTTAAACTTTAGGGTAAAGCATATTTTTTTTCTTTTTTATTTATTTATTTATTTATTTATTTATTTATTTATTTATTCTAATAGTTTATTGTCAAATTAGTTTCCACATAACACTCAGTGCTTATCCCCACAAGTGCCCTCCACCATGCCCATCCCTCCTCCCCCCCACATCCATCAGTCCTCAGTTTTTGTCAGCATTCAAGAGTCTCTCATGGTTTGGGGTAAAGCATATTTTTATTATTACTATCTTAGATATATACATTCCAGAAAGATATCTAGCATATCTATATTGTGTTTTTATTTTATTTATTTAGGCTATATCCTTATTATCCTTTAATATATCTGTTACTATATTTTATTTTGGCCTACATGATTGCTTTTTCTAATTTCTCATACCTAAGTGTGGAAATGTTAGTTTGCTTTAAGTAAGAAAGTGGAAAACCGTATACCACTTTCACGGTGGAGCATTTGAATTTGCAGGTTTATAAAAGTGCTAGCAAGCGAAAAGCCCATATTCTGAAGAACCATCCAGGGGCTGAGCTCCCACCAAGCATTCGCAAACTCCGTCCAGCTGGCCCTGGAGAACCAGACCCCATGCTGAGCACCCACACCCAGCTCACCGGCACGATCGCCACCCCCCCTGTCTGCTGCCCTCACTGCTCCAAACAGTACAGCAGCAAGGTATGGTGAAAGGCTTTGACTGTGTCTGAATCAAGGTCATTATTTAAGGAATCTCTTAAGGGAAGGTGGCAATTCGCTCCTTCTGAATTGATGGGGTGCTAATGGAGTTGTTTTCCTAGGTCAGATGGCTCAGGAGCTGCTTCCTGAGGATAGGGACAGCAAGTCCAAAATGGAAAGAGAATATGCGGAATTTCCGCAGTTAGTGTGTCTCATACATAGCTTGAGCACTCGAACGGTTTCCTCTTCCCTTGGTCTGTGGCGGGTCTCATATTTTAGTATTCTGTGCTCATAGTTTATGAGCTCAGGCTTCCAGAAACACTACATAGGAACTTATGTGATAGATCTTGGAAAGGGGTCATTCTTGGTTGGAGGGGGGAGCTTGTGATTGATTGCTGTATGTATCAGTGGATTAGGGGATGCTATCAGGTATTCTGACCTTGCTTGACATTGTGGGGGGTCACATGAATCTTCGATTTCTTCCCGGTCTCTCCCTTTTTCTCTTTCATACCATTGTGCTGCCTTGGGAGGAACAGGCACGGAGTCAGCATCAGTCTATTTTTTTTTTTTTTAAGGCATTAAAGACTTTAGGAACCTTTGGAGGGTTTACATTTGAGAAAGACTGAAAACAACAAATTCTAGTAATTATTTTTGGTTTTGCCATAATTTTTCAGACCAAGATGGTACAACACATTCGAAAGAAGCATCCAGAGTATGCCCAGCTCCCTAACACCTTACATACACCACTGACAACAGCCGTGATCAGTGCTACCCCAGCTGTGTTAACCACAGACAGTGCCACTGGAGAGACCGTGGTGGTAAGTGTCTCACTGATGAGGGCAACTCACCTCCTTCAGTGCCTACCACAGCCTTCAGTACCAAAGCTGTGTCTATCTTGCTATTTAATTGGCTGCAAATGCAGCCCGTTTTTCTTCAATTTTCTGCACAGGCCATTATGCTTACGGTTGGTTTGTCTCCTAGTCAATGCTTTCCAAAGCTCTCTGTACAAGGGGTGGCAAGAAATGTTCAGTGAGTGCTGCTTCTCTACGGTAAGAGGGTAACTCCATTGGGCCTGACACAGATAGGTAGATACAGATATATAGGTAATCTTCCAGTATCTTCTCACCTTTGGATTTTTTTCTATCTGAGCTCAGGGCTAATTTGTACAAGCAGTAGTGTTACAAGCTAATGTGTTTTTTTGGTGACTTTTCTAGACAACAGACCTCCTCACCCAAGCCATGACAGAACTGTCCCAGACCTTAACAACAGACTACCGAACACCACAAGGGGACTACCAGAGAATTCAGTATATTCCTGTGTCACAGTCTACATCTGGTCTTCAGCAACCGCAGCATATACAGCTGCAGGTGGTGCAAGTAGCTCCGGTACTGTATCACACTTACTTCTCTTTACTTTCATGTGCGCCATGTTGCCGCTAGCCAATATGGCAGGCGGGCCATCACAAACACCCAACTCTCAGAGCTGGGGCTGGACCCCATGTAATGTGCTTCTGCACATAAATTCTGAGTCTAAGGCATTTGTAAATGTCTCCTTGCCACCTGGCTATAGAGGGCTCTGGGTTTAGCTGTAGAAGAGATTTCTGTCCATAGCAGTGCTGCTGTAGAGATTTTGGGCTTGAGTGTACACCATCATCCCATGCCGTTGCAGGACAGTGCTATGCCAACTCTTTGGGAGCCTCTTCTGAATCCTTGAGCACCAAAGTTGACTATGTGGTGAGGAACCAGTCGGATAAGTCCCTCTGTGGGCATCGAATGACTAATATGAGTGGGAGGTTATGAAGAGTAATTTTGAGTTTTGAGTGTCAGTTAATACATTATTACTATTGAGGTATAACTGTTCCTTCTACCAGATAATTAGTAGCTCATTCTCACCGATTAGGGAGTTAAAAGAAGGAATACTCCCCAAACTATTATTTTACTTGATTATGCTTAAGTATACTCAAGGAGCAAATGAACAAACTTGTTGCTGGGAAATCATTTGGTCTCTGAAAGTTTAGAACTAATACCAGAGCGGGAAATGGGGAGTTGCTACTGTCGTTGACTGTTCTTTACCTTTTTATTTTTTCCTTTGGGAAGGTTCTTAACTTCAGGCTTTGGAGGAACCTATGAATCCCTGAAGTTGCCTGTAGAGTATGATGTATATGTACAGTATTCTAGAAAAAGGAACCATACTTTAGCCAGATTTTCAGAGATGTCTGGGATACATAAAAGGTTAGGAAACACTATTCTAGTGGGTCGATCGTGACAAGCTAAAAGCAAATTCTCTTCTTTGATCTCTTTTAACTGATTAAGGGTTAAATTCATTAAATTTAATTGAAACTTAAAGGAAAAAGACTTTTGATTCCTAAATACTTCTCATTCAACTTATTATGAGGACCTATATTCCTTCTATCTCCTCTTCTAGAATTAAAGTGTTAGGGGCTTATGTTTTATAAGCATAGTATTTATTAATTAATTTATTTAGAGACTACACAGGAATGTACATGAGCAGAGGAGGGGCAGAGAGAGAGAGAGTCACAAGCAGGCTCTATGCTCAGTGCAGAGCCTGATGTGGAGCCTAATCCCATGACCCTGGGATCATGACCTGAGCTAAAATCAAGAGTCGGAAACTCAACTGACTAAGCTACCCAGGCGCCCCATATAAGCATAATTTTAAAAATTGTCTTCTTTTCTGGGGCGCTTAGGCAGCTCAGTCAGTTAAGGGTCTGACTCTTGATTTTGGCTCAGATCATGATCTCATAATTCATTTGAGTTCAAGCCCCACATTGGGCTCTGTGCTGATAGTGTGGAGCCTGCTTGGAATTCTCTGTCTCTCCCTCTCTGTCTGCCCCTCCCCCTCTCATGCTCTGTCTCTCAAAATAGATAAGCATTAAAAAAAAAAAAACAACCCACTGTCTACTTTGCTAACATTTAGCAGCTTGGCTTAAGTGTGGGCTCTCTGGGAGTGCAGCTTGGGCTGTGAAGTTCCATCTGCTCTTCTCCTGAGATATTGTTCTCGCTGCATATTTTCTCTGGAAGGATCTCCCTTACCCTCGATCAATATGCATCTGGTTCTCCCTCCAGGCCACATCCCCTCACCAGTCTCAGCAGTCCACCGTGGACGTCGGCCAGCTCCACGACCCTCAGACCTATGCCCAGCATGCTATCCAGGTGCAGCACATCCAAGTCACGGAGCCCACTGCTCCTGCTCCGCCGTCATCCCAGGTATGCTCTCTGACTTCACCGGGGGTAATATAGCCTAGGAAAGTTTCATGCAAAGGGTAAGATTTTAATAAATATTTTTTGAATGGATGTAGCTCTGCTTTCTCGATGATGGACTTATGTCATTCAAACACATTAAGATTCCACAAAGTCACTGTTCCAAAATTCAAGAAACACCTTGGCAATTGGATACTATCAGACAGTCCTTTGGAATAGGAAGCAAAGTCCCTCGGATGTAAAATCACAGGGCTCCATTTGGTCAGGGGAAGCTAATCACTGAAAGCAAGTGTGTCCACAATGCCAATATTAAAACTGGAGTTCAGGGGGCACCTGGGTGGCTCACTCTGTTAGGGGTCTGACATTCACTCAGGTCATGATCTCACGGTTTGTGAGTTTGAGCCCTGTATTGGGCTCTGTGCTGACAGCTCAGAGCCTGGAGCCTGCTTCAGATTCTGTGTGTCCCTTTCTCTCTTACCCTCCCCTGCTCACCCTCTGTCTTTCTGTCTCTGTCTCTCTCTCAAAAATAAACATTAAAAATTTTTAAATAAATAAAAAAATAAAATAAAACTGGAGGTGAGGTGCCTGAGTGGCTCAGTAGATTAAGTGTCTGACTCTTGATTTCGGCTCAGGTCATGATCTCACAGTTTGTGAGTTCAAGCTCCACATCAGGCTCTGTGCTGTCAGTCCGGAGTCTGCTTGGGATTCTTTTTCCCTCTCCCTCTGCCCCTTCCCTGCTTGCTGTCTATCTCTCTCTCAAAACAAGTAAAAATAAACTTAAAAAAAGAAAAAAGAAATAGAATATGAAGTGAAGGTATCTGAACCAGGAAGGATGCATGTAGGTCCACCTGTGACATCCACTGGTTCCTGGACAAGTGTAAAATGAAGGCTTGCATGACATGTGTCTAGGTAATTAAGTTTCACATCAAGCTAACAGGCTGTTAAATAAAATATGTTCTTTGCAATGACATGCGTGGAGCTACAGGGGATTCTCCTGAATGAAATAAGTCAGTCGGAGAAAGACCAATAGCTTATGATTACACTCACATGTAGAACTGAAGAAACAAAACAAATAAGCAAAGGGGGGAAAAAAGGGAGGCAAACCAAGAAACAGGCTCTTAATTATAGAGAACAATGTGATGGTGACGGAGGGGAGGTAGGCGAGGGGATGGGTGAAATAGGTGATGAGGACTAAGGAGAGCACTTGTGATGAGTACCAGGTGTTGTATGGAAGTGTTGAATCACTGTATTGTTCACAGTGTCCACATAGAGTGAAACTTAGATTACACTCTAAGTTAACTAATTAGAATTTAAATAAAAACTTACGGGGGCGCCTGGGTGGCTTAGTCGATTGAGCGTCCGACTTTTGCTTAGGTCATGATCTCGTGGTTCGTGGGTTCAAGCCCCACATCGGGCTCTGTGCTGACTGCCAGCTCAGAGCTGTTTTGGAGTCTGTTTCTCCTTCTCTCTCTGACCCTCCCCTGCTCGTGCTGTCTCTCTCTCTCCTGGAAATAAATAAAAATATTTAAAAATAAATAAATAAAAACTTAGGGGCACCTGGGTGGCTCAGTCGGTTAAGTGTCCAACTTCAGCTCAGGTTACGATCTCACAGTTCATGAGTTCAAGCCCTGCACCAGGCTCTGTGCTGACAGCTCAGAGCCTAGAGCCTGCTTTAGATTCTGTCTCTTTCTGTCTTTCTCTCGGTCTCTCTTTCTCTCTCTCTCAAAAATAAATGTTAAAAAATTTTCTAAATAAAAACTTTAAAAAAGTTCTATTTTCCAACTTGATATGTACATATACTTTCATAATAACAAAATTGAAAAATATATGTAAAGTAACAATTGATCCTGAATCACATGGATAGAGCCAATTCAAAATTGCTTGCATTTCTGCCAAATGCACGGGTGGCACTGGCCGTTGCCAGGCTGGGGTGGGAAGGAGGGGGAGAAAGGATTTCTTACCTCCTTTGCTGGCTCTTTGCCCTTTGGCTTGCTGCAGAAATCCATAGGATAAACACAGACTTTCTCTGCCTTCTGGTTTACTGAGGGGCGTTGGTGGTGGGAGGCTCTGCTGCTTGTCATCTGACGGCCTCTTCCCCGACTTCTAGTGTGAGGTCCAGCCACTGTGAGGTTTCTGTTACTTTTCCCAGTCCCCTCTGTCCACAAGGGGCCCAACCTTCCTCTCACCCAGCATCACACTGCTAAGTTTCTCAAAGAGGCTAGAGGGACTCCTGGGAGTTCGTTTTTAAGAATAAGTATATGGGGGCACAGGGACAGCTTTCCCCAAGACAGCTCCCCCTTTCTTCTCACTCAGCCTCCAGCCTTCACCTCACAGGCCTTCTGTGTACCCGCATGGACACCCGGACCCACACGTCTCAGCATCTTCCACATCCTTGCAAATGGTATCCCATGGCCACCCTCTTGGTCCCATGTGCCCAAATACCATTAATGGAGCCCATATCCAAAAGATAGGACCCCTGCAGGGTGACAGACCCAGGGGAAGACACTCATGCAGCCCTGAAAGTGGGTGCAGGGCCATTTCCACAGGGAATGGGGGACTCTGGTTCCCAAAGTGTCACCTATAAGGGGATACATATTCCAGGTCTATGGTCTAAGGATGGGTCTTGCGAGGGTCTAGGACGATGTGGTTATATGGATAAGTTATGAGCATTCAGAAGAGGGAAGGATTATGTTTAGCAGGGAATCAAGGGTACTTCTGTGGATGTAGTTGGGGAAGGCATTGTGATCTGAATGTGCTTTCGTTGGGAGTAAAGACACAGAGGTGGGCAACGGGTATACCTAAGGAAAATTGTTTAGGTTAGTAACAGGAAATGATGTTTGAGAAAAGAGTTGAGAAGGCAGTTTGGAACTGGCAGATGGAGGGCTTAAACACAAACGATGGAGCTTGGGCTTTATTCCGTGGACAGGAGTAAGCCTCTCCACTGGATGTCCGTCTGTGAACCTGTGTTCGTTTCCACTGACTGCATGGGATTTCCCAGTGTTCTCGCTAGAAATGATAATTTCTGGGTTCTACTTTAATTTGTGTTATAGCTTCACTTTGTGACATAGGCATGTCCTTTAGCTTCTCAATTTTTTAAATCTTATGTAATGAAGATAATTATACTTTCATTCATTTATCTTTCTAGTAAGCTTGGTGAAATTAATTTTGGGGATATTCTTGTAGATAATCCCTTGAAAACTAATTAGGACTGCATTGCTATGATTGCTTTTCATTAATCCTATTCTTCTGAAAATACCATTATTTTAGCAGTGATACTTTCAGTGTTATAATTCATGTTAGCCAGATTTATTTTCTTCAGTTATTTGTGTATCTTAACTATATTGAAAGTTCATTGTTTTCTACTCCTGCTTTGTCTTTCTCTCTAGGTATCTGGGCAGCCCTTGAGCCCTGCCTCCCAGCAATCCCAGCAAGGACTCAGCCCCTCTCATATACAAGGCAGTTCCTCCACATCCGGCCAGGCTCTCCAGCAGCAGCAACAGGGCTCCTCTGTACAACATACCTACCTACCCAATGCTTGGAATTCCTTCCGTGGCTACTGTAAGAAATGGGGATAATGCTACATAGCTCATGGGTCGAGAAATCTACAGCTGTGGCTCATACTTTCATCTTCTTTAGGATAGATTTTCTGGATTAAAGTATCATTAGCCACTTTCTACATTCTATAGTGCATGTACTTGAATGAGTTTCATGGCCAAGTTCAAGGCAGCATTCTGATCTCAGAGAGCCATGCGTTTCAGAGACAGGAATACTGCCAGAGGTAGTAGAGGCAGGTAGACTAAAGAGCAGAATAGGTGGATGTAGGATATGTTGACTGCCTTCATATCAATGGATGTGTTAGATCCTGGGTATACAAAAAATTTATATTGACATACATATCAGTAACACCACACAATAATGTTAGCCAGTTTCATTAAGCTCTCACCATGTTCCAGGAATGATTCTAAACCACATATATATTGCATTCAGGACTTACAGCAACCTATAAGTACAATTATTTTTTCACTATTTATTTATTTATTTTGAGAGAGAGAGAGAGAGAGAGCTAGCAGAGGAGGGGCAGAGAGAGAGAGAGAGAGAGGGAGAGAGAGAATCTGAAGCCGGCTCTGTACTGTCAGCACAGAGTCCAATGAAGGGCTTCAACTCTGGAACTGTGAGATCATGACCTGAGCCAAAATCAAAAGTCAGACGTTGAACTGACTGAGCCACTTGGGCACCCCTATAAGTACAATTGTTATCTGTGCTTTACAAATAGGGAAATTCAGACACACAGTGACTTGCCTAGCTTCTCAAGTACCTAGAGGATTGAAACCCAGGCAGTCTGGCTTCAGACTTTATGCTCCAAACCACCCTACTATGCAGCCTCTCCTTATAAGATGATCTTTGACTGAAAGAGATCATTACCTAGTAGAGAGAGAGATATATGAGTAGTTGCTTTCAACTACTGATTAGTGCTACAGAAGCAGTGAAAGGCTGGCTGCTCAAGGTAACAGATTTGGTGGGGACAATAGCGTTGGATATGAGCTTGCAAGTATGAGATCTTTATTGCTAAAAATCTGGAATAGAGGAACAGTTCAGCCTCAGTAGTAGGGTCTACAAGCGGCAGGAACAGAGAAGAAAGGGAGACCAGAGCTGATCATTGTCCTACTGTTGATTTCCTTCGAGTCCATCTCCATTGTCATTGATCTTTGGCCATGTTATATAGATTTGGTATGGAATCAGGCCCAAACTCTACCTTTTAGTTATTTTTACAGTCTATTCTCTTAAATATTAGTGGTCACAACAAGGGCTTTGCCTTGTTTCTAGTCAGGGTCATATTCCTACTCATGAAATACCAGGAGAATCCTGGTAAGTACACTGGCATTTACATTAAGTGCAATTCCTGTCAAAGAAATGTGGAATCATGAAGATTGCCATGGTAATAATAGTATAAGCTAGTATTCTGACCTGAAGAAAAGATTCTGGAATTGAAAGGTCTTCGTAGTTTAAAAATGTTTTTTTAATTAAAAAACATTTTTAAGTAGGTTCCGTACACATTGTGGGACTTGAACTTCTGACTCCGACATCAAGAGTCACACGTTCTATTGACTAAGCCAGCCAGATGTCTCTGGAATTGATGTGGTTTTTTTTTTCTTTTTTATGGAAAACATTTAAAATATGCAAAAATAGCATAGTATAATGAATACTTTTATAGCCATTATCCAACTTCATTATCAACTCAGAGTCAATCTTCTCTCCTCTGTAACTGCATCATTCTTTCCTAGACCTCCAACTATATAATAATTCATATTATTTCAACCATAAGTATTTTTTCTTTTTTTTCTTTTTTTTCTTTTTAATGTTTTATTTTTTTTCTATTTTATTTTATTTTTTTTTTACAAATAGTTTATTGTCAAATTAGTTTCCACATAACACTCAGTGCTCATCCCCACGAGTGTCCTCCTCCATGCCCATCCCCCCCCTTCAACCATAAGTATTTTTTAAAACACAACTCCAGTACTGTTCTCAAACTTAGAAACAAATGACAGCAATTCTTTAATAACCATCCAATATCCAGTGTTCATGTTTTTGTTATTGTCTTATAAATATTTTGAAAGTTTCTTCAAATTGGGTTCCAGATGAGACTCATGCATTGCAATTTGTTAGGTCTTTTGAATTTCTTTTTTAAGATTTATTTTTAAGTATTCTCTACACCCAATATGGGGCTCAAACCTACAACCCTGAGTTCAAGAGTCACCTGTTCCACCGACTGAGCCAGCCAGCCGGCCCTGGAGGTTTTTTTTTTTTCTTTTCAATGTTTGTGTTTTCTCTCTTTTAAGTTGCAACTTATATGTTGAAGAAACTGTGTCATTTGTTCTGTAGAATTTCTCACATTCTAGATTTTGCTGTTGACATTCCTAAATTATCATATAAGATGCTTTCCTCTGTACCTTTTATTTCCTGATGGCTGCAGGCTCGATCAAATTCAGGTTCAGTTTTTTCCCATAAGATACTTATGGCTGGCGGTGTGTACTTTCATCAGGAGGCACATAATGTTGGGTTGTCTGTCTTTTTCCTTCATTCTGCTATTTCACTAGGAATTACAAAGGTGTCATATTCTGATTCTATCATTCTTCATTCACTTACCAGCTAGGAAACTTCTGTAAAGAAACAGTTTTTGTCTTAACAGATGATTCTGAGGTACAGTTTGCACAGGAAGGTGCAGTTTACACTTAAATATACAGTTCATCTCCTTCATTTACCAATTTTCAAAATAATAAGTTATTTCCTAGTATTATCCAAGGTGACTAATAAGAGGTATGTATATGTGTGTCTTAGTGTCATTGTGTTCTCATGGATTTTAACACATTGGGTATGTTTCAAACCATTGTTACGCTTATTGATGCTAAGATTATGCCACCCTTGGCCAATGGGGGCGTCTTCAAATTGGCCTCTGTGTCTTTTCTATATGACTCCGTAGTCATTTTAAAACATTTTTTTAATGTTTGTTTATTTTTGAGAGAGAGAGAGCAAGCGCATGCACTTGCGTACATGCGTGGGGTAAGGGCAGAGAGAGAGGGAGACACAGAATCTGAAGCAGGCTCCAGGCTCTGAGCTCTGAGCTGTCAGGGCAGAGCCCGACCAGGGCTCGAACTCACGGACCATGAGATCATGACCTGAGCTGAAGTTGGATGCTTAACTGACTGAGCCACTCAGGTGCCCCTTGATAGTCTTTTATAGCATCTTGCATGCTGGTATGATCTCATGTTCTCGGCTCATCTTAGAAGGTTTCCTGCACCAGCTCAGGAGTCAGCCAGAAGCCAGAAGCTTTTGTTCCTTTTAAAGGAAAATATTATATAAAGACCATCAACTGGATGCTAGGGTGAACTTTGTTTTTAATTTGCTTTAATAACTCAGTGGTGAAATAGAATTCAAGTTAGATTACATTGTGATTACTAGGCAATAGTGGATACATTTGCCAGTGATTCAAATCTGAATATAAAAGATAAAAATATTGAGCTAAGAGGTAAATCTTTGCAACTTATTTCAAGATTTTAAAAAAATCATTGAATGTTTGTTTTATGGATATCCAAAGGGTTGTTTTGGGGAGATGCATTGATTATTTCTGTTATTTGATAATTCTCTGCAAACCTCCTATGATCATTCTTATCAGAATATCAAGAAATCATATCAGTATAAGATTCTTACAGCAAGCAAATCCATGAAAATGTTTCAACGGGGAATGTGGCCGCTGGTTAAGTATTTGTTTCAACAACTTGTATTAAAATCTGAGACCACTGAAATATGGATATTTCCTGTTTTTCAGCATCAGAGATTCAAATGATGACACTTCCCCCGGGTCAGTTTGTGATTACAGATAGTGGTGTGGCCACTCCTGTCACCACTGGCCAAGTGAAGGCAGTTACGCCAGTAAGTTATCTGCTCACAAGCGCTTTCCTGTCCATCATACTGCACCACTCTCCCCTCCCTCTATTTCCTACTCCTCCTCTTTCCATATCTGAGTTAGAAGTACCTCCTCTATATTCCCATAACTCCTTGTGCTATGTTATAACCCTTATTTTAATTACTGGTTTACTATCTATCTTTTCCCAGCAGACAGTGAATTTCTTGAAAGCTGTGTCTTGGTGTTTATCTCTTTATACTCAGTGCCTTGCACAGGAGGCTGCACTATAGCAAATGCTCAATAATTACCTATGCAGTTAATAACTATAATGAAACTCCAAGGTCCATGTACATACAGATTCACAACTGATCACCTTTTTATATGCTTTACGGAAAGTATTCATGATTATTGGTTCTCAACTGGGTTGGGAGAAAATAATAGAATGAATGTTATGGAGCTCTTTTAAACTATTTTATTTTATTTTTATTTTATTTTTAAATGTATTTTTAAGCTTATTTACTTATTTTGAGAGAGAGACAGCAAGTGAGCATGTACATGAGCTGGGGAGGGGCGGAGAGAGAGGGAGAGAGAGAATTTCAAGCAGGCTCTGTGTTGACAGCGCAGAGCCCAATGTGGGGCTTGATCCCTCGAACCGTGAGATCATGACCTGAGCCAAAATCAAGAATTCGACATTTAACCAACTGAACCACCCAGGGGGCCCACTTTTAAACCATTTTAGTTTAGTTTAGTTTAGTTTTCTTAAATTTGTTAAAAAATGTTTATTTTTGAGAGAGAGAGAGACAGAGTGTGAGTGGTGGAGGGGTAGAAAGAGAGGGAGACACAGAATCCAAAGAAGGCTCCAGGCTCTGAGTTGTCAGCACAGAGCTCGACACAGGGCTTGAACCCATGAACCATGAAATCATGACCTGAGCTGAAGTCGGATACTTAACAACCAACTGAGCCAGGTGCCCCTGAACTATTTTAAACATTCAGCCCCCTCCTGGTGAAAAGCATTGGCATGAATTATCTTGTTATATTTAGATTAGGCAGGTCAATGTTGATTGTACCTGCTATCTCTGTTTTTATCTTCATTGGTTTGTTCTGGGTTGCCTCTTAAGTAATTAGAAGATTATGTAAATTTAAATTAAGAATTATATATAAAAAAAAAAAGAATTATACTTGTAAGTGGCTAGGGATATTGGGATGTTTCCAGGGAAGAGTATTTCCCAAGAGGTCTCAGAGAGCAGCAGGGTAGTCTAGTGGCCTCAAAAACCTGATTTTTTTTCCTCAAAGCATGATCACAGCTTGCCCATTTCTTAGCACACAAACTCACATTAACTCAACTTAGGAGAGATGCATAAATCTAGAATAATGCTACCGTCAATGAAGACAATAACTAATATAAAATGGAATAGTCTCGCTGGCATGATCAGTGAAATTTTTGCTCCCTTTGGGACGCACTGACTCTTTACCTTTCTTTGTCAGGAACTCGTTTGAGAACCTGATTATAGCCAAGGATGTTCCCCTCTCCCTGCCACAATACACACAGACACACAGACACAGACACAGACACACACACACACACACACACACACACACACATTTAAAGTACATTTTCCAGAGTTCATAGAATTTCTAAAGCCTACCTGTGGACCACGTAGTAGTTCATTGATTCTAAGTGGAGAAACAGCCCTTTCCTCTTAGAAAAAGACCCACATGGGAAACCAGATCATTATCAGAGATTGATGAGTATGGACTCAGAGCACATGGCCCCTAGATAAATCAAATGGTTATTTGGCTATGGCTTTTATTCTGGACAGTGCTTGGAAAGGCTACTGCCTGGGCTTTCCTCTGTGACTTCTTTTTTTCTCAGCCTACGTAGTAGACCAATCACCCTGCAATGGACACTTTCTTTCTTTAAAAATGTTAACTTAAGGGACTAGCTCGCTCTGGGTCTGTGAAGGTTTCATGATCAGAGGAAGAATAATGACAATGCATATTTTCATAAAGCTAAATGTATTCAATGTAAGGGACTTTGTTCTAAGACTGCAATCTTCTTATAGTTTTGGTTATTAAAATTTCTCTCATTTGACAGTTTGTGTCTTAAAAATGACTTTACTTGGTAAAATAAAATTTGGGAATACTTATTATTACTTTTACTTTGCCGATCTATGAAATTCTCAAGTCTAGGAACCACTGACCCTGACTACTGGTCTTGGAAGCCATTCTACCTCTTTAAGGAAACTTTATCTCCTCTGTAATCTATTTTGTATTACTCTTATATTAATTGACAGACAAAAAAAACCCACAAAAAATAATAATTGACAGAGATCTTATGAATTTCTAAATTGTTAGGAGCAACACAATAGCATGTGTTTCCTTTGCCACATAGGTTACTGTCATGATGTAAATTTCTGTACCTGATGCTTTTCACTATATCATTTGGTAGGACAACCAAAGCACTCCCTTAAATTACCTTTGTAGTCTCCTACTCTGATCCATCCCCTCTAAAGCACTTACGTAAAACATCTAACATTGGGTGCCTATTTTGGTGTCACCTTGTAACATTTCCTTTCCTATTCCTTCTTTCTCTTTCCATCAAGAACCTCCCCACCACCTTTAAACCTCAGATTTCTAAAGATCTTTTTTTTTTTTTCCCCTGTTCTAGGGTCATTATGTATTATCAGAAAGTCAACCAGAATTGGAGGAAAAGCAAGCTTCTGCTCTCTCCGCGGGAGTCCAGGTTCAGCCAGCCACACACAGTGACTTGGACCCTCAGACCACCAGCCAACAGCAGCCCACACAGTACATCATTACAGCCACCACGAATGGGAACGGGAGCAGTGAAGTGCACATCACTAAACCTTAACTTTACCCTCGAGCTCGAATCCAGCAGTCACATCATGTCTTTTCTCATTCAGAAGTCTGAAAGCTTCCAACACTTGGAACTCTTTTTTAAGATTTATCATTCACTCAAGAATTTGGAAACCACAGTTTTGACACTCTACACACCCGGGGGCTTCTTTTATCAAGGTCATCTTTACCAAATTGACTCTTCAAATCCTAGGAGCTTCTACCATGGAATGGATACCTTTCAGGGGAAAGTGGATTTCAAGGTGGAGAAACTTTGCCTTGCTCATGAGTTGGTGTTTTGGTTTTTTTTTTTAAAACACATTGGTGGGCCTTACTTTTCCTTTGTGGAAATATTAAGTGGTGTATCACATTTGTACCAAAGGTGGAGAAAGGATGTGCCAAGTTCATGGCCACTGGACTTCTTAATTCCACACCATGGCACCAAAGAAGAGGGGCATTTCATTAGGTCAGAACTGCTTCGTCTTCTGAGTTTGCATTTCCAGTAACTTAACAAAGGGAGCCTATTGAATATGAAAATAAAAATGGTGAAACAGAGGTTTGACAGTGATGCTCTGAAGGAAAAACTGTCGTCTAGATTTTTCTTATCGCTGATTAAAACAAAACAAAACAAGAAAACAAAACAAAACAACTTGTCTCTTTGGGAAACCTGTTGTCAGGCTATTATTGGTAGTGCTTTGTACAGATACTGGCCTTCAGCAGCTTAGGCCAGAACCTTCCTGTTCAGAGAGATACTACTTTCTTACTCTACAATGGTAGACTCCTGTAAGAGAAAAGGTTTGTTTGATGGCAGCAGAATTTGAACTCCAACATTAAAGCTTTGCCACCCATTCTCTGGTTGTGGTGTATTAAGAAGGAGGTATTCAAGATATCAGTACCAAGAGAAATTACTGAGATAATTATGTATAAAGTGGAAAGCACTGCAACCTTGTCCTGCCTTGCAGGATCCATTTACCACTCACTGGTGAAGGATAAATTCCTTGCTCTTACCAAGTGTACATTCAACTCACATAATTCAGTGTATTTTAGTACTTCTCATGCTGTCTTAAAATGAACATTCTTAAAGGGTAGATGGAAAAGTGGCCCTCCTTATTTCTTAATACTTTTAACTTCTGCATATTTTAAGTCATCTGGACCTTTTGGTAAGATGACCGACTTCACACTTAGGGGAAAAATAGAAATGTGGGGACCATTTTTATGTGAAGGCAATTATAAGGGATATGGAAGAAATCTAATCTTTATGTATCTTACACTGTCATTTGGGAGAGGGAAAAAAAATCTGCTCAGTGACAGGTTTTTCTTTTTAACGTATGTTCCTCTTTGTAGTCTTGTTACTATGAATTCAATGGGGAAAAATTATTTCCCTTCTTTTTATTGTACATTCCAATTGTACACATACAACATTGCAGAAATCAGAATGTATTTTAACAACTTTTTGTGACATACTAAAGCATTTTTAGAGTAATTATTGTGTGATAGAAATTATCACTCCAGAACAGAAAGACCTAACTTCGATTTCAAATGAAGTTAGCTAATCTATTTTATTTACATTTCTGGGTAAAAACTGGTCTGTAAATTAAAAGTATAGTAGCTTCTTTACAGTAAAGATACTTGCCTGGAAAGGAAATAATTCTGTTGAAATAACTTTACTAATATGTAGATTTTGCACTTTACTTTTGAGACCTCATTCATTCAGTTATCCCTGAAAATTTGGGCACTGAGAGAGAATTTGAGAAAATTACTTATAAATGTGTAGGAGCTAGGGATGGACTCTGTCTTGGTAACAAAGCGGTAATGTCGATGTTTTCAATAGAAAATATTGACCCTGAGTCACAAAACTGGGACTCTGGGTCCCAAAGTCCCACAGTGTAATGATTGTAAATATCCTATTGTCCAATCCAGAAAGACTATGTGAAGAATATTAGACTTTGCCAAAGGTCCAGTTTAATTTTTACACCTTAAATTTGGCCCTTTTGGGTCCTTTTTATTTTGAACCAGCCAGGTACCTCCCCTTCCCTCAGGAATAACTTATTGATTAAAACAGAAAACTGTCACTGAACAGAATGTTCATTTTATGCAGTTATTTCAAGTTGTAAAATACACAGTAAAAAATACTTTGGAAGGACCTGTTTGTTTCTTTCCTATCTAAGTTTTTTTTCTTCCTTTTTTGGTTCTTATATGGAATAAGTAAAGGATCTGAAACTATTTTGTATGCTATCAACCAGAGATGCAGGTGGAGGTAAAGCCAAACAACGCTTCTTTAAGATCAAGTATTCTGCACGTTCATTCCAAGTTGATAGATTTTCAAAAGGACTTGGATTTGAAGAGATGGTAGATTATAAGCCATCTGAAGACCAATATATGGGGAAAAATGTATGTAGCCAATGTTTATATTGTGGCCTCTCTCAAGACCCATTGGCACGCTAGACTTCAATCAGTGCAGTGTGAAAATTTCAGAGGAGGTTACATATAGATTTTACATTTTTATTGTCTGATTTGTGCTCACATAAATAGACATTTCATCATGTAAAATTCCTATTATTCTGGAAGAACCTATTGTTTTGATCTTCTTGAATTGTTTTCTGATTGGGAATTATCCTTTCAAAAAACTTTCAAGATATCTAGGGCTAGAAAGCACTTCATGAGATGCGAAAGCTGACCTACAGATTGAAAATGTTGACCCTATCCTGTTATTTAAATGTGAACATTTATTGTACATTCAGTGAGTTATAGTGTTAATAGTCTTGTGCTACTCAGCAGGTGTAAAAATTAATAAATTTTTTTTTTAATAAACACTTGTTTGTATGTGTGAAGCTACTGAAATGGCTAAATTTTTTTATTTAAAAATTTTTTAATGTTTTATTTATTTCTGAGAGAGAGAGAGGGAGAGAGAGAGTGTGTGTGTGTGTGTGATCAGGGGAGGGTTAGAAAGAGAAGGAGACACAGAATCCGAAGACAGGCTCCAGGCTCTGAGGTGGCTGTCAGCACAGAGCCCGACGCCGGGCTCGAACCCATGAGCCGTGAGATCATGACCTGAGCCGAAGTCAGACGCTTAACCGACTGAGCCACCCAGGCACCCCCAATTTTTTTTTTTTTTAATATTACAATTTATGGTGTTCTGACTCTGGTCAGAGACTCAACATACGGGAACATTAGGGTGACAACTATGGAATGGTGTATTCCTGCCCTTTTACTTGGTGGTTTCTAATTCAAGAACCTTCCTATGGTCTAAGTGGCAAGGACTAAGGGTAGGTGGGCAGCCAGCGGGGCAGCAAAGATTGGGCTTTGTTTGAAAACCGCTATTTTGCTACAAGGGAGGAACATTAGTTTGGCCTGCCAGGTTTCCTTACATATTTCCATCCAGTAGAACTGACTATGGGCTCTGCAACATTGATGGGAGTAGCTGTGGATTAAGTAGTAGTCTGAAGCTGTTCTACATAAGACCTAGAGAATAAGAAAGGGACCTACATTCTTAACAAGAACATTATCGAGTTTAATTTTAAATGTATTTCTTCAACGTGTGTACTTTCTTTCCGAAAGTCAGTGGTCCAGCGACAGGAAGAAGATATAGGGACCTCGTGGGGGCACAGGCTCCGAGTCTGCGTTCTCTTCACTGAAACTCAAGAAATTGATTTTCCCAGCTGTAAAGTGGGAATAGTGCATAAGAGCACACAGCTGTAGTACAAAGATAGGGGCTAGAAAGTGCTTAGCACAGTGTCTGGAGCAGGGACTCTAAACGTTGGCTAATAAAATTGCATTTACTCCTTCATTCATTGGCCTCGGTTCGCGGCCAGGTAGACTAGGACGTACAGTCCGGCAGCTTCCAAGCAACGTGAGACCCAAGAAGCCGCTTGCAAACCGCAGCCCAGTACCCAGTAGCGCGGGCCCGCGTTGCCCCAGACCCGCCCCACGCGGCCCCGCCCCCTGCACCCTACAGGCCCCGCCCCGCGCAGCCCCGCCCCTTCCGCCGCCCGAGCCCGGAGCGTGCACGCACCAAGACGCCATGCGGGAGCGAGCGCGTCTGGGAGCCCGCGGCCCGAGAAGCGCTGCGGGTTGGGAGACCCGCGGCTGCGGCTCAGGTGAGGGCGGGCCTGGGGCGGTGAAAGGGTTAAAGTGGAGCCGGAGAGCCGGGGGAGGGAGCGGCTGGGTCTCTGAGTCTCTCTGCTCCTGTGGGCCCGCGACAGGGTAGCGGGCGTGTTGGGAGCGGGGCGGCCGGGTGGGTGGGGGTTAGGGTTAGACACGGTGTGGGGGAGGGGCTGTGGGCGCTGAGGTGCAGTTTAGAGGGGCGGGTCCTGGCCTTGGTAAGGGCGGGGTTGGCTAGGGTGGGGCTTGCTGCAGGGGCGGCGGATTTGGAGCGAACGTTTGCTCCGGAAGCCGCCAAGGGTTTAGCTTCTGCGTTGGGGAGGGTCCAGGAGGCCGGGCTAGCCCAGGTGCAGGGAAAAGGCCCTTGGGAGACGCCTTCTTGGTCTAGTTAAGGGGTCCAGGACGCCTCAAGATTTAAGAATCCTTGGCTTCCGGGGTTCTAATCCTCTGGCAGTACCTGCTTTTTGTATTTTGAGATCCTGTTCAGAATAGTAGCAGGACAAAGGTTGCCACTCGAATAGATCAAATTTAGCTACACCACCATAGTAGTTGAAGAAACTGGTGAACAAGTTGTGAAACGGGCGATCCTCCTAAGAGCCCAGTAGAACATTGGCTTTACAGTTCCTACCCTGTTCTATGCCAATTCTGTAAAGAGGACCTTACTCTAAACATAAGGTTGCTGCTGCAAAATTGCAAAAAATGTTTTCTGTTTTAAAGTTTTGTTAAACTCCTGTACCACGTGCTTTCTCACGCGCTTGGGTAATTTAGGCACTAAGACTGCTTAGGGTGTTGTAATTCCCCATGTACTGAAAGGTGAGGGAGCACAAATGCTTGGAGACCATCTGCTTTGTTCTGCACTAATCTTCCTGCAGTATCTTTACATAAATCCGAAAACTCTAAAAGATAACTTGAGGGATTCCTGGGTGGCTCAGTCGGGTAAGCCTCCCACTTTGGCTCAGGTCAGATTTCAGGGTTCCTGGATTCGAGCCCCGCATGGAACTCTGTGCTGACAGCGCAGAGCCTGGAGCCTGCTTGGGATTCTGTGTCTCCCTCTCTCTCCACCCCTGCCCCCCCCCCAAAATAAACATTAAAAATTAAAAAAGATAACTTGAAATAATTAGTGGGAAGATGCTTACTTTAGTAGTACAGCTCTCCGCTTTTCATCATTTAAGGGTTTTGGAATCAGAATTTGTTACAGTGCTATGTTTACATGACTGTATTAAGTCATGTAAACTGTTATCCATCTGGAGATTATTTATTGTAGGATTCCAAGATTGGATATAACAGCACAGAGGACCTGGGGCAACTCCCCTTTGTCTTCCAGATAAGGAAATTGACACTTGGCAAGGTAAGATTTGCCTCATGTCACCGGGATTAAGCTAGAAGTTTGGCATTTTGACTGTTAAGTCTGTTTCTTAATTTCCATTTTATGTGCTTGTTAGTGCATTCGGTAGGTATAGGAGAGAGAACGGATTTAGCAAATGTTTGTAGAGCGATTCTGTTCAAGCTCCCTGTGGTCCTTTTAGTTTTGTTCAATCCGATGGCAGCTTTACAGGTGATTTCTAGCTATTAGCCCAAGGAGATGCTCTCTGAAAATGTTGTAGTATGTGCATTTCTGAAAGTGACCAGTAATGTTCAGTTATTATAGGAAGGAGAAACAACATTACGTGTACATGGTTATAAACACCAGATGGTCCTTTAGTTGGCAGATGGGCTTCTAAATTTACTGGCTGTCATGGCCAAGTGCTTGGAGACCCTGGAGTTTATGTGGACTAAAGTCATATTAGCATGCTCCCTCTTCACAGTTCCAATTGAAAGTTTATACAGGAGGTATAGTGTTAAGAATATCTGTTTGTAGTCAGGCAAACCTGAGTTTCAGTCCTACTCTTGGGGTTGGGCAACTTATTTATCTACTTTGATCCTCAGTTGTAATATCTCTAGAATAGATATGATAATCCTGTCTCTCACAGTTGTAGGAATTAAATGAGATACATGAAAGGCCTTGGACTTAATAGGCCCTCATTAAATAACTTACTGTTAGTGTCTGAGCTTTACTGATCTGTATGGGTTGTCAGGGATTTTTCCTTCTGCAAGTACAACAAAGAATTAAAAAGCAAAACAATAAGTTAAATTATTTTATAGCAGAGAGATTATTGGCTGGAGAAATCTAAATTATGAACTCTAACCTGTTTATCCTTTAATCTCTAAGTCTCAATTTGCTCAAATATAAAATGAAAGTGTAAGAAATTCTGTAAATTTGGGAGTTACTGTGGACACATTCTGAACAATAACAGATTTACGGGAGAAGATTTGAAGATTGAGATAAGAATGCAGTAGTAGAAGGGGGCAGAAGTGTGTGGCTGCATTTAGGGTTGGAGGATAAGGTATAACACTATACTTGAGATTGATTATTTTCTGGGCCAGAATATTTTCTGAAAGAGTGTTAATAGCAGTCAGATGCCTGGGGTTCTTGCCTTTCTACCTAGAGGTATGACTGCATATATTTGTCTAGATTATCTGTGGAACATAAGCAATGGATTCCTTGGACCATATGCTGACCGATCCCCTGGAACTGGGTCCATGTGGAGATGGCCATGGCACACGTATTATGGAGGACTGCCTCCTGGGGGGCACCAGGGTTAGTCTGCCTGAGGACCTTCTGGAGGATGTAAGTAGTAGCTCCACCACCATCTTTTTCTCTGAGTCACCTTGCCCATAACTGCTGTGCTAAACCTTTTTCACACCCTACGAGGTGTTTTCAGTCTTTTGTGCTCTTTTTGGTTTCATTTTCTATATTGCATTCAGAGTGTTCTCTCTCTTTTTTAACATAACATCTTTAATATTCTGATTAAAGAAGAAAGTATAGGCTACATTCTGCATGCTTAATAGTACGTCAGTATAATAGTATTGTATAAGCCCTATTTGTAACCAGATAATTTTGAACAATTAACGAGAAATCATATATTTTAAGGATAAAATTATGAGTTTTTTAAACATCAAATTGGTTACCCACGTTGTGGATCATAAATAAAGTAACCCTGGGACGCCTGGATGGCTCAGTCGGTTGAGCATCAGACTTCGGCTCAGGTCGTGGTTTCATGGTTTGTGAGTTTGAGCCCCACGTCGGGCTGTGTGCTGACAGCTCAGAGCCTGGAGCCTGCTTTGGATTTTGTGTCTCCCCCTCTCTCTGCCCCTCCCATGATCGTGCTCTGTCTCTGAATGATCAATAAACATTAAATAAACAAACAAACAAGCCCTGTAGTCCCTTAATAGTACATGCCCTGGGATGGGATATTCACATGCTTCTGGCCCATTTCACAGGTAGCTGTGAAATAATAATAATTTCATCATTATTAAGGTGGCTACTACTTATTAAATGCTTATTATATGCAAGGTACTAGGTATACCAAAACATGTATTTAACTGACTTGTTTATTTTGCCATGTTTCACTTATACAGACAGGTGTAGAGTGTCAGTTAGCAAACATTCATTTGTGCGTTATCCAGTTTTAGGAGAGAACTTCATTTAGTCATATTTGGTTCAGATTTTTCTTTCATAATACGTCAAACATTGTAGACCGACTTAAAGCCACCGTTTATTGTCCTTGCCACCTGAAGTAACAACTACTGAAGTTGACATATATATCCTTCCCATCCATGCTTACTATACATAGTCTTTCAGATAAATCTCTTCATGTTATTCATTTAGTTAGCAAACACTTACTTTATAAAGTACCTACTTTATACCAGACGCTGAGATACTAGGCATAAAGTGGTGTGCAAAAATAGATTTGTAGGGGAAGCTCTTGGACACTGAGGTGCGTCAGTACATGAATGTAGAAATGTCTTCCAGGTGGTTGGATTTCTGGGTTGTCTCCTGCTTAAGCCCTTTGGTGGCTCTCTCTTGTCCTTAGGATAATGTCACAAGTATTTAGCATGTTTATAGGTCCCTTCCTCCTCTTTTCTTCTGTCTTTTGCTCCCCCTCTCATTTGTGACCTTGTTCTAGCCATACATCGCCTCAACTCTTTTAATTATAAGAAAAGTGAAATGTGGGACACCTGGCTGGTTCATTTGGTGGAGCCTGTGACCCTTGATCTCACAGTTGTGAGTTTAGGCCCCATGTTGGGCATGGAGCCCACTTTAAAAAAAAAAAAAAGTGACGTATATATATAAGATATATAAGATATATAAGAAGAGTATATAAAATCCATATATCTACAGTATATATACAATTGAAGCAGTAATGAAACACCCAACTAACCACCACTTGGGTTAAGAAGTAGAATGCTGCCAGTATCATTTAAGCTCTCTGTATATCCCTCCCCATCTCATCCCTCTCCATTCTCCCCACAGGTAACTGCTGTCCTTTCTTTCATATTAATTCTTCCATTTTTATGGTTTTGCTTTGGATTTTAAAAAAATTTTTATTTTTGTAGTTTTAAGTAATCTCTGTGCCCGACGTGGGGCTTGGAGACTGAGATCAAGAGTCACATGCTCTACCAACTGAGCCAGCCAGACACCCCTGCTCTGTGGATTTTTAACTCTCCTGCGTCAACATCTTTTTTCCTCCTTTCCTTATCCCTTAACTATCTTAAATGTCACTTCAAATATGTGTTCTCTGACACCTTGAGTCTGGGGGGGGTGCTTCTCCTATGTGCCTATGTGCACATGAGCACTTCTTAAGCGACACTGTAATTGCTTATTTTCCCCTCTAGACAATGTGTATACCGTCCTGCTGCTGGCCTCTCTCGGCAGATGACCTCAACCCCTCAAGTTCTCCCCCTTGTTAACTGTTTCCTGCCCCTCGTTTTAGGCTGAATTCAGTTGTTCATCATACTCCTTGTTGGCAGAAATGTGTTTCCAAATGAAATTCTCTGTACTGAGATCATTTTTCCTTTGGATTATTTTTAACATTAAAAAAAATGTTTATTTTGAAAGAGAGAGAGATGGGGAGAAAGACAGAGAGGGGGAGAGAGAATCTCGAGTAGGCTCCACACAGTGCAGAGACTGACAATGGGGCTCGATCTCAGCTGTGAGATCATGACTTGAGCTGAAACCAAGAGTCAGATGCTTCACTGACTGAGCCACCCAGGTGCCCCTCCTT
The DNA here is from genome assembly GCA_017311185.1 of Proteles cristata cristata. Taxonomy (NCBI): domain Eukaryota; kingdom Metazoa; phylum Chordata; class Mammalia; order Carnivora; family Hyaenidae; genus Proteles; species Proteles cristata. The sequence continues at coordinate 1,711,232 of JAESUZ010002230.1, forward strand.
TGGATTATTATTTACTGTTGGGTATAAGATAGTGGTTTATATGTAGTCTTTTTTTCTCTAAGATTTGAGAATTAAGTAAAGATCATTTTGGTTCAAACAAACAAGAACTTGGATGCAGTGATGGTTGCACAGCACTGTGAATGTACTTAATATCACTCAGCTGTACACTTAAAAATGGATAAAATGGTAAGTTTTATGTTCCATGTATTATACCACTCCCAGGAAAGCTTAAAAGCTTATTCTCTCTTCTCCTGGTTTTCCGAATTCTCCCAGCCTGAGATATTCTTTGATGTAGTCAGCTTCTCAACATGGCAGGAAGTATTGAGTGACTCTCAACGTGAACACCTCCAGCAGTTTCTGCCTCACTTTCCTGAAGACAGTCTTGAGCAGCAGAATGAGCTCGTCCTAGCCTTGTTCAGCGGAGAGAACTTCCGCTTTGGGAACCCTCTGCACATTGCCCAGAAGCTTTTCCGAGGTATGCAGCTTGGCATTCTGTTGTGGGAGGAGTGGGAGAAGTAGGAACACATTCACTTTTGTGAATACTCCTTGCTTTGTTTATCGAACTTATTTCCATGAACACCTACTGACTCAGAGACTGGTTGTGTGCAGCACTTTACCTGGGATAGTCTTTTCAGTAAAAATTTTTAACTTATGTAGGAAACATAAATCATAAGTGATTTATTGTAATAAGAGCTGTGTAACTACCACCAGATCAAGAAATAAAACACTACTTGTGTCTTATAGCACCATTTATGACCAGGATTTAAGAAAACTTAAGAACAGTTTACCATTTGCTTGATCGCATGTACATATGCAGTTATGTGTATTTGTGCATCACACATACATATATACTTTTTTCCTACAGAAAACATGATACTTTCCTGCCAAACACTTCAGCATGTATGCATCCATTAACAAGGACATTCTACTATATAATCACAGTCCCGTTAATCATACCCAGGAAATTTTAACACTGAGCAAATAATATCACAGAATATCTCAGTCAGGTGTTCTCAGCTGTTCCCTAAATCTTCTTTATAGTGGCCATTCATTCATTTATTTATTTATTTGGAGAGGGCACATAGGAGATGGGCAGAGAGAGAGAGAATTCCAGGAGGGGCAAAGGGAGGGAGGGAGGGAAAAAGAGAGAACGACAGAGAAAGAAGTGGGGGGGGGTTACCTGAAGCAGGGCTTGTGTTCACCCAAGGCGAGACTCATGCTCACCACATATGGGACTTGAACTCCTGAACCATGAAATGCTTAGTGACTGAGCCACCCAGGTGCCCTATAATGGGCCTTTTGGTTCAGGATCTATTCAAGGTTCATGTATTGTGGTGAATTTCATGTCTCTTGGCTCCCTGAGTCTTGGGACTTCTGCCGTTTATTCTTTGTCTTTCAAAAACAACTTTTTTTTTTTCAATTTAAGTTTAGTTGACATACAATATTATGTTAGTTTCAGGTGTACAACATTTTGATTCGGAATGTATATTCTGAAGTAATCCCCATGATACATTTAGCTACAATCTGTCACCTTATAAGTTGTTACTTATTATTAGCTGTATTTCTTGTATTATATATACATTGTATCCTTTTGTCTTATTTTATTTCTGGAAGTTTGTAGCTTTTAATGCCCTTCCCTGTTTTCACAGTCTGGCCCCCAGCCCCCACAAGGCAGTCGTGGTATTGCTGTCTGTATCTATGAGTCTTTTTGTTTTTTTAGTTCATTTGTTTTTCAGATTTTACGCAAAAGTAAAATCATATGGTATTTGTCTTCCTCTGACTTACTTCAGGAAGCATAATATCCTCCGGGTCCATCCATGTGGTCCCAAATGGCAAGATTTCATTCCTTTTTTAGGCTGAGTAATATATCATTATGTATATATAAAATGTTTTTCCACGTACTTATCTTTATCCATTCATCTATGGGTGGACACAAGTTGCTTCCGTGGCTTGACTCAGTGCTCGTAGGGCTGCATATACACTTTCTGAGTTAGCGTTTTCAGTCTCTTCAAATAAATACCCAGATGTGGAATTGCTGGTAGTTCCTTTATTCATTTTTTGAGGAACTCTGTACTGTTTTCCACAGAGGTGGCACCATTTTTCATTCCCACCATTAGTGCACAAAGGTTCCATTTTCTCCACATCCTTATCAACACTTGTTAATTCTTGGCTTTTTGATAATAGTCTTTCTTTTTTTAATTTTAAATGTTTATTTTGAGAGAGAGAGAGAGAGAGAGAGCGTGTGTGTGCACATAAGGCAAAAGGAGCAGAGAGAGGAGAGACAGAATCACAAACAGGCTCGGTGCTGTCAGCACAGAGCCCAAAATGGGCTTGATCTCAGGAACTGTGAGATCACAACCTGAGCAGAAATCCAGAGTTAGATGTCTAACTGACTGTGCCACCCAGGTGCCCCAATAATAGCCATTCTGACAGATGTAGGTTTCTTGTGGTTGTGATTTGCATTTCCCTGGTGACTAGTGATGTTAAACATCTTTTCACTTATTTATTGGCCATCTGAGTGTCTTCTTTGGATAAATATTTATTCGCGTCATCTGCCCATTTTTAACTGGATTATTATTATTACTGGGTTATTTTTGGTGTTGAGTTGTAGGAGTTCTTTATATAATGTAGATATGAACCCTCATTGGATGTATCATTTGGCAGTACAGTCTCCATTCAGCAGGTTGCCTTTTTGTTTTGTTGATGCTTTCCTTTGCTTTGCTTTTTCAGTTTGATGTAGTCTCATTTTTTTGCTTTTGTTCCTCTTGCTTGAAGAGAGAGAACCAAAAAAATAAATTGCTCAGACTGATGTCCCAAGAGTTTACTGCCTGTGTTGTTTTTCTAGGAGTTTGATGTTTCCAGCCTTAGATTTAAATTTTTAATCTGTTTTGAGTTTATTTTTGTTTCTGATGTAAGAAAGTTATCCAGTTTTATTCTTTTGTGTGTAGCTGTCCAGTTTTCCCATCACCATTTATTGAAGAGACTGTCTTTTCATCATTGTTAATGCCATTATTATAGTCAAATTAATTGAGTATATAAGTTGAAGGTTTTATTTCTAGACTCTGTTCTGTTGCATTGATCTGTGTGTCCTTTGTGCCGGTCCCATAGTGGTTTTTTTTTTTTTAATGTTTTATTTATTTCTGAGAGAGAGACAGCATGCACAGAGGAGAGTCAGAGAGAGAGGGAGACACAGAATCCGAAGCAGGCTCCAGGCTCTGAGCTAGCTGTCAGCACAGAGCCCGACATGGGGCTTGAACCCACGAACCATGAATCATGACCTGAGCGGAAGTCAGACACCCAACCGACAGCCACTCAGGTGCCCCCCATAGTGTTTTGATTACTGTAGTTTCATAGTATAGTTTGAAGTAAAGGAGCTTAATAGTTCGTGCTTTTTTTTTTTCTTTCTTTCTCAGGATTGCCTTGGCTATGTGGGTGGCTCCATACAAAACACACTGATATTTTTTAAGAGCCCAGGACATGACTTCATCCCTAATTGCCTGATTGGCCCATTCATTCTTTAGTAGGGTGGTCTTTCACCTCCATGTTTTTGGGGGTTTTCCAGGCTTCTTCCTGTGATTGATTTCAAGTTTCAAAGCATTATGATCTGAGAGTGTGCATGGTATGATCTCGATTCTTTTATATTTATTGAGGGCTGCTTTATGTTCCAGTATGTGATCTATCTTGGAGAATGTGCCATGCGCACTTGAGAAGAAAGTAAATTTCTTGGCCTCAGGATGTAGAGTTCTAAATATATCTGTCAGATCCATCTGGTCTAGAATGTCTTTCAAGTCCATTCTTTCTTTCTTTTTTTTTTTTTTAATAGAGTAGTCTTTTTTATGTTTTTTTTTTTTTTTTCTAGGAGAGAGAGTGAGACAGAGTGAGCAGGGGAGGGTCAGTGAGAGAGGGAGTCACAGACTGAAACAGGCTCCAGGCTCCGAGCTGGCAGTCAGCACAGAACCCGACGCGGGGCTCGAACCCACAAACGCGAGATCATGACCTAAGCGAAAGTCAAACGCTCAACCGACTAAGCCACCCAGGCGCCCCAATCAAGTCTTTTATTTCTTTAGTGATTTTCTGTCTGGTTGACCTGTCCATTGTTGTAAGTGGAGTATTGAAGTCCCCTGCTCTTAGCACATTCTTATCTATGAGCCTGTTTCTCTTTGTGATTAATTGTTTTATATATTTAGGTGCTCCCATATTCGGTGCATAGACATTTATGATTGTTAGTTCTTCCTGATGGATAGACCCTGTAACTATTATGTAATGCCCTTCTTCATCTCTTGTTATTGTCTTTAATTTAAAGTCCAGTTTGTCTGATATAAGTATAGCTACTCCGGCTTTCTTTTGATTTCCAGTAGCATGATATATATTTCTCCATCCCCTTACTTTTAATCTGAAGGTATCTTCCAGTCTAAAATGAGTTTCTTGTAGACAACATATAGATGGATTTTGTTTTTTTATCCATTCTACTACCCTATGTCTTTTGATTGGAGCATTCAGCCCGTTTACATTCAGTGTTATTATTGAGATATGTGGGTTTAGAGTCTTTGTGTCCTTTGTGAGCCCAAGACACTTGAATAGTAAAATCTTCTACTTTCTGGGGAATTGTTTTGTTTCCTCATGATTAGGTTTGGGTTAAACATTTTGCCACGAATATTAACTGAGAAATACTACCTCTCCCCTCTCCCCCATCACTTCAGAAAGCACATGACGTCAGTTTTTCCAATGTTGGTAATGATGCGTTTGGTCTCTTGGTTAAGTGGTATCTGCCAGACATACTGATGGTAACAGTATCTTTTTTCCTTCATAATTAAGAAGGTAAATGTAGGATGATACTTTGGGACCGTGTGATAGTATTCTTACTCCAAAGCCTTTGGTTTACTCAGTGGGTTAGCATCCATTGATGATCCTTGCTTGAATCTATTATTAGGGATTGCAGGATGTATTGGGGCTGCTATTAGCCACCATTTCCTCTCCAATGAAGAGGAGGAGAGGCAAGCCTTTTCTCCCCTTCTGGGGTGACTTTGCTTTGGCAGGAGGCCCTGAAAGTACAGTGCATCTCCTTGAGTTTTGTTAACCTGGACAACGTGATACCTACAAAAGCCCAGAGGGCACTGGCTTGTCATTGCTAATCTTTCATTACCTCAGCGATCTTAGAACTAGCATTCCCTCATTTGGAGGGTTATTGGTTTAAAGAGGAATTCTTCTCTTTAGTTGGCAAAGTTTCCATGCAGCCAGTGGCCTTAGGTGGGTGTAGCCCATCTCTTTCAGTGGAGCCTGCCTGGATTTAGAGCGGTTCTGTCAGGGACTTGTGTAGTGTTTGTCCTACACAGACACAAAACAGTAGGATTGTCTGATGAAGATACGAACAAGCAATGGTAAGACAGGAGTTCCTGTGTGTTTCACCCTGACCAGTGTCGTATTTCAGTTCTAGTGTTGCTGCACATGGTTGCAGTTCCATGTCTGTTAGTCTTCTCTGAGCTGTCGTTGAGTTCCCATGTTCTCTTGCCTTTGATTTGGCTTTCCTGATCCTCTTTTATTTTATTTATTTTATGTATGTATGTATATATTTATTTAAGAACAGTATATGACATCGTTCCAGCTTTTAAAAAAATTTTTTTTAATGTTTTATTTATTTTTTGAGAGAGAGATAGAGACAGCATGAGCAGGGAGGGTCAGAGAGAGAGGGAGACACAGAATCCGAAGACAGGCTCCAGGCTCTGAGCTGTCAGCATAGAGCCCGATGCGGGGCTCAAACCCATGAACCATGAGATCATGACCTGAGCTGAAGTCAGACGCTTAACTGACTGAGCCACCCAGGTGCATGCACCCTCATCCTCTTTTAAATGTCCACCTTTTCTTTAAGTTCCAAATGCTTATCAGACTCTCTTGCCTCCTATTTCATGAAGGATCTTGTATCATAAACTCTCCACTCCCCACTTCCCACTTCCAGCCTCTACCCCAGATCACAGTATTCATTTCCATTCTGACCCACTTTACCTGTCTCAGAGGAAAAAGGAGTTTTTTCTTCTGTTTAAGATTAACCTGTGTTCTTGATCCCTTCATGTTTTACATCCTCTGGGAACTTTTTTCCTTGGTTAACCATCCCTTCTGTCCTGTGGACTCTATTTTGCTGTTCTCTGCGCTTGCTCTGCTTCAGCCTATGGATGCGTTCAGGGATCTCAGACTAAAAAAAGTCCCTAACCATCTGTCTCCTCTGTTGTACTTTGTCATTTGCCTTTTTCTCTCCAAACTTGTTGAAAGGTTATCCATAGCTGTCTCTTCCAGTCATTGTGCCCCTGTTCCCTTGTGGCTTTCACCTTATGACTTCACAGAGAATGCTCTTACTAATGCCACCAGTGACTGCTTTTTTTTTTCCCCTTCAAGTTTTTTTACTTTTAAATTTCAAAGCTACAGAAGACTTTATAACAGACAAAGTCACAAGATTTTATAATGGACACTCATGTACAGTTGACCCTTAAACAACACAGGTGGACGGGTGCCTGCTTCCTACACAGTCAGAAATCCACATATAAATTTGACTCTCCCAGAACTTAACTAAAAGCCTATACTGTTGATCAGAAGCCTTACTTAACAATAGTACATTAAGACTTATTTTGTATACTATGTGTGTTACGTAATGTATTTTTACAATAAAGTCGGCTAGGAAAAGAAAGCAGTATTAAGAAAATCATAAGGAAAATACATAAATAGCATGTACTATTAAAAAATCCACATATAAGTTGACTCCCACAGTTTAAACTTGTGTTCAAGGGTGAACAGGTTCATCAGCTTATTAACATTAACATTTTAACATTTTACCATATTTAGTCTCATTCACTACTGCATATATTATCGTTGTTTTGCTGAACCGTTTGAAAGTATTGCAGACATTGTGTCTCTAAATGTTTCAGCATTAATCTCTGAGGAATAAGAACATTTTCTTACATAACTACAAATGATCAAATTCAGAAATACTGTAAATACAGCATCTTTCCATATTTGGATTCTGTATATTAATATAAAATGTAATGTTGACTTGCTGCTATCAAATACTTAGTCTGTACTCCTATCTCACCAGTTGTTCCAGCGAACATTTTTTTCCTCCTCCATGTCTCTTTATTAGTATTTTACATTTTATTTTATTCTTTTTTGGGGGGGAGAGAGAGCGCGCACATTTGTGTGTGCACGTTGGGGGGAGCTCCACACTATCAGCACAGAGCCCGATGTAGGGCTCCAACTCATGCCTGTGAGATCCTGACCCGAAGTCAGCTAGGTCTTAACTGACTGAGCCACCCAGGCGCCCCTCCTACTCCAAGTCTCTTTTAGTTCTCTTCTTGATCCATCCACAGCATCTACCGTCCTTTCTTTTTTTAGTTTCCTTTTATTACTGTTGTTTATTTAGTAAGCTCCATGCCCAACATGGGCTTGAACTCACAACCCTAAGATCAAGAGTTGGATGCTGCACCAGCTGAGCCAGCCAAGTGCCCCTGTAGAGCACATCTGTTGTCTTGACCACTTCTTCCATCTTGAGACCTTCCCCCACTTTGCATCAGTGACTCTTCCTGCCCTAGATCTCCCCCTGTGTGTTTGACACCATACTCCCCACCCCACTTTCTTTGCTAACCCCTCTTCCACTCATTGTTCCTGTCTGTGTTACTGCTGCTGAGGCTCCTCTCTTCACTCTGTACTTGCCTGCATTCACTCACCATCTCTTCACTGATGACCGTTGCCTGAGCTACTTTAGCTGCCATCCCCACATGGCTCCCAGAGTGAGCATCTTAAAACTCACTTTGTGGAATATTTAGCAGTTGTCTTCACCTGAAATAAAATTCAGTGCCTACAAGGCTCTTTGTGACCTGGCTCCTGCCTGCTTATCCAACTTCATCTGGTATTACTCTCTTGTTTTCTCACTGTTATCTAGCCCAGTGCTGGCCAATAGAAGTATTACATGAACCATGTGTTCAAGATAAAATTTTCTAGTAGACATATTAAGAATTGTAAAGGCAGTTAAATTAGTTTTAATAAGATATTTTAATTTACCATAATTATTAATAATTTCAGTAGTATTTTCTTTATACAAAATATTATTTTAACAGAGGTGTAGCGTTTTTTTTTTAAGTTCGTTTATTTTGAGAGAGAGCAAGCATGAGCAGGGCAGGAGCAGAGGGAGAGAGAGAATTCCCAACAGGCTCTGTGCTGTCAACGCAGAGCCCAGCGTGGGGTTCGAGCTCACAGACTTGATCATGACTTGAGCCGAAAAAGATTCAGATGCTTAGCCAACCAAGCCACCCAAGCTTTCAAAAAACAGAGGAAACTTAAAACTGAAGGAACAGAATTTCAAAGAAGTATAGAGGCAAAAAATATTAGTCTAATGTTTATATATCAAATAGCATCAGTAGTATTGAACTCTGGGCTCATTTTTTGAAGGTCATGTTTCCTGTTTCCCTATAGCAGGCAGCATAGCAAGGTGGGTAAGAGCCTGGACTCTGGAGTTAGACCACCTGGGTTGAAACCTGATTTTCCCTTTTACTGGCTGTGTGACCTTGGGCAAGTTATTTAACTTCTCTGTGCCTCAGTTCCTTCATCTGTAAAATGAGCATTTAGTAGTGCCTTTTTTATGGGGTTGTTGCAAGGATTGAGTGACTTAATATATATATGGTCCTTACGTAGTGGTGGTTGTCAGGTACTGTTCTAAGGATTTGCTGCTGTTAGTTACTTTGGATAGTATTAGGGTGGTTGGGGGGAAAAGAGAGAAACACCGTGTGCTTTGACCCCTCATTTTACTTTTCTGAGATTAGCTTCTGAATCTTGCCTTCTCAGTTCTCATCATGGCCCATCTACTCAAATCTAATACATCCACAGTGGACCTCTGCTTGACCTGTTTATTTCAGGCAGTGACTTCAGTTGCTCGTATTCAGTGATCAGGGTACCATGTTCAGTTGACCTTCCCATTGCCCCCATCATGCCCCAATATAGAACTATCAGCAGGTCTAATCCTTCTCTCAGAACTATATCTCAAGTCTCTCTACTTCTGTACGTGCCAGACATTCTTCGATGTTCGGGACATGTGCTAATGATCTTACATTCTGAGAGGGAAAAACAGATAGCAAACAAGCAAATACTTATTGACATTAAGTCCTCCAGAGAATAAGGAGGGTAATGGGACTAGAGCGACAGGAAGAGGCTGTTTTAGACCTGGTGGCTGGCCAGGGCTTCTCTGATGAGATGACAGCAGAACAGAGACTTAACGAGGGTAGGAGGAGCAAGCCGTGAAAATACTGGGTGTTAGTAGGAAGCATTGCAGGTTGAGGGAACTTCAAACACAAAGGTCTTGAAAAAGTCAGGTATGTGGCCTGTTTGGGAAATAGAGGCCATTGGGGCTGGGGTAGAGGCAGCAAATGGGAGACTGGTGAAGATGAGGCCAGAGGTAGCCCAGGACAGATCATAAAGGCCTGCCAGGCCACCTCTGGACCTTGGCTTTTATTCCAGGTGTGGAGGGAAGCCGCCATCATCTCACTTAGACCCTTGCATTAGTTTTCATTCTTCCTCTCTTGCTCCCTCCATGTCATTCTGCTTTAACCCTTTCAAATTATTTCCATTGTACTTGGGATAAAATCCAGCTCCACCCGTGTGGTTGGACCTCTGCCCAGCTTCTCAGGGCATCACATGCCCCCCCAGCTACAGCCCAGTCCATGTTAGTCGTACAGGCATTTCCTCAGGTTTTGGGACATGACAGGTTCTTTCTTGCTTCAGGTCTTTTCTTAGCACAGGCTGTTCCTTTTGCCTTTTCACCATTTTTACTTCTTATTTGTAAATTTCCATTTATTTTCCTCTTAATGAAACTTTTTTAAACATACATAAAAGTTGGTAAATAGTATAATAAACATTTGTATAACTTTTACCAGTATTTATCAGTTTTCATTTTGCCACAATGGCTTTAATCAGGCTTCATTTTATGTCTTATTCTTTAGAGATCCCTTTCCTGAATGACTCTTCCTTACTCTCTACAATTGCTTCAAGTTAATTTCTGATAGATTCACAAGAGTTCAATATTTATCTGTTTCTTTTCTTTCTTATTATTTTTTTAGAGAGCATGTGTGAGTGGGGGAGGGCCGGGGGGGGATGGAGAGAGAGTGAGAGAGAGAGAAAGAGAGAGATAATATCTTAAGTAGGCTCCACTCTCAGTGTGGAGATGGATGTGGGACTTGATCCTACAACCCTGGGGTCATGACCTAAGAGGAAATCGAGAGTCAGATGCTCAAATGACTGAGCTATCCAGGCGCCCCTGTTTATTTTCTGTCTCCCATTGGACCAGAGACCCCACAAAGACATAGATTGTCTTTTTTCTCCCTGTACTGTATTCTAGTTTGATACAGAGTTTGCCACATTTTTAAGTTTGCATTAAATATTTGTTGACCGTGGGGCGCCTGGGTGGCTTAGTCGGTTAAGCATCCGACTTTTGCTTGGGTCATCATCTCACGGTTCGTGGGTTCGAGCCCCGCGTCAGGCTCTGTGCTGACTGCCAGCTCAGAGCCTGGAGCCTGTTTCAGTCTGTGACTCCCTCTCTCTCTGACCCTCCCCTGCTCACACACACACACTCTCTCTCTCTCTCTCCTAGAAATAAATAAAAAACATTAAAAAAAATTAAAAAAAAAATTTGTTGACCTGTAAATATGTTATATATATATATATATTATACACACCCACATGTATATGCACGTACATGGTTGTACCTCTGTTCTTTTAAGATGGACACTTTAACCCCGAGGTGGTTAAGTACCGGCAGCTGTGCTTCAAGTCCCAGTATAAGCGCTACCTCACCTCCCAGCAGCAGTATTTCCATAGGTTGCTGAAGCAGATCCTGGCTTCCCGGAGTGTAAGTAATGCTTGGGAACTGGATATCAGACATGGACAGTGAATGCACAGATCTTAGGACTTCAAGAGTTGATTCAGGTACCAAATAACAAAAGGTAGCACTAAGAGGAAAATGCTACCAGTTAAGCCATGACATAGGCTGTATCATTCTTTCTTATTAATTTTAAGATGTAACTTGATTTCAGAGATGTGAAAATATGGAAAAAAGGTGTCTCTTAAAATTGATGAAATATCATAGCTTCAGTATTTACCAGGATATGCAGATGACTTTGAGATCCATCATGGATTATTAAGGAGAAGCAGGTTGCTCTGCAATTGATGTATGAAAGCACATTCAGATATCCTGGATGGATAAATAGTGCATCAGGCTTCATGGCCCTGGGACCTGGTTAGTCTAGTAATCTTTGAGGCAAAGTTGTGGTTCTAAGTGGTTCTTAAGCTTCAGTATGGAAATAGTCGGGTGTTTAGTATAATAAGTGTTCATTCTCAAGGGAGCAGTTCACCACTCAGGTTTAAGATACTTTGCCATGGAGTAATCCGTAGAGGCCCTTTTTGTTTGGATATATTCTCATATGTGCATCTCTGTGATCTGAAGGGAGGGACTTGTCTGTTAAACGATGTCTTCTCAGGAAGAAATTGTAGTCTCAGGGAATGTACCACAACAAGCTTTGGATGATGATGTGCATCCCCATCTGATCGCTCCCTAGGACCTACTGGAGATGGCCCGACGGAGTGGTCCGGCCCTTTCCTTTCGCCAGAAGCGCCCTTCACCATCCCGCACCCCTGAGGAGCGGGAGTGGCGGACCCAGCAACGCTACTTGAAGGTCTTGAGGGAAGTGAAGGAGGAATGTGGTGACACAGACCTGTCATCTGATGAAGAAGGTGAGTGTTTGGGGGCACTTGGGGTACCTGGGGTGTTGGATCTACACCAGCAGCTTGTTCAGTTGGAGCCAGTGGTAGCCATTTATCTCCCCAGCAAAGAAGCCATCCCTGTTGTCTCTCTTGGGGAGGGGGTGGAAAATGGGGCTCAGAACCCCTTAGTCTTTGGGCACCGAGACATTCCTGGTAGGTGGGGTGTAACTGTATACCTTTTTTACTATTGATACTTAAGTGGCATTTGAGCTTAGATGAGATGCATCCCTGCACGGCAGGGCTCTCCACAGTAGGCCTGTCTGGTCCTATTGTGCCACTTGAGAGAACTGCTTTTCCCCTTACAGGAGAGTAGTAGTGACTGTTGGCCTGCTGCAATGCGACCCCATCACTCTGTTGAAGTCTCTCTTCCTGGAAGAGCCATTTAAATGACCTAAGTGTGCTCCAGTTCGTCTGGAGAAGGGTCAGAAAAGAATGGTGGAACCCTGGCCTCCATGTTGTTGGCTTAGCCTTGTTGAACCCAAATGGCCACTTACCCAATCTCCCCTATTGGAGTCCACAGCCACGTTGGATTTACAAGAAAAATTTTCTTTTGAAGATCTCAGCTCATGGCTTCCGAGCTCTCCAGCGCGTTCTCCTAGCCCTGCGGTGCCCCTGAGGGTGGTGCCCACGCTTTCAACCACGGATATGAAAACTGCAGGTGAGAATTGAGTGATGCTGTGAATGTTTTGGGAGAGCAGAACGTAGATCTGAGAACTCCCTTGGATGGAGGTGGGCGCTAGATTCTTACCTGCCAGGGAATTGAAGCAGTGTTCCCTAGAAGTAGGAGATTGGGAGAAGTTTTTGTACAGTTCCACTTTTTTACAAGTAGGTAGGCCTTCCTTTCTTTCTTCGTTTAGGAACTTTTCCTTAGTTGCTGATCAGCTGGTATTTTGGGCTAAAGAAAATAGATTCTTAAAATAATTCTTCAGAGCAGTTCAGTAATAGAACAAGAGGGTTAACCAGAGCCATAGCAATTTCTGAGAATGTCTGTGAAACCAGAGAAGAACTTTTAATTGGAGTAGGAATCAAAGAATGTTAATTTTCAGTGTGTTTTTGGAGCAGCTAAGTGAGGTCATTCTTGATTGAGGTAGAGAAAAGCTGAAGAGTTGATCCTGTGACCGTTTGAAGATTGGGCTTATAGTACACAGGAGTCAGAAGGGAAACGCAGAGAAACACGTTCTATATGAGTATCACAGTGACGAGAAAGATTTGAATTTGAGTATCATGTTAGTGAATGACTTAGTCCATGTGGTTTGGTTCATTCTCTCTCAGATAAAATAGAACTGGGGGACAGTGACCTGAAGATAATGTTAAAGAAGCACCATGAGAAGCGGAAACATCAACCAGTAAGATTGGGTTGGGTGGTTGTTAGTGGTTTTCAGTCTAATATTTTTGCATTGGCTATTGGAAGATGAAGGTAGTGACAGTATTGTTATTTACGCTTCTTTTTCTGTCATTGTTGGGGGACAGGAGCAACAGTAGAGGCTAGTTAATAGCAAAGATAAGAGAGGAATACAAGACACCTAACGTAGTGTCCGATTTCAGCTTTACCGCAAGACTGGTACATGGATCTTTATGTCTATTTTACCTGTGTTCAGAGAGGTTAAGGAGCTTGTCCTTGGCCCTGCAGCTAGGAAGTCAAGGGTCAGTCCTGTGCTCTTTGCACTTTTTACTCTTTCTATTACTTCACTTTGACCGAAACAGGGCAATGCCAGGGCAATCAAGCCAGTCCATCTGGCTTCAGAGGAGGAAGAAATGGCTGACCATCTGAAGCTGAGTGGTGCCATGGGAAGCATCACACACTAGAAGTCAGCAAATCCCTTAACTTCTCTGAACCATGTTCTCATACTGTAAAATAACAGTGATACTTAAGACTGTTTGAAAAGCACATAAGGAATGTAAAAGAGGTTCATAAATTAAATGCTGTGCGGTAGAAGGGTTGGAACTGGGTTCTCCTGTGCCCCGTTATGCAGGGCAGTAGTTTTAACCTCCGTACATTTTTTGATTCAGCATGATTTCCTCAAGTGCGCTCAACATCTGATTGTATCTGTTAGGTAAATTGGCAAAATCATTGGCAGTCTTAGCTCCTTATTTGGGCCTCTCTAACAAGTCTCTGAATATCACATCCAGGATCATCCGGACCTTTTGACAGGGGACCTGACTCTCAATGACATCATGACCCGAGTAAATGCTGGCAGGAAGGGCTCTCTGGCAGGTAAATGATGTCTTCTGTGGGTAGACGTCATCTGACTGTGGTGTTGTGTTACGTAGCCTCCTTACATGTGGCAAAAATAAATGAAACCATAGTTTCCTTCTTGCTGATGACTTTGTTTTGTTATTGCCTCTCATGGATTTATAGATGGAAAATGAATATAAAATCAGTACAATAGGTCTTTGTCTCTTTAATAGGAGCTAAAATTTACCTGTAAAATTTAAAATTTACCTGTAAAGTCTGTCACTGGGTTTGGTTAAAATACAAAACAAAAAACAACTAAATGTCTTATTACTAAGACTTTTCTTTCTTCTACCAGTGGGTGTTGGCAAAGTAACATGCAGATAAGACCCCTCACTTCTGATGTAGAAAATGTAGTTCTATGATTTTTGTTGCCTTTTCTTCCCAGCACTATATGACTTGGCTGTCCTTAAAAAAAAGGTTAAGGAAAAAGAGGAGAAGAAGAAGAAGAAAATAAAACTGATCAAATCAGAGGCAGAGGATTTGACTGAACCCTTAAGCAGTGCTGATGGGATCCCACCTCTCTCACAGGCCCCTTCTCCACTGGCTATACCTGCTATCAAGGAGGAGTAAGTGAGCAACAGAGATTACTGCTCAAGGGTGAAAGGTTAACCTGGGGCGTGTACTTAGTGCTGGTGCTTGAAATGAGCTGGTGTATGTTGAATTTGCATAAACACACACACACGCGCGCGCGCACATGACCCGAGTCCCAGGGGACTTGCTAGGGAACTTGTATAGTGTGGTCCCTTATTGAACTTTTTTATGACCGTTAGGAGGATTAGAGGGCTTAAACCATCTGTAGATGTGTTTTTTGTCCTTTTGGTTCTGACATATTTTTTCCTTCATTAGGCCTCTTGAAGATCTCAAGCCTTGCCTTGGAATCAATGAAATATCTTCCAGTTTCTTCTCTTTGCTATTAGAGATCTTGCTGCTGGAGGGGCAAGCTAGCCTTCCTATGGTAAGAGTTTTGGGAAAATCACGTGTACATCAGAGTTTCAAATTGTGGAAAACGTTAACAGTCTCAGGCTGGAGAAGAATAATTCTGGTTTCCTCCCACAGCTGTGCAGTTAACTTGCTCTGTGACTTACAAATATACTCTAGCTTGTTCTGGAGCATCTCTGGGATTGCTGGTGTAGAGTAGAACTCTAACTGGGTTCTGCCTTTACTTTCCCCTAGATGGAGGAACGGGTTTTGGATTGGCAGTCTTCTCCAGCCAGCTCCCTCAATAGCTGGTTCTCTGCGGCCCCCAACTGGGCGGAGTTGGTGTTACCAGCCCTGCAGTATCTTGCTGGAGAAAGTCGTGGTAAGGTAGTTCTTTCTTTAGGGTCAAGTATTTTTTCCCTCTCTGTTTATTTCATTCTCCTAGTAAACTGCAGTGTTCCTGGTTCAGTCTGAATGGTTTTGCATAATGGTGTACCTTGGGGTTGTCTCTGCTATCCTGATGCACTATGAGACATGTAAGAGTTAAGTCAGAGCTCAGGGATGGTAGTAATTCTGAATTCAGCACTACCTCTGACCTGGATGTCCTGTTCATGTGATTCATTTCTTGCAGCTGTACCTTCCAGTTTCTCTCCATTTGTTGAATTCAAAGAGAAAACCCAGCAGTGGAAATTGCTTGGTAAGTAATTCATACTCCCTGTCTATAGCAGTAGGTTTTCATTCCCTCACTTCCTCTGCTTAGCCTCTTTTGCCTTCGAGTCAGTCCAGTCCAGTAGAATGTTAGAAACAGCACTATTAAACCTTGTTTTGCTAAGGAAAAAAAAAATCCTTCATGACCCCTTTAGTATTTCAGGGTCTAAGTTTTAATCCCTCTATTGGATTTTGGCTCACCCCAGCTGGGGTGACATCCCTTCTGTTACGATGTATCCTGATACTTAGGAATTTAAATCTGCAGGGGTGTTTTACAGTAACACACACATTTGAATTAATTGTACCTGTGGTTTTAGATTAATGTGTAATAGTTTATTATTTTTTTTTTTCCTAACAGTGGACTTTACTGTTGAGGATAATGTGCAGTAAGGTGTTGGACAGCTCATGGGGCACCTGAGTGGCACACTCAGTTAAACGTCTGACTTTGGTTCCGGTCATGATCTCATGGTTCGTGGGTTTAAGACCCATATTGGGCTCTGTGCTGACAGCTCAGAGCCCAGAGCCTGTTTTGGTTTCTGTGTGTCTCCCTCTCTCTCTGCCCCTCCCCTGCTCGCACTCTGTCTTTCTCTCAAAAATAAAAAAACACTGGAAAAAAAAAAAAAGGTTGTTGGACAGCCCTAAATAAACTGTATCCAAGGATCAGGATTCTTAGTTTTGTTTTAAATTTAGAAAGTCCCACTTACTAAGTTGTAGTATTGTGCACCTGAAGTAACTTGGTGACAGGACAGTGATAAAAGGAAAATTCTGTGTTGATTTCCTGCTGAAATTCACAAACCTTTTCTCTTGACCCCCTTGACTGGTCTGTGAAGAGAGAGATGGAGAAGAAGGTTGTGAACTCAGTAGATCCGTTTATTCTTTATAATGTGTATTTAGCTTTTAGGTGTCAGGCATTGTGTTAGGTGCTGGAGTATATAATGAACATTCATTCAGATGAAATAACGAACATATACATTCTGGAAGGGAACAGTACCAGAAGGGATAGAAGTTTATGATGATGTGTTGGTATATTCTGCTGAGTTGGGAGGACCTTCCTAAGGAAGGAATATTTCAGCAGAGGCAGTAATGATGACTAAGGAAGGAGCCAGGCAGGCTGAGGGGAAGAGCATTCCATGTGGAGGAAGCAGTATGAGTCTGTGGTGCTAAGGAAGATTCAATTCAAAAAGATTGCACAAGCCCACGTAGCATGATAATCTGGACCCGACAAGAGAGAATGCACAAATCTGAGAAAGTTCTAGGTGGTAAAAGCCACAGGCCTTGGTTGTGACTGGCAGTGGGGAGTGAAGGGAGAGTGCGGTCAGACATCATTTCCTGCTAGATTTGTGCCTATTGGTGAAGATGTAATTCACGGAGGTAGGCAGCTGTGGAGAACGTCTTGCCTCAGGTGAGGGTGAAGATCTTGAGTTTAGTTTTGGACATGCTGAGTGTGAGCCGCCTCTGAGGTATTTTAAGTGTTAGTGTTGAGTAGGCAGTGAGGTGTGTGGGTTTAGAATCCAGATGGGAGAGTTGAGGCAGAGAGAGTTGTTGGCATATCTGCAGAAACTGAAGCCAAAGGCATAGGGAGGAGGCATGAAGTGAGGAGAAAAGAGGGCCTCAGACTAAGCCTTGAGAAGGTCCAAGGCAGGCTGAGCAGAATTGTGTGCCTATGGAGAAGTGGCTACAGGCTTGGGTGGAAACCATGAGATAGTGGAGTGTTGGAAACCAAAGGACAGAGTCAGGAAGTGGGGAGTGGTAATTAGCTTTGATTGTTCCTAAAAGGTTCAGTAAGATAAAGCCCATGTCCATGGATCTGTGGACATAAAAGAAAATGGTGAATTTCTTATAAAAATGACTCCTTATCAGGATGATGGGCATCAAGGACAGTGGGGAGCTGAAGGTGACCCATGATAGCTGACTGTGCAGCTCTTTCCGGCTCTGTAGGGCTGGTGGCTTCAAGTCAGCCTGGAGGGGGTCTTATGCTCAGGGTGGCAGATTGTATAGGACCAGATAATAAAGGTTTTAAGTTTGTGGACCACATAAAACAGGCGGCCAGTTTGCTGACCTGTAATATACCCCATGGAGATCTGCAGATGCTACCAATCAGGGCCCCCTTTCTTGTAGCCAGTTAAATCTTTACCTGCACATGTCTGGTTAAAGAGACCATGAATCTAAACATTTCTTTCTAGAAGTTTAGCAGGGGAGGGGACAATAGTAAGAGGGACTAGTGGCCAAAAGAGGCATTTTTTTTTTTTTTAAAGGAGAGAAACTGAGTGAATCCAGGTGTTGATGGAAAGAGTTCAGTGGAGAGACGGAGGCTGAAAATACAGGAGAGAAGGGAAGATTCACCATAAAAATCCCTGTGAAATGGGAAGGGATTGGCCTTGGATGGCAGAAACGGCAGCACATTTCTTATTGTAGGAAAAAGCGATGGACACCCAGCAGTAGGCTGGCAGGTTGTATTGTGGGAACTTTGAGGGAGTTTGGTTTGATGGCTTTTCGTATAAAGTAGGAGGGGAGAGAGGTAAGGTTGCTGTGAGTGAGAAGGGGAGGTTGAGAGGGGGAAAGTAGCTGCTGTGGCCGTGAGAGGCTAGCTTGACCAGAGGTTATGTTAGATTGCTGGGCAGTGTGGAGGGTACATGGAGGCTGCTCACTGGACATTTATCGTGGTATTCTTTGCCCTTTTGTTTGTTTTTTCTTTGGCAGCCCTTAGCTGTTTGAGATGAAGCATGAAGAATGTGGACAATTCAGAATATGAGTTTTGTGGGGTTGGAATGACATAGATATAGGAACAGAGGTTAGCAGGTATTACCGTACCGGTAAGATTGCCATTGAAGCAATGGACATGGACGGAACCCAGTAAGGAGGGAAATATGACAGAAGGGGGCTTGGAGAAGTGCAGGCATCAGTGGACTGGCAGTCCTGTTGAGTCAGAGTGATGTTTTGGTGGGAGTAAGGAAGCAAACAAAGAGTCAAGATGATTGTGGTCTGGGAGCAGAAGGTATGGGTTGGCGTAAAGGCTCTTGGCTCTGTGTCCTATAAGCACGTGGAACTTTTTTTTGTAAAATTTTTTTTTTAAATGTTTGTTTTGGGGGGAGGAGAGCACAAGCAGGGGAGGGGCAGAGAGAGATGGAGACACAGAATCCAAAGCAGGCTCCAGGCTCTCAGCTGTCAGCACGGAGCCCGATGTGGGGCTCAAACTCACAAACTACAAGATCATGACCTGAGCTGAAGTTGGACGCTTAACCAACTGAGCCACCCAGGCACCCCAGGTGGAACTTTTTAAAAACACTGATACCCTGGGGCACCTGGGTGGCTTAGTCGATTGAGCGTCCGACTTTCGCTTAGGTCATGATCTCGCAGTTCGTGGGTTCGAGCCCCGCGTCGGGCTCTGTGCTGACTGCCAGCTCAGACCCTGGAGCCTGTTTCAGTCTGTGACTCCCTCTCTCTCTGACCCTCCCCTGCTCATGCTGTCTCTCTCTCTCTCTCTCTCCTAGAAACAAATAAAAATATTAAAAAAAAAAAAAAAACCACTGATACCCAAGGTCTTACCCACAGATTTGTATGGAACCTGAACCTTAGTATTTTTAAAAGTTCCCAGGTGATTACTGTTCATATGTAGCCAGGGTAGAGGAACATGGGCATGTAGAGGGTATGGGCATGTTGAGGATGTAGTTTTATTTAGCTAATGACAACGTCCAGTTGTGATTGTGGGAGTGAGTGGCTGGGGGGGAGTTGGAGGGAGGAGGTCGTGAGGACAGAACCAAGGGGTTTGGATATTGGCTGTACCATCCACATGGATGTGCCAGTTGCCCGCGTGATGGCAGGGAGTAGACTGGTGCATCAGATGAGCCAGAGCTCCTTGCGAGGAAGGACTAGGTAAGCAGCTGAGAGGAGCAGAGGGCAGGGTGGAACAGGTAGATGCTAAGAGCCTTAGGGACCAGGCTTTTGTTTTATTTTGATTTTCCAGAAGAGTTAGGGGGAAATAGTCTGGCATCAGTTATGGGATGGAAGGAGGAACTTCACTCGGAAGGGCGTGGCTGCGGGAGAATAGGTGGCTGCCACACCCAAAGGCCCAAGGACCGGGGAGAGGCCGACCTCACACCAGGCAGGGATGTGGAGGGATCGGTGTGAGAATAGGATTAAGGCTATAGGGAAACTAATTATGGAGAAGCATTTCTAGAAGGCAGAGCCAGAGTATGAGGAATCTTCCCAGGGTAAGGAAGTTCAGCACTTTCTGCTGATGACGATACTGTACATTGACTAGTGAAAGCATTTAAGAGTCCTCAGAAGTGTCATCTCAGCTGCCTCCGAGAAGGCTAGGCCCGGGCAGCTCTGTTCTTCCCGCAAGTTGTCGTGAGTGCTGATGGTCTCTGTGGCTTCTAGACTGGGCAGGAGACATAGGGACAATCATTTGATGGGTGCCTCTATAGGATCCTAAACAAAGTGATAGGGGAGAAGGGCTCAGAGTGAGGTTCTCATCTCTCTAAGGCAGGTCAAGGGGCCTTAAGGCAAGCCTTTCTCCTGCCTGGGGCCTTTTGACTGCTGTGCCAGTTTGTAGAATGCCTCCGTTGACCCGCTAACAAGAAGAAGTCTTTTCTGACCTCCCTCCCCCCCAATGATAGGGTAACTTTTTTAGAGTAAGGTTGCATAATATCCTTTGTGACACCTACCACTGAGATTTTATTTATTTATTTATTTATTTATTTATTTTAAATCTTTTTAAATTTTTTTTTTTTAATGTTTTATTTATTTCTAGGAGAGAGAGAGAGAGACAGCGTGAGCAGGGGAGGGTCAGAGAGAGAGGGAGTCACAGACTGAAACAGGCTCCAGGCTCTGAGCTGGCAGTCAGCACAGAGCCCGACGCGGGGCTCGAACCCACCAACCGCGAGATCATGACCTAAGCGAAAGTCGGATGCTTAACCGACTAAGCCACCCAGGCGCCCCCCACTGAGATTTTATTAATATGTCTTCTTTTCTCACTTGACTGTAAACTCCATGAGAACAGAGACTGAGTTCACTGACTAATCCCTAGCCCATGCAGTGCCTGGCATTCAGTGGCTACTCTGCAAACACCTAGGGAATGAATGATTTACTTAGGGGACATCCAGAAGTGGTGGTCCAGGCAGTACATGCTGAGGGGATAGTATATACAGAGGTCCTGATGGGTTTTTTCTGTGGAACATGAAAAAGTGGGATTCTGAGTAATACCTTAGATTGTTTATTACCATTGTTATTACTTCACCTTTTGTTTTTCTGATAGGCCAGTCCCAAGATAATGAGAAGGAATTAGCTGCACTCTTTCAGCTATGGCTAGAAACCAAAGACCAGGCTTTCTGTAAGGTAAGGTTTTAAAGAAACACCAAATCTGCGGTGTCTGGGTGGCTCAGTCCAGTAAGCAGCTGGCTACTGATTTCAGCTCAGGTCATTATTTCACAGTTTGTGGGATCAAGGTCCGTGTTGAACACAGAGCCTGCTTGGGATTTTCTCTCTCTCCCTCTCTGCCCCTTCCCCACTGGCACATGCGTGCACTGACTCTCTTTCTCTCTCAAAATAAATAAACTTGAAAACAAAGGAATACCAGATCTTTCTTACTGGGTTTCCAGAGCCCTTAAATTAGTCAGAATTCTTTAACCCATTTACCTGTTAATGTTTTCCTTTTCTCCAGCAAGAAAATGAAGACAGCTCAGATGCCACAACACCTGTTCCTCGGGTGTGAGTATAATACTTTAATGGTGGGTGGTTTTCCATGAAATTATAATTGAAGGTACTGTCACGGGTTTTGCTGACATTTCTTAGTATGTTAGAGCCGAAGTCAACTTTAAAGGTCCTAGAAGTCCACTGATTCTTACCTGCCTTAGTATATGGAAAAGAGCAGCATACTCCCTTAAGTATGAGTGGCTTTCTGAGCAGAGAATTCTGAATTGGGGGAGGATTGCATAGTGGAGTCTCTGATGGGGATGTAATCTGCCTTGTGGAGGGCTTACTCTTTCCCCTGAAATCTCCTTCAGTTCCTATTTGAGAAGGATTCATCTAATCTTTCGTATTTTACCTGTGAAGAAATTGAATCATGAGGTTAAGTGACTGGCTAAAGGTTAGTGATAGGAGCTGGTATAGAATTTAAGCCTCTTGACCTCTAATCCTGAGTTCTTTATATTATATCATGTTATGTGACTGTTTCCAGTCTGGTGTGGTCCCTTTTGTTACCCCCAGCCTTGGTGAGATACATTTGACATAAAATATTGTTTAAGTTTGAGAAGTACCACATATTGTTTTGATACATGTATATATTATGAAATGATTACCATAGTAACATTTATTATCTCACATAATTCTCAGTTCTTTTGTTGTGGTGAGAACATGTAAGGTCTCTCTTAGCAACTTCTAAGTATACCAATCAGTATTGGTAACTGTAGTCATCCTGCTGTGCATTAGATCCCCAGAACTTACTCGTTTTCTAACTGCAAGTTTATACTCTTTGATCAGTCTCTCCTCATTTCCCCCATCCTCCAGCCCTTGATAACCATTCTACTCTCTGTTTTTGTCAGTTCGACTTTTTTTAGATTCTACATATGGGAGATCATACACTATTTGTCTTCTCTGCTTATTTCACTTAGCATAATGCCTTCAAGGGCCATAATATTGTTGCAAATGGTAGGATTTCCTTTTTTATGGCTAAATCATATGTTGTCTTAAGGAATATATACGTTCATTTGTTGATGGAGAGTTAGGTTGTTTCTGTGTTGTGGCTGTTGTAAATAATGCTGCGAATAAGAGTGTGCATGTTTTTTTCAAGATTTCATTTCCTTTGGAAATAGAGTTGGAGTTGTTAGATCATACGATAGTTCTAATTTTTTAAGGAATCTCCATACACTTTGTGTAGCAGTTGAAGCAGTTTAACATTCCTTCCAGCAGTGCACAATGGTTCTCTTTGTATTCTTGCTAACACTTGTTTCTTATCTTTTTGGTAATAGCTATTCTAATGGGTGAGGTGATCTCTCATTGTGGTTTTGATACGTGATTTGCAAATATTCTCTCCCATTTGGTAGGTTGCTTTTCATTTTGTTGTTTCCTTTATTGCAGAAGATTATATGTGATGTAGTATCACTTGTTGATTTTTGCTTTTGTTGCTTATGTTTTTGGTGTCCTATCCAGAAAATTGTTGCCAAGGTCAGTGTCCAGGAACCTCTTTCATGTGTTTTCTTCTAGGAGTTGTTCAATTTCAGGTGTCCTGTTTTAAGTCTTTAATCCATTTTGAGCTGATTTTTGTAAATGGTATAAGTCATTTTTTCCCATGTGGATATCCAGTTTTCCCATTTGTTGAAGAGACTATCCTTTCCCCATTGAATGTTCTTGGCTCCATTGTCAAATATGGAGCCAGTGGTTTGACCATATGCACAATAGTTTACTTCTGGTATTTTGATTCTGTTCCATTGGCTTATGTGTCTGTTTTTATGCCAGTGGTGTTCTGTTTTGACTGTTATAACTTTGTAATAAAGCTTGAAGTCTTCACATGTCCTGCTTCTCACTTTGTTGTTCTTTCTCAGGATTGCTTTGGCTCTTTGAGGTTGGTTGTGGTTGCATATAGATTTTAGGATTTTTTTTCCTGTTGCTATGAAAAATGGCATTGGTATTTTGATTACATTGATTCTATAGGTGATTTTGGAAAATATGGACATTTTAACACTATTTTTCCAATCCCTGAACACAAACTATCCATTTATTTGTGTTTTCCTCAGTTTCTTTAATCAAAGTCTTATAGTTCTCAGTGTACACATCTTTCACCTCCTTGGTTGAATGTATTTCTAAGTATTGTATTGCTTTGATGGTCCGGTTTGGTTCTTTAGATTCCCGAACACCAGAACAGAGGGTCAGCAGAACTGAGTCCTTATGTAACAGGAGTTGTAGAACTCAGTTTCTCTTGGAAGCTGAAAACCACCATTTTGTCATATTACAAATTTAAAGTCCTTTGTTCCTCTAAGGCTGAATTTTTTGTTGCCAATAGATGGGGTTTAGCAACAGTAGTGAAAACAGGTGAAAACATCAGCCTCTGAATCACTACCTCATACTTTTCTGCATTTCTATGACTCGAGTAATTTTTGGAAGCACAGGAGTTACTTGTTAGGATCTGGCAAGTGGACTTTTGACCTTTGTGGGAACAGAGTACTAATGAAGGGACATTTTGTTCATGGTGCAAAGGAATGGTTTCTCAGCACTGGAGAGTGGGTGATGGATACAAAATTCTTTATGTTACAGAAGAACTGACTATGTGGTGCGGCCCAGCACGGGGGAGGAGAAACGAGTTTTTCAGGAACAGGTAAGAAATACCTAGAACCCAATGAAAATCTCTGCATCTATGTGGCCATGCCTAGAAGACTCTGAGCATGACTGTCCTTGAGTCCAAATTCTTAGAGGGAATTCACACCCTTAACCTTAGATATTCTGTTGGTTGAGATTGTTTGCCGAGAGTGGAAATGATGTGGGGAAAGGGAATAAGAAATGTTTTGATGGGTTTTTCTTCCAGATAGCAAAATACATTTTACATTTATCTCTCTATGCCTTTGGTAATGACTATGGCTTTGGCGACCACCTTTTTCCCACTGGTTGCCTCAGTATTCCTAATGGAATAGCTTGTTCCCTTTAGTCTCTCTGGGTCGAACTTCTACTGTTTGAGAGCATTAGAAAGAACCCCAGTAATTCTGACTTATGAGCCTTGTCCCTTTCTCTTGGTAGGAGCGTTACAGATACAGCCAGCCCCATAAAGCGTTCACCTTTCGCATGCATGGCTTTGAGTCTGTAGTGGGGCCTGTGAAGGGTGTTTTTGACAAGGAGACCTCACTCAACAAGGCTCGGGAGCATTCCCTACTGCGCTCTGACCGGCCAGCCTATGTCACCATCCTGTCTCTTGGTATGTGCCATCTATTTCTTTCTCTGATCAGCTGTTTCTCCCAGCCCCTGGAAGGGCTTTGAGGGTCAAATGTAGTTTTAGGAGGCCTTGGAGTGTGGGACATGAATGGGGAATTCTACCCCCAGAGATTGAGGCCAAGAATCCGTTTCTTCCCTGACATTTTGGGCTCATATTTACTTTCATTCAGGAATTTTTTTATAGGCCAGCTAAATAGCATTAAGTGTGGGAATTTGCTTCCTCCAGACTGATTCTTTTATTTTATTTTATATTGTTTTTAAATGGATATTTAGCAGAGGAGATTTATTTTTCCTTTCATAAATATTTTTTAACTTTATTAATTTTTTGAGAGAGCACATACGTTGGGGAGGGACAGAGGGGGGGTGGGGAGAGAGAATCCCAAGCAGGCTTAAATCCCACTGTCAGTTTAAAGCTCAGCTGGAGGCTCGATCTCACTAACCATGAGATCATGACCTGATTCAAGATCAAGAGTCAGACACTTAAGCCACCCAGGTACCCGTAGATGGATTCTTTTAAAGATGAGGGTTTTAACCATTTTTTGTGCCATGAAGCTCTTTGGTAGTCTGTTGAATCCCGCAGACTTCATCTCAGGATTTTGTCCTTATTTATTTTTATTTATGTTTTTTAAAGGTTTTATTTTTAACTAGTTTGTATACCCAACATGGGTATACAACCCCAACTCACAACCCCAAGATCAAGAGTTGCATGCTCGGGGCGCCTGGGTGGCTAAGTCGGTTAAGCGTCCGACTTTCGCTTAGGTCATGATCTCGCGGTTCGTGGGTTCGAGCCCCGCGTCGGGCTCTGTGCTGACTGCCAGCTCAGAGCCTGGAGCCTGTTTCAGTCTGTGACTCCCTCTCTCTCTGACCCTCCCCTGCTCACGCTGTCTCTCTCTCTCCTAGAAATAAATAAAACATTAAAAAAAAAAAAAAAAAAGAGTTGCATGCTCTACTGACTGAGCCAACCAGGTGCTCTAGGATTTTGTCTTTTTCTTTTTTTTAATGTTTATATTTGAGAGAATGCAAGTGGGGAAAGGGCACAGAGAGAGAGACACAGAATCTGAAGGAGGCTTTAGGCTCTAAGCTATTAGCGCAGAGCCTGATGTGGGGCTCAAACTCCTGAGCCGTGAGATCATGACCTGAGCCAAATTCAGACACTCAACCGACTGAGCCACCCAGGCGCCCCCAGGATTTTGTCTTTAAATGAATAAAATAGAAAACTTAAAGAGTTCTATAAGAAGTCTGTCCAATTAAAATGTGTATCAAAATGTTAAATATATGGTGCAGAAATGACAACCTTTAGTAGCAGGTAATATAGCTTCTTTAATTTCCAAATATTGATGAGTGGAATTGGTATCATGAGTTGTCTACAGTAGCTGATCACTATAGTAGTGATGTGTGTGATACAAAAATACTGATTTATGTCACAACATCACATCACTGCCAATATAAAGTTTGTTACCTTTGCTCATAATTGAAGGAAATGTTAAATTTTAGATATGTAATTTTTCCCCACCCAAGTTCATGGACCTCAGTCTTGGCCCAGAGTGTAGGTAACTGTCCCCAGAGGGCAGTGTCCACTTAGTGCTGAGTCTGACTAAGGCAGAGAGAGACATCCTCAGTGAGCTGCTCCCCAGAGAGCAGGTAGAGGGACAGTGCTCCTCAGTGGCAGCCCTGCTGACTCTTGGACTTTCCATTTTCTGATGTCATCAGTTCGGGATGCTGCAGCCCGGCTGCCTAATGGAGAAGGTACCCGGGCAGAGATCTGTGAGCTGCTCAAGGACTCCCAGTTTCTGGCACCAGATGTCACCAGCACTCAGGTAGGATGGAAAAGAGATGATGGTTGTTTTCTTCCAGAACAGTTTTAAGAAAATGTGCAAAGAAATATATGATGATTTCATAAAAGTGAATGAAGAAAAGGAAAGGAGGTCCTGAGAAATGTGAACAGTGATGACCTAAGACCCTTGCAGCCTCTGGAGCACAAATGTCACTCTGCACTTTCCTACTGCTTCTGCTGCAGCTTCTTAGGTCACTGTCTCCTTCAGGGCACAGCACAGTCTCTCAGGAATGTCGCCATGTTTCTTGTTTTGCCTAGTGACCCAGTGAGCCATTGGCAGTACTGCCAGCAGAATGAAATAGGATCTGTGACTCACACCCGGTGGTTTTTCCCTGGTGTCTGAATCTGACTTGTCCCTTTTCCACTTTGTTCTGGTGCTCAGGTGAACACAGTAGTGAGCGGAGCCCTGGATCGGCTGCATTATGAAAAAGACCCATGTGTGAAATATGACATTGGCCGAAAGCTGTGGATCTACCTGCATCGAGACCGGAGCGAGGAGGAGTTTGGTGTGTGAGGCTCTGACTGGATTAGGGATGCTTCTGAGTCACTGCTCCAATTCCATTCTGCTTTGATGTTCAGTCAGGATAGGACTTTAGAGGCCGGGCTTAGACCATTGGCGAGGCAACCTGTAAGGCCTTGGCTCTTAGTGAAACTACCCTTCTTACCGTGCTGAGGTTAAACTGTTGCTGAAACTTACCACTCTTGTTGCAGAGCGGATTCACCAAGCACAAGCAGCTGCAGCTAAAGCCAGAAAAGCCCTTCAGCAAAAACCCAAGCCTCCATCCAAAGTGGTAAGTGACCTCCTGAGAGCTGCCTTAGTGGTGGCAGCAATGGTGGCAGCCAGGCCTTACCTAACTCCGTGCATCAGGAACCATGCTGTCTTTTGGTCACTTTTGCTAAACCGTGCCTGAATTTCCCTTCTGCTTATAGAAGTCTGGTAGCAAGGAGAGTTCATTGAAGGTCCTCAGCAGTGGCCCTTCTGAGCAGAGCCAGATGAGCCTCAGTGACTCCAGCATGCCACCCACTCCAGTCACACCTGTGACCCCCACCACTCCGGCTCTACCTGCCACTCCGATCTCTCCTCCTCCTGTGTCCTCAGTGAACAAAAGTGGCCCTACTCCTGTCTCAGAACCAGCAAAATCTAGCTCAGGGTAAGCTCTTCCATTGTTCTCTCCAGCTTTCTCTCTCCAGAGACCTTTTGTATGTATAGCTTAAGTTGCTTTATTTTTTAATTGTCCCCCCTGCTCCCGTTTCCTCCTAGTGTTCTTCTGGTGTCTTCACCCACAATGCCACAGCTAGGAACAATGCTCTCCCCGGCTTCTAGCCAGACTCCTCCAAATTCTCAGGCAGCCGCCCGTGTCGTGAGCCACTCTGGCTCGGCTGGACTGCCCCAGGTGCGGGTGGTGGCCCAGCCTGGCCTTCCTGCTGTCACTCAGCAGTCAGCAGGGCCAACACAGACACTGCCACAGATGCCAGCGGGACCACAGATGCGTGTTCCGGCCACTGCTACTCAGACCAAAGTCGTGCCGCAGGTAAACAGGGACGGCGGACCCAAACCCTGAGGTGGTCTGATGGGCCCAGTGGGCACACTGGGTGAGCACTGAGGAGTGTTAGATTGTTGCTGCTGCTGCTGCTACATTTATTTACTTTTGAGAGACAGTAAGACAGAGCGTGAGCTGGCGAGGGGCAGAGAGAGAAGGAGACACAGAATCTGAAACAGCCTCCAGTCTCTGAGCAACCATTCAGCACAGAGCCTGACATGGGGCTCGAACCCATGAACCGTGAGATCATGACCTGAGCCGAAGTCAGATGCTCAACCAACTGAGCCACTTGGGCACCCCTGAGTACATATTTTTAAGTTGTATTTTACATGTTGGGAATCAGACTTTTGAGAAGTTTAGTGATTTACCCAAGATCGTAACGTCAGGACCCTGGTGGATGGAGGTGGAATGTGATTCTAAATCTCAGGCCTTTTCTATTGTGCCTCTCATCTTAGCCGTGCTGCTAACTAGTTGGGTAATTTTGGAGAAGAGTTTTACATCCTGCCTCAGTTTCTTTTACTGTGAAATGGTATAATATTTGTTCTCCATATGTAGAAATACAACGGAATGTTAAATGTGAAAGCTTTCTGAAAATTATGGTGCTCCACACATATAGAACTTTATAGTGTCCACTTTATTTATTTATTAAAAAAATTTTTTAATGTTTTATTTATTTCTGAGAAAGAGAGAGAGACTACATGAGCAGGGGAAGGTCAGAGAGAGAGAGAGATACAGAATCTGAAACAGACTCCAGGCTCTGAGCTAGCTGTCAGCACAGAGCCTGACACGGGGCTCAAACCCACGAACTGTGAGATCATGACCTGAGCCAAAGTCGGACGCTTAACTGACTGTGCCACCCAGGTGCCCCACAGTGTCCACTTTAGAGCGTAATGAGCACCGATAGAGCAGAAGTTCTCTTAGGGGAACACTTCCTGGGCAGTGGCACATGCTGGAGACAGCTCACTGTGCCGGGCTGCATCTCGGTACTTAATTGAGCTCTCCACCTCATGCTTGAATCAGACAGTAATGGCCACCGTTCCAGTCAAGGCTCAGACTCCGGCGGCCACTGTGCAGCGGCCTGGACCCGGGCAGACGGGGCTCACGATGACAAGTCTCCCTGCCACAGCCAGCCCCGCAAGCAAGCCGGCCACCAGTTCTCCTGGGAGCTCTGCTCCGAGTGCTTCCACAGCTGCTGTCATTCAGAACGTCACAGGACAGAACATTATCAAGCAGGTCAGTGGAAATCTCTCTGGGTGGATCCAATTCTTTTCTCCCAAAGGAAAGAATAGTTGGAGATCTTAACGATTTATGATCTTTAATCTTTAGTTCGTGTGTATTTCAATGGTGCGTTCCCACCAACGCAGTGCAGGCTTCACAGATGCTAAAAATTTCCACCGTTTCTTCCCCCAAAATTCAGCATTTAGTAGTTGAGTTTCTGGATTTGGAGTAGACTTCTTGTGAATTTATTTAGTGAAAATCTCATGGTGTGACATTATATACTTGGTTAGCATTTTTGTTTACCTCCAGTAACAGTAAGATACATTTCTGTTTTCCTGGTTGTGAA
The DNA here is from genome assembly GCA_017311185.1 of Proteles cristata cristata. NCBI lineage: Eukaryota > Metazoa > Chordata > Mammalia > Carnivora > Hyaenidae > Proteles > Proteles cristata. Next base: position 1,740,742 of record JAESUZ010002230.1, read on the forward strand.
TATGCACAGATGATAACTGAACTTCAAAGAATGGTTAGGCAGTGGGGGGCTTGATCTCAGGTGTGTGAGTTCGAGCCCCACATTGGGTACAAAGATTACTTAAAAATAAAATCTTGTAAAAACAACAACAAAGAATTTTTAGACAAAATAGCAATGATAGGTGTGCGTATCATGTGCCTACACTGTGCTGAACATTTTATAGATATTAAATAATTGAATCCTCCTAACAGCATGGCATAGGCGCTTTTGCTATTCTCATTTCATAGATGAAGAAATGGAACCATATAATGGTAAAGTAATGTCATTTTCTTTGTTAAATACTTACCAAATGCTCTTTTTGCCAGGCTCTGTCCAGGGTATTGGGGATATGGTAGTGTATGACACAGACTGAATCCCTGCCTTTGTGGGCTCATCTTCTCGTAGGGCTAGGGGACAAAAACCACTTCGGGGCAGGTATAGGAAGAATAATGAACATCAGTAAAAAGGGGAAGGGCTACAGTGTGACACAGATGCCATTTGAGCTAAGGTAGTCTGTGAAGGTCTGAGGGGAAGAATGGTGTCAGTGTGCTGTATTTTGATCATCTGGGGACAAAGTGTAGGCATGAGAGTAGCAAGTGAAAGTGCCATGAGTTAGTAATATGCTCGAGGAACAACAGGAAAGCCATCAGTCATGCAGCTTATCAAGTGTCAAAGTGCTGGGGGTGGGGGGGAGGTGCTTGAGAGGTTAGCTGTGGTTAGGTCATGTCAGACTTTGATTTTCATTTAAATGTGGTGGGGAGCCATTGAAAGATGTGAGCCTGAATGACTTGATCTAGTTTACATTTGAAGATCCTGACTGCTGCATAGGATGGGCTTCGGGGGACAGGAGCAGAAGCAGGGAAGCCAGGTGGGAGGTGGTTGCAGCAGGTCCAGATCCTCAACTGTTAACTGGCTTGTGTGCCTAGTCTTTGGGGGTAGGAGAAGTGCTGGGATTCTGGATGTGGGTTGATGCTAGAGCTGGTGTGATTCTTCTCTGGTCAGAGGATTGTGGGGTCTGTTGAAAGAAGGGAGTTGAGTGTGCCCCACAGCTTTGGGCTTGAGTGAGTGGGTAGATTGTTATATCATTTCCTGAGATAGAAGAAAATACTGGGGTGCAGAGACTGAAATACAGACCGAGAGAAAAGTGTTTATAAAGTCAGCACCTATAACGGGTACATGAAGATGTGAATGACATGAAGCTAAAAATTGATCACTCATTGGTTATAGGTAATAAGTGGGCCCAGCAGATTGGTGGCTGTTTGGGGATGGATTCAAAAGAGAATATAAGGTGAAGAAGCAGAGACAGGGAATGTAAGCAGTTTTTAAGCAATTATGCTTTCGAAGAGAGCAGAGAACAGGAGCTGGTGGGGGGTTGTGGACTGAAGGAGGGTCTGCTTCTATGTAGGTTGGGAAATGTTAAAAAACGTTTGCATTCTGACGTAAGTGGTCAGTAAAGAGGAAATTTCTCATGCAACAGACAGTCCCTGAGGCTAGAGAGTGCATGTGTTACACACGGGAGATTGGCCTTCGATAGGTGTTGGTTTGGCTCCAAAGCCCATGGTTGACCACTGTGCCATAGTTCTGATGCCAAAATTGAAGATCAGCACAACTATAAATAAAAGACATTTTTGAAACAGTTGGGGATATCCGAATGCATATTATTAGAAAATATTTGTAAGTAATTTTTGGGTAATAATAGGTGGAATTTTTTTGTGTGTGTGTTGAGTGTGGTCTCATGTGTGATCTGTCTTGGAAAATGTTCCATGTGCACTTAAAGAGAAATCTGTATTCTGTTTTTGGATGGAATGTTCCATGATCTTTGTTAAGTCCATCTGGTCTAATGTGTAGGTGATTATTATTACTATTATTTTAACTTAAAAAGTCCTTTTCTAGGTTGAAAACACATAAGTAAGTATTAATCAGCAAAATGCCATATAATGGCCTACTGTAAAATCTTCCAACTCCTCTGTCCAGGCCCCCCACCCCGACCCCGCACAGCCCAAGAAAGTGGGGAAGGACAGATAAAACAAGATTGGCCAAGTGGTAACTTTGAAGCTGAGTGGTAGTACATGGATTTGTTATACTATTTTTTACTTTTGTGAATGTTTATCAGTCTTCAAAACAAAAAATTAGAAAAATGTATGAAACACACGTACCCACGAAATGGAGGTTTGTCTGTTCATACTCATAACTGTTTGAGCACTGGGAATCCCCTTGTCAGTGCTGTCTCTTCCCCATCCAGGTGGCAATCACTGGGCAGCTCGGTGTGAAGCCCCAGGCAGGCAACAGCATTCCACTCACAGCCACTAACTTCCGTATCCAGGGTAAGGACGTATTGCGTTTGCCACCTTCTTCCATCACCACAGATGCCAAAGGCCAGACGGTTCTGCGAATCACTCCAGACATGATGGCCACCTTGGCCAAGTCCCAGGTGACCACAGTCAAACTGACCCAGGACCTCTTTGGGACAGGAAGCGGCACTGCGGGCAAAGGCATTTCTGCCACCTTACACGTCACTTCGAATCCTGTCCATGCAACGGATAGCCCTGCCAAGGCCAGTTCGGCCAGTGCCCCTTCGTCCACTCCAACAGGTACCACCGTGGTTAAAGTGACTCCTGACCTCAAGCCAACAGAAGCCTCAAGTTCAGCTTTTCGCTTGATGCCGGCACTTGGTGTGAGTGTGGCAGACCAGAAGGGGAAAAACACAGTGGCTTCTTCGGAAGCAAAACCAGCTGCCACCATCCGTATCGTGCAGGGCCTGGGCGTGATGCCCCCCAAAGCAGGCCAGACCATCACAGTCGCGACCCATGCCAAGCAAGGGTCCTCAGTGGCCAGTGGGTCTGGAACTGTCCATACTTCAGCAGTGTCCTTGCCCAGTATGAATGCTGCCGTATCCAAGACTGTGGCCGTGGCCTCTGGGGCTGCAAGCACCCCCATCAGCATCGGGACAGGAGCCTCTGCTGTGCGGCAGGTCCCTGTCAGCACCACAGTTGTTTCCACGTCCCAGGCTGTGAGTAACATAGTGGGGAAGAATAGCCTTTCTGCTTGGGGAACTTTTCTTTGAGGAATGGAAAGTAGACTCTGTCCGTGTCACCTTATTTGACCCAAACAGGCTTATTTCCTACGAGGCTCTTTTGTTTGAAACAAAACAAATTTCTGAAGTAGCATATACATACTTTCTCATAAATGATTAAAATATTACAGAAGTACGTAGAGTAAAAGATAAAATTTCTTTCACCACTCTCTACTTCTTCCTTTATGAGAGCTAATTACTAGTATTTTGGTATTTATCCTTTTGGTCCTTTTCCTGAACATTTTCTTACACTGTACATGCACAGTTTAAACAGAAATCCCTGTGAGGGACCTTCATGTGTATACTGTTCTGTGGATTGCCTTATTTATTTAAAAATATGTTTTGGGGATTGTTCTAGATCCTACATGGATGTTGATGGCATCCTTTTTAATGATACGTGATAATCTACGGAACGGATGTGCTTTATCCTTTCATCTGTTAAAGGATACATTTTTACTATTAAAGAGCAGTGCTGCCGTGAATGAACTCATTAAAGTATTTCTGGGGCGTAAGTAGAATGGGTCAGGTATACCTCCTGAAGGTTGTGATAACTAGAGTTGTACAGCCAAAAAGGCCCCACCCATCTTCCACTCCCATCAGCAGCTCTTCTGTTTCCCCCGTACCCTAACCAATGCTGAATATCTTGGTTTTTTTTAGCTGTGTTTTTTTTTTTTTAACTTAAGTACCCATCTTACTGATGCAAAGAGAGTTCTTTTTCTATTTCATTTCCCTGATCTTTAGTGGAGTTGGGCATCAATTAATATGGAGGCTGGCATGTGCTCTCCAGCACGGAATAAATCTTTGCCACTTTTCTTCTGGGGTATTCGATTTTTTCATGTTTGGGTGGCTTTTTATATCTTCTGGATATAAATTCTTGGTACGTATAGAAAATGTGTTTTCTTCCAGCCTGTCATTTTTTAACCTTGCAAATGGAGCCTGGTCTACAGGTATTTTATCTGATTAGATCTATCAACATTTTCTTTTATGGCTCCTAGGTTTTGCATCTTATGCCATTCTTACTCCAGGCTTATAAAGATAATAGCCTTCATTTTCATAACTTTTTCAGAGTTTTAGAAAAAGTGTAATTGATAATCCATTTGAAATATATCTTGTGAATGGCATGTTGTAGATATCTCATTTTGTATTTCTTTGTTTCAACATCATTGACTAGTTTATTCTTTGTCCACTAACTTGAAATACATTTATCATAAAGCAGATTCCCATTTCAACATAGGTGTGTTTCTGGGTGCATGTGTGTTTCTACCCTTTAGTGTCTGGATAAGGAGTACTGTTTTGTACAGTGGGGTGCATACGGACAGTATAAAACACAGTTTTACATTTCCTAAGCAGGCTGTATAATAAAACCTCAGTTATTTGGACAAAAGCCAGAGTGGTGGAGGAAGGAGAACATTAGTAAAACCAACCAGCCAACAAACTCTGAAACATAGTGTGGCTTAAAAGGAAATATTTGCTTAGGTTCTCATATTATAGAAATTAAGGAAGTGAGGAAATAGGGCACTTGGTGCACTTGTCTCTTGACCCATTCTCACACAGATAGTAGCCAGGGGCACCTGAACCTGAGAGCATATGAAGGGTGGAAAGTAGTCAGCAGTCATTCTTTTCCCATCTAGTCAGCTAGTTAGGCCAGTTCACCGGGGGGCGATTCTGGTTGGTGTTGTGGTGGTCTGAAACGTTTGACGCAACTGAGGCATTCTTAAGAAAACCATAAGGAAATCCACCTGGAGGCACCATCTATCTCAAGGTACTCTTCTGTCTGTTGACATTTCTCAGTGCTTTCTGATGTGCTACAGATTGTGAGTAAACTGGAGATTGGTATAGGGACCTGTGACCCAGTTTTTGCACCTGAGGGCCCAGCTTCTTTAGAAATAGCTTGCTCAAAGGAAGTGTCGATGCCTTTTGTTAGTATGCTAGCAAATACTCCTCTTGAATCAGTTCTTAAAATTAGATTCACCTGAGATTTTACTGTATATAAATTTTATTACCAACCAAGGGTTAAAAAGCAGGCAGTCTAAAAACAGGTGATGCAATGAGCTCATCTTTGCCATCCTGAAACCCCAAAGCCTCTTGGCTTGATCAGCTTCTGTTTTGTTCCTTTTAGGCCTTATTGCCTTTGGGGTTGGACTTTTCACTTGGTTGAGTTTATTATTAATGTCCCTTAACTAACTTCTTATCTCTGGGAGAGACGGAAAGCACCTGGAAAATGTGACCTGTTCCTAATCTAGTGTGCCCTGCCGTCTGCTCCCCACCAGTGAGCCTGCGCCCCAGTGAAATAGTAGTTGTGCACTCTGTTAACTCCTGAGTGCCTTTGTCCTTTGTCACACTCTCTTCAGAACTGTGTGCCAGATGCCGGGAGGCACACGCATGATTAGGAGCCTGTCATTGGAGTTCAGACTCTTAACTGTGCTCAAGTGAACATACATTTTCCTTTGTGATTTAGTGCACGTATTTACCCTGCTGACAGTAGTTGTATATGGTTGTTGCTGTTCTAGGTAGTGTGAATGAGGAGCTGTTACCACAGCTCAGAGGCTCCCTAATTACAGTACGAGAGCACTTAACTTCAGCCTATTGGCAGTTTTATGAGGGCAGCCTGGACCAGCACCTCAAATACCGAGACCCTGCAGCATACAGGAAAAGAGAGTGTCTGAGTGCTCGCTCCTCAGTTCTGCGGCCCTCTACGTGACACTTGGTGATTTCCTTATCTAACCTGGAAACCTGGTTTCGTTTTCTCTTTAGGGGAAGCTGCCTACTCGGATCACAGTTCCTCTCTCTGTTATTAGCCAGCCTATGAAGGGCAAAAGTGTGGTCACAGCCCCCATCATCAAAGGCAACCTTGGAGCCAAGTAAGTGCTATAGTGATGGGCAGATGGGGCTTCTTGGTGGCTCCTTGCCACACAGTGGAAAGGCAGCTAGTTGTTCTGGGGCTCGTCCTGGATATTTCTCCTTTGTTGTGCTCACCAACAGTATTTATTGAACATCTACTATTAGGTGGTAGGGACACAGGGAGGTGATTAAAACAGACAAAAATCCATGCTGTCCTCAAGCTTACATTGTAGGGTGAGGAGAGAAATAATAGAGTAAATACCCTATGGGGTGGTGGTGTGTACTGTGGAGGAAAGGCAAGGAGGCGGACGGGACATTCTAGAATGGGGAGGGCTGGTGATATGGCTCAGATGGCCCTTTCCATTGTGGGTGTTGGGGAAGGCCTGTTGTTCACATTTGAGCCCTGTGCTGTGTTGTTCTGAAGAGGAGGTCTTGCTTGGGAGGCTGGGCTTCTTTTGGTCTTAACTTAAACTGGGATAAGGGGCATGACGAGATCAGTCTGATGGTCACAAGGTGACTGAGTTATGGGAGAGTTTCTTGTCTGAAACACACACCTTCCTGGGTTCCTGTTCATTATTTCTGTTGATCGAGGTGTGAATAGTCGGGTCATTGTATCCAGAGCCATACGATATAATAGGCCTTTGGGTTTGCTGTTTTTTCATGGGAAGCATAGAAGCTAGGAGAAAAGTGGTGTCACCACTTCAGTCAAGAATGCAGGAATTTTCACTGAACGGCAGACCTCCCTGTTTTCCTTAAACATGCGGCCAGATTCTGGGCCAGAGATAGCACCCTGCCTGTCATTATGCCTCACTGGTGCTTTCCCTCCACAGTCTCGGCGGGTTGGGCCGCAATATCATCCTGACCACCATGCCGGCGGGGACTAAGCTCATTGCCGGCAATAAGCCCGTTAGTTTCCTCACTGCCCAGCAGTTGCAGCAGCTTCAGCAGCAAGGCCAGGCCACACAGGTAAGGTCCCCCACAAACAGTGGGCTTTACCAGGCCTCTTGAAGCTCTCTTGCTGTTTGCTGTTAGCTGAGGAGCTCATTTACAGCCTGGTGACCAAATCATCTCTCTTTGCAAACAGGTGCGCATCCAGACTGTCCCCGCCTCCCACCTTCAACAGGGAACAGCTTCTGGTTCCTCCAAAGCAGTGTCCACTGTTGTTGTGACCACGGCTCCATCTCCTAAACAGGCACCTGAACAGCAGTGATTCAGAAAGAGAAAGATGGCGTCCATGAAAGCACACACCTGGGCTGCCCTTCTGGCCGAAAGGAGGGGAGCAGGGAGGTTGCATCGTCCTTCTCAGCTTGTCTGTTGAAGGGAAGGCCAGCAGTGGGATGATGTCAGCAGTGGCCTGGATTCTGCCACAACACTCCACGGTGGAGCACGCTGAGAAAAGTGCCCCCCCAGCTTCCAAGGGCTGTTCTGTTCCGATCCAGGAGAAGCTCCTCTGTTTGGGTTGGATGAAGTCATAGTTGTGCCACACGAGCCATGGTTCTCTCCTGAGAGCCAGACACCAGGGGAAGGCTTATAGCTGCAGAGTATGCAGACCATCAGTAAGCCTTGTTCTCGATGTGGATTATATTTTTTAGCTTCTGGTCTTCTCTGTGACTAGTGGTCTGGATAGGAATTTTGTGTCCAGAAATTTTTATGTAACTTATTTTTTTAAAGAACCTGTTGTACATCTTTATCCAGTGGAAACGTGGGCTTTATAAAGCCCCCACTCCCCTAAACTGATTGCTTATTCTTTTGATCAGAATGAGAGAATAGCAGGATTCTCAGTGAGTTGGTGGCTGACTTGAGAGCTGCATAGTAATGGGGAGGCTGTCAGCTGGGTAAGAAACTGAGGAAGTGAGATAGCATGGGTTCCCTGAAGTGGGACTAGTTTGGCACTACCTCATAAAGATGAGGTATCAGGATCCTGACAGTGGTCCATATCTTCATCTGCCGACTTTGTCCCTTTGTTAGGCCTGTTCACACAAAAGTCCAGAGCCTGTGGACAGAATAGGCAAGTGCCAGCAGACTTGCTGCTTTTGCAGCATAGACTTTATTGCAGTTCAGAGATTATATGTTTTGCTTTGCTTCAGGGCAAGAGTCTGCACACCACAGCCCTGGGCTGGCTACCTGTTTTTGTAAATAAAGTCTTATTGGAACACTGTCCTTGGCCATTCGTTGATGTATTATCCTTGGCTGCTTTCAGTCAGAAGGCAGAACTGAGTAGTTGCCAGAGTCCAGATGTTCCTCAGGCCTAAAATGTCTTTTATGTCCTTAGGCCCTTGAGGTAGAACTTTACAGACTTCTGCTCCAGAGTAGAGATGGCAAGAGGAGAGAGTGGGTGTGCCCACTATGCAGGTGAGGCCACACAGTCATAGGAGAGCTCAGTCGGGAGTTACAAGTCCTTTTATCCTGGCTGCCTCACAGTTCTCAGCCTATTCAAGCTGTGGCAGAGCTCAGAACAGTATTTTGAAATGTAATAATTAAAGCACTGGTTGTTAACAATATATGCCTCTCTTGTATGGGACCAGGGGTAGACAGCAAGGCTGTTCTCCAGTGTCAGGACTTCTCTCTCTCTCTCTCTGCTTCACTCTCTCTCTCTCTGTTTCCAGATTATTAAAGATGCATCTTTAATCTGTGGAAATTTAGTTGATGATCTTTTATGGGGTCTGGTGAGGAAGTGGAGTTGAGGACAGAAGATGTCAGTGGCCTAGTTTATAGGGTTGCAAGGTGGAAGCTGAGTGATCAGGATGATTACAGAGGAGGTCAGGGTGGCTTGTGGCTTTTGAGATATCGCATTTGATTCTTAAAACAGTTGTGTAAATAGACATCATCAACCGTCTTCTAACTTCTCATCCCTGGGAGAAGTGGTAAGTCTGAGTTGAGGTTAAAGGAAACCAGGATGTAAATCCAGTCTTCTGAGTTTAAGTATCCTCTCTGCTGCCTTCCTATGGAAGGGTGGCTGTGTGGGTCATGCTGAGGTGTGGGGACAGTTGGAGCTAGGGCGGTAAGCCCAAGATACAGAGAGCCAAGGAGAATTGGCTGAGGGGTGACTGAGCTTTTGCTAGTAGTGGGAGGCTGGCACAGAAGTCCAGCTGGGAAGGGGGAGAGGAAGGGACATCCGTGAAGGAGAAAAATGGCCTTTTAGCCGAGCGGAGAAGAGTGCGTCTGTGTTCTCCCGTACTTTAATATTTGCACATCATTGCTTCCTGGAGGCACATTTCACGTGAAGAATCCACATGACAGTTTCTGAATGAGAAAACAGTAGAAATTTGAGGAATTCTGTCTCAGGTATTTATTGGTTAAAACAGACCCCTTCTGAATTTACTTAACAAGTGAGTTCATGAAAGTAGCTCTGGCATTCAGCCCCAGCCCTGCCTCACACTTTTTTTTACTGAAGTCACCTGGCTGTGCCTGTCTCTGAGAGCCTGCAGACATTTGTCTGCATGCTAGGGGAGCAGGGCTGTTTTAGGATGCTAGTGTAGGACTGCCTCCCCGGGAAGTACGATTTGGCACTGCCCAGCCTGTCAGTGGAGTACTGAGGAGTGGCAAGCCCCGGCTGGAGTTGTTCAAGTGACGTCACCAGTATTTGCATCAAACGTGGTTCCGTGGAGACCTCAGGGGTCTTGTGGAGATATGGTAGAGATGGCGACTGTTTGGGGGGGGAATAAGTCCAATAGAATTCATGGCAGCCACTGAGCCTCTGACCCCAAGGTTCAGAGGTTGGTAAAAGTGTTCAGATTAGATGTCTTAAGACTGGATTGGGTAAATAGCATTGTTTGTGATGAGTTTGTACCGTAATACCACACGTAAGGATGTTTTTCTCCAGGGTTGGTCAGTTCCATGAAAGTATCCCAAACGGCTGCTGTGAAGGGTGTATTACAGTAAGTTTCAATATTGTATGTCCTGTCTTCACACCTCAGGTGCTCGCTCTAGAGAAAATATATTTCCTTATAGTGTGGTACACTCCCCCCACCCTGCAAACCTAAAATGGAGATCTTTACTATGAAAGTAAAACTGGAAATAGGTTCCTTTTCCCCATCTCCAGTCTCTAAAGAAAGAATATGTTTTAAATTAATTGCTCATAATAGATCCTCCAGTATTTGTTGAATGAGTGTTTGGTTTCATAGTTAGCAGGCCAAAGAAAGTGGACCCTGAAAGGGGACCACAGGTTCTCTTCTCGTAACTGTGTATTTTCAAGTAGCTCATTCTCAACCCCTGACGTGTGACTTCAGCATTGAAATGCTGGCTAACCATGGGAGGTCAGCATTCACTTAGGTACAGCATTTCTTCCAGAAAGCACCCAGTGCTTTGTGTAAAAGATCTCTTTCCGCATTTGTGTGAAGTAGCAGGAAGGAAGCTGACTTTTGCATCCTGAAGGCTGGCTTCGCAACTTAGTAGCTGTGTGACCTTCTGCTAATCAGCTTTTCTGGAGAACCTAATATGGCTTCTATTACAGATGGTTGTGTGTATCAGGTGGGATACTGTGCATTTCAGAGTGTGGAAAGTGCTGTGCAAACCACTGGTATCTTTTGTCTGGAAGACCTTTCAGAATTGGCCTAGGCCACTTTATCTGTTTGTAGAACTTCACTAACTCTCCATGTTCCTTCATGATTTTATGGCCTTTGTCCTTCCTACTCTCTATGTCTGGAATGTGCTTTTTTTTTTTTCTTCTACAGGGCAAACTCCCCATATGCTCCCCTCCCTTGTAGATGTACTTACCCCTTATGGCACTAGTCACCCTGTATGTAATTGCTTTCGTATCTTCCCCATTAGATTGAATTCCTTGCTGGACAGGGATCTCCTTAATTCTTTCAACCATTTCAGTGCTGGTGCAAAGTAGATGTTTAATAAATATTTGTTGAAGGAAGTTTAAAAAAAAAGAAAAAAGCAGATCCAGAAGCAAGATTAGACTGTCAAGACTTTATATTACTAGTTCAAGATTCACATCTTTTGCAGGATTCCTAACCTTTGCTTTCAGCTGTATTTAAATTCAAGGCCTTCAGTAACCTGCCATTTTTCTACCTCATTATACAGACTTCCTGTTAGCGTCTTCTTATTAGGGTTCTTTTGAGGAACCAGAACATTTGCGTTCCAGCTCTCAGCTGGGCCACTGACTAGCTTTCTGATTAAAAAAAAAAAAAAATCACCTTTGGCCCAGTGTCATGGCTTATCAGTGGTATTATATTACTCTGTAATATTAATGGTTAATTAGGAAATGTTTAACTAGTAATATTTAAAGTACCAAAGTTTGTGAACTATTTTACTTTAAGAAATATGTGGTAGAATTGTATCTTTAAAATAAAGTCAGTCTCCTGTATTTACTTTCTAATAAGAAAGTACCTGTTTTCTTGAAAAAGAGAGAAGTTATCAAAAGCAGTACGTTCTGCTGGATTCATATCCTAGACTCATCCACCTGGCCACTTCTGGTTCTGAAACTTTCAGAGTCTTTGATTTCTCTTTATACTGAGGCACAAATAAAGGCTTGTGTCATTTTTCTTTATGAACAATACCACAGCAACACAGACTTTAGCCAATTAAATGAGAAAGTGCAAATACGTAGAACTGTAAGAGCAGACCAAAGGAAGCATTGAAATGGAGGAGCTAAGCTACACCTTTGTGCACACAAGCTGTTTGTGCTCAGAGGGACATGTCCACCGCGCGCTGATGATGAGTAGCCTCCTCACTCCTCATCTGAGCCACTCAAGAGGGCCGTCTGGTAAGTGTGATCTGACTTCAGCTTCTGAATCCCAATGACTTCTCCTCCGCGCCTCTTTAACCGAGTCAAATAGCTGTAATAGAGCAACAGTAAGAGCACATGAAATTAGGCCTCCCAGATTCCCTTATTCTCTCAACCAAGGATGTTAAAGCATCTACTGGTTCTTAACGCATTTTCTTTATAAATCCACCAAATGCTGCGGTTGTCTGTATATCTCATTTCTCGGGATGGTGTTCATTGGTAGATAAAGGGACTCATGATTAATAATATTTACTGGTTAATGTCACAACAGACTAAACCTAGGTCTCCTGCCTCCCAGTGTATTGTTTCACCGACCAGGCAGTAGAACTAAAGGAAACTGTGACCTTCTCTTCAGTTTGGCCTGTGTGGAATTCTGTGTGTGATGTACATCTGCTTTGGGTAGGGAAATCAGAAACTAGAAGAAACAAGAGGGGCAGCTACAAATGACAGACTCAATAATAGCATATCCTAAAAGTCACTCGCTCTGCAGTTCAAGACAGTGTCTGCTATTGACTCATAGGGTGACCTCGATCAAGTTACTTAGTCTTTCAAGCCTTGGTTTCCCCATCTGTAAAACGTTATAGTGTATACTTCATAAAATAATGAGGATTCAGTGTGGTAATAGACTTGACGTGCTTCCCACAGTGCCTGGGACAATGAGTGCACAGGAATGATCAGCTATTCCAGTAACCTCTGAAGAGCCCTCAAAAGGGTACTTGCTGTTTTGACATTGTGTCTGATTGTCACATTTCTGGGGAGGAGGTGGGACTGATCCAGGACAAGGTGATGGGCTCAAGACAATGGACAGAGCAGGATCTGCAGTCCAGTACTGATGCCTAATTCAGGTTTTCCTTTCACACGACAGCCTTCCAGTCTGTCAGAACCGCCTTTGAAACCTGGGTCTGTCAGATTACTACGACCAGACAATCCTTCAGCCTTTCCGTATCTCCTCCTTCTCCTTTGCAGGGGTGGAGTACCTTGTGCAGAACTTGGCATATATTTTGCACTCATGAAGTGGTAGAAGTTAGCACTGCTTTGTTATGAAAGGTGGGCCACTGGGAATAAAATGCAGTGCAGTAGATTCTGGGGACAAAGGGTTGTTAGGAGAAAAAAGCTTGACAAAGATGTGTTCCCTTGGACTTACCAGTAAACGAGAGAGTAGTTGATGGCCACAATGCAGAGGGCAGCCAGGTAGTGCCAGCAAAAGCACATGGTGATGAACATCATGTTTGCTTCATCTTTCTGGTCCCATTCGGGTGCTCCAAAAGGTGGGAACAGCACAAATCCGATCTGGTGTGGAATACAGAGAAGTCCACCTCAGTTGGTTCTGAGAAACACAAGCTTGCGCCCTTCCTGTGGCTACCCAAGTTGTCCATGTATTCCCCACTACCTCCTATTTCTCATACCTCCATTACCATAGAGAAGCCTTTTTGCGCAGGAGAATTGCTCTAAGGTAATTCTGGTTTTAGCATAGGCTTATATAAAACGAAATTTCAGGGCCTAGATTTCAAATCAGCAGTTTAGCAAGTGGAGCCTGTAACGAACTATAGACATGACCCCTGAAAGTACTGCATGTGGAGCCTGTAAACAGGGTCAGTACCTCCACTGGGGAGGGCAGTTAGGGAAATTTCTTAATCTGCTTGCTATGTTATGCTCCATGGATTCTGCTGGTCAACCAGTGAGCAAGGTATTCATGGACAAAATTAAGTTGTGGGGTGGACACAGGGAGACCAGGTCACATGGCATGTCAGTGCTGCCCCTTCGTGACTTCTCTTGGACAAACGCACTGGAGCTCCTTGAAGCCACGCAATGTGAAGACCACAGTTTTGAATAATTACCTGCCAGAACCAGGTGCCCTGAAGAATAACGAGAGTGGTTCGGAAGAGTTGCAGCACAATGTTGTCCCGGAGGATCACCTCTAAGAAGATGCTGAAAGTCCCTCCAAATAGTGCGCACAGCAGGAGTGAGTGGACGTGCTGGTCCAAGGGTGGCCGGTTATGGACATGGTAGTAGAAGAGAAAACCTGCACAAAGCCATTTCAGCCATCAGTGATTCGCTGGTTTCTACTTCAGAGGGCTTGTTCTACTGCTAGAATGCCCTCCTACTTAAAGCGAGATTTTTCAGCAGTTACAAAGTCCGTTTATATGGTATTACAGGGCAACAGACGCAGATTCGATTTAATTTTGTGTGTGAAGTGGATATAACTGCAGAGGATGTGTCTTTTAAAATCTTTTAATCCGTGGTAACTTTAATACAGGATGTGTAGGAGAAACACGTTGCTGATTGGTGACAAATTGTGTGTGTACTTGAAATTCAATTTTGCCCTGATTCAACCTTTGTCTCTTCCTGAGGTACAGAAGTGAGGTGGTTGGATTACAAAGTGCCTTCTCATTACTCCGGTTAATATGAGTTATACTGGGAGATCTGTCCTACCTGCTGGGTGGGTCTCCTGAGGTTTGTGATGGAGTCCAGGAATGCTCCTGGGTTCAGGGTGGAGTGCAGTGTTTCTTTCCCCAACAGAGGGAGTTCTCTGGCATGGTGGCATCCAACCAGGTTTTGGAGAGTTCTTGTGTGTTTTAGTGTGCAGGTGCACTCAGGCACAGGAGTGTGATGGGGGGGGGGGAGGCGGAGACGGTGAGGAGGGAGAGTGTGTGCTGAGAGCCAGAGACTGGCTAAGAGCCTCACGTTTTCATGTGCTGTTTTATGGAATAGGTCACTTGTATCATCTAGAGCACAGGACCAAGTCCTTTTCAGGTGTTTGAAATTCAGAGATTTGGATTTTCTGGGGAAAGTTGTTATATTTGAAGTATTTCTGGTCTTTGTATCCTGGTCCATTCCATACCCCTAAGTTACCTTCAGTGAATGCTGCGATAGCCATAACCAGTCTGTCCACCCCCAGGGGAACGTGAGTGACAAGATAGGTGAGCATGTCCACAATTCCCGAGACTGCAAAGAATAGATACATGGTGCTGTGCTGCCAGTTCATCAGCTTCACCCACTGGTTCTCATGGTACAGGTGGAGGTGGGGCCCATCCGGAACAAACTGCTCTGCCAGGATCCCTGCAGGGAAGTGAGAGTGGAAGTTAAGGAGGGAAGAGTAGCTCCCAGGCAGATGGGAAACAAGAAATGCCCCCAAGTCATGAATGAAGTCAAGAGGCAGGTGGAAGTAGCCTCCTTTGCTCCCTCAGAAGGCATTTGCTGAGGAACCTGTGTAGACATCTTGCCTTTGTTGTTCCTTTGGGGGTGGGGGTGCAGAGTAAAGAAGTAATAGAAACAGGCACACGAATCCCCAGGGTATTTGTCCAGTGGCAGAGATGAAGGCAAGGCATCACTTATATGAGAATGTGGCTGGTTCATTCACCTCAGAGCTAAGTGAGCAGTGAAAGAAGTCAGGGAAAGGAACAATTAGGTTGCAAATAATGGAGATATGCTGGTGATAAAGGTACTTGTACACGTCTAAGGGGGAGAAGCAGCTGCCAGGTGTATTTCTGTCAGGGCAGACTTCAAGTGAGTGGTTTTCCTTAGCACAGAGTGAGCACCTTCTAGCTTTAGGTCTCTGTGCCCTAAACACTAGGAGAACCAGATGAGGGCCCCTGCATCATGGTGTTTCTGGCCCTACTGTGTTAGGAGAGGCAAGCCTTTGACGGGGTAGCTCTCAGTTCTTGTCCCTTCTTCATCACTTGTTTAGGAAAGCAAAGGTTGGCCTTTATGCCTGGTGCCCAAAATGATCTTGGGGCCTGGAATAATTCTCCATGACCACATTCTGAAACCTGTTCTCCAAACTTTTTGTTTGTTTTAAACCCAACCCCTTCCTGAATTTATCAAAGAGTTTATCAAGGAGTCGGTGGAAACTAGCCAGGAGAAGGAAGGCCCACCCACACTAGAATGGAAGCCCTGTGACAGCAGGGACTATATTTGGTTCTCCATTGTAGCCTTAAAACCTGGAGCAGTGAGTTCCTGTGCATGCTTGAGTTCAGGAGATACTGTTGAAGGAGTATTATTTTCACCCAGCAAAGAGGCCAAATATTTTTCTGGCTCTATCAACTTTTCTGGCAAGGTTGATGCTGTCCTTAGCATTTAAGCCATATAGCTCCAGAAAGAGGAGATACGAATGGGAAAATTCAACCAGACTAGGAAAACAAAGCTAAGCACCTTTGCTCACTGCAAGAGAAGCTACTGGTGTTGCTTCCGTTCCTTCTGAGAAATAGTAAGCCAAAGGTGATATGTGGCAAAATGCAACTGTAGAATAAGATCTCTCATTACTCGCATTACTCAGAGCAGATTCTGAGGAAGAATGCTTTCTACTATTGGCACTGCTGGCCCCTTTTCATTTGGCCAGTAGTGGAGTGGAGTGGATGACCAGTCACAGTGGAAGTACATGAAACTTTGTTGGAACAGGACATAGTACGGGATAATCCCTTTCAAATAGCCCTCTGTTGGCTTTTTTCAGTCTCTTCCACTGCCTCTCTTACTAGTTGTCTAACATAAAGTCCCTGTCTTCGTAATTGCTTGATATCTGGGGACAGAGGATATGCCATGGAATTGGGTGGTAACTACTCTTGAGATTCTTGTGGGGACACCATTGGAAAAAAGATGATTTTTTTCTAAAATGAAACTCCATTTAGTACTTTCTCCTAACTCATGTACATCATCTCATTCTTGTTTGTTCTTTCTGTTTTTATTTGTGTTTTATCTTTTTCATAAAGTATGTTTTCTGTTTCTACATCTTATACCTGTGTCCTTGTAGGGGGAAAAATGTAGTTTATTTGGCAGTTTTTCATGGTGTCCTATGATGTAAGGTGCTATTAAGTGTTAATATTACAAAGCTCAGTACACAATAGATATTATAAAACATTTAGTGGCCAACTGAATATCCTTGTTTTATTATCTGCTGGTGGGAACATGCATTTCACAGGGACCAGAAAATGGGTTAAAGGTTCTGCATGTGATGGGGAGGTCCCTGGTCCAGACAACCCCCTTCTTACCAATGATGGAAAACAAAGTTCGGATTGCGGCTTCAATGATCTCGAGACGCTGATGGTAATGAGTCAGCTGGCTGCTTTTCCCCTTTTGGTGGAAGTACATCAGTGGGTACTTCACTGACCACCACAGTCCAACTATCAAGAATAAACTCCCTGGGAGAGCATGGCCCTTAAAGTTTGCCATCAGTGTTCCTGGACACCTGAGAAAATAGGGGACAGCTGTTAGGTGGCTGAATGAAGAAGACACAAACAGATATTTTGGCAGAAAGCACAATACATGATTGAGGATTCCAGATCATAAGCTATGTTAAGGATCCACTCATTCTCGTAAAATAAGCCTTCATGTTATGTTATTGAAGTCCTGTCTGTTGAGTGAATGCCCAAGAGAATACCCTTTGGCCCTAAGACTTTAAAAACCTGGATAAAATCAAAGGGGGCTGGGGGTAGGGAGAAGGATAGGCAAATATTTACTGATCACGGTACAAAAGCCTACCTAAATGTGATGTGGAGAGAATTTTTTAAAAATTCATCTACATAAGTACTTTATATATCAAAAGCATCAGCAAACAATAAACCAGGAAGACATTCGTAATTGTTATGATAAATAGCTATTGCATTAGCCTTTCGCAAATAAGGAAATGTGCAAAAGACATGAATATGCAACTCACAAAATGGTACACATTGATAAATATTGTAATTGAAAATGACAAGTGAAAGCACAGTATCTTTTCCCACCTAATTTGAAAATAATTTGAAAAATTAAGAGACTTGAGGGGCTCCTGGGTGGCTTAATTGGTTAAGCATTCTACTTTGCCTCAGGTCATGATCTCGTGGTTGGTGGGTTCCGGCCCTGTGACGGCCCTGTGACCGGCTCTGTGCTGACAGCTCAGAGCCTAGAGCCTGCTTTGGATTCTGTGTCTCCCTCTCTCTCTGCCCCTTCCCCGCTCACACTCTGTCTCTCTCAAAAATAAATAAACGTAAAAATTAAGAAAAAAAAATTGAGATTTGATGCAGCCTTCTAGTATGAAGGGATATGGTCAATATGATTCAAATTTGGTAAAAGTAAAAATAATTATACAGGGGCACTCAGTTGATTAAGCACCCTGACTCTTGACTTTGGCTCAGGTTATGATCTCACGGTTTGTGAGTTTGAGCCCTGAGTCAGCTGATAGCTCAGAGCCTGCTTGGGATTCTCTCTCTCCTCTCTCTGTGCCTCTCCATCACCCTTCTCTCTCTCTCTATTTCTCTCTCTCTCTCTCTCTCCCCTCCCCAACTCCTCCTCTCAAAAATAAATATACCGTAGTAAAAAAAAATTATATAAACACCCCCTTATTCCACAAAAGATAGTAGCCATGATTTATATTTATCCCATCTATAGTCACTTAGACTATACGATCAAAATGTTAAGTGTTGGTTTAAGATGACGGAGAAATAGGGGGACCAGGATTTTCCTTGGCCCTCAAACACAGCTATATTGAGGTCAGATCACTTGAAGCACCTAGAAATTCAATCTGCAGAGTGACAGAAATATCTCCACAGGTGGAGGGAGACAGCTTGGCAGGATCTAGCCTCTGGAGCTGAAACTCAAAGGTATAAAAAGAGCGTGACTTTCTCCTTTCTCTGAATGGAACTGGAAACATGGCTGCACTCCTGGGGGGATGGGAACCAGCCCAGAAAGCATAGCGCGGCGTAAGGATCTCAGGGGCACACTGGAAGAGAACAGCCCCCCTCCTTGAGTACTGTGGGAAGAGGGTTTATTGCCTCCCCGAGGACAAAAGATCCTGCACGTGCCAGCCAGAGGCCTTTTATCAGCAGGGGAGAGTGGTGCTACACCAGAACAGGGTCTGCGAAGTTCAGGGCCCCTTAAGACATTGGGTTTTGGGGGCGCCTGGGTGGCTCAGTCGGTTGAGTGTCCGACTTCAGCTCAGGTCATGATCTCACAGTTTGTGGCTTCCGAGCCACGCGTCAGGCTCTGTGCTGACAGCTGAGAGTCTGGAGCCTGCTTCCGATTCTGTGTGTCCCTCTCTCTCTGCCTCTACCCTGCTCATGATCTGTGTCTCTCTGTCTCTCAAAACGAAATAAATGTTATTAAAAAAAAAAAAAAAGACCTTGGGTTTTGAATCCCAGCTGAGTGCCTAAGAGGCCCGGGAGACTGGGGCAGGGCAAGCTGACTGCCACTACTCTCTTAGGGCTTCCTGAACAGCGTGATTTGAGACACCTGATCCAGGGAGGAGAAATTGGGGTGTTGCCATTTATCTCCCCATCACCAACACAGTGGGGCTTCAGAGAGCAGCACAGAGCTCCCCACTGGAGGCGGGACCTGCTCGCACCAACGCCACCCCTCCGTGCCTGGTAACTGCTTATCTCTACCACGTGGAGCTATCATTGACTGACCAGATGGCCTCTCCTCCAGACCCGCACAGGCAGCAGTCCCAGGCACCAACAGTTTTTTGTTTAATTTGATTTGATTTGATTTGATTTAATTTAATTTAATTTAATTGTTCTTTCTTCCTTTATTTCTTTTGGAAACAAGCTCATAGTTTCTGATTTGTTTAGGGTCAGTTCTGTGTGTGTGTGTGTGTGTGTGTCTGTGTCTGTGTGTGTACACATAAGTATAATAAATATACAGAAGTATATATATGTATATATATACATACACACAAACATACTTTTTTTTTGATCAGGCATTTTTATTCTATTCCTTTTCCACCTTTTCTTTTTCTTCTTTATTTACTTTTCTCTTTCTCTGGATTTAGCCTTATAGTTTTTTGATTCCCTGTTTGATCTTTTCTCTCAATTTTCTCTTTTTGTGGGATCAGGCTTCCTTCCGCTTTGCCTTTTCTTTTTCCAGGGTTATTTCAACAGACAAGCAAATCTGGTTGAAGGTCCAAACACTCCACTACTACAAGCAAGGAAGAGCACTGCAGAGCACTGACCAGTGTGATAGAGTAGCCGAAAGGCCAACAACAGAGTGCATGCACCAAAACACTTCCCAAGTGTCAGGTCCTGGACAGGGTGTGATCCCTTTTTAAAAGAGTACCCTTAGGTGCAAGTCACATAACAAGCTTTTAAAATACACAAAAGCCAGAAACTCAGCCAAAATGACAAAATGGAGGAATTCTCCCCAAAAGAAAATTCAGGAAGAAGTCACAGAGAATTGCTCAAGACAGATATAAATAATATATCTGTACAAGATATAGAATAACAGTTATAAGACTAATAGCTGGCCTTGAAAAAAGCATAGGAGATGGCAAAGAAACTCCTGCTGCACAAATCAAAGACCTGAGAACAGTCACGATGAATTAAAAACTGCTATAATTGAGGTGCATAATAAACTAGACACAGTGACAGCGAGGATGGAAGAAGAGAATAGGTGAAATAGAAGATAAAATTATGGAAACTGATGTAGCCAAAAAAGAGGGAAAGGAAATTACCAGATCACGAGGGGGAGAATTAGAGAACTAAGTGATTCCATGAAATGAAACCATATCCGTATCTTAGGATTTCCAAAAGAGGAAGAGTGAGAGAAAGGGGCAGAAGTCTTATTTGAACAAATTATAGCTGAGAATTTCCCTAATCTGGGAAAGGAAACAGACATTTGAGTCCAAGAGACACAGAGTACTCCCTTCAAAGTTAACAACAACAGGTCAACACCACAACATAATAGTGAAACTGGCAAAATACAAAGAGAATTCTGAAAGCAGCTAGGGACAAACGGTCCTTAACCTATAAGAGTAGTAGCCAGAAAGGAGTGGGAAGAAATATTCAATATGCTGAATAGGAAAAATATGCAGCCAAGAATCCTTTATCCAGCAAGGCTGTCATTCAGAATAGAGGAGAGAGAAAGGCTTTCCCAGACAAAAACTAAATCAATTCATGACCACTAAACCAGCTCTGCAAGCGATTGTAAGGGAACTCTGTGAGTGGAAAGCAGCAAAGACTACAAAGGACCAGAAACATCACCACAAACACAAAATTTACAGATAAGACAATGGCACTAAATTCATATATTTCAATTATCACTCTGAAAGTAAGTGAACTAAATGCCTCAATCAAAAGACATAGAGTATCAGAATGGATTAAAAAAAAAAGATCCATCTAAATGCTGCCTATGAGAGACTTATTTTAGACCTCAGGACACCTGCAGGTTGAAAGTGAGGGGATGGAGAACCATCTATCATGCTAATGGATGTCAAAAGAAAGCCAGAGTAGCCATATTTGTATCAGACAAACTAGATTTTAAAATAAAGATAGTAACAAGAGATGAAGAAGGGCACTTTATTGTAATTAAAGGGTCTCTCCATCAAGAAGAGCTAACAATTGTAAATATTTATGCCTCCAATGTGAACACCCTAATATATAAATCAATCACAAACATAAACTCATCAATAATAATACCATTATAGTAGGGGATGTTAACATCCCCACTTACAGCAATGGACAGATCATCTAAACAGAAAATCAACAGGAAACAATGATTTTGAATGACACACTAGACCGCATGAAGTTAACAGATATATTCAGAACATTCCATCCTAAAGCAGCAGAATACACATTCTTCTCCAGTGCACATGGAACGTTCTCCAGAATAGATCACATAGTGGGACACAAATCATCCCTCAACAAGTACGAAAGGATTGAGATCATACCGTGCATATTTTCAGACCATGATGCTATGAAACTCTAAATCAACCACAAGAAAAAATTTGGAAAGCTCCCAAATACATGGAAGCTAGAGAACATCCTACTAAAGAATCAATGAGTAAATGAGAAAATTAAAGAAGAAATTTTAAAAATACATGGAAGAAAATGAAAATGAAAACATGACAGTCCAAACCCTTTGAAATGCAACAAAGGCAGTTCTAAGAGGACTAATACACTGCAATTCAGGCCTATCTCAAGAAACACGAAAGGTCCCAAATACACAAACTAAACTTACACCTAAAGGACCTAGAAAGGCAGCAGCAAATAAACCCAAAGCCAATAGAAGAATGGAAACTATAAAGATTACATCATAAATGAATGATATACATTCATTTACCCAAATCAATGAATCTAAGAGCTGGTTTTTTGAAAGAACAAACAAAATTGATAAACCCCGATCAGATTTCACAAAAACTTGAGAGGACCCAAATAGATAAAATCATGAATGAAAGAGGAGAGATCACAACCAACACCACAGAAATACAAACAATTATTAGAGAATACTGTGAAAATTTTTATGGCAACAAACTGGACAATCTGGAAGACATGAACAAATTCCTAGATACTCACACACTACCAAAACTCAAACGGGAAAAAATAGAAAATTTGAACAGACCCATAACCAAGGACAAAATTGAATCAATTATCAAAAACCTCCTAACAAATAAGAGTCCAGAGCCAGATGGCTTTCCTAGGAATTCTGCCAGACATTTAAAGCAGATTTAATACCTATTCTGCTCAAACTGTTAAAAAAAAATAGAAATGAAAGTTTCCAAACTCATTCTATGAAGCCAGTATTACCTTGATTCCAAAACCAGACAAAGACCCTACTAAAAAGAAGAATTGCAGGCCAATATCCCTGATGAAACTGGAGGCAAAAATTCTCAACAAGATACTAGCAAATCGAATTTAACAGTACTTTAAAAGACTTATTCACTATGAAAAAGCAGGATTCATTCCTGGGATGCAGGGCTGGTTCAGTATTCACAAATCAATAAACATGATACACCACATTAATAGAAGAAAGGATAAGGACCATATGATCTTGGAGGTGCCTAGGTGACTCAGTTAAGTGGCCGACTCTTGATTTCAGCTCTGATCATGATTTCATGGTCTGTGAATTAGAGCCCCATGTTGGGCCCTGCACTCACTACATGGAGGCTGCTTCTGATCTTCAGATATTCTCTCTCCCTATTTCTAGCCTTCCCCTGCTCATTCTCTCTCTCTCTCTCTCTCTCTTTCTCTCTCTCAAAAATAAATAAACATTAAAAGAAGAACCATATGATTCTGTCAATAGATGCAGAAAAAGTATTTGACAAAATACAGCATCCTTAATATAAAAGCTCAAGAGAGTTGGGACAGAAGGAACATACCCTAACATCATAAAAGCCATATATGAAAGGCCCACAGCTAATGTCATCCTCAACTAGGAAAAACTGAGAGCTTTTTCCCTTGAGATCAGGAACACGACAGAGATGTCCACTGTCACCACTGTTGTTCAACATAGCGTTGGAAGTCCTAGCCTCCCCAAACAGACAACAAAATAAAAGGCAGCCAAATTGGCAAAGAAGTCAAACTTTCACTCTTTGTAGATGATATAATACTCTACATAGAAAGCCTGGAAGATGACTCCAAATAACTGCCAGAGCTGACACTTGAATTCAGCAAAGTCACAGGATATAAAGTCAAAGTACAGAAATCGGTTGCATTTCTATACATCAATAATGAAGCAACAGAAAGAGATATCAAGGAATAGATCCCATTTACAATTGCACCAAAACCCATAAAATACCTAGGAATAAACCTAACCAAATATGTAAAAGATCTGTACACTGAAAACTATAGAAACTATGAAAGAAATTAAAGAAGACACAAAGAAATGGAAAAACATTTCATGTTAATGGATTGGAAGAACAAATATTGTTAAAATGTCAATATTAACCAAAACAATCTACACATTCAACGCAATCCTAATCAAAACAGTATTAGCATTCTCCACAGAGCTAGAACAAACAATTCTGAAATTACATGGAATACCAATAGCCAAAATAATATTAAAAAAGAAAACCAAAGTTGGAGGCATCACAATCCTGGACTTTAACCTATATTACAGAGCTGTAATCAACAAGACATTATGGTACTGGCACAAGAACAGACACATAGATCAATGGAATTGAACAGAGATCCCAGAAATGGACCCGTAAGTATATGGCAAACTAATTTTGACAAAGCATGAAAGAGTTTCCAGTGGATAAAAGACAGTCTCTTCAGCAAATTGTGCTGGAAGAACTGGACAATAACATGCAGAAGGATGAAACTGGACCACTTTCATACACCATACCCAAAAATAAACTCAAAATGGATGAAAGACCTAAATGTGAGACAGGAAGCCATCAAAACCCTAAAGGAGAAAACAGGCAGCAACCTCTTTGATCTTGGCCACAGCAACTTCTTACTTGACATGTCTCCAGAGACAAGGGAAATAAAAGCAAAATTGAACTATTGGGACTCATCAAGATAAAAGCTTCTGGGGGCGCCTGGGTGGCTTGGTCCATTAAGTGTCTGACTTTGGCTCAGGTGATCATCTCACAGTTCCTGGGTTCGAGCCCTGTATCGGGCTCTGTGCTGACAGCTTGGAGCCTGGAGCCTGCTTCAAGTTCTGTGTCTCCCTCCCTCTCTCTCTGCCCCTCCCCCACTCATGCTCTCCCTTTCTCTCAAAAATAAATAAACATTGAAAAATTAAAAAAAAAAATAAAAAGCTTCTCCACAGCAAAGAAAACAATCAATGAAACTAAAAGGCAATCAATGGAATGGGAGAAGATATTTGCAAATGCCATATTGGATAAAGGATTAGTATCCCAAATCTATAATGAACTTAACAAATTCGGGGGACTTGGGCAGCTCAGTCAGTTAAGCATCCAACTTTTGATTTCGTCTCAGGTCATGGTCTCATGGTTTATGGGATTGAGCCCTACAATGGGCTCTGCACTGACAGCTTGGAGCCTGCTTGGGATTCTCTGTCTCTCCCTCTCTCTGCTCACTCTCTCCATATATTTCTGTCTCTCAAAATGAATGAACATTTATTTAAGAGCTTACCAAACTCAACACCCAAGAAACAAATAATCCAGTGAAGAAATGGGCAGAAGACATGAAGAGACACTTTTCCAAAGAAGACATCCTGATGGCCGACACATGGAAAGATGCTCATTGCTCATCATCAGGGAAATACAAATCAAAACCACAAATGAGATACTACCTCACACCAATCATAATGGCTAAAATTAACATCTCAGGAAACAACAGATGTTGATGAAGATGAAGAGAAAGGGGATCCCTATTGCTCTGTTGGTGAGAATGCAAACTGGTACAGCCACTCTGGAAAACAGTGTGGAGATTCCTCAAAAAGTTAACAATAGAACTACCCTCCAACACAGCAATTATACTACTAGGAATTTATCTAAGGGATACAAAAATGCTGATTCCAAGGGGTGCATGCACTGCAGTATTTATAGCAGCACTATCAACTGCTGGGAACAGCACTGGCCTCTCTGGATGGCAGTCACAGCAAGGAAATGGCAGTGTTTGCAGCTCCTGCCATGAGAAATGAAAACTGGTATCTCCTTCTGCTACTACTGGCTCACGTTGGATATAAGCCTGCTGGTATTGACCAGGCCTCCCAATCTTCCATATCAGACCCATATTCTGAACACAGATACCCCATAAGGAAAAGCATATTTCTGCCTTTGCAAGAGAGATTTTAGATGAAAGCTCTATGGATGATTGTCAAAAGGCTCTTCCTATGGGCCTTGCAGATCCAAGACCTAAGGGGTTAAGAACACAAGAGTTACAACTGAGCCTGGCCCTGAGACAAAGAGCCTATTTCAGGGCAGAACATAGTTACTACATATATCTTTGCTAATTAGTGAAGCATAGCAGTCCCTTCCTCAAGGCCTACATTCCACAAACACCCTCCCTTATACTGGCAGCGAGGATGAAGATAGATAAGAATAGCTAAAACATAAACCCAAGTGCAAGACGGACACATTTAAGGCCCCCCTGATGGTTTCCACACACAAACCAATTCAGAAACATTCATCCTCTTGAGAGCCAGACAGAATGACTCCTAGCTTATCTATATACAACTTAACCTATATATTATCCTGTTTTTCACTAAGAGCATCCTGTTAATTCCTTGGTTGTAAATTCACTATGACTGAGATAATTCTGCAGAATATCAAAAACTTGTTATCGCAAAAGGCCTCCCATTGTAGAAATTCCTTTCTCTGACTTCATGTTGTTGCTGAACCTTTAAATAAAGACACCAACACCGACAGGACAGAGATGCCTGCCTGGTGATCAGAAAGAATCTTGGGGCTCTCTCATTCTCTTTTGCCGACACCGTCCATCCTTCAGGGACCCCTGGACCTGTCGGAGCTGGCGCGGCTTCCAACAATCAACAATAGCTAAATTATGGAAAGAGCCCAACTGTCCATCAACTGATGAATGGATTAAGAAGATGTGGTGTATTTATACATATATACAATGGAATATTACTCAGCGATGAAAAAGAATGAAATCTTGACATTTGGAACAATGTGGATAGAACTGGAGGGAATTATGCTCAGTGAAATAAGTCAATACAGAGAAAGACAAATATCATACGCTTTCACTCATATGTGGAATGAGAAACTTAACAGATTAACATAGGGGAAGGGAAGGAGAATTAGATAAGAACAGGGAGGCAAACCATAAGACTTAAATACAGAGAACAAACTGAGGGTTGATGTAGGAAGTGTGGGTGGGGTGGGTTAAATGGGTGACTGGAATTAAGGAGGATACTTTTGGGGTTGAGCACTGGGTGTCGTATGTAAGAGATGAATCACTGGATTCTAGTCCAGAAGCCAAGACTACACTGTATGTTAACTAACTTGAAAAAAAAATAATAAAAGAACAACAACAAAAAAGGCAAGTGTTATCTAGAACTGGTTCAAAAGGAAAATGGTTTTATTCCTGGGGGAACCGAGTGGTGACCTAAAGAATGTGTAAAGTGGGAGAAAAATAGCAGTTGATGGGGATTAGAAAATACTTGCTAGGGACATAAAGGGCCGGTGGTCTGCACATCCTATTCCATCCCTGGCCATCAGGAACATCCACCCCTCTATCACTGGTACACAGTCCGGGCTATTTCACATCTGAAACATTTACAGTTGAGGTCTCCTTCACCAGAACTTTCACAAGTTTTAAAAACTTTATAGTTAAAAAAAAAAAAGTCAAATTGCATTTAAAAGGTTTCTAATGAAAAACAGCAGCCCCGCGCCCCATCCCTGCTCACTCACTAGTGAAACCACTTTAAACCCTTCCCACGGTTTCTTCTGATACCCTTGTTCATTCGTACATGCTGCCACTTGTTACAGCGCTGTCAGTGTGACCCACCAGCTTCCTGGAGCTCTCGTATAACTTCTCCATCCTCTTCAGCGGGTCATGTTCACAGCAGTTCATTGCTTCAATCATTAGTTTCATTATTATGGCTCTGTAGATCCAAAGTCCTTACCAGGGCTGATAAGGCCTACCTGATCCTGAGCTATCTCTTTGGCCCCTCCTATCCCCTCCAGCCACGCAACACGCGGTCCCTTCCACTGCCTTCCACTTCCAAGCACAGACCCCCCTCCTGCTTCTGGGCTTGGGCTGTCTGTTCTTTCTAGCAGTTCCCCACAGAGAGTTAACAGGTCTTTCCTTCATTTTCCTCAGGTGTCTCTTTAAATGTTACTTTATTCCCTGACTACTTTGTGTAAAGAAGCAGGCATGTCCCATTTTCCAATTCAGGTAGACTAGCTCTTCTCCTTCTCTCTCTCTCTCCTTCCTTTTCTCCTTTTCCTCCTCCTCCTCCTCTTTTTCTTTTCTTTTTTTTTTCTTTTAAAGAATTCATTGTATGTTTGTTATTTACAGTTAATCATTACCTACCAAATGCTATCCAGTATATGTCTACATTTTCTTTAAGGCACGCATGGATCATTAGCTGATATTGCATATTGATTTTCATTTTAGTATCCAGCTCTATTCACTAGAATGTAAACTCCCTGAAAGTAGGGATTTGATCTGTTTTGTTGCTGCAGTTAGCTTAGTGCTTACAGCAGGTCCTGACTTGGTAAGCACTCAAATATTTGTGGAACAAATACATGCTCATCCAAGTATCATATTATGGGTTATGTTTTCACCATTGTTATTTTATTCTGGAATTAATATTTGCCTTGCTTTTCATTTGTTTACTTTCCGATGTATCTAATCCTTTCTTACAAGCCCCTTTATCCTTTTCCAAAACTGGACTGGTTGTCTATCATCCTGGGGGCATTTGGCACCATCTTTTAAATTCCCTTTGCTTTTTCCTGTTTTCGACTCCCTGTTTCTTGGATGCCATTTATTCTTGTTTCCTGGTTTATTTGCATTAATATGCCTCTAGTTATTCCCCAAAATATGAACAAAAGGTAGACTTTTTGAGAATTTGCATGGTTAAAAATGTCTGCATTTTTAAGTAATCAAAACGGTTTACTCAATCTATTCATATTCATTGTAATTGTTATTTTTTTCTAATATTTTTATTTATTTCTAGGAGGGAGAGAGAGAGAGAGCGTGAGCAGGGGAGGGTCAGAGAGAGAGGAAGATACAGACTCTGAAATAGGCTCCAGGCTCTGAGCCGGCAGTCAGCACAGAGCCCGACGTGGAGCTCGAACCCACCAACCGCGAGATCATGACCTAAGCGAAAGTCGGACGCTTAACCGACTAAGCCACCCAGGCGCCCCCATATTCATTGTAATTATTAATGTGGTTACATTTTGCTTCTTGTTTTCTATGTCTCTTTTATGCTTTTTCAAAAAGACTATTTTTTTAGAGCTCTAAACAACAACAAAATTGAGAGTTAGGTGCAGAGTTTACCCTATGCGTTTTGCCTGCACACATGCATAGTCTCCCCCATTGTTGATATCATTCACCAAAATGGTGTTTTTTGTTTTTAAACCAAGGATGAGTCCACACTGACACATCATAATTGCCCAACATCCATAATTTACCTTAGGGTTCACTCCTGATGTTGTGAATTCTATGGGTTTGGACAAAATCATAACAACATGTGTCCATCATAAATCTCAGAGTATTTTTACTGCCCTAAAAATTCTCTGTGCTTTGCCTGTTCATTTCTACCCTTCCCCTACCTCTGACACCACCCCTTTTTATTATCTCCATTGTTTTGCTTTTTCCAGAATGTCAAATATTGGAATTATACAGTATGTAGCCTCTTCAGATTAGCTTCTCTCACTTGGTAACATGCACTTTAGTTTCCTCTGGGTCTTTTCATGGCTTCATAGCTCATTTCTATTTAGCACTGAATAATACTCCATTGTCTAGATGTACCACAGTTTATTTATACATTCAACTACTAAAGGACATCTTGGTTGCTTCCAAGATTTTAGAATTATGAATAAAGCTGTTAGAAACATCTGTGTGCAAGTTTTTGTGTAGACGTCAGTTTTTATCTCCTGTGGGTAAACACCAAGGAGCAAGATTGCTGGACTGTATGGTAAGAGTGTGTTTTGCAGGAACTGACAAACTATCTTCCAAACAGCTGTATCGCTTTGCATTCTCACTAGCAATATATGAGCATTTCTGTTGCTCCACACCCTCACCAGCATTTGGTGTCGTCAGTGTTCCAGATTCTGGCCATTCTAAAAGGTATGTTGTGCTGTCTCATCATTTTCATTTTCATTTCCCTGAAGATGTACTATGATGTGGAGGCTTTTTTCATGTGCTTATTTGCATGTCTTAGGTAAAGTGTCTGTTAAGGTATTTGGCCCACTAAAATTTTTTTCTTAAGTTTTAGCTTATTTTGGGTAATGGTCCTTTATCAAGATGTGTCCTTTTGCAAATATTTTCTCCCAGTCTGTGGGCTGTCTTCTAATTTTCTTGATTTTTCCCTTTTGCAGAGCAGTAGTTTTTAATATTAATGAAGTCCAACTTCTCAGTTATTTCTTTCATGGATAATTTCTTTGGTGCTTTTAATCTAAAAAAAATCACCATACACAAGGTCATCTAGGTTTTCTCTTCTAGGAATTTTATAGTTTTGCATTTTACATTTAGATTTATGGTCCATTTAGTTGAAATAAAATCAATTTTTGTGATGGGTGTAAGGTCTGTGTCTAGATTAATTTTTTTGCAAGTGGATATCCAGTTGTTCCAGCACCATTTATTGAACAGACAATCTTTGCTCCATTGTGTTGCTTTTGTTCCTTTGTCAAAGGTTAGTTGATCAAGGTCTATTTCTGGGCCCCATATTCTTTTTCATTGATCTATTTAATCTATTTCTTTGCTAATACCACATTCTCCTCCTGATCACTATAGCTTTAACATAAGCTTGAAGTTGGGTAGCATGAGTCCTTTGACTGTTCTTCAGTATTTTGTTGGCTATTCTGGGTCTTTTGCCTTTCCATATAAATTTAGAATCAATTTGTCAATATCCATGAGATAACTTTCTTGGATCTTGACTGAGATTGCATTTAATCTATAGATCTAGTGGGGAAGAACTGACATCTTGAGAATAGTGTCTTCCTGTTCATGAACATGGAATAGCTTTCCATTTATTTAGTTCTTTGGTTTCATTCATCAGAGTTTTGTGGTTTTCCTCTCCTTATTTTGTTAGCTTTATCCTTAAGTATTTCTTTTTAAAAATGTTTTGAAATATTTATTTATTTATTTTTACAAATAGTTTATTGTCAAATTAGTTTCCACATAACACTCAGTGCTCATCCCCAAAATGTTTATTTATTTATTTTTGAAAGACAGAGGGTACAGAGCATGAGCAGAAAAGGGCAGAAAGAGAGGGAGGCATAGAATCCGAAGCAAGCTCCAGGCTCTGAGCTGTCAGCACAGAGCCTGATGCAGGGCTGAAACTCACAAACTGCAAGACTATGACCTAAGCCAAAGTCGGATGCCTAACTGACTGAGCCACCCAGGTGCCCCAAGTTTTGGGGGTGCTAATGTAAATGTTGTATTTTTAACTTCAAATTCCACTTGTTCTCTCAGACCTTTTTTTGTTCCTCTGTTCCTTGTTCACTGCTGTCTTTTGTGTATAAATTTTTTTTTACTGTTTGTTTATTTTTGGGAGAGAGAACATGAGTGAGAGAGGGACAGAGAGGGAGAGGGAGACACAGAATTCCAAGCAGGCTCCCGGCTCTGAGCTGTCAGCACAGAGCTTGGTGCCGTGCTTGAACTCATGGACTGTGAGATCATGACCTGAACCAAAGTTGAACTCTCAACTAACTGAGCCACCCAGGTGCCGCTAATGTACTACTCTAATTCCTCCTTTTGTTTTTTTAGCTATGGTTTTGAAGCCTTTTTTTGTTTTTTAGTGCTTGCTCTAGGAATTACAGTCTGCATCACTATCTACTTTTGGTTAATTTTAATTTAATTCTGATAAAATATAGCTGCTTTGTTAATTTATAGTTCGTAACACTGTTGATATACATATCAACAATCAATATATTAAATATAAGTATATTCTATCTATATTATAAACCAACAGTGTTGCAATTAGCACTTTAAACAGCCTTTTAAAAAACTTTTTAATCAGTTTTGAATTTTAATTCCAGTTTAGTTAACATACATGTTATATTAGTTTTAGGTGGACAACATAGTGATGCAACAAAAAAGTATGGAACACTTCACAAATTTGCGTGTCATCCTTGTGCAAGGGCCACATTCATCTTCTCTGTATCGTTCCCATTTCAGTATGTTTGCTGCTGAAGTGAACACTGAATAGTCTTACATTTTTCAGGAAATAGAGACAGATAGTCTTTTATATTTACTTACATATTTGCCATTTCTAGTGCACTTCATTCCTTCCTGTGCATTTGAATAACCTAATCTCATTTAGTTCCAGCATAAGGATATCCTTTAATATTTCTTATAAAGCAGTTCTGTTACCAATGAATTCTTTCAGTTTTGCATATCTGGAAATATCTTTTTTTTGAAGACTAGTTAGGTTGGATATATTCTTAATATATCCAATATGCCAATTCTTAATTGGCAGTTTTTCCTTTCAACACTTAGATTATATCATTCCATGGGCTTCTGGTCTCCCACAGTACTGATGAGAAATCAGCTCTTACTCATATTGGTATTTCCCAGTGAGCCCCTTTTCTTCCAGCTTTCAAGATTTTCTTGTTGGGGCACCTGGGTGGCCCAGTTGATTAAGCCTCCAACCTCACCTCATGTCATAATCTCATGGTTCGTGGGTTTAAGCCCTGCATCTGGCTCTGTGCTGACAGAGCACAGATATTTATTTTATCTCCCCCAAAATAAATAAATGTTAAAATTAAAAAATTTTTTTTCTTGATATCTTTGGCTTTTAGCAGTTTGACTATGGTATATGTGTTATTCATTTTGTAGGGTTATTTATTTTTTTGTTTTTTGTTTGTCTTTATTGTTTTGTTATCTTGGCTGAGCTTCTTGGATCTATAGTTTAATATTTGTCATCAAACTTGGGGAGTTTTCAGCCATGACTTTAATTATTTTTCTGACTCCCTTTCCCCGTTCATTGCCATGTTTAACCCACTGAGCCAAGGATTTTCAACCCCTCAACCACTACCCTGAATCGTGTCTGTTTCCCCTGGCAGCAAAACTACTTGTTTTCATAGTTAGCACCAAGTTACTTAAAAGTCATTGAGGGAAGGGAATAATGGCAGCAGTTCCAGGCAAAAAGGCCTAATAGTCTCCAACTGTTCTTACCTGAAGATCTAGTAGCTTTTCAAAAAGAAAAGCTTCTTTGAGAGTTTAGCTGAAATAATCCATAATATTGCTGTCTCCTCCTCCAATTTGTGTAGCCAGGTGGCCTGCAGGGGCCTTGAGCTGACATGGGTCCCTCCTGCGAGCATGCCCTAGATACCAGCTGCAGAGTCACAAGTAAACGTAAGTTCCTGATATAACATCCCCAGTGGCCCTTGCGGTAAACAGTCTCCCCCTCCTCTCAGGGCCTTCCCCTTGTACAGCCCTTAAATAAGATCCCCGTGAGGCTTACTTAAACCCTGTTCTTTCTGCTTTAGATTGATCAATCCAGACAGCCTGGGAATCCCAAGGGTATGTGCCCCAGCTCCTGCTGCTGTGTCTGCATGTACTCTGCCTTAACCTCCCCATATGCCCCCTTGAGGCATGCCTTGTGCCTTCTCCAGGACCTGTGAGTAACACAATTGTCTATTTCACTAGCATCTTGTTGAACAGACTCACCATCAGACCCCTGGGCACTCTACTTAACAAATGTCACAACAGCTTCTCAATTTGTCTGATTTTGGTTCATTGCCGGTTCCCGGAAATGGCTGGTTTTGACAATTCTGTCTAGTTTTATGCATTTTTTTGGTTTGTTTTTAGTTTCTGTAGGAAGAAATTGCTTCCCTATTCATTCTGCCGTAACTGGAAGGCCCTCTTCCCTTTCTTTATTTTTTCATTCTTTTTAAGACCCTGTATTGAGCAATATTTAAAAGAAATTTTTTTAATGTTTATTTATTTTTGAGAGACAGAGTGCAAGTGGGGGAGGGGCAGAAAGAGAGGGAAACATTGAATCCAAAGCAGGCTCCAGGCTCCAAGCTGTCCACACAGGGCCTGATGCAGGGCTCAGACTCACAAACTGTAAGATCATGACCTGAGCCAAAGTCAGATGTTTAACTTACTGAACCACCCAGGCACCCCACTGATCAATATAGTTTTAAAAAAACCTCCATTTTCTTTTAATGTTTAACACAGGTCCCGCTCAAGATCAAGCCTGTTATACTCCCTTGTTTTCCTAGTCAGAAGTCTAGAAAAACCAGCTTTGCAAATCCTTCCTGTCCTTCCCCATTTTTTTCTGAGGAGCAGTACCCTAAATAAAGGCAGAGTCCTTGTCTGCCTTTCTGTAGTCCGTACCAATTTGTCAAACACCACCCTTCCCTTTACCTGGTTTAAGATGCACATCAGTGGATCACAGGGCCCGCAGCATGTCTATAGAAACTATTTCTAAATTTATTTATGTTACTTGGAAAGCTGAATACCTTGACTTGATGAGGGAGAGGAATAGGGAGGTAGATTTCTTCCATTAACCAATTATTAGATTAGAACATTATAGGATATGTAGTAGAGATACAGGATGGGTCGGTTTCAATAAGGAACAAGGCACTAATTTCAAATAGAAAAATAAAAATTTAGGCTTCTAATAATTTGGATAACACCATTCAAATAGGCTAAGAAGTCTAGCATTAAAAAAATAATTTAAAAACAGATACTAAATTTAAAAAAAAGCAAACACTTAAGGGGTAAGCTGTCAAGAATTACACTGATCAGGGGCGCCTGGGTGGCTTAGTCGGTTAAGTGTCCTACTTTCGCTTAGGTCGCGATCTCGCGGTTCGTGGGTTCGAGCCCCGCGTCGGGCTCTGTGCTGACTGCCAGCTCAGAGCCTGGAGCCTGTTTCAGTCTGTGACTCCCTCTCTCTCTGACCATCCCCTGCTCACGCTGTCTCTCTCTCTCTCTCCTAGAAATAAATAAAACATTAAAAAAAAAAAAAAAGAATTACACTGATCAAAATACTTCAAGCTAAGGAAAACTCAGAGAAGAAAACATTAGAAAGTGCTTCTGCAAAGATAAGTTTCCTAATATTCTTATTTTTAATATATTTACTCTTTTTTGATATCACAGGAGCTGACATAGGAGTGTAAAGGGAAGACTGGGTGTTTTGGAGAAGTGGTAGCTTTTCTCTTTTTTTAATGTTTATTTTGAGAGGGGGGCATGTAGGGGCAGAAACAGAGAATCCCAAGCAGGCTCCATGATGCCAGCACAGAGCCCGATGCTGGGCTGGAACTCATGGACTGTGAGATCATGACCCGAGCTGAAGTCGGACGCTTAAGGAACTGAGCCACCCGGACAGCCCTGAAGAGGTGGTAGCTTCAAGTTAAAGCTGGCAACCAAGAAGATTAGTGGTTCATGTCCTGTCTAAGGAGAGCACTGGAAAAGGAACATCATTTGAATAAGAGGTTTGACATGCTTTTCCTAGTCCTCCTTATCTTTAACTATTCTCCCCCCTCTACATTCTGTATTTTTCATTTGAGGTAAGTGAAATGAAGACAAGTCGATGGTGTCCAGAAGAGAAGAAGGAGGTAAGAGTCAGGAAGAGCAGGGGACAGGGAAAGAGGACGGGAGAGTCATAGATGCAGAGAGGGAGCAGAGGAGGTGAAAAATTACGGTCAAGGCCACTTGCCGGGAGTTAAAAATAAAACTTGGGCCCTTTGTTTTTTAAGAAAGCTTGCATTTCCCCTTATTTTAGATGAAGAAGTACACATAGTGGAAGGGTATATCTAGATGACTGAGAGACTCAAAACCAAGAAAAGTGAATTTTATTTTCTTCCTTGAGTGCCTAGGCTTAGCACCCTCCAACGTTAGAACCGAGGGCCTGGCTTTCACAGCAGGGGGAAGAGTTAAGCCAATTTCTCCTTATTTGAGATGACAGGGTACAAAATGTATAGACTACCAAATAGCACAGAGAACCTGGGCCTCTGCTTATAGTTCCCACCATGGGATATTATATAACCATTAAAAAGAATGAATTAGAGCTATACCAGCTGTTCTCAGTTTTCCATGAGAGAGCTGGCTGAGACCAGCAAGATGGAAAAAACTACTTATAATATGACCCCATTTTTTTTTCAGAGTCATAAATGATTTTATTCTCAGATAAATAATAAAATAATTTAATTTTCAAAAAATTTCAAAAGTTTGGGGCGCCTGGGTGGCTTAGTCGGTTAAGCGTCCGACTTTCGCTTAGGTCATGATCTCGCGGTTCGTGGGTTCGAGCCCCGCGTCGGGCTCTGTGCTGACTGCCAGCTCAGAGCCTGGGGCCTGTTTCAGTCTGTGACTCCCTCTCTCTCTGACCCTCCCCTGCTCACGCTGTCTCTCAATATGACCCCATTTTGAAAAACAAAGGTAATGTCCTGCATATATATGTTACACATGTATGTAGGTATATGATCATATGAACAGGGAAAGCAAAATACAAGAATACTTTGAGGATATCTAACACTCTTAAGTATTTCTGACTCTGTCTTCTAGGCACATGGTATGATTGCACTTTCTGGCTCCATTGCAGTTGGGTGGGGTCTTGTGAGTTCTGGGCGGAAGTGACATGTGTTAGTTCTGGGCAGAAACACATAATTGGCAGTTCAAGACCCCTCAGAACACTTTCCCTTTAACACATTACTATCAACGTTCACAATAGTAGCTTCTCCATAAGTCTAGGTCCCAGAGTGAGGACACATGGAGCAGAGCCCCCAAACAAGCCACAATGAACACATGGCATAGGAAAAATAAACATTTGTTGTAACGAGCCACTAAGCTTTGTGGGTTGTTTTTATCCAGCATAACCTAAGTTATGAGTCATACAGATACACACCAGGTTAACATGTTATGGGTAGGACACTCAGGCTTTTGCAGTTTCTTTTAAAAAATATTGAAAAATTTTATCACATCCAAGGAAGAAGTTATGATGCTGTAAGAATGGTAGAATTTATACCAAAAAGGTGCCAAAGACTATTCTGGCAAATTGTATCTGGAACTGTCCA
The DNA here is from genome assembly GCA_017311185.1 of Proteles cristata cristata. NCBI lineage: Eukaryota > Metazoa > Chordata > Mammalia > Carnivora > Hyaenidae > Proteles > Proteles cristata. The sequence continues at coordinate 1,776,712 of JAESUZ010002230.1, forward strand.
GACTCATGCGCTTTCTACCTGATATCGGATAGACACATTTTCCCTTTTGAAATGGTGCCCAAGTTCTCCTTGGCTTGAAGATAGCTGTCTTCTCCTGTGTTTTCACATACATATTTCCTCTGGGTGTGCCTGTGTCCTCTTCATTAAGGTTAGAGACCTCCCTGATGACCTCATTTTAACTTAATTATCTCTTTAAAGAGATTATCTTTAAATATAGTCACCTTCTGAAGCACTAGAGGTTAGGACTTCAACATATAAATTGGGGATGGGGAGCATAATTCAACCCATTATACTACATTCTATTTATTCATCACTTAATTGACATCTCCATATACTTTTATGTATTTAATTGCTAAATCACTACAAAAGACAACTCAGATGTATCAAAGAAGACACTCTGAAGGTTTCAACAACCTTACTAAATATTACTACTTTGTATTCCTGGGACAGTTTTTCCTAATGAATCTGAAAATCACCCTCATGTGGTTCTAGAAGTCTCAATTCTTTCTTGTTATTTCTCTTTTCCTTTTTCCTCTTTTCAAATAACATCCTTATTGACATATAATTCATATACCATAACATTCACTCCTTTAAAGTGTATAATTCAGTGATTGCTATTATATTCACAGTTGTGCAACCACTACCACTCTCTGATTTTAGAACATTTTCATCAACCCCAAAAGAAATCCCACACCCATTAGCAATCATTCCCCATTTCCTTTCAACTCCTCTGACTCTGGCAACCACTAATCTACGTTCTATCTCCCTGAGTTTGCCTATTCTAGATATTTCTTTTTTTTTTTTAATGTTTATTTATTTATTTTGAGAGAGAGAGAGCACGAGCAGGGGAGGGGCAGAGAGAGAGAGGGAGGCACAGAATCCAAAGCAGGCTCCAGGCCTCTGAGCTGTCAGCACAGAACCCAATGTGGGGCTCGAACCCATGAACCATGAGATCATGACCTGAGCTGAAGTCAGACACCCAAGCGACTGAGCCACCCAGATGCCCCGTTCTAGATATTTCATGTAAGTGGAATCACATATCTCTGCCTCTTTCACATACCATGGTTTCAAGGTTCGTCCATGTTGTAACATATGTAAGTACTTCATTCCTTTTTATTGTTGAATAATATTGCATTGTACAGATATGTCACATTTTGTTTATCCATTCATCTGGTTTTTAAATCTTAATCTTTTATTTTTTTAAATTTTTTTATTTTTTAAGTTGGCTCCATACCCAATGTGGGGCTCAAACTTATGACCCAAAGATCAAGAGTCACATGCTCTATCAACCGAGAAAGCCAGGTGCCCCATCTTGTAAATTTTTAATTGAAGTATGGTTGACATATAATATCCATTCATCTGTTGATGGACATTTGGGTTGTTATGAACAATGATATTGTGAAAATTGATGTACACATTTTTGTGTATACCTATGTTTTCATTTCTTTTGAGCATATAATAGGAGTGGAATTGCTTGGTTATATGGTAACTCTATGTTTAACATTTTGAGGAATAGCCAGACTCTTTTCCAAAGTGGCTGCACCAGTTTCCCATCTTACCAGCAGTGTATAAGGGTTCCAATTTCTCCACATCTTTGTCAACACTTGCCATGTTCATCTTTTTAATTTTAGCCATACTGGTGGGTGTGAAGTATATCTCATGTTTTGTTTTATTTTGCTTCCCTAATGATTAGTGATGTGAAGCATCTTTTCATGAGCTTATTGGGCTTTTGTATATCTTCTCTGGAGAAATGCCTATTCAAATTCATTTCCCATTTAAAAATTTTTTTAAATTATTGAGTTGCAATAGCTCTTTATAGATAGATACAAGTCCTGTATCAGATATATGATTTGAAAATATTTTCTCTTTTTCTGGGGGTTGTCTTTTTGCTTTCTCTATTGTGTCCTTTGGAGCACAGAAACTTTTGATTTTGATGATGTCAGTTTATCTATTTTTTTTCTTTTGTTGTTTGTACTTTGGTGTCATATCTAAGAAGCCATTGCTTACCTCAAGACCATGAAGATTCAATCCTATGTTTTATTTTAGGATTTTTACAGTTTTATCTCTTACATTCTTATCTATGATCCATTTTAATTAACTTTTGTATGTGGTGTGAGGTAGTGATCCAACTTAAGTTTTTGCATATTCAATTGTCCCAGCCATTTGTTGAAAAGATTCTTCTTTCCCCCATTGAATTGTCTTAGTGCCTTTGTCTACCTTTTACTCTTGAAAATGGATTTCATCAATCTTCAAAGAAGGGCTTTGCCTACAATAAAGTGAAACTGTGGTGAAGAAAGAGTAATTCAACCATTATGACACATATATTAACTATTTTAATAGAGTGTGCACAGTGTTATGACAATGAAAGTAGGACTCTGACTCAACCTGGGAGAAATAGGAGAAAGATTGATTATAGAGGGAAGTGTCCCTAAAGCTTCCTTGAAAAACAGGTAAACATAGTGTGGGTAAAGTTCCAAGAAGAGCAAATAGTGCATGCATAGACTAAGAAGCAGGTGTAGCGAATCATCCATATAGTCAGAGTCGAGCTAGATAATGTTGCTTAATCTCTTTACCCTACCATTCCCACCTTCTTTACCAAGAAAGACCTAATGTCATTCTCTTCCATGGCTAGAATGCATTAAGCCTTTAAATTGTCCTAGATTAGGAATGAACAGAATAGTATACTTAAAAGTCAAACCAAACAGACTTTGTGATCCTATGTGCCCAAGAGTCTCTGGGAAGGATATGAACAAACTCACAAATGGCCCTGAGGAAGGTTAAGTTAGAATGATGCAAGTCAAGTTTTATATTAGTTTGAGTGTATTCTATTTCTTTAATTTCCCTAAAGGAAACTAGATTCCTACGTGTCCCTTTAAAGGGAAATACAGAGCACAAACTATGGAGTGTCAGTCTTTATTTTGCTACTTCTACTGCTAAGGTCATGGACAAGTTCCCTAACCTCTCTGAATTTCAGTACCCTTTCTTCCAAAACAAGGACCTTAACACTACCTCAGAAGCATCTTGTGAGGATTAACTGAGGGTGTCTAACAGCTAACTAAAGTGTTTAACAAATATTAGTTTCCTCTCTTCTCTGGTGTTCTCATACTTATTCCCACAATTAATGGGGGAGAAACCTGACTTCTCTCTTAGGAGAAGTATAATTATTGAACTAAGGCTGCTGTACCTTTTAGTACCTAATTCTATGTGGGGAGAGGGGAATTATGTTGAGCCTTTACCTGACCTTGGAGAGGGTAGTGTTTTCTTTTTCTTTCTTTCTTTTTTTTTTTTTTAATGTTCATTTATTTTTGAAGGAGAGAGACAGAGCACGAGTAGGGGAGGGGCAGAGGGAGAGAGATGGAGACACAGAACCTGAAACAGGCTCCAGGCTCTGAGCTGTCAGCATAGAGCCCAGTGTGGGGCTCAAACTCACAAGCTGTGAGATCATGACCTGAGCCGAAGCTGGATGCTTAATATATTGAGCTACCCAGGTGCCCCTGAATATCTTTTTAGTAGGAATGAGATGTGTGTTTAGTCAGTAGGCAAGTAGGTTATGGGGAGAACATAGCACATTATTTTGAATCTGTCCCTGCCAACAGGAACACTCAGATGGTTTCTGGCCTGAGTTTACTTTGGAATACAACCAACCCTGTCTGACTCAGCTTTCTGTTACTCTGCAAATAACAAGCTTAATACCCGACCCCCCCCCATTCTTATATGAGCAGCTTAGTAGTAAAATGCAGAGGAAGTACAAGGTACAGGGTTGAAAGTTCTCTGTTGCTCACACAGCTGATGTGACCATGGTTTAGTCCTGAACTTCAGGCAGAGAGTATCCTGCTCTATAGTAGCCTGGGAGCCCTTAAATAACTCTGGAGTCCACCACTTTTTTAAAATTTTTATAGCTACTACTGTCATTGTTATTTTCTCTGCAATTGGGTAGGTGGGTCCTTGGAACAACATGGTCAGAAGGTTCAAGGCCAGAATAAGAATCTGAGCCTTGTTCTGGCATGAGTTCATGATGCTATGGAACAAAATTAAATTCCATGAACAAGAGCTCAATTACCTCCCAGCTAAGTTTAGATTTATCAGCAAAAGATGGTCTCATTCCTGCTTCCCTGTTTTTTTCATGTGATACTATTAAATATGCTGGGTGTTGAGGAAATAATAAAATGAATAATAAATTACCCCTCCTAAAATTTGTATGGAACCACAAAAGACCCCAAATAGCCTAAGCAATCTTGAAAAAGCAAAGCAAAGCTGGAAGCATCACAATTCTAGACTTCAAGTTGTATTATAAAGCTGTACTAATCAACACTATGGTATTGGCATAAAAATAGACACATAGGTCATTGGAACAGAATGGAAAGTCCAAAGCTAAATCCACAATTATATGATCAATTAATCTTTGACAAACTGGGAGAAAATATTCGCTGGGAAAAAGATGGTCTCTTCAACAAATGGTGCTGGGAAAACTGGACATCAAAGTGCAAAAGAATGAAACTGGGACATGTTATTACACCATACACAAAAATAAATTCAAAATGAATTAAAGACCCAAATGTGAGACCTGAGGCCATAAAAATCCTAGAAGAGAGCACAGACAGTTATTTTTCTGACATCAGTTGTAGCAACTTTTTTTTCTAGATAGGTCACCTAAGGCAAGGAAAATGAAAACAAAAATAAACTATTGGGACTACATCAAAATAAAAGGTTTTTGCACAGAAAAGAAACACAACTAAAGGCAACTAAAAAGCAACCTATGTAATGGGAGGAGATATTTGTAAATGACATATCCAGTAAAGGATTAGTATCCAAAATATATAAAGAATTTATGAAACTCAACACTCAAGAACCAAATCATGTGATTAAAATGGGCTGAAGATATGAGCAGACTTTTCTTCAAAGAATATATACAGATGGTCAACAGACACATGAAAGATACTCATCATCACATATTATCAGGGGAATGCAAAACACAACTACAATGAGAGATCACTTCACACCTGTTAGAATGGCTAAAATCAACAACACAAGAAAAAACATTTGTTGGTGAGAATGTGGAGAAAAAAGAACCCTTGTGCACTGTTGGTGGGAATACAAAGTAGTGCAGCAGCTCTGGAGAACAGTATGGAGGTTCCTCAAAAAGTTAAAAGTAGAACTACCTTATGATCCAACAATCACACTACAGGGTGTTTACCCAAAGAATACAAAAATTCTAATTCAGAGATACATGTACCCCTATGTTTATAGCAGCATTAAATAAATACAATAGCCAAACTATGGAAGCAGCCTAAGTGCCCATTGGATAAAGAAGATATGGCATCTATATATATATATATATATATATATATATATATATATAGAGAGAGAGAGAGAGAGAGAGAGAGAGAGAGAGAGACACACACACACACACACACACACACACACACACACACTATAATATTACTCAGCCCTAGAAAGAATGAAATCTTCCATTTGCAATGACGTGGATGGAGCTAGAGAGTATTTTGCTAAGTGAAATAACTCAGAGAAAGACAAATACCATGTGACTTCACTCATATGTAGAATTTATGAAAAAGGTGGGGGGAAAGAGAGAGAGGCAAATCAAGAAATAGACTCTTACTCTTGAATGCTGAGAACTGAGGGCTGATGGGGGAGAGGGTGAAAAGAGGGGTGATGGGCATGGAGGAGGGCACTTGTTGGGATGAGCACTGGGTGTTATATGGAAACCAATTTGACAATAAATATTTAAGAAAAAAAGATAAATGCATATATTTAAGATAGTTTAAAAAAAAGAAATAGACTCTTAACTATAGAGAACAAACTGATGGTTAGCCGAAGGAATGTGGGGTAGGAGGTGGGTAAAATAGGTGATAGGGATTAAGGAGTGCACATGTTGGGATGTGCACTGGGTGGGTGATTAAAATAAAAACTTAAAAAAAAAAAGAAGTGGCCCCTATCCTTAAGGAATTTATAATCTAGTAGGGGGCTATATACTTGTGAAAGGTTGAATGTCATGAAATATATTGATAGCAGTCCTTGAGAACATAGAATGGAAAGTCAATAACTCTCACTGGAGAATCTTGAGTCAGCTTCATAGAGGGGGCTGGCATTTGAGCTGCGTCCTTCCTTCCTTCCTTCCTTCCTTCCTTCCTTCCTTCCTTCCTTCCTTCCTCCCTCCCTCCCTCCCTCCCTCCCTCCCTCCCTCCCTCCTTCTCTTCCTTCCTTCAAGAGAAAGCATGCAAGAAAGAAGAAGAGAGAGAATTCCAAGTAGGCTCCATGCTGTCCGCACAGAGCCTAATTCAGAGCTCAGTCTCATGACTATGAGATCATGACCTGAGCCGAAACAAGAATTGGATGCTCAACCAACTGAGCCACCCAGGCACCCTGAACTGAGCCTTTTCTTGATTACCACTTTTGAACTGTCATGAAAATGAGGCAGTCTTACCGGAATCCTGAATTATACACTGAAGAACAACTTGGCTAATTCTTTAGCCCAGAATCATGGCTAAATTCCATGATTTCTCCAGAGCTAATAAAGGACACTAGTCTCTGAGGCAGCTGACCTGGGTTCTAGTCCACATTTTGCTATAAACTTAATTTTGTGATCCTGAGCAAGAGAGGCAACCTCTCAGGATCATAATTCCTTTGTTCAATGGCAGTTTGGAAGAGGTCATCTCCATGGCTTTTCCTAGTTCTAAAATCATTTTCTGTGTTTGCTTCCAAGTAACACATCACAAAAATGAAGTGAAAAGTGAAAAGGACAGAGCAAGTTCAGGTGTGGTGAAGGAAGAATGGAACTAAAGTTATGGATGTCACCAATGAAGAAAAGCAGTCATTTCAGCATACATTAGAGCAAGAGGGGCGTCTCTGGACTTGAAAGGCTTTTTTAAGCAGCAAGGGAAAACATTTTAATATTTTTTTTCCTTCCTTCTGTACTGTCAGTGAACTTGTTCGGCATTTACATCAGTGAACAAGATGGATGCTGGACATTCTGCTTCCTCAGCAGTCCTTCTTGTCACGTGCAAGGTCTTATTCCCATTTCCCAGAGACTGGTTTTTGAAAATTCATCACTTCCCTCAAAACTGAGTTCACTCAAGTCTGGGTAAACCTTTCCTCTCATTCCATGAACATAATTGATACTATAAGGCACCAATCACCTCAATTTCCTCTTCTTCACCCACAAATTCATATATATATCCACATTTATTTTTCTCCTCAAATTCATCCCTCCTCTGAGTTTCTTAAAAATTAAATTAAATTAAATTTTAAATTAAATTAAATTAAAGAGCGTGCACAAGAGAGCAAGGGAGAGGGGCAGAGGGAGAGAGAGAATCTCAAGCAGGCTCCACGCTTAGCACTCAGCATTGAGCCTGACACGGGGCTGGATCCCACAACCCTAGGATCATGACCCGAGCTGAAATCAAGAGTCTGACACTCGCCGACTGTGCCACCCACGCACTCCTTTATCTGTGCTTTTGATTGGTTCCTCACCTGTGTTCTCTGGCCCCAGTTCTAGCACTCATGAACTTCTCTCACTCTTTGTATAATCAGGCCCAAGAATTTTTCACACAAAGTAATAAAGGAAAAAGGAAAAAGAAACCAAAAAAATCTGCTTGGACCCTCGATCTCTGAAGAATCACTATGTGTTTCTCTTCCTATTTACTATTCAAAACATAAAAATAATATAGCTAATGTATGTAAAAGTTATAAAGAATAACTTAACGGTGTCACATGACTCAGCTGAAGAAATAGAACATTACTAACATCCTTGGAGCTTCCTACTGACACGTCCTTGATGGCTTCCCTTACTTCCCTCTTGAGAAATCAGCATCATTTTGAATTGCGTTTAGCAATCACTTTTTGTTTGTTGCTCTATACTACATACATTTACTACATACATGATCTCCAAACAACATATAGTTTTGCAAATTTTTAAACTGTATATATATGTTCTCACAATAGGTGGATCTTTTCCTCACCATCTCACCTGGTCTAAAGCCAAAATGCCTTTTAAAATTTATAGACATATTTAAACTTATATATAGGCTTATTTATAGACAATTACAAATAATTTGTAATATTAAAATTATTTGGAAAGTCATTAATTACTGAATTAAATTACCACTTAAATGAAATTTTCTTTGTATAGAAAGAGATTTTGATGGTTTTGTGTGATGCAATCAAACATTGTCAAAATCAGTTAAATTTCATGAAAAAACCTGGAAAGACAATGGCTGTCTCCATTTAGTTCTGCTTCTTCACCACCATGACACTAAACTTATATTAATAGGTTTCACCAAATTTTCTTCATATTGTTTCATCAGTGGAAATCTTTAAAATATCATCTGAGTAGACCTCTCTTCTGTTCCTATGCTACTCTGTAGTTGACACCATCACCTAGTCACTTATTTTTGGAATTATCTACTGCTCTTGGCTTTCAAGATACTATTCTCTCCTGGCTCCTTTCATCTGCTGTAATCTTCTTTCTCTCCCTTAAAGGGTCCTTTTCATTTTCCTGTCTCTTAAACACTAGAAGACTTTGGTCTACTGTTCTATATATCTTCTTCTTGCTAGAATTCATAGTTCTGTTACCCATAGTTCTGTTACCACCTGTACGCTGATGACTCTTTTCTCTAGCTTTGACTTCTGCCCCAAGTTTCAAACTCATATATCTAACAACCTGCTGAACCAACAGACACACACATAAACATATAGATTCTTCTTAGACACCTCAAAGTCAACATGTCCCAAACTGAATTCATCATCTTCCTTCCCCACCAAATTGGTAGAGGCTTAACATCCAGCCACTCCTAAAGCCAGATTTCTAGGAGTCATCCTAGACTCCTTTTCATCCCTCTCCATCCTGTAGTGTCCTAATTCCTTAAGAGACTAAAATATTCTGCTTATTTTGGTTCTCCAAATTTTCTGGTGTTCTCTTTCCTTTCTGTCTCATCGTCTTTTGCCTGTACCACCGCAATGCCTCTAATCCTCCCGTCCATAAATCCTTCTTCCGCTCTCCTACCAGCGTCATCTAAAATGTAAATTTGACTCTATGCCACTATAGAATTTAAAATATTTCATTGACTAACCACCACCCAGATGTAGTCCATGCCCCTTTGCATTGCATATACCCAGGACCTGGTTATTGGCTTATCTCTCAAGCCTCATGTCCCACTTGTCCCTACACAAACCTTGCGGTACTCATGCTATCCCACCTTGTATGTCCTTTCCATTTTTCTTCACCTGGTTTACCTTTTCTCAGCTTTCAACAGGTGTGCCATATCTCCTCTAGAAACCTTTCTGTGAACCTCTAGGCTGGGCTGTGGCCCCACCCCTGTTCTACCATAGTACACTATGCATATCTTGATTTTTATCACTTAGCCTGTTATATTAAAATTACACAATTACATGTCTTACTCACTAGACCATAGGCTCCTCCAGAGCAGAGATCTTATCTACTTCATGTTAAAGTTCCCATAAACTTTCCCATAAAGTTCCCATAAAGCTTGCCATATGATAATAGGTCTTGATCTGAACTGAACTAAATCAACCTAACCATAATCCTGAATCATGAGGATGCTGGCTCCTAAATCCAGTCATTTCTAAGGGTGCTGCTACCATTACTTTTTCATATAATTTTTAGAGCTCCATAAGTCCTTAAGAGATCATCTCATACTATTCCTCTAGACTGGTGTACAGGAAAGCTCCACAGCCAAAATATCTGAAATCACATGACCAGCATGGTTATAACCATGGAGTTATCAATTTCACCTCAAGATTTTGGGGAAAATGATTTTCATGTTAAAACAGAGATGTGGGGCACCTGAGTGGCTCAGTTTGTTAAGCACCCAGCTCTTGATTTCAGCTCAAGAGCATAATTCCAAGGTTGTGAGATCAAACCCAGTATGGGGCTCCATGCTGATAGCATGGAGCCTGCTTGGAATTCTCTCTCTCCCTCTCTCTGTCCCTCCCCTGCTTATGCTCTCTCTCTTGCTCTCTCCAAAAAACAGCAGCATCAACAAAAACAGATGTATTTGAAAGTAGCATAAATTTTTTTTAGCATTAAGGGAGACTATAGCTTATGCCATGCTGTTTTCAGCAAGCCTCTGTGCCATAAGAATACAATACTTACTCTGTGGTGAGTGGTAATCAACAAGATCATTATTTTACAATGATATTGTAGTTTAGTTTCTGTTCTCTATAAAAATAAACAATCCCACCAAGGACACAGCCTAGAAATTATCTCAAAAACAGCCAGAAGAGAAAGATTTTTCATCCTGGGTCTGGGTTAGTTTAAAAAGGTATCTGCCTGGTAGGCAGGATAGATCTTTTGAAATTAGTACAACAAGTGCTTTGTGTAAAATATACCAGAAGACAGACAAAGGTAGGGGAGAGGAGACAGGAAAACAATGTTAGAACAAAGAGAAAGATTGGGTCAAAGTGGGGGCCAGATCAAAGAGAGTGGAAGGAAGCAAAGGAAAGTACAAGAGAGGCATGGAACATGAGGGGGAAAAAAAATCCAAATAGAACTGTGCTTAAAAATGATGCCAGATGCCATGTGTAGCAACATGGATGGACCTTGAGGGTGTTATGCTGAGCGAAATAAGTCAGGCAGAGAAGGACAAATATCATATGTGTGTACGTATAGGAGGATTAGGAGGAACTTGACGGAGGAACAAGGGGGAGAAGAAGGGCGGAAATGGTGGGGGAAAGGGAGAGAGGCAAACCATGAGAGACTCTTGAATGCTGACAAAAACTGAGGACTGATGGATGTGGGGGAGAGGGAGGATGGGCATGGAGGAGGACACTTGTGGGGATGAGCACTGAGTGTTATGTGGAAACTAATTTGACAATAAACTATTCATAAAAAAAAAAATGGTGCCAGATGTAGGGTGTTTGGTGATAACCCAAGAAATTATTACATCTTGGGGCGCCTGGGTGGCTTAGTCGGTTAAGCGTCCGACTTTCGCTTAGGTCATGATCTCCGGTTCGTAGGTTCGAGCCCTGCGTCTGGCTCTGTGCTGACCGCCAGCTCAGAGCCTGGAGCCTGTTTCAGTCTGTGACTCCCTCTCTCTGACCCTCCCCTGCTCACGCTGTCTCTCTCTCTCTCTCTCTCCTAGAAATAAATAAAAAATATTAAAAATTAAAAAAAAAAGAAATTATTACATCTTCTGTAAGATGACACAGGGAGATTTTTATGCCCTGGAGTCCTGGTAGAAGATCTTCCCAGTCTTTTTACCAACAGCTGTTGCACACATCAAATTTGAGAATGAGGTATCATCATCCAGAAAAAGATGGCATAAAAAGATGCAAAAGAAACAGAGAAAACGGCAAGGAGACAAGCAGGAAGGAAGGAATAAAATGGAGCAATGCTTTCAACATTCTGAGGGGAAATTAATTCCAGCTGATAACCTATATCCAGCCAAACCATATATTAAATATGAAGGAAGAAAAATGATAATCTTAAATGTACAAAGTCTCAAAAAGCCAGGTCCTACGGGGCCTGAATCTTCTATAATTTGGGGAGCCCTCTTTAAGAAAAAAAATAGAATTACCAACACAAAATTGGGTGTGCACGTGAATATTTATTTAGATTGAGAAGAGAAATCACAACAAATGGACGTCTTGGAGGTTCATGGCTCTTTCTTCTAAAATCTTCTTTAAAAATGTGCCCCAAATGCTTCATGATGGTGACCTGGCTTTTCCTCTCCTTGTCAACTTTCAACAGTTTTCAGCCCTCACAGAAGCCTTGTGAGCTTCAGCGGCTCCTGGAAAAATCTGCCTCTATCTCCATGCACCTTTTCTCAGGAAGCTATGCTTCAGCAAAACCAGAGAGTGAGAGGGCACAGAATCCAAGAAACCGGAATCCAGTACAGTTGACAAGGGGAGCTCCCAGTGCAACAAGGAGCTCAGAAGAACCAGTCCCAGAGAATAGGGGGCTGAGCAGGGTGCTTCCAAGAAAAGCAAATCAAACTGACTACTTACTTGATGCTTAACTGTACGGAGAAGAATTTTACCATCCTGTCAAAGTTTGAGTCAGAATTGTAATGAGTACTCAAAACACCTAAGGAACTGAAAACGAGGTAGCAGTTACTAACTCCAGGTATAGAGAAAGGGTGTACGAGAAAGGAAGTTTAGAGATCATGATATATCACATGGCTGGAAAAATATTTAGAATCATAATAATGTAAGCACTAACCATTGCTATATCAAAAAAATTTAGGCTATAACTATATTGGGACCTTGCAAGAAAGGGAAACAAATATGAAAAAGAATAGTGAGGGTGTGAGAGAGCTACCTCCTTATCCTCCTGAGTGAATGTCAATAGATACTATCCAGAACTGAGAAAAGAATGAGAGATAGCCAGTATTACCATGTTACTTGGAAATATAGTGGTAGATATGAGAAAAACATAGACGAAAGCATTGAAAGTCATTGACTCTAGGGAGGTAGCTCAGTATAGACTCAGTAAAAACCTTGTAGAACTTGTAACTTTTAGGACTCTCCCTTTATTTGTGTTGACCAAAATATAAAAAGAAACAGCTTCAAGAGGAATGAAAGCCTTTGGCAATAAAATGAAGGTGTCTCTGCTAAACTAGCCCCTATTCAGTGTTTTTCAAATTGTGATCCTGTGACCATCTGCATTCAAATTATCAGAGGAGTGCCAGCTTATCATTCAGATTTATAGACTCATTCTAGACCTAAATAATCAGCATTTCTTCAGGTGGGCCTTGGAATTTAATTTTAAAAAGTTCCTCTACACTCATTGCATTATCGATTACATTTTTAATAAACCAAAGAACAACACAACATAAAAATAAAACAACAACAACCCATGTAGAAACAAAGAGTCAATGACTCATAAAACACACTATGGCAGATGCTGCTAGTTGCTTACCCAATATCCATTTCCCCTTCTTAACAGAATCCCTATTTTGTTACATGGCAACACGGTGGACTAAAACACTAGATTTGCTCAGGCTCCCCTATCATTAGGAGTGGCTATGTGACAGAGTTCCTATATGAACGAGGTATGAGAAGTCTATTGGGTGGAGCTTTCAAGAGTAATATAAGAACAAGGACAGATTCAGCTGGTACATGCCTTCAGCCCTTCCTTTTTCCCTTCTTTCTGGTAAGCCCTCTCTGATATGAAGAGGAGCCTGTCTCTCAGTGAGGACAGAAGCTGCACGCTAAGGATGGTGGCACAAGAGGACAGAGGAATCTGGCACGGTCCCCAACTTCTCACCCCCATATATCCAGCTATTTAAGAAAAAAGAAACTCCTCACTTACTAAGTTACTGTAGTAGGGTTTTCTGTTACGTATAGCTGAATGAAGTCCTAATGACATCTCATCCTTGTTCAAACATTTTTTTGGTAAGTATTGAATGCATTTTATTGAGTGCCCACTATGGGCACTTTGCTCAGAATAACACAATGGGCCAGACAGAAAGGCTTTCTCTCATGGACTCTGGAGTCCAGTTAGAGTAGAAGAATCTACATACAGATATGTGAGTCCAGGATTCAGGGAGGATATGGTTTGCTGTCAAAGACCCAAAACTGAACCACTTGATTTATGTATCTAGGAAATCCTCGAGGGACCACATGCTGGAAAGAGCAGTGTTCTGAACATTGGGAAGCCTAGGTTTTAGGTGTCGTTCTTTAGTAAAGTAGGTTTGGGCACTTGCTTAATTTTTCCTGAATCCTCTTTTGTTCTTGGAAGAAACAAAAAGATTGGGTATGGTAATATTTCAGGCTCTCTGCAGCTCTAAAATATTTTTGCAGTTACACTCTACAAAGATGGGCACGAAAGACAAGCAAGAATATGTCTAAATTTAGATTCTACGAGTTCATAGTCAAAGAATACAGTAAGTGAATGTTCAGGAAAAACAAATCACAAACAACTCCTCGCCCCCAAATTAAACAAGCAAACAAAAAAGCTCCCCCTGTAGGGAGCTGAGGTATTATGGAAGAAGTTCTGGCTTAGGGTTGGCTTTGCCACTTAACAGCTGGATAACCTCAGGCCAGATACTCAGTATTTCTAAGTTTCAGTTTCTTCACTTATGAAATAAGCTACTACTATTTCCTCACAGTGCTGCTTATGGAAGTCGCCTTGTGCTCTGTAAAGCTGCCTTACGCTCGATACCAGCAAGATATCAATGATGGTTTATAATATCTAAATTCTGCAGGGAAATATGTGAGCGCACTTTGGTATCTTCAGCTTCAATTCTTCATCCCATAGGCTGATAGATCTTTTGAGATTCAGATTGAGGTGGCTCAATTGGTTGAGCATCTGACGCTTGACAGCGAGAGCCTGCTTGGGATTCTCTTTCTCTCCTTCTCTCTCTGCCCCTCCCCTGCTCTTGCTCTCTCTCTCAAAATAAATAAATAAACTAAAAAGAAGATCTTTTGAGTTCCTTTGTCCCTTCAGTAGTGCACCTTGTGAGCCACTTTATTTTCACACAGAGAACAGACAAGAGAAGCCAAATCAGCTCAAATTCAAATCATCTCTGTTTATTTCTAGTCCCCGGTGAAGGTTTGGGGGAGAAGACTGTTTAGTTAAAAGGGAAGCTGAGTCCAAATGAAGTATGGGGATTCCAGTACTTACAGCCTCTAATTGTTCCTATTGGATACTGTACAGCATTGTACATGATCTAGTTTTTGTTTCATGACCTGTCCATAGAAACAAATGCAGATTTGAAATCTGTCTCACACATACCCATTAATTGATGACAGAGTGGTGACTTCCATTCTCTTACCGACAATTATAAAAAGTTTTGCAATAACAGGAAATTTGGCTATGGGATAGGCTCTACACATGGTAAAACTGCCCTAATCCAGTTTCAACAAACAAATGCATTTGAGGGAAAGAGAGAATCCTTTAACCATAACCAACGTAAGTAATATCTGTACTTTGATCATGTAAGCATGGCAGCCAATGTTAACTGGAAGGTGGTAAGGAGATAAGAGAGCAGAAGTCTTTGTTTCTCTTTACTCCTTTTCTCCCCCAGCCCTGGCCAAACCCTGTGTCAAAGTTCCATTTGCTAAGATTAGGCAAGAGTCACACCAAGGATATATTGGAGAACACTCCAAACAGAATCACTGGTGTCAACAGGAGCTTCGACAGTTTCACTTGGGCCATCACAGCCAATGCCAGACCAGAAGGGTCAGAGAGGAGCCCACAGAATATACGGCGAAATGCGCAGTATGAAATAAGTATGTGGTGATACTGTCTCTACCTCCCATTGTGAGAGGATATCAAAGTCCTTTAAAAGGAAAGTGAATGCTTCGCTTTCATAATAGCAGAACCATTAGTGCTCAACCAGAAATAAGGCCTCCCTTCTGCTTATGTCAGGCACTCTCCCTTGTAAAATCAGAGAGCCATATTCAATAAAGCCTTCGTATCAATTCCATGTCTTTCCCAGAAACTCTAGGAACAGAGGGTAAGTACATGCTTACTAAGCCTGTGAACTCTCAGTCCATGAAAAACTGTGTTGGCTGCGGCATTGACCCCATATTTCAGAGTGTATCAGACGACTCCCCTACATGGAACAAACCCCAGATTATATTGAACAGGTTGCACATCTGGCAAAATAGTACATGTTTCTTAGGAACGGTAAGCTGTATTACCTATTAAAGTGAATGTAAAGACACCGATAAAATTCTTATGCCACTTTATGAGCCAAACAGATCGGTGCGTAGGGCAATGGGGCAAATGGTCCAGGGACGGGGACGAAAATGGCACTCACTGAGGGAAATGGTGGAAGATGTGAAGGAAATGGTCACTTCTGTGATCCTTAGAAGAGGTAGCTGGCTAAGAATTTGAAAGGCTGAAACGCAAGTCTTACATCTAGAGCTAGATTATATTTCCAGAGGTTATCTTTCTGGACCCAGGCAGGGTCCCCTAAAACTATTTGTAGGTCCAGTGTAAACCTCCTCAACTCCTGCTAATCTTACCTCTTTGCGCCTGACATCCGTTTCTACCCACTGAAATTATTAGTGGAAGCTAAATCATGACTCAGGGAACTTTATCAGTCAATCTCCTCTTTTTTTTTTTTTTAAATATATTTTTAAAAATTTATTTCTAGGAGAGAGAGAGAGACAGCGTGAGCAGCGGAGGGTCAGAGAGAGAGGGAGACACAGGCTCTGAAACAGGCTCCAGGCTCTGAGGGGGCAGTCAGCACAGAGCCCGACGCGGGGCTCGAACCCACGAACCACGAGATCATGACCTAAGCGAAAGTCGGACGCTTAACCGACTAAGCCACCCAGGCGCCCCTGGTCAATCTCCTCTTATTAAATTCTAGGTTTTCTGGCTTTAGGAAAGTATCTGGTTCGTCCTATTTGTGGAGTGGCGCTAACAAGGACAGTCAGTAGGAGGTAAGTGCCCACAGCGGTGTGGAACTGGAGAGAAGCCGTCATGGGCTAGGTGTCCCCGGATCCTCAGGTCCTCGGGCGGGGGCGGGGGCGGGGGGCGGAATGCAGGGCAGGGGCTTCACCCTTCGAAGCTCCTCTCTCCCGGCCACACCGTCGACCTGACTGGCTGGGGACTCAGGAGTTTTCATCCCAGGGCCGCCGGCGACCCGACCCAGGTGCGCGCGCTGGAAGCTCCCAGATCGGCTCCCCAGCTCCCGGGCCGTCCAGTCCCTCCCCCTGCCTGCCAGAGCCCGCTCTCCCCGCCGAATCCCTTCCCGCTCCGAGTCCCCCAGCCCAACCCCCGCCCAGTCCGAGCCTGCTCCGCGTCGGATGCCCCCTCCTCTGGCGCAGCGCCCGCGGAGTCCCAGCCCCCAGCCCAAGGCGGCGTCTCACCTGCGCGGAGCGCTTCCGTCGTGCGCCGACTGGGGCTTCCACCCAGCAGGTGCGAGCGCCCGGCCCGGCCCGACCCCGGCAACGCGAAGGTGGGCCCTAGACACAGCAGACAGACCGCCTCTCCCGGCCCTTGCGGAAAGTGCGGGGCCTCCCGCCTCAAAGCCCGAACTTCCCTCCACG
Organism: Proteles cristata cristata; assembly: GCA_017311185.1. NCBI lineage: Eukaryota > Metazoa > Chordata > Mammalia > Carnivora > Hyaenidae > Proteles > Proteles cristata. Next base: position 1,793,695 of record JAESUZ010002230.1, read on the forward strand.
CCCCCGACACTCAGCCAAGGCCCAAGACACGCCCTAAGGTGTGCTCAACAGGGGCGGGTTCCTGGGCACCCAAGGCGATCCGCGACTAAGAGTGACCTCGTATAATGCAAAGCAGTTACAGAACCTGGGAGGCGGCGAAGACTGTGGAGAAGAGGCTGTCCCAAGGAAGGCTATTTACTCAGCCAAGCAATCACAGTGAACACACCGACGAACCGATCTCCCTCCAGCAAAGGAAGGCACTGGTGTCATATCCTGGACCAGAGTCCAGTTTTCTGGTTTAAGCTTAGTGTCACATGAATTCATTCATTCATCCGACAGAGCTGCGGCCAGTTATACCTGCCCAGTTCTAGGTGCTAGAGAAAGATCTGTGAAGGAGACAAAGTCCTCGCTGGAAGGGGTTCTCTTTCTAGTGAGAAATGCACGCCTTTCTTCGCAGTGTCATGTGATCTCGATGCCTCATCTGTAAATTAAGGGGTTGGCCTCATAGTTTCCTACTCTTGATCATAATCCCCTGTGGAAATTAAAAACTTCCCCTTTAGCGAGTCCTACGGCTCCATCTCAGACCTACTGATCAGAATCTCCGGAGTTTGGCGGAGGGACCGGGTAAAAGTTACTTAGGTGACGAGATGAAGTCAGGGTTGAGAATCTCCCCTCTGGATCTCTAAGATGTTTTCTTAATGATCCCATAAATGATAGTCCTGGAAACCAAGAAACACTTTCTGGAAAAGACGCTACTTGTAGGTTTTATTTATTATTTTTTTTTAAAATTTATTTCTAGGATAGAGAGAGACAGCGTGAACAGGGGAGGGTCAGAGAGAGAGGGAGACACAGACTCCGAAACAGGTTCCAGGCTCTGAGCTGGCAGTCAGCACAGAGCCCGACGCGGGGCTCGAACCCACGAACCGCGAGATCATGACCTAAGCGAAAGCCGGACGCTTAACCGACTAAGCCACCCAGGCTACTTGTAGGTTTTAAAGGAAGGCAGAGGATAGTCCCCAGTAGGGCGGCAGCGGATGACGTCCCCAGGGCAGCTTCTCTTCATCGAATAGCCTTTCTTTTCTGTAAAGTCAAAGGAAGGCACTTTTGAGAAGGCCCGAGCAAATCTGTCCTCTATAAAACAGAGTGAATGAGGCCTGGTGGAAGAGATAATGGCAGAGAGGCACTGCTATCAGTTAAAAGGCTAATTGAGCCACACGCTTCAGTGGATAATGTGTCAGTGCCGGGAGCTGGAACAGCACCTCTTTTATTTCCCATCAATTTGGGAATTTATTTAACTACCGGGTCTCATCTTGGCACTTGCTTGCATCCATTGTTTTTGAAATGGATGAGAGGGTGGAGTCCGGGACGCCTGTTACCTGGGAAACGCCGTTCGCTGGCGCCAGATCCCTGCAATGGTCAGGCTTTCTCTCCAGTGATGTTGTCCTCTAAGCCCATGATGATGAAACAGATGCGTGACTCCTCAATTGTAGTTACTGGTGGGGGGAGATGCTTGTTACCACTGGAAAACTGGAACTAAGAAAATTGTATCTGCTTCAAATTGTAATATCCAAGTACCGGGCGGAACCAGTTCTTATGAGGCAAGTTTGACTGTCTAACTTGATCTATAAAAAGAACATAAATCAAGTAGCTTAAAGCAAAACGTTAACAAAAGATAAATGACTAATATATCAACAACCATAAGTTAATACCAAGAGCAGCTACTTCTTTGATTATGATAAAACCATTTAATATAACAATGAAACAGATTAGTGTTTAGAAACAGATCCAATTATATGTGGATTGTGATGAACACAAGGATGGATTTTAATTCAATGGGAGATGGCTTAGTTTTCTAACTTTGCTGACATAATTGACGACTCTTTTAAAAGGTCTTATAGACTTGCTCATTATTCAATCTCCCCTTAGTCATCATGATCTTAATTGGGCAAATGGCCACCCAGAATGAGTACTATTTTTCCCAGCCTCCCTTTTAGCGATGGGATGGGTTATGTGACTAAGTTCAGGACAATAGGTTGGAAGCGGAAGTAGTGTCGGCAATTATCGGGCGGGGTCATGAGAAAGGGGACATGCCCATCTTCTCCCTGCCCAGATCCTGCTGACTGGGAAGTGGAGGTGGTAGTCAGCCATCTTGGACCATGAAAATGAACTGTGGAGTGAGGGGTAAAAGGAGGCTGGATTCTTGTATGGTAGTCTCCATACCAGTCCTGGAATGCCCATCTCCAGATGATTATGTGAAAGATACATAAAATTATATCTGGTATAAGTCACAGCTATCGGAGGTTGTTGTCATATGCAGCCAAATCCATAACCTAACAAATGCAGAACATCTTTCCTTGTGCCTTAGTCCACGAATAAACAAAAATTGAAGATGGATTAAAGAAAGATCTAAATATATTATTTACTTTGCCCAGTAATTGCACTTTGGAGACTCCATTGTGTAGAATGGATACATCATAAGAACCTTAAGGATTTGGATTGCAGAATTATATATTATTTATATTATATATTACTATATATATTATTTATAAGAGCAAATGTTTGTCAATATGGGAGTAGTTAAATATGGTATAACATGTCCTTTCTATGACATAGTGTGCCGTTACTAAAAAGGATGAATTAGATTTATATTTATTGACCAGAAAAATAGTCATGGTGTATTGTTAAAGTTAAAAAGTTTGCAGGGGCGCCTGCAGTCAGTTAAGCGTCCGACTTCAGTTCAAGTCATAATCTCACAGTTTGTGGGTTCGAGTTCGGTGTTGGGCTCTGTGCTGACAGGTAGCTCAGAGCCTGGAGCCTGTTTCAGATTCTGTATCTCCCTCTCTCTTTCTCTCTGACCCTCCTCTGCTCACACACTCTCTCTCTCAGAAATAAATAAAACATTTAAAAAAAAGTTTTTTTTTAAAAAGCTTCCAGAGAGGTGAGGGATTCTTTCTTCCTTCCTTTCTTTCTTCCTTCCTTCCTTTCTTCCTTCCTTCCTTCCTTCCTTCCTTCCTTCCTTCCTTCCTTCCTTCCTTCTTCCTTCCTTCCTTCTTCCTTCTTTCTTTCTTTCTTTCTTTCTTTCTTTCTTTCTTTCTCTTTCTTTCTTTCTTTCTCTCTCTCTCTCTCTCTCTCTCTCTCTCTCTCTCTCTCTCTCTTTCTTTCTTTCTTTCTTTCTTTTTGTGGTAAAATATACATAACATAAAAATTACCCTTTTAGGGGCTCCTCTGTGTCAGTTAAGTGTCTGACTTCTGCTCAGGTCATGGTCTTGCAGTTCATGAGTCTGAGCCCTGCATTGGGCTCTGTACTGACAACTTGGAGCCTGAAGCTCTGCTTTGGATTCTGTGTCTCCCTCTCTCTCTGCCCCTCTGCTGCTCACCCTCTGTCTCTCTCTCTCTCTCAAAAATAAATAAACATTTAAAACAATTACCATTTTAACCATCTTAAATTGTGCACTGCAGTGGCATTAATTACACTGACATTAATGTGCAATCATTACCACAATCTATCTCCAGAACGTTTTCATCATCCTATACTGAAATTTTATACTCATTAAACAATAACTACCCATTCCTCCATCCTCCAGTCCTGGGTAACTGCTTTTCTAGATTCTGTCTCTGAGTTTGACTACTCAAGTTATCTTGTGTAAGTGAAATCATACAGTATCTGTCTTCTTATGTCTAGCTTATTTCAGTTAGCATAAAGTCTTCAAGATTCATACATGTTGTGGCATGTATCAATTTCTTTCCCTTTAAGGCAGGAATATGTACTGCACATATTACATGTAATATGCTACATTTTGTTTATGCATTTATCTGTTGATGAACATTTTGATTTTTCACAACTTTGGCTATGTTTACACCTTTTGCAAATGATGCTGCTATAAAACTTGGTGTATAAATATCTCTTTGGGTTCCTGTTTCTAGTCCTTTGGTTATGGAGGGAGGTGGATGGGGGATGGGCTACATGGGTGATGAGTACTTGTGATGAGCACTTGGTGTTGTATGTAAGTGATGAATCACTGAATTCTACTCCTGAAACCAATATTGCACTGTATATTAACTGACTAAAATTTAAGTTAAAAGAGGGAAAAAGTCTTTTGTCCATTCTGAGTTAATTTTTGTATATGGTGTTAGAAAAGGATATAACTTCATTCGTTTATATTTGGACATCTGGTTTTCCTGGCACTATTTGTTGAAAAGATTGTCTTTTCCCCATTGAATAGTCTTGGCACTCTTGTAAAAAATTGCTTGATGATATTGATAAGGGTTTACTTCTGGGATATCTATTTTATTACATTGGTCTATATGTCTGTCTTTATGGCAGTCCCACACTGTTTTGATTATTTTTGCTTTGTAGTAAATTTTAGGTCAGGAAGTATGAGTCTTCCAAATTTGTTTTTCTTTTCCAAGATTGTTTTGTTTACTTGGGATCCATTAAGATTCCATATGATTTTTAGGATGGATTTTTTTTATTCCTGCAAAAAAAAATCTTTGGGATTTTGACAGAGATTGCATTGACTCTACAAATTGCTTTGAGTAGTATTGACATTGTCTTCTAATCCATGAAAAGAAGATGTCTTTCCATTTCTTAATGTTTTCTTTAATTCCTTTCAGAAATGTTTCGTACGTAGTTTTCAGCATACAAGTCTTTCACCTCCTTGGCTAAGGTAGTTCTCAAGTATTGTTTTTTGATGCTACTGTAAATAGAATTGTTTTCTTTATTTCCTTTTCAGATTTTTGTTGTTGGTGTATGGAAACACAACTGATTTTTGAGTGTTAATTTTTTATTCTGCCACTTTGCTGCATTAGTTTGTTACTTCGTCTTTTTTTTTTTTTAGTGTTTATTTATTTTTGAGAGAGAGACAGATACAGAGTGTGAGCAGGGGAGGGGCAGAGATAGAAGGAGACATAGGATCCGAAGTAGGCTCTAGGCTGGGAGCTGTTAATACAGAGCCCAACGTGGAGTTCAAACCCATGCACTGCGAGATCATGACCTGAGCCAAAGTCAGTTGCTTAACTGAGTGAGCCACTCAGACACCCTTATTTGTTACTTCTAACAGTTGAGTGTGTGTGTGTGTGTGTGTATAATAGGGTTTTCTACATATAAGAAAGATCATATCATTTGTGAATAAAGATAAATTTATTCCTTCCTTTCTAACTTTTCTTGCTTAATTTTTCTGGCTAGAACTTCTAATATTGTGTTGAATAGAAGTGGAAAAAATGAGTGTTATGTTCTTGTTCTTAATGTTAGAAGAAAAGCTTTCAGCATCTCCCTACTGAGTATTATGTTAATTGTGGATTTTTCATATATGAACTTTATTATGTTTCATATATGACCTTTCTATTCTGAGTTTGTTGAGTGTTTTCTGTGAAGGGATGTTGAATTTTGTTAAGTGTTTTTTTCTGCATTCATTGAGATGATCATATCAGGTCCCCCAACCCCTTTCATTATGTTAATATGGTGCATTACATTGACTGATTTTCATATGTTAAAGTATCCTTGCATTTCAGGAATAAATTGCATTTGCTTATGCTATATAATCTTTTTTTTAAATTTATTATTTTTAAAGTTTATTTATTTATTTTGAGAGAGATGAAAACAGCGTGAGTTGGGAGGGGCAGAGAAAGAGTCCCAAGAAGGCCCTGTGCCAGGATTGAATTCACGAAGCCTCGAAATCATGACCTGAGCCCAAACCAAGAGTCGAACGCTTAACTGACTGAGACAGCCAGGTGACTGCGATATAATCCTTTTGAGATGTTGTTGAATTCTATTACTTAGTATTTTTAAAAAGGATTTTTGCATCAATGTTCACAGGGTTATTGATTTGTAATTTTCCTTAGTCGTAGTGTTATCTTGGTTTGGCTTACTGGCCTCATAAAAATAAGTTAGGAATTGTTTCTTTCTCTTCAATTTTTTTGAAGAGTTTAAGAAGGATTGGTTTTAGTTCTTCTTTAAATGTTTCATAGAATTAATCTGTGAATCCCCTTCTCCAGAGAGAAAAAGAGAAGAGAAAGAGCCACTGGGGAAACGTAGGACTGTATCTGGACAAGAGAAAAACCTCAGACCAGGGTGGAGAGGGATCCTATCATCCTATCTCTAACTCCAGGGCTTTGAGAGAGATCCCATCTCTAACTGCGGGGCTTTCTTTGTACTGGGGCTGGTTGCTCTGTTTCCATGCCTGGGATTGAGAGACGTTCCCTCTGGGTTCGGTGGTATCTTAGAGGTGCAGTTGGCATCAGGAGGAACCAGTCCCCTGCCCTGAAGTGCAGCAGCACTTTTTTTTTAAAACTTGCAAGAGACAGAAAGCTAGCCAAAATGACAAAACAGAAGAATTCTCCTCAAAAGAAATCCCAGGAAGAAGTGACAGCTAAAGAATTTATCAAAACAGATATAAGCAACATAACTGAACAAGAATTTAGAATTAATCGCTGGGCTTGAAAAAGGCATAGAAGACAATAGAGACTCCATTGCTGCAAAGATCGTGGACTTTAAAAAAATAGTTATGATGAATTTGAAAATGCTAAAAATGAGGGGCAAAATAAAATGGAAGCAGCCACTGCGCAGACTGAAGAGGCAGAGAGAATAGGTGAATTAGAAGATAAAATTATGGAAAAAGAGGAAGCCAAGAAAAAGAGAGATAAATTGATCCAGGAGCACAAAAGGAGAATTCAAGAACTGAATGCTGCAATCAAACGGAACAATATCTGTATCACAGTAATTCCAGGAGAAGAAGAGAAAGGGGCTGAAAGGGTACTTGAATAAATCATAGTTGAGAACTTCCTAACCTGGGGAAGGAAACAAACATTGAATCCAAGAGGCACAGAGAACTCCCCTCAGACATAACTTGAATTGATTTTCTGCATGACATATCATAGTGAAACTTGCAAGATACAAGGGTAAAGAGAGAATTCTGAAAGCAATATGGATAAGCGGGCCTTAACATACAAAGGCAGACACATAAGTGTAGTTGCAGACCTATCTATTGAAACTTGGCAGGCCAAAAGGGAATAGCAGGAAATCTTCAATATGATGAACAGGAAAAATATGCAGCCAAGAATCTTTTATCCAGTAAGCCTATCATTCAGAATAGAAGGAGAGATAAAGGTTTTCCCAAACAAGCAAAAACTGAAGGAATTCATCAACACTAAACTAGCCCTACAAGAGATCCTATGGGGACTCTATGAGGGAAATGTTGCAAGAAACACAAAGTACCAGAGATATCACTACAAGCAGAAATCCTACAGAGAACACAATGACTCTAAATCCACATTTTTAAAATTTTTTGATATTTTTATTTATTTCTAGGAGAGAGAGAGACAGAGAGAGAGACAGAGAGCGTGAGCAGGGGAGGGTTAGAGAGAGAGGGAGACACAGACTCTGAAATAGGCTCCAGGCTCTGAGCTGGCAGTCAGCACAGAGTCCGATTGGCAGTCAGCACAGAGCCCGATGCGGGGCTCGAACCCACGAACCGCGAGATCATGACCTAAGCGAAAGTCGGACGCTAAACCGGCTAAGCCACCCAGGAGCCCCAAAATCCACATTTTTCAATAATAACCCTGAATGTAAATGTGCTAAATGCTCACATGAAAAGACATAGGGTATCAGAATGGATAAAAAAACAACAGCAAGACCCATCTATTTACTGTCTATAAGAAACTCATTTTAGACCTGAGGACACCTTCAGACTGAAAGTGAGGGGATGGAGAAATGTCTATCATGCTACTGGAAGTCAAAAGACAGTTGGAGTAGCCATACTTATATCAGACAAACTGGACTTTAAAGTAAAAGCAGTAACAAGAGATGAAGAAGGATATTAGATAATAATTACATGATCTATCCATCAGGAAGAGCTAACAATTATAAATGTCTATGCACCAAATTCGGAACACCCAAATATATAAAACAATCACGAACATAAGCAATTTTATTGATAAAAATGTGCCAGTTTCAGGGGACTTTAATACCCCACTTACAACAATGGATAGATCAATTAGAAAATCACTAAAGAAACAATGGCCCTGACTGACACATTGGACCAGATGGACAGATATATTTAGAATTCTACTTCCCAAAGCTATGGGATTCACTTTCTTCTCAAGTGCACATGGTACATTCTCCAAGATAGATCACATACTGGGTCACAAAGCAGCCCTCAAGAAATACAAAAGAATTGAGATCATACCATGCACACTTTCAGATCACAATGCTATAAAACTTGAAATCAACCACAGGAAAAAGTGTGGAAAACCTCCAAAAGAATGCACCCTATTAAAGAACTAATGGGTCAACCAAGCAATTAGAGAAGAAATTTAAAATATATGGAAACAAATTAAAATGAAAGTACAACAATCCAAACCCTTTGGGATGCAGCAAAGGCAGTCCTAAGAGGAAAATACATTGCAATCCAGACCTATCTCAAGAAACTAAAAAAAAGCCCAAATGCAAAATCTAACAGTGCACCTAAAGGGACTAGAAGCAGAATAGCAAAGACACCCCAAACCCAGCAGCAGAAGAGAAATTATAAAGATCAGGACAGAAATAAACAATATAGAATCCAAAAAACAAACAAAGAAACAAATAAACAGTTGAACAGATCAAGGAAACCAAGAATTAGTTTTTTGAAAAAATAAACAAAATTGATAAACCTCTAGCCAAGCTTCCTAAGAAGAAAAGAGAGAGGACCCAAATAGATAAAATCATGAATGAAAATGGATTTATTACAACCAATGTCTCAGAAATACAAGCAATTATCAGGGGATACTATGAAAAATTGTATGCCAACAAACTGGACAACCTAGAAGAAATGGACAAATTCCCAAACGCCCACACACTACCAAAACTCAAACAGGAAGAAATAGAAAATTTGAACAGACCCATAACAAGTGAAAAGATCGAATCAGTTATCAAAAATCTCTCAACAAATAAGAGCCCTGGACCAGATGGCTTCCCTGAGAAATTATATAAGGCATTTAAAACAGAATTAATATCCATTCTTCTCAGGCTGTTTCAAAAAATAAAAATGGAAGGAAAACTTCTGGACTCATTCTACGAAGCTAGCATCACTTTGATTCCCAAACCAGATGGAGGTCCAGCAAAAAAAGAGAACTACAGGCCAATACCGCTGATGAATATGGATGCAAAAATCCTCAACAAGATACTAGCAAATCGAATTCAACAGCATATAAAAAGAATTATCCACCATGATCAAGTGGGATTCATTCCTGGGTTCCAGGGCTGGTACAATATTCACAAATCAATCCATGTGATACCTCACATTAACAAAAGAAAAGATAAGAACCATATAATCCTGTCAATAGATGCAGAAAAAGCATTTGACAAAATACATCATCCCTTCTTAATAAAAAAAAAAACCTCGAGAAAGTCGGGATAGAAGGAACTTACTTAAACATTCATAAAAGTCATTTATGAAGAGCCCACAGCTAATACCATCCTCAATGGTGAAAAACTGAGAGCTTTCCCCCTGAGATCAGGAACACGACAGGGATGTCCACACTCACCACTGTTGTTTAACATAGTGCTGGAAGTCCTAGCATCAGCCATCAGACAACAAAAGGAAATCAAAGTCATCAGAATTGGCAAAGATGAAGTCAAACTTTCACTTTTTGCAGACTACATGATACTCTACACGGAAAACCCAACAGACTCCACCAAAAAGTCTGCTAGAACTGATCCATGAATTCAGAAAAGTCTCAGGGTACAAAATCAACGTACAGGAATCGGTTGCATTTTTGTACATCAACAATGAAGCAAAAGAAAGACAAATGAAGAAACTGACCCCAATCACAATTGCACCCAAAACCATAAAATACCTCAGAATAAACCTAACAAAAGACATAAAAGATCTGAATGCTGAAAACTATAGAAAACTTATGAAGGAAATTGAAGGAGACACAAAGAAATGGAAAAGCATTCCATGATCATGGATCGGAAGAATAAATATTGTTAAAATGTCAATACTACCCAAAGCAATTTACACATTCAATGCAATCCCAATCAAAATTGCACCAGCATTCTTCTCAAAGCTAGAACAAACAATCCTAAAATTTGTCTGGAACCACAAAAGACCCTAAATAGCCAAAGTCATATTGAAGAAGAAAACCAAAACAGGAGGCATCACAATCCCAGACTTTAGCCTCTACTACAAAGCCATAATCATAAAGACAGTATAGTTTTGGCACAAAAACAGACACATAGACCAATGGAATAGAATAGAGAACTCAGAATTGGACCCACAAATGTACGGCCAACTAGTCTTTGACAAAGCAGGAAAGAGTATCCAATGGAAAAAAGAGAGCCTCTTTAACAGATGGTGCTGGGAGAACTGGACAGCAACATGCTGAAGAATGAAACTAGACCACTTTCTTACACCATACACAAAAATAAACTCAAAATGGATGAAGGACCTGAATGTGAGACAGGAAACCATCAAAACCCTACAGGAGAAAGCAATTTCTTACTTGACACATCCTCAAAGTTAAGGGAATCAAGAGCAAAAATGAACTATTGGTACATCATCAGGATAAAAAGCTTCTGCCTGGCAAAGGAAACAATCAATAAAACTAATAGGCAACTGATAGAATGGGAAAAGGTAGTTGCAAGTGACCTATCAGATAAAGGGCTAGTATGCAAAATCTATAAGGAACTCATCAAACTCCACACCCGAAAAACAAATCATCCAGTGAAGAAATGGGCAGAAGACATGAACGGACACTTCTCCAAAGAGGACATCCAGTGGCCAACAGACACTCGAAATGATGCTCAGTGTCCCTCCTCATCAGGGAAATACAAATCAAAACCACACTGAGATACCACCTCACGCCGGTCAGAGTGGCTAAAATGAACAAATCAGGAGACTATAGACGCTGGCAAGGATATGGAGAAATGGGCATCCTCCTACACTGTTGGTGGGAATGTAAGCTGGTGCAGCCCCTCTGGAAAACAGTGTGGAGGTTCCTCAAAAAATCAACAATAGAACTCCCCTATGACCCAGCAATAGCACTGCTAGGAATTTATCCAAGGGATACAGGAGTGCTGATGCATAGGGGCACATGTACCCCAATGTTCATAGCAGCACTCTCCACAATAACTAAAACATGGAAAGAGCCTAAGTGTCCATCAAGTGACGAATGGATCAAGAAGATGTGGTTTACCTATACAATGGAATACTACATGGCAATGAGAAAGAATGAAATCTGGCCATTTGTGGCAACGTGGATGGACCTTGAGGGTGTTATGCTAAGTGAAATAAGTCAGGCAGAGAAGGACAGATACCATATGTTTTCACTTATAGGTGGATCAGGAGAAACTTAACAGAGGACCAGGGGGGAGGAGAAGGGAAAAAATAGTTGGGGAGAGGGAGGGAGGCAAACCATGAGAGACTCTTGAATACTGAGAACAAACTGAGGGCTGATGGGGGTGGAGGCACGGGGAAGGGGGGTGATGGGCATGGAGGAGGGCACTCATGGGGATGAGCACTGGGTGTTGTATGGAAACCAACTTGGCAATAAACTATGAAAGAAAAAAAAGAATCAATTTGTTAAAGAACTGTCATAGAAGCTCAAACTAGAAAAATTTTATTTTACACAATGTACTCTTTGAAAATGATTTAGGGTTAATAGGACAAAAAACATTATAGATTAAGTTGTTATTAATTTATGTTAATATAGCACTGTTCGAATCTTCTAAATCATACCATACAGTAAATAAATTATGGATTTTAGATAGAATTCCTCGAAATAAGATTATATTTTATTTTAATTCATGAAGCTATATTTAAATTTTACATACTAATAGAAACTACAGTAGAGTAAATAGGGTTTCAAAGTGATTTTCATTTATATACATTTATGTATAATAAATGTGCACATCTTAAAGTAAAATCTGTTGAGAACTGATTTGTGGCTTGGCCTATGGTCTATCCTGGAGAATGTCTCATTTGCCCTTGAGAAGAATGTGTATTCTGTTGCTGGGTGAAGTATTTGTATATGTCTGTTAGATCCAGTTTATTGTTTCTTTTCTTTTTGTTGTTTTGTTTCACAATAATGACATTATACTACATTAACAGACAGGTGGTTGTGTGTGTGTGTGTTACTTGTATGAGTAGAAAGGGAGGTGTGGAAAGCTACGTTGGTTACCTCGTGGGAATAACACTGGACAGGAGACAGGCAGGGGAGAGATTAATTTCTTTCCAAAAGCGTGCTCGAAGCTGAAGGGCTGTCGAGGATGAGAGAAACTAGATCAGGTTCTATGTAATGACTCTCCCAATATTGGCCTCAGGAGCAGATGAGCAGTGGGGATTGCACTTTGTTCCACTAATCCTCTTGCAGAAATTGTGACTGGCCATTACATGAAATGAGTGCTATGATGGATTGGATTTAGGAGAAGCAGGAGTGGCTCAACGGGAATAGCACTAGGTATCTCTTGGGCAATACTTCATAATCATCGTAGACTCACTTCTTCATTTACGTGTGGTGGCGGCAAATAGGTCACATGAGCTTTGACAGGTGTTGTGCAGGTGCAATCAGAGTGCTTCCCCACCTGTCGGTGCTTTGCTTCCTGCCTTGGGGCTGCTTTGAAGTTTGCAGAATATAGAACCTTGGCAGGACTCCACTTGGTGGTCATGCCCTGTACACCTGGGAATTTGGGAAAGATAAATTCCGATGAAGCCACTCTCCATCAATGGGAAATAGTATCTAAGCAATAAATGCTCTGCCCTTTTGTCTCACAGGTGGATAGTTCTGAGACATATTTCAAAAGACTCCTTGAGAAGTACCAGTCAGAAAAAAAGTCCCAGTAGCCAACCTCTCCCTCATTCCCATGCCACTCCCCTCATCTTTCACTCCTGATTTCTGCAATCACTTTCCCAAATGCACTACCTGCACACAAACTTTTTTCTCAGACTCTAACTTGGGGAAACCTAGGTAAACACAGGAACTTTGTCAAAAGACCACAGGAGGTAGCTTGAAGGAACAGTCTGAAGATGGGACAGCTCGAAAATCCAATAGAATGCCAACAATTTATAAAAACATATTAAAAACATACGTCAGTGATATTCAAAAAAGAAAGATGAATAAAACTGCTGAGTAGAACACAGTGCATTGGTTACCAATCCCAGGAGAAGGTGCTAACTGCATAGAGGATAGAAAAGCTCATCATAATGCCAGCTACCAGGAATAGAAGTCCACACATTCTGGGGACACCTGGGTGGCTCAGTGGGTTAAGCGTCAGACTTCATGACTCTCTGCTGTCGGTGTGGGGCCTGCTTCGAATCTCTCATTCTCTGCCCCTCCCCCACTGGGTCTGTCTCTCTCTCTCTTTCTCTCTCTCTCCCTTTCAAAAATAAACATTAAAAAAAAAACACCCCACCTAAGTCCATATATTCTTCACACTGCATCTTGGTGTCAGAGTCAACAAGGAAAATACAACACTGTAAAGCCCTGGATGGAACAACGCTTTATTAACTTAGAGAAGAGACAGAGCAGGTCATTTCTAATAGTGTCTCCCTCCAGCCCTGGCAGCCAATGTAGGGCAACTGGTCTGTAGGCACCCTCTCAGGCTACAGCAGAAGGACCCTGGCTCCTCTGTTACGGAGTCTGAAGTACTGAATGCTGGTGGAATGTCTGAGGGCCATTGACACCCATGCTTAAGCAGAAGAAAGGAGCACACACTGAGTCTGAAACAGGGGAAGGTGCTCCCACACAAGGCTGTAAGACTGGCACAGTTGTGTAGGCTCTTTGTCTGTTGGTAAGGAAGTGCTCCAGGCCAAAAGCCCATCCTTATGGGGCCATGTGGGGGTTGAAAGTCTGTACCTGTGACTGCCTTTCTCAGCAGTACACCCCTCAATCCTCACTCAACCACTGAAACAGCAGATGAAACATAACAAATTGAGCAGGTCCACTGCCCACCTCAAATTTGGGTTCCCTTAAACAACTTATAAGGATGTGGTTTGTTGCTGGGGACTTCCTGTCATTTTGAGATAGCACTTTACTAGGGTCATTAGGAAGACCAGGTCCAAGAGGATGGCCAGGTCTCCCTGGAGGATAGTGCATAACCAGGAACCACAAGTGCATGTGTTATTTCAACTAAAGAAGTCAAAGAATTAGTCTAGGGAGATCTTCCAGCTGATAACCATTCCATCTGAGCATGATTTTCTACAGCTTGGTTTCTACTTTCCTTGAATTATTGTTATTATTATTTTTAAAGTTTATTTATCTTGAGAAAGAGAGAGAGAGAGAGTGCAAGCAAGCACAAGTGGGGAAGGGGCAGAGAGAGAGAGAGAGAGAGAGGGAGGGAGAGAGAGAGAGAAGGAGAGGGAGAGAGAGAATCCCAAGCAGGTTTCATGCCGTCAGTGCAAAGCCCGATGCAGAGCTTGATCCTCAGACCCTGGGGTCATGACTTGAGCCAAAATCAAGAGTCAGACGCTTAACCAACAGGGCCACCCAAGCGCCCCTGAATTATTGATATATATACAGCAAGGAGCATTGGCAATAACACAAATGCCACCCGATTCCATCACCACCATAGCTAGTGAGTTCGGTGAGAATAGCACTGGATGTAGTGTAATTATCTCCACTATAGTTAATGACAAGCTGCATACCATTGTTTTCCAGGGCATATACCAGGTATGAGGACACTGACAGAAGAATGGAACTAGCTGTCTGATTGTTTTTCTTTCAGACTGTCTCTGGCAATCTGGCAATGTGTCACAAGGGTGGAGCTCTTCCAATTTAGAGTTTCATTTTTTACAAACACCCGAGAACCCTGAAATTCCAAACAGCAAGCCCCATCTGAGGGTGACAAGCACCTCATAGCCCAGAATGTCCCTCAGAGAACATATAACTCAGAGGAGTACATGTAACTCTGGCCAGGATGCAGTCTTTATGAGAGTCTCTAGTCCAATTGTACAAAGCTCGTGTCAGGTTTAATTACAGGTTAGGTGACAAAGTGAAGTTGCATGATGTATGACGGTCTCATATCATTGATAATGTTTAAGGTCTGCCTCTCAATCTGTGTTTATGTTGGAGGAAAGCTTCATGCATGGGGTACCCTATCGATAGGAACCTGCACTGAGGGTGTCATTTTCCAATCAGAACCTTGGATAGCTGTTGGGACCCCGTCAGATTAGCAATAGACCACATGTAGACTGTTTGAGTGGCGAGAGGAAATGCTCTAAATATATGGGTGGCAGGTCCAGCAGTACTTAAAACCCTCTGCTGCTGCCGCTGTGCCACTTTTCACCAATGTGTTGTCCGTTCAGGTACTGCTGGGTATCTAAAGGAACAAGACTGGAAGAGATTAGTTTTCTCCTACACCCTGCCCACTTCCTGTACTTACTGTGGTCAAAGGTGTTCCTGACTGTTACTTGGGGTATTGGCTGTCTGTCACCCATTGCCCTGTTGCTTGACCCAGGCCATTCAATCCTAGTCATCCAGTTCAGGAAAGTCATCTTCTGCACACTCTTGGCATGTCCCATAATGTCACCCACTTGAATGAAAAGATCAGATGTCCGTGGCACCACTGGACACCACTGGCATCCTGGTGCTCCTTGTAGCCATCATCTAGAAGCATCACATCCAGATTAATCAGGGGGCCCTATCTCGCTTACTATGGAAGCTTAAACTGCAAACCACTGCTGAGACATGTGCTCTAAGGGGAAAGAAGCAAAGAAAGGCTGGGCGTCCTGAGATTGGGATTTTGTAGGCACAGTCTAATCAAGTGGATTCCTGGTCCACCTTCACCCCGACCAGGCTTGGTGTTTCCCAACATTCATTGCAACACCATATTTCCCTTGTGGTGGAGTGCAGTCTTTAGTGTCCGTACTGCCCTACTCAGGCAGGAGTACCACCCCACTACCACGTCATCATGAAATTCTTTCTTTAGTTGCTGTTTGAGTTCACTGCTCTATCATCTGATGGCTCCATTAGCCTATGAAAGACAGGGCACATGAAAAGTCTATTGTTTTCATGAAAGTGTACCCATTGCTGTGTTGTTTGGGCAGTGAAAGGTGTTCCTTGGCTTGAGTAAAGTACCATAGAGTCTCTAAAAATATGATCTAAGTTCTTTTCAAGGGCAGCTATGGAAGTTCCAGTGTGTACATTAGACTGGAATGGCAATAACATACCCTGAATAAGAGTCAAAAGCAGTGAGGCACCACTGGTGCCCATGGGTGGCATCAGGAGTTTGCTATGATTAATCTGCTAGACTTTTGGTCTAGCAGACGAATGTGTCCCAATTCCCTTCTTTGGATGATTTGTATTAGTTAACAAGAACCCCAAGATTGCACAGCTTCCTTAGTCTTGACATCTTCCAAGATCACTCCTTGGGCCCATTCTTGCATCTGAGGTGGACTTCCATGTCCTGCTCATTAACGTATCCATTGGATTACTGCTTGATTGACAGTACCATTGGGTACAGACTTGATTGACATGAAGGTTCATTCATGTTACATTTTAAAAAGTCCTTTGCCATGACCATTAACATGAGCATTAACATATATTTTTCCTTTCCAGGCAACAAAGGGTTGATATAATCCTTGTCCCCATATAAGAAATCTCTTAATAGCCAATCATTCAGTTGCCATTCTCCATACCATTGGCAATGAGCCATAAATTGGTGGAAATGTAGCAAGGTTTAGTAGTATGGGTGGCCTACACAATCACCACTGCATGGAGTCCAGCCCATTGAGCAGAATGTCCATGTCCAGTCCCAGCCTTTCGTTTTGCAGAGTCATCAGTGAACCATGCCATACTGTCAGCAGGCATATCTTTAAATCTTGAGCCCCAAGTAGTCATGGGGTGGGGTCAAGGACCAGACATTCCCTGTGGGTTGTTCAGTCCTTTCTGGTAAGGTGGCTTGCTCATGGAGGTTACTGGTCCCTTGAGATTGCTGGGCCTGACCTTGGATATACCACTCCTACTTAATAATTGTGCTCTATTGAACTTTTCCAATTTTATTGGTGGAGTCTGTAGCATCCAAGTAAGAATGGGAAATTCAGGTCACAGAGTCACATGTGGTATCTGGCTCTAAGATGTTAGTCTCTACCAATGCCTGATAGCAAGCAAGCAGTTTCTCTTCAAAAGAAGTGTATTTGGTGGCTGCCTTACTCCTCTTGTAATTCCAAAATCCAAGACACATATACACCTTAGTGGCAATTTTTAAAAAAACTATTTTTATTTTTATTTTTTTATTTTTAAGTAGACTCCACATCCAATGTGGGCCTCAAGCCCCAGACCCCAAGATCAAGAGTAGCATGCTCTTTTTCAGAACAAGAAATTAAATCTTGCCATTTGCAACAAATGGATGGAAGTGGAGGGTATTATGCTAAGTGCAATAAGTCAGTCAGAGAAAGACGTATCACATGATTTCACTCATATGTGGAATTTGAGAAACTTAACATGAGCATAGGGGAAGTGAAGGAAAAATAAGGTAAAAACAGAGAGGGAGGCAAACCATAAGAGACTCAAATACAGAGAACAACCTGAGGGTTGATGGTGATGGGGAAAATGGGGAATGGGCATTAAGGAGGGCACTTGTTGGAATGAGCACTGGGTGTTATACGTAAGTGATGAATCACTGGATTCTACTCCCGAAGCCAAGACTACACTATTAACTTGAGAATAATAATAATAATCTTTAAACATTAAATAAAAAGAGTATCATGCTCTACCGAGCAAGCTGGGAATCCCCTGGTGGCAGCTTTTTGTTATCACATACACTAATTAGCATGGTATAGAGGTGGTGGACATTTGTGGTGTTCAGGCTCCAAAGGTCCCAAATGCAGGTGGCTGGGCCATGGCTTGTTGAACAGTTTTCAAGACTTGCTTCTACAAAAGGTCTTATTTCAGATTAGTAGTCTTTTTTTTTTTTAAGTTTACTTATTTATTTTGAGAGAGAGAGAGACAGCATGAGTGGGGAAGGGGCAGAGAAAGAGGGAGACAGAGAATCCCAAGCAGGCTCTGCACTGTTATCATGGAGCCTGATGTGGGGCTCGAACTCACCAACCGTGATATCATAACCTGAGCTGAAACCAAGAGTAAGACGCTTAACTGACTGAGCCACCCAGGCGCCCCTCAAATTGGTAGTTGTATAGGTCACCTTAACTAGGGGAACAAAAGAACATCCAAATGGGGGTACATGATGTCTCCAGTACCCATAGAGGCCTGCAGATGTTGGACCTCCTTTATAAAAACAATGTTTTTATGTTTATTTATTCTTGAGAGACAGAGAGAGAACATGAGCAGGGGAGGGGCAGAGAGACAGAGAATCTGAAGCAGGCTCCAGGCTCTGAGCTGTCAGCACAGAGCCCAGTGCAGGGCTCCAACCCACAGACTGCGAGAGCATGACCTGGTCCCAAGTAGGATAGCTATCTGACTGAGCCACCCAGGTGCCCCATGCACCTCTTTTTTAATAGCGGGTGCCACCAGGGACAACAATTATTACTCTATCTAGGATACTTCTTTGGCTTTGTGCACAAGTGACCCCTCAGAATTTCACCTGCTGTGCTGGGTCCTGTACTTCATCTGGGTTTATAGCTCACTGCAGCGAGTCATTGTATCAATGACTAATTGCAGCACCACCTCCACCTGTTTTTTGGCAGGCTCTGCTACCAGATGTCATTAATGTAATGGATGGCCAAAACTCCTGTGGTGACCCGGGTTTGTTGAAGGTCAAACCCCACAGACTTGTAGAACACCTGTCTGCCATGGGTCACCTCATTTACCCCCAAATGTCCCAAGCTCATTAATTTTCAGGTCCTTATGGGGACCTGAAAAGATTGTCATGTGGGCACCAGTATCCAAGAGCCCCGTGAATCTCGATTTCTCTCTTTTCCCTTTTTATCCTGACAGGTGTATAAGACCACTGACCCACAATGGGGATCTGAAGACCTTGACTCCATCCTTAGCTGTGCTCTCCAGCCTGAGACATCTGTGTTTGCGATGTCCCTTTATCAAACAGAAACATCAGCCAGGCTGCATGAGACTCCCCTGGCTTCTGTCCATATATGTCCTTCACCTTTTATATTTCATTCTCAGAGAAGGATCTCATTTCAACAGCAGTGCCATCAATGGTTTTGCACTGAGTGAAGACAGATCTTATTTGAGGCATGTAAATGACTGGGACTAGGTGGAACTCCCTGCACAGGACTCCCTTACTTCCCTTGGACATCACCAGTGTAAGAAAGTGGTCCAGGTTTATTCTTTTGCATGTTGCTGTCCAGTTTTCCCAAAACCATTTGATGAAGAAGATTGTCTTTTTTCCATTAGATATTCTTTCCTGCTTTGTTGAAGATTAGATGGCCATACACTTGCAGGTCAATTTCTGGGTTCCCTATTCTGTTCCATTGATATGTGTCTGTTTTTGTGCCAGTATCATGCTGTCTTGGTGATTACAGCTTTGTAATACAGCTTGAAGTCCAGAATTGTGATGCCTCCAGCTTTGGTTTTCTTCTTCAATGTTACTTTGCCTATTCGGGGCCTTTTCTGGTTCCATACAAATTTTAGAATTGTTTGTTCTAGCTCTGTGGAGAATGCTGGTGCTATTTTGATAGGGATTGCATTGAATGTGTAGATTGCTTTGGGTAGTAGTGACATTTTCACAATATTTGTTCTTCCATTCCATGACCATGGAATGTTTTTCCATTTCTTTGTGTCTTCCCAATTTCTTTCATAAGTTTTCTATAATTTTCAGTGTATAGATCTTGCACCTCCTTGGCTAGGTTTATTCCTGGTGTCTTATGGTTTCTGGTGCAATTGTAAATGGGATCAATTCCTTGATTTCTCTTTCTTTGGCTTCATTATTGATGTATAGAAATGCAACTGATTTCTGTATGTTAATTTTATATATTGTGACTTTTCTGAACCCATGTATTAGTTCCAGCAGTTTTTTGGTGGGATCTTTTGGGTTTTCCATGTAGAGTAGCATGTCATCTGCAAAGAGTAAAAAATTGACTTCTTTGTTATTATGTATGCCTTTTATTTCTTTTCAATGTCTGGTTGTTGAGGCTAGGACTTCCAGTACTATGTTGAACAACAGTGGTGAGAGTGGACATCTCTGTCATGTTCCTGACCTTGGGAAAGCTCTCAGTTTTTCCCCATTGGAGATGTTTTTAGCTGTGGGTCTTTCATATATGGACTTTAGGATGTTGAGGTATTTTCCTTCTATCCCTACTTTCTTGAGGGTTTTTTTTTAAATCAAGAAAGGATGCTATAGTTTGTCAAATGCTTTTTCTGCATCTATCAAGAACATCATATGGTTCTTATCCTTTCTTTTATTAATGTGGTGTATCATGTTGATTGATTTTTGAATATTGAACGAGCCCTGCAGCCCAGGAATAAATCCCACTGGATCTTTGTGAATAATTCTTTTAATATACTGATAAATTTGGTTTGCTAGTATCTTGTTGAGAGCTTTTGCATCTAGGTTCAGTAGGGAGAAGGAAACAATCAACGAAACTAAAAGGCAACGAATGGAATGGGAGAAGATATTTGCAAATGACATATTGGATAAAGGGTTAGTATCCACAATCTATAAAGAACTTATCAAACTCAACATCCAAAAAACAAATAATCCAGTGAAGTGGGCAGAAGACATGAATAGACACTTTTCCAAAGAAGACATCCAGATGGCTAACAGACACATGAAAAGATGATCAGCATCACTTATCATCTGGGAAATACAAATCAATGTCACATTCAGATCTTAAAATCACAAATCAAATCTTGAAATCCCACAAATCAAAATCTCACACCTGTCAGAATGGCTAAAATGAACAACTCAGGAAACAACAAATGTTGCCAAGGATGTGGAGAAAGGGGAGTGCTTTTGCACTCTTGGTGGGAATGCAAACTTGTGCAGCCACCCTGGAAAACAGTATGGATGTTCCTCAAAAAATTAAAAATAAACTACCTTATGACCTAGCAATTGCAATACTAGGTATCTACCCAATGGATACAAAAATGCTGATTTGAAGGAGCACATGCACCCCAATGTTTATAGCAGCATTATTAATAATAGCCAAATTATAGAAAGAACCCAAATGTCCATCGACTGGTGAATGGATAAAGGACCAAACATTGAGATAACGACCTGAGCCAAAATCAAGAGTCAGATACTCAGCTAATTGAGCCACCCAGGTGCCCTTTATTTCTTTTTCTTATCTGATTGCTGTGGCGAGGACTTATAGTACTGTGTTGAATAGAAGTGGTCAGAGTGGACAACATTGTCTTGTTCCCAGTCTTAGAGGAAAAGCTTCATTTTGCCTGCATTTTTCCATCCCCTAAACTAGTATTGCTCAGTGCTAAGAAAGAACTCCCCACGGGACACCAGAAGTTTTGCTTCTTCCACTCTCTCCTCATCACAGGCTAAGAGTAGAGGAGTGTTACCCTCAGTGTCTTGGGAGAATCAAAAAAACAAAAAAACAAAAACAAAAACAAAAACAAAAAAAAAAAGAAAGAACTCCCCAGCAAATTCTCTCCCCCAAATTTAAAACTGGATGAATCTGTCCAAATAATCATTCCAGGGCTCTGGAAGTTGCCCAAAGGCATATGACTACCTTAGAGGTGGTTATTAATAGAATATTAAACTTTGAATAAGAATGGTATGTACTGTGATTATTGTACCTGCGACTGGTCCCATTCCTTCCACCTTCCATTTCAGCTTGTGGGATATTCTACCAGGTGTTCCAGCTGTGAATACCCACAGCTTCACTGCCAAAGGGGTCTCACTTGGTTTTTTATTTTTTTTAATTTTTTAAAT
This sequence comes from Proteles cristata cristata, assembly GCA_017311185.1. Taxonomy (NCBI): domain Eukaryota; kingdom Metazoa; phylum Chordata; class Mammalia; order Carnivora; family Hyaenidae; genus Proteles; species Proteles cristata. Next base: position 1,815,449 of record JAESUZ010002230.1, read on the forward strand.
GTTTTTTATTTATTTCTAGGAGAGAGAGAGAGACAGCGTGAGCAGGGGAGGGTCAGAGAGAGAGGGAGTCACAGACTGAAACAGGCTCCAGGCTCTGAGCTGGCAGTCAGCACAGAGCCCGATGCGGGGCTCGAACCCACGAACCGCGAGATCATGACCTGAGCGAAAGTCGGACGCTTAACCGACTAAGCCACCCAGGCGCCCCAAGGGTCTCACTTGGTTTTGAATGGACAGAGCAAAATCTTCTCCTAGCAGGATTGCAAGTATTAGTTATGATCTCAGGAGCAAACAAACAGGGAACATCAGTGGTTCAGTTATCTCCTGGCTGGCATGAGCAATAAAGTGGGGGACTCGCCAAAAATTTAACAGGAAGATCTGGAATATTTCTGGACAAATTTCACATGTTTGAACAGAAGAGGCCAGAAAGGACCCAAGATATTCATACCAACAGCATGATCCATGAAAGAAAAATTTGGTAAATTGAACATCATCAAAAGGAAAAACCTCAAAATGCACCTGTGAGGAAATGAAGTCAAGCCACAGAGTGGGAGAAACTATTTCCAAGTTATGTATCTGATAAGGAACTTGTATCTAGAATATACTAAGAAGTCTTTTAATTCAATAATGAGGCAAATTAAAGGGGGCAATTAAAAACAGGCAAAATATTTGAGCTGATATTTCACCAACAAGGGTATATGAATATCTCAAAGCCCATAAAAAGATGGTTAACAAAATTAGTATTAGGAAAATGCAAACTAAACCATAATGAGATATCAATACACACATAGAGATGGTTATAATAAAAAATACAGACCGTCCCCCCCCCCGTCCCAAAACTCAAGATGAAGTTAACCAGGAATAATTGTGGAAATAAACATGAAATACAGAAAATAATAACAATTGGGGAGGATGTAGATAAACTGAAACCCTCATATATTGCTTACAGGATTGTAAAGTGCTATAGCCATTCTGGATTACAATTTGGCACTTTCTTAAAAAGTTAAGTAAACTTATCATTTGACCAAGCAATTTCACTCTTAGCTGTATATCCAAGAGAAATGAAAAGTTGTGTCCACACAACTTTGACTTATATGCAAATTTTCATAGTAGAGTTATACATAATAACATAATATTCAAAACTGAAAACATTTCAAATGTCAATCAACTGATAAATGGATAATCAAAAATATGTTATGTCTATAAAATGGACTACTGCTTGACAACAGAAATAAATGAACCGCTAATATGAGCTTCAACATGTGAGGCTCTACAAATTATGCTAAATGAAAGAAGCCAGATAGAGAAGACCACAGGCTGTATGGTTCCATTTATAAGAAGTTCAGAGAAGGCAAATATGTAGAGATTGAAAGTAGATGAATTGTTGCCTGGGGCTGGAGTGGGAGCAGGGGTAGGGATTGATTGCAGCTGGGCAAGATGGAACATTCTGGAACACAAGAAGTATTCTAAAACTGAACTGTGGTGATGTTTGCACATCTTTATAAATTTACTAAAAATTATTGAACTGTGCAGTTACAACGGGTGGATTTTTTGATAAGTTATACCACAGTATAAGGTATTAAAAATTATAATTTGTGATGGATGAGGGTGGAGAAGTATTGAGAAGCTGGGTGATAGGTAAGAAAAGTTCAGTATACTATTCCTTCTACTTTTGTATGTGTTAAAAAATTGCATAATAATATGTTCTAACAAGCTGAGGGCTAGCCCTGTGACATGTGAATTAAGTTGGAGAATTTATACTTCCTGATTTTAAATTGTAATATGCTAGTCAAGATAGTTTGGAACTGGCGTTAGGACAGGCATGGAACAGAACTGAAAGTCCAGAAATGAACTCTTACATTTATGCTTACTCAATTTTAGACAAAGGCAACTTAAAGCAGATTAACAAATAGCCTAATGGAACAAAAGACAGAGCTCAGAGATAGAACCAATTTGTTTATATAAACTTGTATATGACAAACTTGGTGCCACAAACCAGTGCTTAGTAGATGCTGTTGGAAAAATTAGCCCATAAATAGAAAAATAAAACTGCACCCTTTCCTCATCTTTGACTATTTATAGAGGTGGACTTCAGATGTATTAAAGATCTAAAGGCACATTTCTTAAAAAAAAAAAAGCTTAAATAAAAATATCTTTGTGACTATTTAAGACCACAAAGCACAAAACGTGAGACAAAAAAATGTAATGGATTTCATTGTATCAAGATTATAGATTTTTGTTCTTTGAAGGACCTGTAGACAAAGTCAACACACAGACACAGACTGGGAGAATGTATTTGCAATATGTAAACCTGACAAGAGACAATTAGTCTCTAGCTATTAGCTAGAAGTACAAACAATTCTTGTGAATCAGCAATGAGAAACCCAAAAGAAAACTGAGCAAATGATATAAACAGTAATTTACAAATGGAGAAACCCAAATAAAAAGTAATAAAGAGATACTCCAACTCATTAGCAACTGGAAAAATGCACTGTGTATTAAAACATTGGGCATCATGTTTGCAAAAGCCAGAAATTGGATAATCTCAAATGATGTAGAAGTATTGGAAAAATAGGGACTCTCCTGCATTGCTGGGGGAGTGGTGCCTAGTATAGTTTTCTTGGCAGGGCACTTGTAAATACTTGGTTTCATTAAGCATTCCATAAAAATTTCCACATAGGCTCACAGCAAGACATGTACCTAAATGGTCATTGCAGTTGGAGACAATTGGACCTACGCAGGTGATACATAGTATTGGAATGTTGTGCAGCCGGAGGAACAGCAATGAAATGTACACAACAACATGAATCTGTTGTAAAAACACTGCTGAGTAAAAATAGAAAGAATACCTTCATATAAACTTAGAGCACACACACCACCACCGCCATGACCACCACTACCACGACCGAAATGGGTGAAATATGGAAATAAGAAGAGACATACAAAATACTTTAAACCACAGTTACGAGGCACCTGCGTGGCTCAGTCAGTTGAGCATCCGACTCTTGGTTTTGGCTCAGGTCACGATCTCATGGTTCTTAAATTCAAGCCCCATATCAGGCTCTGCGACGCTGTCAGCTCAGAGTCTGCTTTGGTTTCTCTCTCTCTCCCCGCCTCTCTCTAAGCCCCTCCCATCTCTCTCTCTCTCAAAATAAATAAACTTAAAAAAAAAACATAGTTAACAATGGAGGTGAAGGATGCAGAAATGAGGGAATGGAAATAGAGAATGAAAGATAGAAATGTATACATAAATTCAAAGGGGACTTGTGTAGACCAATAAGGATTGCATGCTGAAAATTGGGTAAAAGGATTCACTTGGTCATCTCCATTTGGGTTCCAAAGTTGAGGACAGGTGAAGATGAGAACATCTTCAGATTAGTGGTTACTTGGAGTGATATAGTGAAGAAAAATAATGGGAGAGATTTGTATTGGTTACATCAGGGTAGTTTAATTTTTTAAAGTAGATAATATATTCCACAGCCTCGGTATTAGTTACAAGCAGTAGAGTTAATGTTCAAAATCATGGGCTCTGGCTGTAGATTATCTGAGTCCAAACTCGAGTCTGCCAGCTATCAACTGTGTGACTTTGTACAAGCTTCTGGACCACCCTGTGCCTCAATTTCTTAATCTGTAAGATGGAATCGTTAATAATATCTACCCCATAGGACTGATCTAATTACCAAAATCCATGTATTTCATAGGAGGATACAAACATGGCAGTTACTATGCTTGGCACACAGCTGCATAATATAAATGTTTTTTTACTAGAGAGATCTAAAGCAAAAAGGACAAATACCGAAGAGAAGGAAGAAACAAACAACCGAATGTAGGAAGAATGGAAAAGAGTCAAGAGTGAAGCAGGATTTGAAATCTCAAAGATTAGAAAATTTTGTAGAGATAACCTGTGTCAGTGGGCTTTTGTTTTTCTTTCTTTTTAACAACTTTTTGGTTTCTTAGCTCCAAAAATCAGGGAAAGGAAATCTGCCAATTCTGTAATTTTTGAGGCAGCATCTGCTGCTAAAGGGTTTGATGAGGCAAGAGTGTGGAACCTTGGCTAAAATATAGTTAATGGGTGTTCTTGGCATTCTTTCTAGTTGATTATTCTTTTGATCAATGGACAGATTCCCCCCACTCTGGTTATAGGTCATAGTTCCTGCTTATTTGCCTACCTGGTAATGTTTGATTGGATGCCAGTACATTGCATGTTATCAGGTGCTGGGTTTTTAAAAAATTCCTTTAGATTTTGATAAGCTTGTTTTAGAATGCAGTAAATTACTTGGAATGGGTTTGATTTTTTTGCAGCTTGCTTTTAGGCTTTGATAGGATAGGTTAAACCCAACTTTACATCGAGGGCTAACTTGGCCCCACTGAGGCACTATGTTTCTGAGCGCTGCGTCCAGTGTTTCAGGTGTTAGGTAGTCTTCTAACTCAGGGTACTGGGAGCATGATTTCTCGTGTTTGCTCCATAGCCTTGGGGGATTCCTTAGACGTTCACGCTGTAGTCCTCAGCCAAAGACTCGAGGGACCCCTCTTGCATATCTCCGGAGCTATCTTTCTTCTCTCCAGTTCCCTTCATGTTACTTTGCTAACAGATTTTTATTGCCTTGCTCTCCTCAAGCTCTAAACCTGTCTCCGTAACTCAGTGAGAATGCTGGACTCGGTTTGGTGTCCACTTTCCACGTCCAGTCTGGAAACTCTCCAAGTGGTGAGCTGGGGGCACTTTTAAGGGTCACCTCACTGTTTTTCCTTCTTTCAGGATCACTGACCTGTACTGACTGAGTTGTAGTGCCTGAAAACTTGTGTTCATATATTTAAGACTTTTGTTTAAGGAGGGAGGGTAAATCCAGTCTCTTTCCATCATGATTGAAAACAGAACTTGCATATTGGTTTCTATAAAGTTTTCATCAGATTGAAGTAGGTTCTTTCTATTCCTAATTTTGTTTTAAGTTCATTCATTTATTTTGAGAGAGAACATGAGTGATGGAGGGACAGAGAGAGGAAGAGAGAGGAAATCCCAAGCAGGCTCCACACTGTCAGTACAGAGCCCGATGCAGGGCTTGAACTCATGAACTGGGAGATCATGACCCCAGTCGAAATCAAGAGTCAGATGCTTAATCGACCCCGCCATGTAGGCACTCCCCTCTATTCCTATTTTTAAAAAATGCTTATTTATTTATTTTTGAGAGAGAAAGGGAGAGAGAGAATCCCAAAGGCAGAGAAAGAGGGAGAGAGAATCCCAAGAGGCTTAGTGCTGTCAGCACTGAGCCCAATATGGGGCTTGATCCCACAAATTGTGAGATCATGACCTGAGCTGAAATCAAGAGTTGAACGTTTGGGGCCCCTGGGTGGCTTAGTCAGTTAAGCGTCCGACTTTCACTTGGGTCATGATCTCGTGGTTCGTGGGTTCGAGCCCCGCGTCGGGCTCTGTGCTGACTGCCAGCTCAGAGCCTGGAGCCTGTTTCAGTCTGTGACTCCCTCTCTCTCTGACCCTCCCCCTGCTCACGCTGTCTCTCTCTCTCTCTCCTAGAAATAAATAAAAATATTAAAAAATATATATATAGCCACATCAGCTTTCTTTAAAAAAAAAAAAAAAAGAGTTGAAAGCTTAACTGACAGAGCCACCCATGCACCTCGGTATATTATTAAAAACACTGATAAATGAACAATGTGACTGAAAGTCCTGGGATGACAGCATGTCAGCCTAAGAGCAGACTGTTTGGTTGGTGATAACTAAAACATTACATCACAAAAATGTATGTGTTGGGGCCTCGGACATCAAAATAATTTTCTCCCAATTAAGCTATTTAAAAATTCTGATGGAATCACTTGGGTGGTTCAGTCGGTTAAGCATCTGACTTCTGATTTCGGCTCAGGTCGTGGTCTCAGGATCATGAAATCGACCCCTGCATCAGGCTGTTCACTCATAGTGCGGAGCTTGCTTGAGAGTGAGTCTCTCTCTCTCTCTGTCTTTCTCTCTTTCATCCCCTCTCCCCTGCTTGAGTGAGCACATGCACGTGCTCCCTTTTTCTAAAAAATAAAAATAAAATATAAAAATCCTGATGGGCTCTCTGTCATTTTCGGGGATTCCTTTTTACATTCAAAAGCTTTCTTAGTGTCTTTCTTTTTTATATGTTAGACTGCTTGAACTTGTCCCATGGTGCACTGATGCTCTTTTCATTTTCTTTTAGTAGTTTTTCTATGTATTTTATTGCAGATGGCTTACACTACTATGTCATAAGTTCACCAGTCTTTTCTTTTTCATCGTCTAATCTGCTGTCAATCTAATCCAGCAAATTTTCAAATCAGAATTGTAGTTTTATTCTCAGAAATTCAACTTAGGTATTTTTGTATCTTCCACGTCTCTACCAACATGCTCAGTCTCTCCTCTAACTTCTTGAAAATTTAGGAAACATCATACGTAACAGTTATAAGAAACTGTTTCAATGTTCTGGTCTGCTAATTGTATAATCTGTGTTGTTTCTGGATTTGGCTTCATGTTTGATTTTTCTCTTCTTAATGGATGGCATTTTTCTGTGTTTTTTTTTTTTTAATGTCTGGTAATTTTTGATTGGGTGCAAAACATTGTAACTTGTACCTCGTTGGGTGTGGCACCTAAAAGAGGGTAGAAGAGCAAGTGTCTTGGTGGCTACCAATCTGTCCGGAGGAGCTGGCATGAGGCTCCTTCCTGCGGATGCAGCCAGGAAAGCAAGAGAAGTGGCTGTCCTCTCCTCAGCCTGAGGAACCCACTCTCGCATTATGGACTAGCTAAGGGTCTGCGCTCAGGCCAGAAGCAGTAATGGTGATTAGAAAAGAAGAGTCCCAGGAAAATTAGTGAGTCCAGTCTCAGGACAGAGTAGGGTTCAAGGGCAGACGAGGGGAGAGCTTTTAGTATCAGTAAAGTTAGCCATAAGAGACAGAGGAAAGCAGTTTGAGCAAAGAGAGGAAGAACCAACTGACAAAGGAGGGGAGGTGCTTGCAAAGAAGGTTGTTGATAGTGTCTAAAGGGATCATTCTTGAACCACCCAGGACTCTGATAACAAGAAGTCAGAGTGAAAGGAAACCGCATCCCACTGTCTTTGCTGGGGTGAGATCAAGACAGAAACTATACTATTATTTTAAAAATTAAAAAAAAATGTTTTATTTTATTTTTTGAGAGACAGAGCGTGAGCAGGAAAGGGGCAGAGAGACAGAGGGAGACACAGAATCTAAAGCAGGCTCCAAGCTCTGAGCTGTCAGCACAGAGGTCCATGTGAGTCTTGAACTCATGAGCCTTGAGATCGTGACCTGAACCAAAGTTGGAAGTTGGATGCTCAATCGACTGAGCCACCCAGGCACCCCTATGTTATTATTTTTTAAATGCTATTATTCTTGCCAACCATAGTCTTTGATTAACCCTCTAAGATTAATGAACTTAGAGAATATCTGTTAAAGACGAAATAAAATTCTGAAACATTAATATGTATATACATGATATAGTACTATGGTAATATCTAACAACTAAGACTTGAGAACTATATGAAACTTAATGATGTTAAGTAACTTACCACCCTATGCCTGAAAGTTCTTTGGACACACAGGAGGTCCCTTATTGTTGCTTTAGTATGTACTTTGTTTTTTGGTTTGTTTGTTCGTTTTTTTACTGAGATCAAAGAAGCCTTAATGCATAATGTCTGAAGGTCACATGTGACTGCAACATTAGTTTTGATGCTTGCCTATGTGGTTTGAATATTCATAAATATTTTCTATTTCTATTTCATTATATGTCATGTATTTTCTGTGTTCCGCTTAATGTCCACTTGCCCCATAAGAATATCAAGTATTTTTTTTAGTTTTTTAAATGTTTATTTATTTTTGAAAGACAGAGAGAGATAGGGCGGGAGCTGGGGAAGGGCAGAGAGAGAGGAAGACACAGAATCTGAAGCAGGCTACAGGCTCTGAGCTGTCAGCACAGAGCTGGATGTGGGGCTCAAACCCACGAACCCAGAGATCATGACCTGAGCTGAAGTTGGATACTTAGCTGACTGAACCACCCAGGTGCCCCAAGAATAGCAACTCTTTAAGGGATCATGCTTTGTGGTTATCACATGTGGAATGATTACTAAGTGTACAAACATTTTATATGCTTTATGTTGCTTAATTTACATACCCCTCTGAGAAACTGAATTCCTTCCTTTAATCTCCATTTTCAGGTTTAAGAAGCTGAGGCATAATGAGGTTAAATAAGCTTCCCAAAGCTATATGGCAATTAAAATGTGAACTCTAGAGCTATTTTACCAATCTCTGAATAGTACTCAATACTGATTACCTGACTAACGCTTGATAAAAATGTATAAAGCATGTACTGCCTTACTATGAACACAAGATGGTGCTGTAGGCCCAGCCATGTGTTCTTGTTGCAAAATGATGAGCTTGACTCTGGTTTGGTTCACAGGTTGGCCACTTTAGTTACTAGGACAGAACTTCCAGCATCACTGACTAAAACTGAAATTAGCAAGTGCAGATTCTTGAGGTGCCTGGGTGGCTCAGTAGGTTAAGTGTCTTGATTCTTGGTTTCAGCTCAGGTCATGACCTTGCAGCTTTGTGGGTTCAAGCCCTGCATCAGGCTCTGGCAGCCTGCTTGGGATTCTCTCTCTCTCTCTCTCTCTCTCTCTCTCTCTCTCTCTGCCCCTCCCCCAATCATACTGTCTCTGTCTCTCTCAAAGTGAATCAAATAACTTAAAAAAAAGAAGAAATGCAGATTCCCTTGAGACTTTATTTTCTTATTTTTAAAATGGGAAGATTAATTCTGTCACCTTCAAAGAGCAGAAATGACAATAAAATTGTGCAGTAAGTATTTTGCATATATCAGTGAGGCGATATGATGGCATTAATGAAATTATTTTACTCATACACAGTGTGAGGACCCAGGACAGAGAATGGTACGTGGACTCTTATTTCTTTAAGGCAATACCTGCCTTCTTACCTCCATCCAGGATTATAAATAACTCCCAGTGCAAATTTTTTTAATGCTTATTTATCTTTGGGGGAGGGAGGGGTAGAGAGAGAAGGAGAGAGAATTGAAAGCAGGCTCCAGACCCTGAGATGTCAACACAGAGACTGACTTGGAGCTTGAACTCAGGAACCATGAGATTGTGGCCTGAGCCGAAGTCAGGCACTTAACCGACTGAGCCAGCCAGGTGCCCCGGTGCAGATTTTTTTAGGGCCTACATGTACATGTGGTACCTTCCGCATCTCTGCTTGTCTCCTTTTCCATCGAGTCACAGCTCTCTTCATCAAAAAGTTCTGCATATAGGAATGAAGAATAACTGTATGATTTTACATAAATTCTCTGAAGCTAGTTACTGGCCCCACCAATTAGCCTTATTTATCTAAGTGATTCTGTGATCTTTTCCCAAGGCTCTTTCCTGTCATTTAAAATAAATCTGGTGCTGGGGTGCCTGGGTGGCTCAGTTAAGCATCTAACTCTTGCCTTCGGCTCAGGTCATGATCTCAGGGCTCATGAATTCCAGCACCGCTCGGGATCTGTGTTGATAGCATGCAGCCTACTTGGATTCTCTCTCTCCCTCTCTCTCTGCCCCTTCTCCACTTATGCTTGTGTGCTCTCTCTCAAAATAAATACATAAACAAAAAACAAAATAAAATAAAAATACATCTGGTGCTTCTCTGAGTAACTCTTTGAGATCTGTACATGCATCACAATATTACAGTTGTGCTTTAGCAAGCATGCTCCATCCACTGCTCATGGCCAGTTTAGGTGTGCCACAATCATGGAATTCATTTCTTGCAACAATTAAGTCTATATCAAACTTGAGTTTGTTTCCTTTTCTTTGAAATATATTTCTCAGAACTGTAATCCCACTCCAAAATATATACCCAACAGAACTGCATGCATATGTTTACCAAAAGACATGTTCTAGAATGTTCACAACGTCTCTCTTACTAATGTCTCCAAACTGGAAACTGCCCAAAGGTCCACAGGTGGAATGGATGAATAAACTGTGGTATATTTACTCACTGAAATATTCTACAACAATGAGAATGAATTAACCACAACCACACTCAAGAAGAATGAATCACAAACTTAAACTGAGTGAAAAAAGCCTGTCACTAAAGTGTACATATTCTATGATTTTACTCTATAAATTAAAAAAAAAGGAAAAAACAGGAAAGTTAATCTACAATGTTAGAAATTAGAAATTGCCCTGGGGTTGGAGGTGGAGTAGTGTTAGGAAGTGGGGTTGGGGGCTTCTGGGATTTTGTAATATTCTGGTTTTTTACCTGGGTGCTGGTTTCAGAGATGTGTCCACTTGGTGAACATACAACAAGCTGTAAATTTAATGACTTATGTATGTTTCTATATGTATGTTTTATAAAATCTACAAATTTTATTTTATTTTATTTTTTTAAATTTATTTTATTTTATTTTTATTTATTTCTAAGAGAGAGAGAGAGACAGTGTGAGCAGGGGAGGGTCAGAGAGAGAGGGAGTCAGAGACCAAAACAGGCTCCAGGCTCTGAGCTGGCAGTCAGCACAGAGCCCGACGCGAGGCTCGAACCCACGAACCGCGAGATCATGACCTAAGCGAAAGTCGGACGCTTAACCGACTAAGCCACCCAGGCGTCCCTAAAATCTACAAATTTTAAAAAGAAAACCATAGGCCCTAGTGAAGTCACTTAATGGTAAGGGCCCATGTCGGCAAACCAAGACTTAATACCTAATCTAGTGTAGGTGCATTTTCAGCCCTTCTGCCCCGTGTAACCTTTAACCAGTCAACATGGAATTGCCTGGTCAGTACTAGAAATTTACTGATAGATTCCTTCCATTCCCTTCAGAAGGATGGCCTTGCCTAAAACAATGGATTCTCTGCTAGTAGTTTCCTTTTTCTTACTTCCTCTCTATCTTTACAAACTTTTCCTTTTTTGCAGCTTTACAGGGCTCATTTCTATTTGCTAGATGGGATGCTGTTGATTCATGAATCATTCAAAAAAGCCAATTGGATCTTTTAAATTACTCAGTTGAATTTTTGTTGAACACAAAAATATACAGAAATATATTGTCATATATAAATGGACTCTATTCTGGGTTAGTTTGAAATGGTACTTTGAAGGGAGCTAGTGCTTAGCATAGACCTTGCTGTATCAGAATCCAAACCTGGGTTCTGGTTACCCAGTGAGAATAAGAAAGCCAATTTTAAAGGAAACTATCTTCATGTCTTTACAGTTGTTGAAAAGGAAACCACAGGCCCAAAATGGTGTCACTTAGGCCAAGTCAGCAAACCAAGACTTAACATCTAACCAGAGTGCAGTTTCAGTACCTCTAGGAATACAACTTTTAACCAGCCAACACGAAATATCTTGGCCCATACCAGGAAATTTACTGATAGACCACTTCCCCGCCCATCAAGAAGGCAACTTTGCCTTCCTAAGCAATGCATTGCTTGCTAATAAATTTCCTTCTTCTTTTTTTATGCCCTCTCTTTGCCTTTGAAAATCTTTCTTTTGTTTAGATCAGTGGAGCCCCCCTCTACCTGTTAGATGGGATACTGCCTGATTCTTAAGTCGTTTAATAAAGCCAATTAAAAAAATCTCCATTGAGAAACGGGCACCCTCCTGCACTGTTGGTGGGAATGTAAACTGGTACAGCCCCTCTGGAAAACAGTGTGGAGGTTCCTCAGGAAACTAACAATAGAACTCCCCTATGACCCAGCAATAGCACTGCTAGGAATTTACCCAAGGGATACAGAAATGTTGATGCATAGGAGCACATGTACCCCAATGTTCATAGCAGCACTCTCCACAATAGCTAAAACATGGAAAGAGCCTAAGTGTCCATCAACAGATGAATGGATCAAGAAGATGTGGTTTATCTATACCATGGAATACTACATGGCAATGAGAAACAATGACATCTGGCCATGTGTAGCAACATGGATGGACCTTGAGGGTGTTATGCTGAGCGAAATAAGTCAGGCAGAGAAGGACAAATATCATATGTTTGCACGTATAGGAGGATTAGGAGGAACTTAACAGAGGACCAAGGGGGAGAAGAAGGGCGGAAATGGTGGGGGAAAGGGAGAGAGGCAAACCATGAGAGACTCTTGAATGCTGACAAAAACTGAGGACTGATGGATGTGGGGGGAGGGAGGGATGGGCATGGAGGAGGGCACTTGTGGGGATGAGCACTGGGTGTTATGTGGAAACTAATTTGACAATAAACTATTTGTAAAAAAATAAAAATAAAAAAAATAAACTCAAAAATGGATTAAAGATCTAAAAAAAAAATCTCCATTGAGGTTCCTCAAAAAATTAACTCCCCAAAAAAATAGAACTCCCCTATAGCACTGCTAGGAATTTACCCAAGGGATACAGGAGTGCTGATCATAGGGGCACATGTACCCAATGTTCATAGCAGCACTCTCAACACTAGTCAAATCATGGAAAGAGCCTAAGTGTCCATCAATGGACGAATGGATCAAGAAGATGTGGCTTATCTATAAGATGGAACACTACATGGCAATGAGAAAGAATGAAATCTGGCCATTTGTCTTAATGTGGATGGAACTCGAGGGTGTTATGTTGAGCGAAATAAGTCAGGCAGAGAAGAACAGATACCATATGTTTGCACGTATAGGAGGATTAGTAGGAACTCAATGGAGGACCATGGGGGAGGAGAAGGGGAAAAATAGTTAAGGAGAGGGAGGGAAGCAAACCATGAGAGACTCTTGAATGCCGAGAACAAACTGCGGGCTAATGGGAATGGGGAGAGGAGAAGGGGGAGATGGGCATGGAGGAGGGCACTTGTTGGGATGAGCACTGGGTGTGGTAGGGAAACCAACTTGACAATATATTCTAAATTTTTTTTTAATGTTTTATTTATTTTTAGGAGAGAGAGAGAGACAGCATGAGCAGGGGAGGGTCAGAGAGAGAGGGAGTCACAGGCTGAAACAGGCTCCAGGCTCTGAGCTGGCAATCAGCACAGAGCCCGACGCGGGGCTCGAACCCACGAACTGCGAGATCATGACCTAAGTGAAAGTCGGACGCTTAACCGACTAAGCCACCCAGGCGCCCCGACAATATATTCTAAAAAGAAAACAAATTCACATTAAATAGAATATAATAAACAAAATCTCCATTGATTTTCTTTCTTTCTTTTTTTTTTTTTAACACAGCGGGGACCTGTAGAGACCTGGTTTCAGATTCATCCTTAATGCTCATCCATCCATTCTCTAGTCCTCCTTTAGGAGAAGCACAGGCTTGAGAAGTCATCCCTCTCAGTGGTCACCATGCTATTGTCTTTTCTGCATTGTTCTTGGTCTCGGCTGTACAGACTTTCCAAAGAAGTGTGCAGTTGTCATCATTGTTCCGGAGGCTATTTTGGAACATTGGCGAAGCTTGGTGAATTGCGAGGATCCAGGAAGAGCCCAGCTGTCAGGAGGCCCAGGGGTATCAGGGAGCTGCGGGGTGGAGGGGAAGTCCCGCAAGTCTCTCTCAGGGACTGGGCTGCAGGAGGTTGCGAGGGGCACAGAGGTAACATGCTCTCCGAAAAGTGTTCAGTCTTGGCGTTGGAAAATTGGGAAAGGAGGAGAAAGGGTGGGGAGGAGTGGATTAGAGGGAAGCAAGGGGAGGCTATTGGAGGCGGACGACGAGAGGCAGAAGAGAAAAGTGGCCGGCACAGGAAGGGGTGGGGAAGTGAGGACGTGCTGAGGGGCACTAATGGTATTTTGACATATTGTTTAGAGAATGATTTCTACGGCCCAGGAGAACTCGGGGACAGCTGTTAGGAAACTTCCATGGGATGATAGAAAAGTGAGCGGGAGCAAGGGGGTGTGATGATTAACAGGCAGCCTAATGTGGAGCTGGAAGACGGCCTGCCGTCTTTAGTAACTTCACAGGTGGCCAGACACTGTTACAGCTTCCAGTTCTGTGAACACGGGAGAAACAGATTTTAAAGGTGCTGTGATGGAGGAAGGAAGATGAGTTCTCAGGAGACAAAAATGAAGTTCCCCTTTCTATTTAACTATTTCTCTTTCACCTCACAGGTCTGTAGAAGCAGCATGTCATGAATTAAAAACTCCAGTTTCACTGGCTCTTGCACACCTGATCTCACAGGATCGCCAGAACCTTCAAAGTCTGCACCAAGGGCCTGGGGTCCTGGGGTATTGTGATTTATAATAAGAAATATATATTTGGCCTTTGTCCCCATTTCTGGCACAGGGCTCCTAAAACTCTTTGTTATGTTAACAAGGTGACTTTTGGAAAGTCACCTAAATGGCCTAAGAATGGGGGGTTTGGTTGCTATGGAGATAAACCCAGTGCCTAGAGGGTTGGGACTTTCAATTCCCACCCCCCTACCCTCATCCCCAAGGGGGGAGGGGCTGGAGCTTGAGCTCAATCACCAAGGGCCAATGATTTAATCAATTGTGCCTATGTAATGAAGCTTCTATAAAAATCCAAAATGATGAGGTCCAGAGAACTTCTGGGTGCTAGAAAGGGCCTGGAAGCTCTGAGCTCCTCCCCACACACCTGGGCTTGGCTTCTCTTCCATCCCCCTGTTCCTGAGTTATATACTTTCATAATAAACTGGCAATCTAGTAACTGAAATGTTTTTGAGTTCTGTGAGTTGCTCTAGCAAATTAATTGAACCCAAGAAGGCAGTGGTGGACATCTCTGATTTACAGACGGTCATTTGGAAGCACAGATAACTCCCTGGATTTATGATTGGCATCTGAAGTGAGGGGGGTGGGAAGAGTTTTGTAGGCCTGAACCCTTAACCTGTGGGATCTGATGCTATCTCTGAAGACGCTGTTTCCATGTGGATGTTATCTTGGGGTAGACAGTATTAGAATTTAATTCAACTGTCAGACACCTAGTTGGTGTCTAGGAATTGCTTGGTGGTATGGCAACCCCTGCCCCCCACATTGGAATTGGGTACAGTTTCCAACTTGGTGATCGGAAGCTTAGGTCCTGCAGGAGCATTTCATGTGTTCATGTAACTCATGTGCACATTAGCTCACACAGGACAGCAGCTGTATCTCCTAGTTTGGGAGCACCCCTGCACATCACATATGGCCTGGGAGCACCCCTGCACATTGCATGAGGTCTATGAACACCCCTGTCCATTGCATATGTGTTTTGTAGAACTGCTCCACCATTGCTGTGCTGGGCACAGCTGCTAATGTGTTATGTTGGCCTGTAGGAGACCTCTCTCTACTCTCTACTCTCTCTACTACTGTAACAGAGTTACAGTTTAAGAGAGGGACTCCCAAGAAGGGGTGCTTATATCCCAGAATTCTGAAGACTTTATGAGAAATTCTCCTATTATGCTCAGAATGCTCTAAGGCTCTGTTCTGGGTAAGTGCCTGTTTCTTCTTTTTCATAATGAGCTCTAGTCCAAAAAATTCCTCCCGCACCTTACAAAGACTTCCATTGGGCATCTCGCTAATGCACCAGACTTACCTGGATCCCTACGATGGACCCAACCTTGGTTTAAGCTCAGATTCCTGCTTTATCTAAAGGCTTGGCTTTATTGAGAAACAGGCTGAGTTTATCTTTGGACTTTGTTTTTCCGCTTGTCTCCTTCTCCACTGTCTGGGGCTTGTTCTTTCTAATCTAGTGTTTGAATCACCACTCCTTACCACCTCCCTGCCATTGAGAAAATTCTTGTTCTCTGTTACTTTCTCTCAGAATTGTCATGCTTTCAAAATGTCTTGGGACATTAACAGGTTTCAGAAACTATCTATCCTAATCAGAAAATCTAAAGGCGATACTACCTTTTTGCCCTGGGCTCTCCATCCCAGCCCAGATCAAAGGGTCCCTATTTGTAGTTGACCCAATTGTGTATGTAGAAAATCCTAAGGTGTCTATAAAAATCTTCCTAGAACTAGTAAGTGAATTTAACAAGATTCCAGGATATAAAGTCAATATACAAATATCAATTATATTTCTATGTACCAGTGTATTAGGGTTCTCCAGGGAAAGAACCAATGGTGTGTGTGTGTAAAGAGACAATATACAGAGTGTGTGTGCATATATACATATATATATACATATATATATATATAGCCTCTATTCTCTCTCTGTGAATATATACATACATACATACATACATATATGTGTGTGTATATATATATATATATATATATATATATATATATATATATATGAGAAAGAGCAAGAAAGAGATTCATTTTAAAGCATTATTAGCTCACACACTGTGGGGGCTGGTAAGTCTGGATCTGTAGGGTAGACCAGCAGGCTGGAGACCCAGGGAAGCCGTGCTATTGCAGCTGGAGGCTGAAGGCTCTCTGGAGGCAGAATTCCTTTTTCTGTGGGGGAACTTAGGCTTTTCTCTAATTGGATGGAGCCCACTCACATTACAAAGATTTTACTCAAGCTCTAGGGATTTAAATGTTAATCACATCAAAAAAAATACCTCATAGCAAAATGGAGACTAGTGTTTTACCCCAAGTTGGGTACCATGACCTAGCCAATTTAGCATAAAATGAACTATCACAACCAGAAATAATGATTGGAAAACAAAATTAAAAAACAATACCACTTAAAAGCTCCACAAAATGAAATACTTAGATGAAAATCTCACCGATTTTGGCTAGTCAAAGAACTCAGGGACTTAAATAAATAAAGAGACACACTGTGTTCATGAATGGGAAGATGTAACATACAAATGTCAATTCTGCCAAAATTGACCTATAGATTGAACACAATTCCAGTTAAAATCTTACTGGATGTCTCAGGACATTTTGTTGTTAGAATAGCTAAAATGGTTTTGAAACATATGAATAATGTTGTAAGAATTCTACCACCCAATTTTATGACACAACATGAAGCTACCGGCATCGAGATGGTGTGGAATTGTGGAAGGTCACTCATTGATCAGTGGAACATAAGAGAGTCTTGACATAGATCCACCCAAAGAGGGCCAACTGATTTTGACAAAGGTACAGAAACAAACAGTTCAGGAGAGAAAGGGTCCTTTTTCAATAAATGATGTTAGAACAACTAGACATCCATAAGCAGAATAAATAAATATATAGAAAAGAACACTGACCTCACAACTTATACAAAAATTAACTCAATGTAGATAATAGGTCTAAATGTAGAATGGAAACTAAAGCTTTCAGGAGAAAACCCCTAGTGACCTGAGGTTGGGAAGCTATTTCTTAGATGGGATACCAAAAAAATGGTTCATTAATGAAGATTGATAAATTGCTCTTTATCAGAATTAAAAACCTCCATGAAAGATGCTTTTAATAAAGTGAAAACACTAGATACAGTCTGGGAGAAAATAATTCTCAAACCACACATGTCATAGGACTTGTTCACAGGATATATGAATACAGATAAGCACATACAAATAAGTTAACATCATTAGGTATTAGGGGATTGTAAAGTAAAACCACAAAAGTATTAAGGTACCACTAACCCATAAGATGCCACTACACACCTAGGCTAGTTAAAATAAAAGTTACTGATGATACTGAGCACTGCTGAGAATACGGAGCAACTTCAATTTCATACATTTCTGTGGGGTAATGAAAGGTGGTACAGCCATTCTGGAAAATACTTTGACAGTTTCTTATAAAGTCAACATCCAGTTGCCATAGAACCCACTCCCTAGAGAGATGAAAACTTACGTTCACATAAAAACCTATATATGAATGTTTTACCGATGCTCTAGTCATAATTGCCCCAATCTGGAAACATCCCAGTGTCTGTCAGTGGGTGATAGGATAAGCAAATTGTGTATATTCATACAATGGACTACTACTCAGCAATAAAAAGGAATGAACTATTTTTTAATGTTTATTTATTTTGAGAGAGAGAGAGAGAGAGAGAGAGCACAAGAGGGGGAGGGGCAGAGAGAGGGAGACACAGCATCTGAAGCAGGCTCCAGGCTCCGAGCTGTCAGCAGAGAGCCCGATGCAGGGCTGGAATCCACAATCATGACCTGAGCTGAAATCGGACACTTAACCGACTGAGCCCCCAGGTGCCCCTCATATATCATTTTCATATGAAATTTTTGAAAAGACAAATATTGATGGATAGTAAATCACTGGTTTGCAGGGTTTAGGAGTTGAGGGGGCTGTGATTATAAAGAGAGGGTATGAGGGAATTTTGTGGAGTGATGGCAATACTTTGTATCCCGATGTGGTGATTGCATGGGTCTATACGTGTGTTGAAATTATGTAATTGTATGCAAGGGAATCTCCTTGTATGATTTAAAAAATAAAATTAATGAAACTGTAGAGGATGGACGGTGGATTCTAATTCCTCCTCACTATGGTAAGGCTGATGATCTATAATCTTTGCAGCTTTACTATAAAAATCTCAATTTGGCTTTGCACCTCTTCCCCAGATCCGTGTGTTTTGATTTGGATTCTTGCTTTGGATCCATTATGACTGAACAAAAAGACTTCTTTTTTAAATTTATTTTGAGAGAGAGAGCAGGGAAGGGGCAGAGAGAGTGGGAGAGAGACAATCCCAAGCGAGATGCGGAGCTCAAATTCACCAACTGCGAGATCATGACCTGAGCCGAAATCAAGAGTCAGATGCTTAACCAACTGAGTCACCTAGCTTCCCCTGAACAAAAAGACTTCTTAAGTTTTCCTTGTCAACTCCAGGAAGCTGCTAACAATCTTCTTCTCTCAACTGAGTGCTCAGCATGGGCCTACAGCTGTGTTCTTCTGCACACATTGATAATGGAGATTTCCCTCCCATTTATTGAGGTATCATTCTTTATTTTTTAATTTATTTCTAGGAGAGAGAGGGACAGCGTGAGCAGGGGAGGGTCAGAGAGAGAGGGAGACACAGACTCCGAAATAGGTTCCAGGCTCTGAGCTGGCAGTCAGCACAGAGCCCGGACGCGGGGCTCGAACCCACGAACTGCGAGATCATGACCTAAGCGAAAGTCGGATGCTTAACCGACTAAGCCACCCAGGCGCCCCGAGGTATCATTCTTATATGGTGTAATACATAGGTATTAATCATATAGTTTGATGAGTTTTGACAAAACTGCACAGTGGTGTGTTTGTAAATGTCTAACAACTGGCTCTCTGGTGGAATAGAATGCCTCTGCTTTGTAGTATTTGAATTTGTGTGGTATGAATACTCTTACTATGGTGAATTCCAAGCTACCGATGTCAACTGGCTTGCCAGCTTCCTGCAAATTTAACAATCAGCACTCTTGATGGCTACCATGGGTGCCAGCACAGCTTTGCTTGTACATGCCTGTGTAACCACTATCGAAATCAAGACTTAGAACATTTCCATCACCCCACAATTTCCTTAGTGTCTCTTTGTAGTCCCTCCCCAGCCCCAACTTGTACAAACTACTGTTCTGATTTCTACCATCACAGGTGAGAGGTTTGTATTACAGAACTTCACAAAATCACAGTATTAATTAATTAATTAATTAATTAATTAATTATTTAGGTCTGGCCTTCCCCCCCCCCCACCTCCGAGATTTGAGATTTATCCAGATTAGTGTTTACCCAGTTGTCTGTCCCTTCCATCGTGCTGTGGCATTACAGTGTATGGATAGACTGCAATCTATCCTCTTCTTAATGGACATTTGGGTTGTTTCCAGTGTTGGGTATTTCTGAGTAATCTTGAAAGGCTATGAAAGCAGAAAGTTCTCCTAACCTTGGCAAAGATTTTTCTGGTAGAAAGAAGGGATACTCTTGAAGCCTTATATTTTACTGGTGATAATAAAAGACCACCTCTGAAAGTGTCTAGCACGTGGCAGATATTAACAATAAGTGTTAGTGGAATCTCAGTTTGCTAGAATTCTGTTTCCAGGCCCTGTGACCAGAAATAGATTGTCGAGGTGCTTGGGTGGCTTAGTCAGTTAAGCATTCAACTCTTGTGTTTAGCTCAGGTCATGATCTCATGATTCACGAGATCAAGCCCCATGTGGGGGCTCTGTGCTGACAGCATGGAGCCTGCTTAGTATCTCTGTCTTCCTCTCTCTCTGCCACTACCCTGCTCATGTTCACTTGCCCTCTCTCTCTCTCTCTCAAAATAAATAAATTAAGCTTTAAAAAAGAAATACATTGTCTTTTGGAGAAGGGTCAGAATTAACAACTCTAGAGAAAAGAAAAATCTAGACTATTTTAAAAAAGCTCCAGAGACTCTATCTTCTCATTTAATACATCCAGTTCAGGAATATTTCACAATTTTGACAATGAGGAAAAAATTTCTATGTTAAATATTTTCTGTTATACTTTTGAAGCCTATAAATCATACATGGTATCTGACTTACCTTATACACATTTCATTTTTAATTTATGTACCTTATCTCATTTAAACTTGTTGTAACACACGCAAGGACCCCCTCCTTTAAAGATATGGAAAACTAAATCTCAGAGAGAGTTAAGTAACTTTCCTAAGTTCACAGAGCTAACAGATATTTGATCTCAGTTGTCTGACTCCAAAAATTAGGCTTTTTTCACTGCAACATGCTTGCTGCCTAGTGTTCCACAACTCTGTAGATAGGCAGCACCTAGTATTGAAATAAGGGCTGCCTATTTTGCTTTGATTCCCATTGTTCCAGTAAGCAAACCATCCTGCATTTCCACTTGCTTTTTCCATTTCACAGTACACTTCCAATAAGTACACTTCCAATACTGCCTAATTTAAGTAAACAAATTAACTTAAGTACCAATGGGAAAGTTTGAGTTGACAAATAAGCATGTTATAGAATGTTCAGTAGGTGGCACTGTTTCCCCAACATTGCAATGACATCCTCAAGCCTTGGGTCTCTAGGGGACATGTTACTGCTAGGAGAGCTCCTTCTGACTCGATTCTCTACAGCAGACACTGGAGCCACCAAATCAGTCTCAGCATATTCTTTTCCTTCAGCAGGGGACCTCAAAGTCCTATTTCCCCGTGTGCTCATACAGCCAGAGTTTTTATGTTAATAGTTTTCTGGACCAAGTTTAATCCAGAGACAGGTTCATGTTCAGCCCTCCTAGAACAGTACAGGACTGGGCAGACCTTGCACACTCAAGTACTCAAGTATTAGGCAAAAGCCTCTCTCCTCTCTCTTTTCCTCTTACCTTCTAAGATATATCTCTGGTCCTACACGTACCCCAGGTCCAAGACAGTTTTACGGCAGTATTGTCTCCTGGCTTCTTAGGCTCTTACCACTCTGTGAAGTGAGACATCACCAGGTTTTGAAAAAGTCAAGGCATGAAAAGGTAGCCTGAAGAAGCCAAAGGTAAGATCAATAGAGGTGTCCCAGGTCCACCCTGGCATTTGTCTGTCAGGAGAAGCCTGTCATTGAGACACAAAACTGGATCCTATTACTTAACACTTAAAATATTAATTTCTTTGGCAAATCTTTCTTCTCAAGGACAAAAGGAGTGCGCCTCCTTATCCCTGTTCTTGCCAAGTTAGCACCCTGGGAGTTTCATCAGAGACAGGTAGGAACAGGAGACAGGGAGGCTGGGTGACCTCAGTCAGAGGTGAATGAGGCAAGTCTAAGTTATCCCTTCCAGAACCGTCTTCTCCAACTGGCCCTGGGCAGAGAATAGAAGGCTGAAGGCTTCCCAGCACCTTACCTCCTTATGTTATTCTAGCTGTGAGGCCAGGAATTTCATGGAGTCCAAAAGCCCTTTTATATACCTCCACAGGTTTTTGGCTTCCAGAAGTTCTTCTCTCTCAGGTAGGGGCAGGAGGAAAGAGGGAAAATCCAGTACTAGAAATGAAAGGATGTGAATCTGGCAGGGATCGAGACAATCTGAATGTCAGAGAAGGAGTAGGTGAAATTTTGGATGGAGGGGAGCCTGAGAAAATGATAGTTTACCTGAACTTTTGCCCCATTTGCCAAGGTGATGTAAGAGGGGCAAGAGGAAAGGAATGCAACATCCACTTAGCTCACTTCTTAGATGTTTAACTGCAGTGCCCCGTGCCCTGTGTGAGTCCTAGTGCCAGCCCAGGATATTGGTAAAGGAGCAGAAAAACCTGAATTTGAGTCCCTGACCTGCCACTTATGTGTAGTTTGAGTACACACTGAGGCTACTTTTCTTCTTTGTGGAATATGGATAGAAATTCTACCTGTAAGTTTGTTGTGAGTATTAAATAAGATTACACACACACACACACACACACACACACACACACACAACTCGTTCTGCGAGTGTTCCACAAGATGAGCAAATATTTCTAATAAATTATAACTTGATAAACAAGCAATGTCTTGCAATACAAGTAGTATGTGGCACCAAATGTCACATGATCACAACTGAGCCAATGGTTCTTGAAATTTGCTTTGATATACAAGTGCTTTGGATTACAAGCATGTTTCTGGAATGAATTATGCTTGCATGCCAAGGTTTTACTATATCTATAAAAGACAGCAGTACAGGACCTGGCAGTTAGCTGACACACAAGAAACAGTGGTGATTGTTCTATTTTACTATCGTTGGCTCAGTACCTTTGTTCAACCTTATAGAACTAATTCAGAGACAACACACATCCTACTATCCAAAAGTAATCACATGAAAAAATCCCCATAATTTTGGCCAGTTAATATTTATGATATAAAAGGTATTGGGCTGAGCACTGTGGACAGAAAGGAAGAAAGAGAACCCTTGAATTTTAGGCAAAGTCAGGTGTGTGAAGCAGCCGCATTGCAAGAGGAGTCTACTCAGCACTTCACCATGGAGGGTCTGGGTGGCTGGCTTTATTGCCCTCATGGTCTTCAGCCAGGGCCAGTCTATGAGGGCCTGGGTTCTACCAGGGCCAGCCTTTTCCTTCATGATAGTGGAAGGCTTATTTCCTACCTTGAAAGAGTCCAGATAATTTGGATCAATGAAAAGACTTTGAATCAAGTTCTTGGCTACTTCAGGAGGAAGTGCTTACAGGAGCTGAATTTAATTATATGATCTGACTCTTGCTCACCTCTCCAATATTAATTTTCACCTCTGCTGTGCCACTCACAGTGCCCTGAACCTACGCTTGGTATGAATACCTACATACTATTCAGTATTTCCAAAAGCACTCTGTTCCATAATGCCCTTCCCGAGCCCCTTGGCAGATCTAACTATTCCCTTGCCATGGATTCCCTTTATGGATGTCCATCCCAGTCATTGCACATGACTATTTACTTAAATTTCTGATACTTCTAGGCTCTCACCACCTTGAGGTCATGTTCACCTTCATATCTGCAGTGTGCTGCCCAAAGGAAGAGCCCAGAACATGGTGGACATTCAGTACCAGTTTACTGAGTGGATGAATAAAGGAGAAATAGTATATCCCACTTTAGAAAGAATTTACATAAGGTAGACATTTCTGGGGGCACCTGGGTGACTCAGTTGGTTAAGCCTTCAACTCTTGAGCCTACTAGAACTGATCTAGGAATTCAGCAAAATTGCAGGATACAAAATCAATGTACAGTCATTGGTTGCATTTTTATACACCAATAGTGAAGCAACAGAAAGAGAAACCAAGAAATTAATCCCATTCACAATTGCACCAAAAACCATAAAATATCTAGGAATAAACCTAACCAAAGATACAAGAGATCTGTATGATGAAAACTATAGAAAACTTATGAAGGAACTTGAAGACTATAGAAAACTATAGAAAACTTATGAAGGAAACTGAAGAAGACATAAAGAAATGGAAAAACATCCCATGCTCATGGATCGGAAGAATGCATATTGTTAAAATGTCAATACTACCCAAAGCAATCTACACATTCAATGCAATCCCAATCAAAATTGCACCAGCATTCTTCTCAAAGCTAGAACAAGCAATCCTAAAATTTGTATGGAACCACAGAAGACACTGAATAGCCAAAGTAATACTGAAGAAGAAAACCAAAACGGGAAGCATCACCATCCCAGACTTTAGCCTCTACTACAAAGCTGTCATCATCAAGACAGTATGGTGTTGGCACAAAAACACACACATAGACCAATGGAATAGAATAGAGAACTCAGAATCGGACCCACAAATGTATGGCCAACTAATTTTTGACAAGGCAGAAAAGAATATCCAATGGAAAAAAGACAGCCTCTTTAGCAGATGGTGCTGGGAGAACTGGACAGCAACATGCAGAAGAATGAAACTAGATCACTCCCTCACACCATACACAAAAATAAACTCAAAATGGATGAAGGACCTGAATGTGAGGCAGGAAACCATTAAAACCCTAGAAGAGAAAGCAGGAAACAACCTCCTTGACCTCAACCACAGCAATTCTTACTTGACACATCCCCAAAGGCAAGGGAATCAAGAGCAAAAATGAGCTATTGGGACCTCATCAAGATAAAAAGCTCCCGCATGGCAAGGGAAACAATCAATAAAACTAATAGGCAACCGACAAAATGGGAAAAGGTAGTTGCAAATGACATATCAGATCAAGGGCTAGTATCCAATATCTATAAGGAACCCACCAAACTCCACACCCAAAAAACAAATAATCCAGTGAAGAAATGG
Source organism: Proteles cristata cristata (assembly GCA_017311185.1). Lineage (NCBI taxonomy): Eukaryota > Metazoa > Chordata > Mammalia > Carnivora > Hyaenidae > Proteles > Proteles cristata. The sequence goes on from JAESUZ010002230.1 coordinate 1,839,911, forward strand.
GCAGAAGACATGAACAGACACTTCTCCAAAGAGGACATCCAGATGGCCAACAGACACATGAAATGGTGCTCAGTGTTCCTCATCATCAAGGAAATGCAGATCAAAACCACACTGAGATGCCACCTCACGCCAGTCAGAGTGGCTAAAATGAACAAATCAGGAAATTCTAGATGCTGGCGAGGATGTGGAGAAATGGGCACCCTCCTACACTGTTGGCAGGAATGTAAACTGGTGCAGCCCCTCTGGAAAACAGTGTGGTGGTTCTTCAAAAAATCAACAATAGAACTCCCCTATGACCCAGCAATAGCACTGCTAGGAATTTACCCAAGGGATACAGGATTGCTGATGCATAGGGGGCACATGTACCCCAATGTTTATAGCAGCACTCTCAACACTAGCCAAAACATGGAAAGAGCCTAAATGTCCATCAACTGAAGAATGGATCAAGAAGATGTGGTTCATCTATACAATGGAATCTATACATGGCAATGAGAAAGAATGAAATCTGGCCATGTGTAGCAACATGGATGGACCTTGAGGGTGTTATGCTGAGCGAAATAAGTCAGGCAGAGAAGGACAGATACCATATGTTTGCAGATATAGGTGGATTAGGAGGAACTTAATGGAGAACCATGGGAGAAAAGAAGGGGAAAAATAGTTGGGGAGAGGGAGTGAGGCAAACCATGAGAGACTCTTGAATGCTGAGAACAAACTGAGGACTGATGGGGATGAGGAAGAAGGGAAGGAGGGTGCTGGGCATGGAGGAGGGCACTTGTTGGGATGAGCACTGGGTGTTGTGTGGAAACCAACTTGACAATAAACTATGAAAGAAAAAAAAAGCCTTCAACTCTTGATTTCAGCTCAGGTAATGATTCCACAATCATGAGATCGAGCCCTGCATTGGGCTCCATGCTGAGAACGGAGCCTGCTTAAGATTCTCTCTCCCACTCACTCTCTCTCCTTCTCTCTCAAAAAAAGTTTTTGTTTCCCATAAAAAGTAAACTAAGCCAGTGTCTCTCTCAACCACACTAGTATTTTATACCTTGGACAATTGATCTGAGGCTTACCAGTCATTGTTTCTCTATAGACCCATGAATATATTTACATTTTAAAATAATTACCGGAGCAAGAAGTTTACTTTTACTTCATATAATAAGTCCTTCAAATAGCTGCTACATTCAAAGGAAAGACTCTCCTCCCACCTCATGGAAAGTGTCTTCTCAGGCTACATGTAGCAAGGTCCTTTCATGTGAGGTGGTACATGCCACCATGTTGCCTGGGCTGGAGTTGGGAGTGCCTCTAGTAGTTTGGGAATGGCCAACTGGGATTGGGCTTTGGGGGGGGGCTCAAGGATGTCAAATAATCTTATTACTTAGCATTGGAGGGGTTGAAAAAAGTCTGTGGCAAAGGGCAGAAGGTGGGGTGAGGGATTTTTTTTTTAAGTTTATTTTTATTTATTTTGAGAGAGAGAGTGAGTGAGGAAGGGCAGAGAGAGGGAGAAAGAATCCCACGCAGGCTCCATAATGTCAGCAAGTCCCTAACAGGGCTTGAACTTACAAACTGTGAGGTCATGACCTGAGCCAAATCAAAAGTTGGATGCTTAACCGACTGAGCCACGAGGTGTCCTGGAGTGAGGCATTGTTTTAATTTTGGGGGTACTTTTCTAGGACAATGAAAGTTCATTTGCCAATTTGGGTTTGGTGCAGCCCAGTTGGGGGTCGTCCCCAACAGGTGACTGCATTGACAAATTCCTCCCAAGATACTGTCAATTGACAAATTCCTCCCTCCCCACTTCCTCCAATCCATGCAGAAGCAGGAAGGATCTTGGGGACTGGGGAGGGGAAAGGCTGTAGTTGGTATAGCAGAAGGAAAGGTTGACTTGTTAGGGGCTGAGCTCAGAGCTGAGGCATTGGAAAGAAGCTCATTATCTTTTAGCTGCTGGTTGTTGTAGATTGAGCTGGGGTGAAGATTCTGAGGTCTAGTTTCCTTTTTCTGGGAAGCATTATACCTCCTCCATTTCTCTTATGTCATCTACCTTTCACGTGTCCACAGGGAATAGCTCTCCTTCTGCAGCATTAAGGCATGTATAGAGCCTGGGTTCTAGAACTAGACTCCCTAGATTCAAATTGTGGCTTTGCTTCTTTGTAGCTATGCGACCCCAGAGCAATTCACTTAACTTCTTTGTAACTAAATCATCTCTTCTATAACATGGAGTTCACCTCAAAAGGTGGTGGTGAAAATTAAGTAGATTAATACATGTTAAATGCTTGCAACAGTACTGGCACATAACTGGTACTCAGCAAACATTAGCTATTATTATTACCTTCCTCTTTTCCCAACCTCTCCCTTTGATGTGGTCTCTCTGTTCAGAAGGTATTCATTGATGCTTGTGTGCAAAATACCATGGTAGACGCTGAGGGAGAAACTGAGATTATATGTGGTCTCTGTCCTCAAGTGCTTATGATATGGCAATGTGGAGACAAAAGTAAAATACTAAAAGTGAAGAATAAGTTTGTGCTAAAATATGTGCTGCTGATATATGTATTAGGAATTCAAAGAAGGTGAGAGTGGTGTGGGTTGAAGAAGGGCTTTGTGAAAGAAGCAGAACTTAATTTGTGTCTAAAAGATGGCAGAATATGGAGAGTTGTTTTACTGACTTATTGCCATTTACAGCTCTCTGAATTGTTCTTGCTTTTATAGCAGTATGGCAAAAACAACTTTTACCCATGATGACAGTTTACCAGGGAGCTTACACATAGGCTTAGCCACTTCTGTCTTTTTTTTTTTTTAAGTTTTAATGTATTCATTTATTTAAGTAATTTTTACTCGCAACATGGGGCTTGAACTCAGGACTCCGAGAACAAGAATCACGTTCTTTGGACTGAGCCAGCCAGGCACCCCACCACTGCTGTCTTTTTAACTGGGAAAAAAGCAAAAAGTTTAGGGGCTATCCCATTCAATTGAAAATGCCCTGAGAGCAAATGGTCCCACTCTGGGGTTCCGCATCCTCCCCTGGCGCCCCCCACACCAAGACAACAGATGGCTGACTTCTAGGTTGGTAAATTCCATGCCTCTTGAGCTGCCTTTGTTCCCCCTCCACAAGTCGGCAAAGCATTAGGCACTGTATTAAAAGAAAGAGACCCAGACCGGAGACAGAGGATTGTCACCTCAGAGGACACTCAGTTATTGTTTGAAGCCATGGACACACAGTCCTGGAATTTTCATTTCCTTCTGTCTCTATCTTTAGCTTTTGGGTAGGCTCAAGTGAAGCTGAGTCAGTTCTGGTGACTTTGGTAATTGTGGGTCAGCGGGTGGGAGTTGCTGGCCAAATACCCCAGCCTGATGATAGACCCCAAACTTTGGGCATACGAGAATCATGTGAGGAGCCTGTTGAAGTTACACATGATGGGACGTTATGCCCAGGGATTCTGAGTCAGTAGGGCCTGAGGTGATGCTCACAAGTCTACATCTTTAACAAGCAAACCGGGTGATTCTGCTGAGGATGGATCATGGACCACACTTGATGAAAAACATTTAGAGACTGCAGCTAATGGGGACTTTGGCAAAGGATGCAAAGGGAGTAAAATAGCCAGAGGCAGAGCTGAAGGCAGAGGGAGTGATATTTGAATGGTTCATGAACTGAATTGAAGAAGATATTATTAAGGACAACTGTTAGATCACAGGCTCAAGAAGACCAAATGCAGAGATTTCCAGCTGTATTCCAAGGAGTCCTCTGGTCTCCTGGAATCACCACCATGGGGATGCAGAAGTTGAAGATGCTGAGGGAATGGTGGTGTTTGAGAGCAACCCTACTTCGCCCAGAATACCTTCACTTTGATCTACTTTTATACACGTGGCTTTCATGTAAGGCATCATTTGAAAAGTGGGCCCTGCTAAAATAAGTTGAAAAATCACTGACCTAGAGACAAAGTTGCAGTCTCTGGAAATACCATACTCTCCTTGAGTAACTTTTGGAGCACTATTCCATCAGGTCTTGATTTCTCTCTTTGTAAAACTAGGACAATGTTGGAGAGATGGTTCTGTATTTCCTGCTTTCTTCCTCCCTTTCAGCCACTTGTTCTGTAATTTTCGTGTATTCCAGATCCATTGGAGGATCATCTGGAAGCTTTGGAACTTTCCTTAGAAACACGTGCACTTATGTACATACCTATAAACTTTAGCATTCATTTTCAGTGGGTCTCTTGAGCTGCATGAAGCCCATCCGTGAACTTGGTGATCATCCCCCACTCTAAACTTTGTTTTTAACAGAAATTTCAGTGGCTTTTTTTCCCCCAAGTCTTCTCAGGTAGACTATAAGTCTTCTGATTGTAGAAATTGTGTATTCTCCACAAAGGCAGTCTCTAAAGTGGAAGGGCAAGATGATCCATTGAAGTATAAGAAGAAAATATTAACACCTCTACTTATTTGAATCATACCCAATTTACTATAGCAACTTCTACTTTTCTGTGTGTTCCATAAAGCTCATTATATTACTAGGTTATTTAAATAAACATAGTTCTTTGGGGGTTGCCTGTTAAAAACACTATAAGGATACTTGATTTTAAAAGTTTGGAGAACACTGCCTTACAGAACTTTCATGGTTTCTTGATGCTTGCTCTGAGCATTCTGTTGGGCAGTGAAGATACACAAAAAATTTGTGTAGTTGCTATTCTCTGGGAACTTACAGTGTACTCTTGTACATAGTAGGCGTTCACTGTGAACAGAGGAACTAATTGTGCCTGATTCACTCGACTCCAAGTCAGTAACTATATGATTAGATCATTGTTTGGAGAAAGGTCTCTTGATGAGTACTAAGAGAGTACCTGTTCAAGTATGGAGATTCCTCAAGAAACTAAAAATAGAATGATAATACATTATTGGGTATTTACCCAAAGGATACAAAAATACATATTTAAAGGAGTACATGCACCCCAATGTTTATAGCGGTATTATTAACAATAGCCAACTATGGAGAGAGCCCAAGTGTCCGTTGACTAATGAATGTATACAGAAGATGTGGAATATATATGATGGAATATTACTTAGCCATCAAAAAGAATGAAATCTGCCACTTGCAAGGATGTGGATGGAGCTACAGTGTATTATAATAAGTGAAGTAAGTCAATCAGAGAAAGACAAATACTGTATGATTTCACTCAATGTGGAATTTAAGAAACAAAACAGATGAATATGTGGGAAGGGGGAGTGATAAGAGAGGGAAACAAACCACAAGAGACTCCTAATGATAGAAAACAAACTATGGGTTGATGGAGGGAGGTGGATGGAGAATGAGCTAGAATGGTGATGGGTATTAAGGAGGACACTTGCTGTGATTAGCGCTGGGTGCTATATGTAAGTGATGAATCACTGAATTCTATTCCTTAAACCAATATTGTACTGTATGTTAATTACCTAAAATTTAAGTTAAAAACACGAAGAAAGAAAGTACCCGTTCATATCCTTTGCATATGCATGTGTGTATATGTATAAATATAAGTATAAATATAGATATAAATATACATTTATATGAATTCTTGGCAGTGGCTTCTAGGGGAAATACCCCAGAGGAATGCCTAAGCTGATATGGAATATGAAAGACATTGTCAGATTTTACAATCATATTAGGTAAAGAGGTGTTACCAGTAATAGTTCTAGAATTTTTTTTTAATGTTTTATTTATTTCTAGGAGAGAGAGAGACAGCATGAGCAGGGGAGGGTCAGAGAGAGAGGAAGTCACAGACTGAAGCAGGCTCCAGGCTCTGAGCTGGCAGTCAGCACAGAGCCCGACACAGGGCTCGAACCCACGAACCGCGAGATCATGACCTAAGCGAAAGTCGGACACTTAACTGACTAAGCCACCCAGGCGCCCCTAGTTCTAGAATTTTTATATAGGAAGACTTCAGGAATGGCAATCTCTTTGGATGTACAAAGCTTGGGGGCTTATACAGCAATTCCATTCCTGTTACTTAGGTTTGGTTTTAGGGAGATGATGGAGATTATGGGATGAAGATGAGCATACCACTGTTCTCAGTGCTGCTTCGGGATCTTATGGGAACCCAAAATAGAGTTTTGAGGAAAAGGTAGCAAATTGGAGAGACAGGGGCAGAGTGGTCGGGATGAGGACTCAGCTGAAGAGAGAGCAAACCAGCTCTTCTGAGGAATGGGGGATGAAACCCCCAAAGAGAGTATTTCTCGCAACTGCCAGACTGGACCCATCTCTCAACAGCTGTCAACCATTTATTAGTGGGACTCAACCGAAGCCAAGGGAAGGGGGAGGGAGAGCAGACAGAAGGAGAGAATAAAGTTGTGTTAATTACCAGTCCATTTCCATGATGCAGAGGTAACCCAGTCTGTCATCTCCTTCCCCGTGGCTGGCGGTTTGTAGGTCTGACATTTGCAGTGAGGGCTCCCAGCCGGGCATCTGTTGCCCCCATTGCCATGGCGACAGCAGCTGCAGCACCGTGTCCTCTGAGAATGTGCTGCCCGAGGTTTCAGGAACCATTTTGGAAGCATTTGTCCCGACAGTGTCTGCTAATCTCCCTTTCATTTGTAATTATTTTATCGCCTTGATTCTCTGCTTTGGCATTGTTCCCAAAGCTAACTCTGCTCCCCGACACTGGGGTCCGTGGGGAGGTGTCAGCCGCCTCGGCCCCGTCTGGGTGGAGATGAAAAGGAAGTGGAAGGAGAGACTTGCTAGGGGCATGGTGTCTTCAAACGCGCCCTGTCTCCTGTAGGCAGCCCTGGGAGGGCCCGGGCTGATTGAAGTAGCCCGAATTATGAAGCCCCAAGCCTTTGAGGCCAGCCGCCCCATCGAGGCCAAGAATAATTGAACAAATAGTTTATCTGGCTAACCAACAGCTGTAGAGCCTAGGCGATTTGGAGAGGATTAGGGGCGAGCAGTGAAAGGATACTCCCACAGGGTCCTTCAAATCCTCATCCTGAATTCTACCAACGAAGAACACATGTTGAAACCCTGGAATTGCTTTTTAAGTCCGTTTTTCTCCCTTTCCAAGTGACTCTGTGCGGCGCTTCCTAAGAATTTCAAGTGGCTATGGCAACCAACTTTGGGGTCCCTGCTACTGGATTCTTGGCGGCCGCCACCTTTGGTTCCCCCAAACCTTGTTTTCATCGAGACAGCTCAGACTCATGTGGAAATTCTGATCACTCTGGGAGGTGCCTGAGGGCTGCTCCCTTTTCCTAAAGTCTACATTGCTGGCAGCTGTTGTAATGTCTAAGTACAGTGCCAGGGCCAAGTTCAGGTTAGGATGAAAGAGAGTTATGAGGGTGGCTGGATGGAGAGAGGGGGTACAGGAACCCCCTTCCCTGTGTGAGAACAAATTAGGTGGGGGGGGGAAGCTTCAAACAGACCAAAGATTTAATATTTTTTAATGCATATATGTACTTAGATGAAAATTCAGGAGAATTTCTATGTTAAAACCTTTGTAACTTTGAGATGAGTCATGTGTTTCTAACTGTGATTGAAAACCCAGAAATCACACAAGCCATAGGATTGAGAAATTATACAATATAAAAAATGCTGCATGGCAAAAACACCACATGCAAAAATGATTAACTGGGGAAAATATTTGTAATTAGGATCAGAGGAAAGGGCTAATCTTCCTAACAGATAAAAAAACTCATAGACACCAATCAGCAGAAGACCAAAAATCCAAAAGAAAAATGACTGAAGAATGTGAACCGATAGTATAGGATAGAAAACAGAGAGGACCCTAAGTATATAAAAATGATGTTCAACTTCACTCACAATAGGAGCAATGAAAATTAAAATCACACTGAGATACCATTTTTCAGCTATCAGACTGGAAAAAGTCCAAAAGTCTGACAACACACCATGTTGGTATATCTGTGAGGAAATAGGATTCTCTTACATTCATGCTGGCAGGTAAAAGGGAGAGTAATTTGGCAATATCTATCAAAATTACAAATGCATGTGACCTTTGACCCAGCAGTAACACTCTTGGGAATTTACCTTAATAGAAAATTGCATCCTGGAAAAATGACATGCAAAATTATGCCACTGGTGTTTAATAGCAAAAGGTTGGAATCAATCCACCTATCCATCGAGAGAAGAGTGACTAAATTAATTATGGTACTGCCCTACGAGAGAGTGCTACACAGCTGTAAAAAAGAACAAGGAAGCTATCTGGGAGCTGATTTCCAAGGTATATTGAGTGAAAAAAGCCCAAGTGCAGTGGGATGTATACAATATGCAGTTCTTCCTATAAGTAAGAGAGAAAACATTATCTACACTTATATTACCTTAGACTCTGGGAAGATATGCACAGGCTACTAGTAAAATTAGCTGTAGAGTCAGGAGCAAATGGATAGTAAGTGGGGTGAGGTGATGCCACTGGACACCTTTTAAGGTGATCTGATTTTGGACTAATGTAATACTTATCCCCCAAACAAAATAAAACCACTTCATGTAAAAGACAAAAACAAAGCCTGGGGAAAACATGATCCCAAATATAGTCATAGTTGTAACAGCCGAGTTGGAGTGTGGTGCAGCAGAGAATACACAACCAGACTCTTTGCAGGTGCAGACACCCCGCTTGGGCTCCATGAGCTCAGTGCCTGGGGACAGTGTGTCACCATAACTTCCATAACCCCATCCTGATTGGCCTGAGAAGGGGCTGGAACCGGAGAACTCTGTCCTTGTGGGTGACAGCCCGGGCAACGTATGCCTGTAAGCCATCTTGTGTGGCTTCTCCACAGGATCCTAATTACCCTTTTCTTCACAGGAATCTCAAAAACTCTTAAAAACAAGGCTCTGCCCATAAAGAATCCCGTACTCTAAGACATTTGAGACTTTGGGTCCTAGACCAGAAGCCCCTACTCATTTTCATTGCATGAGAATCTTTAAAATTTTTTTTAAGTTTATTTATTTTCAGAGGGAGAGAGAGAGTGAGAGAGCGCCAGCATGAGTGGGGGAAGGGAGGGAGAGAATCCCAAGCAGGCTCCCCACTGTCAGCACAGAGCTGGATGCGGGGGCTTAAACTCATGAACTGAGCCAAAATCAAGAGTCAGAAATGCAACAAACTGAGCCACTCAGGCGCTCCCATGAGAATCTTTAAAAGAGAAGCGATGTCCTGGGCTGAGTGCAGCAGTCCCTACGTTGCACCCGGCTCCCCAAGGAAGCCATCCTATGAGACCAAGAGCCACAGACCTGGAGAGAACCACCCGGGGTCTGAGCAGCCTGCTTGGAGGGTGCTGGGGGCTCATGTATCCATCGAAAAACATTGATATGGCACTAGAATATGCATAGAATATGGTTGAGGTGCTTTACAAATACCACCATATTTGGTTTTCATAATAACTCCATGAGGAAAGTATCCCCCAATGTAGGATAAGGAAACCGAGGCTCAGCGAAATTAAGCAAGCTCGCCCAAAGTCCCATGACTGGAAAGTGGCAGGGATGGAATTCCAAACCAGGCATTCAGTACATACCCAACATACTACATTAACTTTCATTTTCAAAATTGAGGTAAAATTTACATAACATAAATTAACTGTTTAAAAATACAGTTCAGGGGCGCCTGGGTGGCTTAGTTGGTTAAGCGTCCGACTTTCGCTTAGGTCATGATCTCGCGGTTCGTGGGTTCGAGCCCCGCGTCGGGCTCTGTGCTGACTGCCAGCTCGGAGCCTGGAGCCTGTTTCAGTCTGTGTCTCCCTCTCTGACCCTCCCCTCATGCTCTCTCTCTCTCTCTCTCTCTCCTAGAAATAAATAAAACATTTAAAAAAATAAAAATAAAGATACAGTTCAGTGGCTGAATTCAATTCAGTACAATTCAGTACATTCAAAATGTCATACACCCATCCCATCTATCATACTCCAATGGAAACCTGTACCCACTGGCAGTCACCCCCCATTCTCCTCTCTCCCCTGCCTCTGGCAACCCTCCATCGATCTATTCTTTGACTGGAAGGATTTGCCTATGCTAGATATTTTATCTAAATGTGACGTCTGGGTCTGACTTTCACTTAGTGAAAGTTTATGAGGTGTGTCCCGGTTGTAGCACATATCTGTTATTCATTCCTGTTTATGACTGACTGATAGTCCATTGTATATTTTATCATTCATCAATAATGGACATTTGGGTTATTTCCATCTTTCTAAAAAAGTTTATTTATTTATTTTTAGAGAGAGAGAGACAGAGAAAGCGCCAATGGGGAGAGGGGCGGAGAGAGAGAGAGTGAGAGAGAGAAAATCCCAAGCAGGCTCTGCATTTTGCACATGGGGCTCGAACTCATGAACTATGAGATCATGACCTGAGCCTAAATCAAGAGTCAGCCTAAGTGGCTGAGCCACCCAGGTGCTCCTGGGTGATTTCACCTGTGTGCAATCTTTTCTTGAACACCTGCTTTCAATCTTTTGGGCATTATACTACATTTTTTTTTAAAGTTTATTTATTTATTTTGAGAGGGAGAAAGAGAGAGAGAAAGCGCCAGCGGGGAGAAGGGCAGAGAGAGAGAGAGAGAGACCTGAGCCGAAGTTGGACGCTTAACCGACTGAGCCACCCAGGCGCCCCATTCATACTCTCTTTTCACCAAGTGGCCCAGAAATGACCTGTTGGGGTTTGATTGGATCAGAATGACGTCAGAGACAGTCACATTGTGCTTGAGGCCATTCTTGACATTTCAAATTTTTGCTTAAATCTTGTTTCTCCTTTTTTTCCCCATCGCCTTCACCGCCACCCCACAGTCCCCATCCCCATAGTTTTTGGCTTTTGTCCTCTTTCTTTTTTCTCTGAACTTTTTGAACAAAAATCACAAACTGGTGACTGTCATTTTAGGTCTGAACTGTACGTATGTTTTCAAACATGTTTTAAAAAGTGCTTTTAATATTCTGGTTTCTCTTCAGATCATATAAATCTTTTGCCTTTTACTAAAAAGTGCTCTTAAAGAATATGAGCTACCATTGAATAATGGGAGAGTTTAATATAAAAATCCAGTTAGCCAGCTTCTCATAAAAAATTGGCAGGTCTGGCTGTGCAGTGCCTGTGTTCCCTTGGGGTGCAAACAGCTGACCCTCGTAGTGGCTGCTTCTCTCTGCAGGGTCTCAAGTTCATCAGAGATCCACAGCTCACACAATGTACACCTGTGACCCTTTCCTGGCCCAGAGGCCCTCATTTTTTAAAATTGTTTTTGTTTATTTTGAGAGACAGAGAGTGAGTGGGAGAGGGCAGAGAGAGAGAGAGGGAGAAAGGGAATCCCAAGCAGGCTTTGTGCCGTCAGCACAGATCCAGACTCGGCGCTTGATCCCGTGAACTTGAGATCATGACCTGAGCCACAAAATCAAGAATCACGCAGGTGCCCCTCGAGATCCTTCATGTATGTGACTGTCCTAACCTCTCTTTTACAGTTATAAGCAGAACAGAATGAAATTAAAGATTCAGATAAAGAATTCCAGTCCCCTCTGGACAAATGCCTTTACTTTTTGGTGAGTTCCCAGATCCAGCCACGGCATCGATCGGTGGTCACCTACCTCAGAGACTTGTTGTGGTAGGAGGCTGGCGGAAGCTAAGGAAACACTGCTGGGGCTTGGGTGATTTTGACTTGAATTTTGTTAACTTTGCGAGATACTCAGTGAAAAGTTGCATCGGTATGTAAAATGCTTTATAAAACCAAGCAACTATTGTTCTTGCTTGGAAACATCTTTTCACAGTTGCAAGGGTTTGCTTCGCTGGAATGCTGAGAGAAGACAAGACATTGCTTAAGCCTCTAACTATCCACCCTGTCATGAACGTGACACCCGGAATACCCAGGGATTTAAGAGAATCCTTAATTAAAGAAGTAACGTCGTAACTCAAGTCTGGAAGGAGCAGAGGCAATGGCAATGACAGTGTTTCAGAAAAGGAAGAGGGAAGAATTCTAAAAAGAAAAATGTTCATGAATGTGGGTTCTTGTGTGTGTCCTGTGAATGTCCATTTTTGCCTAAAAGCTGGTGAGCGTGGCAGTTCATACAGGACCGTAAAATTGGGGCATGTGGGTTTGCACATGAGAAAGGGAGATTGTACTCTCGTGTGTCAGAATGAGGAGATTTCTCTTGTGCTCGTTCTGCTTTACGGGTGTTTCCAGAAGGCTAAGCATGTATGAAGCTTCCACTGCTGTTGTCAATGAACGTGATTCCTGAAGGATGTGTCTGTCACATCATTCTGACTCCTTCATCCTTCCTCCCTTGCCAAGGTGTCCATTAGCACAGGAAAGATTTATTTTCAAAAGCATTTATTGAGGGGGCACCTGGGTGGCTCAGTCGGTTAGGCGTGCGACTCTTGATTTCGGCTTAGTCTTGAAATCGAGCCCTGTGTCGGGCTCTGTCCTGAGCCTGGAGCCTGCTTGGGATTTTTCTCTCTGCCCCTCACCCAGTTGCATGTGTGCATGGGAGCACACACCCACACACACGCTCTCTCTCTCAAAATAAATAAACATTTTTAAAAACCCCAAAAGCATTGATTGAGATTCTGTGTCGTGTCTGTCATGGTTCTACGGGCTGAGGATCTTGGGACAAAAAAAGGGAGAGGAGGCCATTGCTCTCATAAAAGTTTTGTTTCTGGTTGGGGAAGACAGATGATGAAAATGGGGAGTGTAAGTGCCACATATAAATGGTGCTTTAATGGGGGTTAGTGGAGGTCCTGTGCGATGACCGGGCCACCAGGCAGGGATCTGGAATGAAGGTGAGCGCAAAGTCCTGAAGGGACAGGAAGCTCCCTGTGTTCTGAAACAGCACGTTGGGGCGTGTGCCGCAGCCGCGCAGGGGCAGCAGAGGGCGGCCGCGGGCCTTCCTTGTCGCCTGCACAAACAGGTTTTAACTATAATTGCAATGAGAATCCACTAAAGATTTTAAATAGGGAGTGAGCTGGCTTGATTTATATTCCAGCTTCTGCAGAGATAAGCGCTAGAAAGAGACAAAAAGGATACTTTCGTGGTGTAAATTAGAAATCAAAATGGAGCCATTTCAAAAGGTGTTCATTAAAAATAAAAATCCGGGGGCGCCTGGGTGGCTTAGTCGGTTAAGCGTCCGACTTTCGCTTAGGTCATGATCTCGCGGTTCGTGGGTTCGAGCCCCGCGTCGGGCTCTGTGCTGACTGCCAGCTCAGAGCCTGGAGCCTGTTTCAGTCTGTGACTCCCTCTCTCTCTGACCCTCCCCTGCTCACGCTGTCTCTCTCTCTCTCTCTCTCTCCTAGAAATAAATAAAACATTTAAAAATATTAAAAAAAAAATAAAAATAAAAATCCATTGTAACTTATCACAGGTAAAATGATTTCTATAAATAAATAACTATGTATTTTTGGAAGCAAAGACATTTTAATGAGAAGAATGGCATTGTTTTACATGTTTGCAACTTTTTCCAATGTTTGACTTAAAAGAAGACGGTTGATTTTTCATGCTTGCTTCTAACAGAATGTGTTCTAAGGTGGTGTTTCAGTGGACATATATGGAGAAAATATGGCTTTGCAAAGATATGTAATTGTAAAGAGGAGAAATATTTAATAGATAATCACAGGTATTTTTCTACATTAAAAAATTGATTAGTAGTTTCTGAAAGGGTAGTTGTATCTGAAAAACCATGTCAATGAATTTCACATTCTGCTACATTAGAGTCTATTGGTCAATCAGACACTTGAATGGATCTTTATGCATGCATGATTTTGTAACCTCACGCATTGGCCATTTGGAAAATAATGACTCAGTGAGTCATGCACATCTTCCAAGTGTTGACAAATTTCATTACGCAAGATAAAAATCGTCACATTTGCTAATAACACACTGACCTCACCAGAAAAGTCTTTACAGCTGGGGAAGTTGCCAAGGTTACAGGGCAGACACAAGTTTTCCACAATTGTAATTTTTGGTTGAAGGGTCAAATATTATCATTGGTAACAAATATTGTCAACTGCTTCCATTGAAATGACAGGCTCATCTCATTCGCTTTTTTATGAAAATATCTCTAAATATCCATATTTGAGTGAGTGTAGCTTGTCAGTCACTCTTTCAAGTAAAAATAGCATTTCATGAAAAAGGCAGCTAGTTCAACTCCCAATCCAAATAACCTTCAACTGTTTATTCAGTAGACAGGGTTTGTACTTCATTGTGCTACAAAATGCTCTATGTATAGTGTATAATATTTTAAGAAGGTGTGCTCAAAGATTAAGATTTAATAAAGTCAATATTTTTTTACTGTTTCATCAAGGATATTCTTTTTTTTTTTTTTTTTTTAACTAGGCTTCATCCCCATCATGAAGCTCAATGAGGGGTTTGAACTTATGACCTTGGAATCAAGATCTGAGCTGAGATCAAGAGTCAGATGCTCAAATGACTGAGCTACCCAGGTGCCCATCAAGGAAATTCTTTTTTTTTTAAATATAATTTAATGTCAAATTGGCTTACATATAACACCCAGTGCTCATTCCAACAAGTGCCCTCCTCAATGCCCATCACCCATTTCCCTGTCTCCCCCACCCCCTCATCCATCCTTAGTTTGTTCTCTGTATTTAAGAGTCTCTTGTGGTTTGCCTCCCTCACTCTTTGTTTGTAACTATTTTTCCCCCTTTCCTTCGCCCATTGACTTCTGTTAAGTTTCTCGATATTCACCTTTGAGTGAAAACATATGGTATCTGTCCTTCTCTCACTTATTTAACTCACTCAGCATAATACCTTCCAGTTCCATCCACGTTGCTGCAAATGGGATGATTTCATTCTTTCTTTTTTTTTTTTTAAATTTTTATTTTATTTCTGAGAGAGAGAGAGAGAGAGAGAGAGATACAGAATCCGAAGCAGGTGCCAGGCTCTGAGCTAGCTGTCAGCACAGAGCCCAATGCGGGGCTTGAACCCAAGAACCGCGAGATCATGACCTGAGCCGAAGCTGGACGTCAACCAACTGAGCCACCCAGGCGCCCCAGATTTCATTCTTTTTCATTGCCAAGTAGTATTCCATTGTATATATAAACCACATCTTCTTTACCCATTCATCAGTTGATGGACATTTATGCTCTTTCCATAATTTGGCTATTGTTGAAAGTGCTGCTATAAACATTGGGGTACATGTGCCTCTATGCATCAGCATTTCTGTATTCTATGGATAAATTCCTAGTAGTGCTATTCCTGGGTCATAGGGTAGTTCTTTTTTTTAATTTTTTGAGCAACCTCCACACTGTTTTCCAGAGGGGCTACACCAGTTTGCATTCCCACCAAGAGTGTAAGAGGGTTCCTGTTTCTCCACATCCTCACCAGCACCTATAGTTTCCCGATTTGTTCACTTTAGCCACTCTGACCAGTGTGAAGTGGTATCTCAGTGTGGCTTTGATTTGTACTTCACTTCATCAAAGAGATTCTTAAGTGAAGCTGGCATTTCCACCACCCCGCCCCCCCCCACACCGTGACCACATGGCCCAAAGAAGAGAAGTCTGGTGGTGCCACCTTGATTTGTGTGAAGGCACCAGCAGTTTCGCCCAGTAGCATAACTGTGAACACAGTGGAAAAGACAAATAATATCTCAGCATAATTTTGATAATAGTTTGGACCTCACAGACTCCCAGTAGAGTTTTGGAGGCCCCTTAATGGTCCGTAGATCACACTATGAGAAACACTGATCTAAATGACTGAGTGTTCAAACCACATAAACATTTAATGTCTTGACTCGTGGTTGTGCTTTATTAGAAAAACCAATCTGATAAATTCAGCTTGCTCCACACGCGATAAAGAGAAAGTGTCCCTATAAGATGGTCTCCCCCTGCCTATGAAAAACCATTATCTTCTCTTCTCATTGTGGACTTACCATTTTGCTGCACGTCTATAGATATTAAATCCAGGCTTCCCCTTTATCTTTCTCAAGCCCCAATGTCTCCAAGTATTGACAGTAAAATAGGTCGATGTCATTTCGGACTCAGCAGAAATGGGGTGGAGCTGTATCTGACTTAAGGGCAATCGTTGAAAATATCATTCATTTTGTTCCGTGTGCAGGTGTCAGAAAACATCTCGATGTAAAGATGATTACTAAATTTGACCAGAATGTTTAATTGTATGGATGATTGGTAATTGTTAAAAATGAAGTTTTGCACTGCTATTCATTCCATCTTGCTCAATTTTGGAAAAGAGATTCAGGAACCGAGTCCCCACCCCCCACCCCCTGCCAGAAAGGACATTGGTTCTCATTTGGTACTTTAGACCTCTGTTACCTCACTGTAAAACAAACTCTCATTAGTTACAATTACAGCCCTTCACCGCTACCAGAGAGGAAAGGGAAGGAGACTTGAGTCCACACCCTCACCGCCCACCCCCGGTTTTGCTTTGTCTGTCTTTGAATTGACAGCGGGGTGGGTTTAGAATGCTGGGGGCAGGGGTAGTGTTAGGAGGGAGAAGGCGGACGGACACCAGACCAATATTTTCACCATCTTCCTTCATCAAGATCTTCTAGTCAATTTTTCATTTGTGAATGAAGGTGGCTGCACTAGCGGACTCCTAGCAGTCATTCCAGGTTTATACCTAGTGATTCTGGGGATCCTGAAGATTGCCTCCAAGGATCTAGGAGAAGGCGCAGATAATTTTTTACAAAAATACTCACGGTCATCTCTAGGGGGCGTGCCAGACCTCTTTACAGCCTTGAAAAGTCAGGTGGCCAATTCAGCAGCTGCTTCTGAGTTCCAAGGCGGGATGAAATTTACTGCCAGGGCAGGAATACGAGGCTGAGTTAGTGAGGGGAAATAAGGAATATTTATTAAATAAATAAAATTTATTAAATTATTTATTACAATTTAATAGATTATTATTAAATAAATAAAAAACAAGTTAGATAAGGAATACGAGGCTGAGCTAATGAGGGGATAAGGAAAAGTGACAACAGCAGATATTTTAGCGGGAAGTACACCAGGTAAATTTGTCTAGCGAGAATCCCGGATACAAAATGAACTGAAGGCTAATAGTGGACAAGAGTTTTGGAGAGGTAGTGGAGAGGCGGAGAGTCATAACTGGTCCGAAAATGAGTGTATGTTTTCATCTAGCACACATTTATTGATCCAGGACTGGTCTGGACGCTGGTAAAGCAGTGGTGGGCAGAGGATGCAGACCAGGGCTGGTTCTCCTCATGTGGGAAGCCATTACAAAGTGTTAATGAAAGTTAAGACAGGCTAAGTTCAGACAGATGTTAATAGACAGCTGGAGGATGTAACCTGGTCTGGGGATCAGAGAAGATCTCCTGAGGGCAGCAGATCAGAAGGATAAGCAGGCATTAGTGAGCATAGGGTAAGTTTGAAGCAGTGGGGAGGGAGGGAGTTAGAAGGAGGGGTGGAGAGTGTTGAGGTGAAGGAAATAGCAACCTGGAAGACCTGGAAGGGACAGAGGCACGATGTCCTGGGGACAGTGGAAGAGGGTTGAGTCCGGCTGTTCTGCCGAGTAGATGGAGGAGCGGGTAAGAAATGAGGCTGGAGTGTTTGAGAGCATTCAGATCATGTTAAGGAGACTGAACTCAGCCCTGAGGACAGTGGAAACCATTGGGAAGTTTTAGGGAAAAGACTCAGGGAAGATCTTTCTAGCTGGAGCGGCGAATGGATTCAGAGGTAGAAAGACTACAGGCTGGGGTACCTGTGAAGGGTGGGTGTGATCATTCAGATGAGAGATGAGATGAGCTGGAGTAGTATGGAGTGGAGACATATTTGGAAGGCAGGGATGCTGGGTTTTAGCTGAAGAACTTAGGGGGGTTTCCCTCTCCCCCAAATTTATGGCTTCATTGACAAGCAAAATTAATAATGTTTTGTTCTCTTCAAGCAATACAGACAGTGTGGAGAGATACTTGCTTCCGGTGGGACCTCCTCCACCACAGAGTCAGATTGCTGCCTCTGTGTGGACAGGTAACTGTACAGACCTGTCACCCTTCCTAAGGGGCCCTATTTGCTTCACAGCTAAAGTATTCTGGCACTTAAAGCCTTAGAGAAGAAGAGGACACTCAACCAGAGACCCGGATTGACGTGATGGTGTCTATTACTAGGGAATGGCTGCAAAAGGCTCTCAGCTCCGTTTATGAAACACTTTCTCCTTCTGTATTCTGTCAATATTTTGCAGCCCAGCTATTTCCACCAGAAACTGTGGCAGAGAATGTAAGCCACTCATGGAGCCTTGACTCGGTGTGCCTCTCCTAGTCAGAGATCCTGGCTGGGCTGCTTTGCGAGAAGCCTCAAAAGCGAACCAAAGGTACTCAGGGGACCGGGGACCAGGGGCTGGGGCGTGTCAGAGGGCTGGTGATTGGGGTCCTAACAAAGGGTTTTCCACCAGGTGCTGAACACGGGGCTCCTCGCCTTCCTGCAACGCAAGATTAGCTGGCCTGGACTAAGAACATCAGGGGCCCGAGCTAGAGCAAACTGGAGTCTGCTGGAGATGTGGTCGTGGGAGCCCCAGGGGAGGGAATGTGCACCCTATAACTCTAGAGCTGCCCAGATCTTTGTGCAGTGACACTCTCAGATCTGACTGATGGCTGGTCTCATGTCTTCACAGCCTCTGGCGAGTTCACACGGACCTCAAGCAGCCTCACGGGCTTGGATTGCACAAAGGCTACTGTGGTCCTTCTTTCTCTCAGTTTCTGTGGTACCTGGGAAACAGGGATGCAGCTGGGAAACCGAAGTGCTGTGTGATTGGGTGCGATTTCATCCTGGGAATTCTGCAGAACTTACCCAATATACTCCTGAAAAGTTATTGTCAGAGTCTTTTTTTTTTTAATGTTTATTTATAGTGTGAGTGGGGGAGGGGCAGAGAGAAGGAGGTACAGAGGATCCCAAGCAGGCTCTGTGCTGACAGCAGCCAGACTGATGCAAGGCTCAAACCATGAGATCATGACTTTAGCCTAAGTTGGATGGTTAACCAACTGAGCCACCCAGGTGCCCCAGTTACTGTCAGAATCTTATTCACTGAAGTTTTCAATAAAATATTTATTGATGCACGCTATGTGCCTGATCCTAATCTAGTTTCATAGACTACATCTGTCAATAAAACAATGGCACTTTGGCAATCAAACTATGGTGCTTTCAATATAGAGGGAGGTAGCAGATAATAAACACTAAATACAGTATTTTGACCCCTTTGGAGGGCATAAACTCCAAATCTGGTTCAATCCCTTTAGGGGAATGTGTCATTTTCTCTTGACATCAGTTGTGGTGAGAGGGTCAATGCTGGTCAGGTTCTCAGAACTTGTCAAGAAACCTGGCTTGTAGGGGCACCTGGGTGGCACCCATTCGTGAGTTTGAGCCCCACATTGGGCTCTGTGCTGACAGCTCAGAGCCTGGAGCCTGCTTCAGATTCTGTGTCTCCTTCTCTTTCTGACCCTGCCACGCCCCTACTCTCTCAAAAGTAAATAAACATTAAAAATTAGGAAAAAAACCAACCCTGGATTGTAGACATCCCGTGGTGGCTGTTGAGTTAGGAAGATCAGTTCTGTTCATGATGTGGGGAGACAGAGCAAAGCCAATGGGTATATAAGTCATGGTAGGAGGGCTGACAATATTGACTCCATCTTCGGCCCTCCACCTTCCTCATATTCGGTCACTCAATGACCTCTCTTGGGGCTACATGTTCCAGGCCCCATGGATATTAACACACATACCTTAGAAATGCATGCTAAGGCTGGGATGGGGGGAGATTTGTTTTGGCCTCCCCTGAATCTGTTAGGGATTCCGTAGTTAGAGATACGACATAGTCCGGTGGTACCACAAGATCTAATTAAAGGTAAACTGTGAATTGGGTGGATGCAAGCCCTTGAGGTGTGTGTGAGCCCTTTAATCTCGCTGCAATGCCCTTATGTGTGTCCCCTCACTCTATAGGATCTGTGCACTCAGGTCTGGATTTTGCAAAGAATAACTATGCAGCTGCCCAATCCCTTGTCGTAAGTTACCCTGAATAAAACTATGAACTGTATGTAGTGGCCTGTTTCATTTTCTGGTCTTAAAGTACCCTCTCAATTTTGGGGATACTTTACTGTTCCTCCTCCACCTTCTAACAGCAGTTCATGTAGTAAATGAACAGGTGAGTAAGATGGTAAAAGAGAAAAAAGAGAGTTGATTAAGCAGAAGTTAGATATAGTCCCTGTTTCCAATCATCTCTAAAGTTCTATCCAGAGGCCTTGAAAATTTGGGCTAGATGAACGTGGATGGGGATCAGAGAGCTGGGGGTAATAGCCTCACAGCTAGGGAATGCTAGGGCAGGGGAAGGGTGGGAAAGGAAGCAGCCCAAGTGATGGCTTGGCTATTACAGGATTGATGTTTCCTGGTTTTCTCACCTTCTCAGTTCATTCGAGGGCTGGGATTGTCACTGACCAAGGGGCGCAGGTGCTTAGAAAATCCTTGAATGGGCAAAAGGATCAGTCAAAGGTCTCTGTCTGGGCTGTCACCACGGATGTTTCAGGCACATGGAGGCTCCGTGCGGTTTCCTCCCGACTTTGGAGGCACGGATTTCAGGGTTTAGTTTACTGTCAGTGAAGTGAGAGTCAGGGGCACTTAGTAAACCTCTTCTTGTGTTTGCCAATAATTATCACCCAGTTCATAATGGGCTCTGCAATGCTCCTACTTCCTTTAATTAATTTGTCCTGTATTAATTATTGGGGCATTTTATTTTATAACGATGATGACTAACCCAGTCTGGCAGGTTCAAAACTGTCTTGTTGGCACTTGACTGACAAGGGCTTGGTCCTCCAATTCAACCTAAATCCATTCAGGAGGATGCATCATTTTCTCTTGACATCAGGCGTGGTGAGGGAGCCGGTGCCCGCCAGCGAACCTGGCCTCTCGGTGCAGAGATCTTGTCGGAGCTCGAGCTGTTGAGTTGGGTAGGTCAGTTCTGTTTGTGACTCCCATGGGGAGCGAACAGAGCCAGCCAGCAAGTAAAACTCCATGGGCTGAAGTCCCTTTGAGGAGTGTCTTCCAAGGCCAGTGTAGTCGATGACCTTCAGACTGGAGGTCCTTTTACCAGGAACTACTTAAAACTCAGATACTCGACGATCTTAAAAGCATTCAAGTTCTTCATGGACTAGGAAGATATTTCTTCCAACTTCTTCTTGGTTCTCCTAAGTACTTCCCTAAAGCTGTTATTTATCCCTCTGAGTCTATCTTGCAGTAGTTATATTCCACCCCCAGCCACCAGGGTCTCTGCCTTTTTATTATGATTTTATTCTTATGAATAAATTTTATCCTTATGAAGTTTAAGATAGAATTCGCAATCGTGGTGGACGATGAAGATGTGTAATGCGTTGTTGATCTCCAGTATGGAATACATTCCAGTGCACAGACCTCTCCCGTCCAGAGAGGTCTTTTTTGTATTGTATTGCAATAGTGTCCTGATTACTCTGCATGTTAGCTGTCCACATAGCATGCCTGCTCTCCAGTCCATCCTTCAAGGGTGATTTTTCCAGATCTCAGTTCAATTGTGTTGCTTCCTTCCTTAAAATTTGCTGGATTCTTATTGCCTACATAACAAGCCTGTAAGTCTTCAGCTTGGTAGACAAGGCTGCCTGGGTCCTGCCCCACCCTCCCCGCCCCTTTGCTCCCACTGCTCTGCCATTCATATTCATTCAGTCACAGAGCCTTGGGGAGCATTTCTGGAACATGTGATGATGGTTCTGTCTGCACACGTTCATACATTTTGTTTGCTGCACAGACTATCAGGTCTCAGACTCATCCCCAAACGTGTCCTCTGCTTGAGCCCCTTGCTCTGAACACTCCTGTCCCTGTGAAGCCTTCCTGCCTCACGCCAGGCCTGGTGAATTCCTTGTCCTCTTCCCAGAGTTCCCTTTATTCCAGAACCTACCCTAGTGGCAATTATTTGGTCTCTTGCTGACTCCCTGTTACGTTAGGCTCACCTTGAGGCCAGGACCTTGACCTTATTTGTCTATATAACCACAGGCCTAGCGGAGCACTTTGCCTGCAGTAGGAAATGAGTTCCTACTTCTGTAGAACAGATGGAGGAATAAAGCTGGAATCTCCATCCTTCCTTTGATTTACAAAGACATAGGGTCACTTGGGCGACTCAGTCAGTTAAGTGGCCAACTTCAGCCCAAGTCCTGATCTCACAGTTTGAATTTGAGCCCCGCATTGGGCTGTCTGCTGTCAGCACACAGCCTGCTTTGGATCCTGTGTCCCCCATTCTCTGCCCCTCCCTTGCTCGTGCACTCACTTTCTCTCTCTCAAAAATACACAAATATTAAAAAAAAAAAAGATGTGGGACGCCTGGGTGGCTTAGTCGGTTAAGCGTCCGACTTTCGCTTAGGTCATGATCTCACGGTTCGTGGGTTCGAGCCCCGCGTCGGGCTCTGTGCTGACTGCCAGCTCAGAGCCTGGAGCCTGTTTCAGTCTGTGTCTCCCTCTCTCTCTGACCCTCCCCTGCTCACGCTGTCTCTCTCTCTCCTAGAAATAAAGAAAAATATTAAAAAAAAAAAAAGATGTGCATTATCCAAGAACAGAGTGTCTCGGGTCTTAAAAACCTTTGCCCTCTTTTGAGAAACATCAAAATCTTTTCTTTTTCTTTAATGTTACTGAATTTTCCAAACAAGTCCGACGTTGTTATTAAACTAAAACAAAGCGATGGCATTTTTGAATACGCCTGTCCAGTCTACACATGCCGTGCCTGGAGGGGCTGTGATTCTCTTCTGCCTTGACTGTCACTGCCCTTAGGCTCTGGGTTAATTCCCTGAAAGTTTGCTGAACGTCTTGGTTTTAGCACTTTGGTGTTTGGCAGTTGGCTGTCAGCAAGGTGACCTTATCACAGGGTGAGAGCACCCTGGTGTCAGGGAGACCCAATCCCTCTGCCAAGCACGGCCCTGCCCAAGCTTTCCCAGAAAGACATCTTCCACAGTCATGTGGAAAAGGACGTTCAGAGCTTCTTTAAGCCCAAACTCCACAACTCTATGAGCTGGAAGTTACTTTTCATATCAACCTAAATTCATTCATGCTATGCTTTCAGTCATTTCCCTCCTATTCTGCCCGAGAAGATGGCAGAAAACTAGCGTTGTTTTGCGCCATGGAGGTTATGGCTTCAGAGAGTGAACACTGCAGAGTGAATTTGCTTTTACAGCTGGCCACGCGCCAAGTGTATGTGTGTTTGGGGCGGGGTCCAGGTGGGGTTCAGTCTACACGAGGGGTCGTTTTCCTTCTCCAGATTTATGAGGGAAAGATTAGAAGGAAGGGGGAGTGGTGAGCTCTGATATCAAAGCTAATGAAGAGAGTTAAGATAGTGTGATTTGAAATCGAAGTGTTGGACAAAATAAAGACTATGGAAGAAGCAGGAAGAGGCAGTGGCTGAGTGTGGGCTTCATAATGAGGGTAACAGGAGGGTACGGGACTTAGCTGCCCTTCTAGAATAGGTGGTAGAGGTTCTCACGTGTCAGAAGGCAGCTGAGGATGCTGTGTGAAGCAGAACCCCACGTTTGGAAATTGGGAGGAGGAGCTGAGGACAAATGGACATGAGCAAAAGTGTAATACCATGTGTAATACCTTAGACCTGTGAAGTGTTGCATTAGGTTGGGTTGAAATGGATCATTCAGTTTCTTATGATGTGAGTCAGGCTCTTATAACCTGTATTAGGAAATGTTCTAGAAACATACTTCGGACTGGATCAGATATTTTGCGTCTGGTCCTCCTGCCATCCCTCCATCCCTCACCTGATGGCCTCTAAGGCCCTAGTCTCTGGGCAATCTCATAGCCCCCTCTCCTCGCCCTTCCAATTGCCTGACTTTTTCTGGGTTGCTGCACTCAGAATCCATTCACCTAACTGATTACGCTCCAAATGAGGTGGGTGAGAGGAGCCAGAACTATTGGGTCCGGTCACTGGCTCTGCCCTACTAACTCCCTAGTTGCGCTGGGCCTTGATTTTTCCCTCCTGTAATGTGGGCAGCAAGTTGTTTCGCCTCCCTTGAGCTGCCTGGTTAATAATCATGCTGAGTTCCCAGGGAGTGCAATGCCCTGCAGCTCTCCAGGATGCAAATCTGTAATTTTTATTTTTTGCCAAGCCTCTAACATCAGCTCCAGTTTCATAACCTCGGTCACCCTGCCCCCTCCCCTCCCTTCCTGCACGTACAGAATTCTCCTTGCTAGCCCAGATGCACACCTGCAGGAAGACTTGGCCTGGACTCCTTTCCATCTGTCACCGCTTCGCATAGCTTGAGTGTGCCGATGACAGATAAAGTAATTGCAGAGCATACGAATGACTTAATATTTGATGTGTTAAAATAATTTTTTAATGCCGAGCATTTGTATAATTCATAGCTGGGATCCACAGTTTTTTCTCTTGCTTCCTACTTTTCGCTTGGTCTCTCCCTCCCGAGAGTGGCGGGAGCTTCATGCCTCGTGTATTATGGGAGGAAGTGGAGATATTCTGGAGCACCTATGATGCCCATTGATTTCTCAACCTCTAGGCCTCTAGCTCAGTTCTTAGCATGTTGAGGTGCTTAAAACATTTGATGAATGCATGATAGAATAGAAGCTGGCGATTCATTTAACAACTAATTACTGAGTACTTTTATGTGCCAAACACCACGCTAGACAGTACAACACAACAACAAACAAGATGGACAAGGCCCCTGCCCTCAAGGGGTTTAGAGTTTGGTGGGGAAGGTAGATAAATGAGTGGTCGTAGCAATGCATGTTGGTTGCTTCAATGCAGGGAAAGTAGGACCTTGGAAGCCAGGGCATCAGGAGCTCACCTATGCTGAAGTAAAGGATGAGCCTCCTCAGGGAAGTGAGGTAACTGGAAGAACTTGTGAGGAGTTTGGGCCAGTTGGATTGAAAAGTAGAAATGGCCTTTGTGAGGGTAGGAAGCCAAGACAGAGAATGGTTAGTTTGAGCAGCTAGAAGATGCTCATTACAATTCAAACTTAGGTCAGAAAAGAGAAGTGAGGCTGTAGTGGTGGACAGAAAGCAGACCACAAGTGACCTTATAGGCCACGCTAAGAAAGGGTAGAAAGATTTGAAGCAGGAGAGTGACATAACTAGAAAGGTTCCCATGCTGAGACCATCAGAGAAGAGTGGTTTGAAGAAAGCCAGCCAAGGATGTGGAGGTATTCATCATCTTGACTCTTAGAGGTTATCCTGGCTCAGATTTGGGCTTGGAGGTTAGGAGAGACAATAGAAGAAATGGGCTTGGAGCACCTGGGTGGCTCAGTCAGTTGAGCGCCTGACTTTGGCTCAGGTCGTGATCTCATGGGTCGTGAGTCTGAGCCCTGCATCGGCTCTTGACTATCAGTGTAGAGCCTGCTTTGGATCCTCTGTCCCCCACCCCACTCTCTCTGTCCCTCCCCTGCTCACGCTCTCTCTCTCAAAAATAAATAAGTTATTACAAAGAAAAAGAAATTGGTGTGCTCTGTCAAAAAAAATTTTTTTTGAACAACAAAATATTCTCAGCTAGTAGACATTTTGCCCTCTCCTTATTTGTGCTTTAAATGCGTCGTCACCTATGGGTATATATGATCTGGTACATATAGTGAAGGACAGATGAGAAGAATATGGCCCCCAAAGGAGTATGTGAGTTGTTAATTCCTCATCCCTCATTGAAGGTCCCTGAAAACTGCCAGTGGTGTGCCAGAGCCAGAGGCACAGGCTTGCCAGAGCTGAGAGCCGGTTGCTGAATCTCTTCCCAAATCCACGACCAGTCACATCACGTTCAAGTTTGACACTGGCTATGGGGGCAGGGGCAGATTTACAGCATTGAAATCCAGCATTGCTGCTGCAGCTCAGAGCTTTTATTTTTCCTCAAAAGCAGGTTGTTAAACATTCACCAGCACACTGTTGCCTGCCAGCCAGCAGCCCAAAGCCCCGATGTTGATGGACTTCTCTTGTTGTGTGTGTAGCACCAGGTGGCTGATTCCTCTGTAACTTCTCCCCATCTCAGCGTGGCTGGTTTTGAACTTCTCTCTGAGTTTGAATCGGTTGCTCTTTTCTTGCCCACCTCAGCTGTCTATGATGTTGCTCATTCTAAAGGCAGCACCTCTAAAGGGTGCTGGGAAGGAGGAAGCAGGAGTCCGTTCAGTCAGCCTCCCTTCTGTCCACCATCCCAAGTGTGGATTGGCAGCCTGCACTCCCACTTGTGTGAATCCTATTGTGTGGGCCATTCTTCAGCCTAGGGCTGACTTCCCCATCCTTCCTCTGACTCCTTCTCCAGCATCCGCTTGGGGTGTGTACTTATGTGAACAGAGAGATGGGGAAAGTATAACAAATTAGTTTTGCTCACTACTTACCACTTGGAAGATGGTTGATAGATGATGTAATGGACGTGGTGTGATGGAAACAGTTCTGCACGTGGACTGAGAAGACCTGGGCTCGAATCCATGCCTTCCCTCATGCCACAGACCTCGGCAAGTTCCCTGATGTCTCTTAAGTTCAATTTCCTTATTTGTCAATGGGGATGATGATAATACCTACCACTGGATGTTATTATAAGGATAACATATTATAATTATAATTATATAATTATAATTATATTTATTAATTAATTATATAATTATATAATTATTATATAATTAATTAATTAATAAATATAATTATATTTATTATATAATATAATTATATATATATTATATAATTATAATAATATAATTATATATATTATATAATATAATTATAATATAAATATGGATTATAAAACATCCATATTATAAGGATGGCATGTGGAAATTCATCAGTATATGTTAATTCTTCTCCTTATTTAGAGGTTTTCTAGAGTGCCTTTTTAGTATATGCAATTCACATGTTTACTCTGAAGAGATAATGGAGTGTCAGCCTTCAGGACACACAGTCCCAAATTTGCCCACACTGGCCCAGGAACAACGCCAAGGTCGCTATCCAAGCATCTGCTTCGGCTACAGTCCAAGGGGAGTTGGTCATTCGTTCAGTGCAAGAGCCAGTCTCACAGCCTCTGGAAAGGTACGGAACAGAGGGGAACACACAGGATTAGACGGAACTTTTCAAAATGCCACCAGAGATTAGGTTTGAACGGTAGGACCATGAGAGTTTTCTTGTTGCTCAATTTGTACATTTTTACTTGTGTAGCAGGCCCTTCTGTCTTGCAAAAGGGTGTCCTTTACTAGCTTCTGGTGGGGGGGGGGCAGAGAGGAGGAGGTTGATTGGGCTTTAAGGCCTGTCATCATCCCTGCTGTAGGGAAGGGCTGACGCTTGCTCAGTATGGGATTGCCACCTTATCTCAAATACCACCATACTTGTCCTCTCAAGGTCAAGTATATCATTTCCTAAAGGGTTCCAAGAGTATTACAGAGCACCACATCCTCTGAGAATTAGGACAGGTGAGGTTATGTCACTCACCAACCACCTTTTCCCTCCTAGTAAGGGTGAGGGAAGAAGGGATGAGATAAGAGCTCATCACTTAGGGCTTTGCAGCATGTCCCAATGGCAAAACTCATTGCTCTCATTCTGACATCTCTCCAATCCCTCATCATGTTCCTCCACAGTCCCCAGCTGAAGCCTCATCTTCCTTGGGACACTCACCCTGTGTGAGAATGTATCTCCTTGAGGCTTCCAGGAGTCTTCTGCCTTCACCATCAGCTGGGTGGTACTGGAGCCTGCTTGGACTTAGGGAAAGGCTGGAGAGTTCAGTGTTCCTGCAGGCATCAGAGTCTGCAGGCAAGAAATTCACAGGACAGCTACAAAGTGCCAACCGGCAGATGAAAGTGCACCAACTTCACTAATCAGCAAAGAATGCAAAATAAAATGGAAGAGCAAAAATTCTTGGAAACTGGCCTATGGAAAAGCAGAAGTACAAAAAGATGTATGCACAAAGATGTTTTTATTGCAGTACTGTTTGTAGCAGTGGATAATTAGAAACAATTTAATTGTACATCAACAGGAGAATGATTAGTTATGCGACAGGAATACTATGGCAGACACTAAAGCAACAATTTAGCTTTACATGTCCTGAATAGGAAAATGCCCTTGCTACATTAAGAAAAGGTAGGTGCAGAACAATTTGTATAATATTTCTGTTTGTATAAAAGAATTCTACGGACTGTGAGTGTGTGTGTAAAAAGAGTAGAGGGAAACATACCAAACTGTGAAAGTGGATATTTCTGGAGATTGAGATTAAAGAGGAAGAGTGTGGGGAAGCTATTTTTTTTATTGAGATACAATTGACATATAAAATTGGCGTTAGTTTCAGGTGTACAATGCAATGGTTTGATGTCTGTATATACTGTGAAATGACCACCACAATAAGTCTGCTTAACATCCATCACCATATACAGTTATGGAGGATTCTTTTCCTGTGCTGAGAACTTTTAAGATCTATTTTCTAAGCAACTTTCAAATATGCAATACAGTTCTATTAACTATAGGAACCATGCTGTACATTATATTCCCAAGACTTACATATTTTTTAAACTTTTATTAAAATTTTTTTAACATTTATTCATTTTTAAGAAACAGAAACAGAGCATAAGCAGGGGAGGGGCAGAGAGAGAGGGAGGCATGGAACACAGCACAGAGCCCAATGTGTGGCTCGACTCATGAACTATGAGATCATGACCTGATAAGTCAGACGCCAACTGACTGAGCCACCCAGGCGCCACAGGACTCATTTATGTTTTAGCTGGAAGTTTGTACCTTAAACACTTTTTTTCTTTAAAAATTTTTTAAATTTAAATCCAAGTTAATAATGGTCTCAGGAGTAGAATTTAGTGATTCTCATTTACATAGAGCACCCAGTGCTCATCCCCACAGTGCCCTCCTTAATACTCATCACCATTTAGCCCAGCCCTCAAACCAATAACCCTCCATAAACCCTCAGTTTGTTCTCTGTATCGAAGAGTTCTGACAGTTTGCCTCCCTCTCTGTTTTTATCTTATTTTTCCTTCCCTTCCCTATGTTCATCTGTTTTGTTTCTAAAATTCCACATATGAGTGAAATCATGATATATGTCTTTCTCTAACTTCTTTTGCTTAGCATAATACATTCTAGTTCTATCCACATTGTTGCAGATGGCAAGATTTCTCATTCTTTTTGATCACTGAGTAATATTCTATTGTATATACCACCTACTCTTTACCCATTCATTAGTTGATGGACATTGAGCTCCTTTCATAACTGATAATAATCATAATTGATAGTGTTGCTACAAACATTGGGGTGCATTGCGCCCTTCAAATGATCGATTTTGTAACTTTTGAATGAATACCTAGTAGTGTAATTGCCAGGTTGTAGGTAGCTCTATTTTTAATTTTTGAGGAACCTCCACACTGTTTTCCAGAGCGGCTGCAGCCCAGTTTGCATTCCCACCAGCAGTGCAAAAGAGATCCTCTTTTCCGCATCCTCGCCAGCATCTGTTGTTTCCTGAGTTGCTACTTTTAGCCATCGGACAGGTGTGAGGCGGTATCTCATTCACCCATTTTGGAACTATTAATATGAACTGTGCACACAATTTGTTGTTTGAATTTTTGCAATAAAGCTAAAAAAAGATATTTATAAAACTGAATGTGTAATACCGTCTTCATCTGTTCTCAGAGTGTAGGAAACCCAGACCTTAACATGCATTTTGGAACATGGTCCGCAGCCCCAGTTAGGGGCAGTGTGGTGATGCAGGCTAGGCCCTGAACTAGCCAGCTCCCCAGGGTGGAGGAAATAGTATGATATACGGGTCCCATAGGTCCTGGGTGGGGGCCTGCTATCTGGCCAGGCAGAGCATGATATCAGGTGGGTGGGCCACGATAGCAGTCCCACTGGGGTGATCCAGTGGGACCCAGTGGATATATCAGCAGTGCTGGTGTTATTCCAAGACCCAACAAGGTAGGCAGGTAGCATCTGGAAGCCTGTCGAGATGTCACAGAGCCTTAGACACTAGTGATAAGGTTGACACTCCAGTGAATGGAAGGGGAGTCTGGAAAGAGCGAGACTAGAGGAATCAGTGTTCCCTGGAAGGGCCAGCAAGATATGAAGGCACAGAGAAAAAAATAGAGCCAGTCACGAGCAGGAGCAAGGCGTCAGGTCCCTGGCTGCCACCAATGGGGGGCCCGCTACCGAGGGTAACACTGTGCTTCCTCCCTGTGTGTTTAGATTAATCCTTGGGGCAGGTGGGGTCTGGCCTGTGAGTGAGAGTCAGATGGCCCCAGCTGTGGAGAAGCAGGGCTGTAAGTCTACAAATGAGGCACAGCCCCACACAGCTGTGGCCTGGGCCTGGCAGCCGATCCTCCGCCGGGGCTTTGAGGCCTGTTGGAGTTCTAGCCCAGATGGGTCCCTGAAGTATGTGGTGGCACGAAGGTGTTCCTTGCCTGTTTGTAGACAGATGCTGCGCAGGGCTGGCCGTTGGAGCCTGCCCAGGACTGGTAGGGAGACTGCAGTGGGAGGCAGACATCATGTACCGTGGCTGCCCTGGCCCCAGAGAAGACGATGCCTGGGGGGTTGCCCAGCCTGCTGGGACGCAGGCTGCCACTCCTGCTTCCTGCGCTGCTTTCTGTTCATTGTCTTCTAACCACCAGTCTGGAGGACTCAAATGCTTGGAAAGTCAATAAAACAGGCTGGTGTGTCTCCCTGGCACCACGACAGGCTCCGTCGTGGGAACCCTTCTCCAGGAGCCTCCTTCGGGAAGAGGCCTCCTAACAGGCGCTCAGCCTAGGCTGGCCCCTGCTGACAGCAGCCCCAGAGTGTCCTGCTGGGCAAGTTCTGGAGGCTTGTTGGGCGGGGAGGGAGGGATCAGAGCTGTGGTGACAGTAGCTTGCGGATGGGTCCTCCAAGCCTCACCATCCCCAGCCTCTCTCCTCTTCAAGGAGCTGCAGAAGAGGTAGGAGAGAGCCTGGGGGTCAGAGTCAGAAGGCGGACTCTGAATCCTGGCTTGGCCTTTGCTAGCTGTGTGGCCCTAGGCAGGTCATCAACCTCTCTGAGCCTCAGGGGGTTTGTCTGTAAAAATGTGGGTTGGAAGTCTGTGTATCTCTCCGTGTCACTGAGATGGAGTGCTTCTGGGGCGGTAGGCCCTGTGGCCCTCCTCAGCATGCTCTGGCGTGTTCATCGCTTGCCTTCCCCTGATCTACACTGCAGCATACTCATTTGTTCTGGCAATTTTTGGTCTTCCCCACCCGAGGGAACACTCCACAGAGAGAAAAGCTTTCAGTATAATTCTGTTCCTGTGCTTAGAATGGTGTTTGGCATCAAGGAGCTGCTCAGAACTCTGCTGAATGAATGAATGGGTATTTTTTGAGTCTTCATAAGAACCCCATGAGATGAGAATCATTAAGCATCTCCATTGTGGAGCACCTGTTAAGCATTCAACTTTGGCTCAAGTTCATCTCACAGTTCATGGGTTCAAGTCTCACATCGGCTCGTGCTGATACAGAGCCTGAGCCTTCCTCAGTTTCTGTGTCTCCTCTCTCTCTCTGACCCTCCCCTGTTTGGCCTCTCTTTCTTCTCTCTCAAAATAAATAAACATTTAAAAAAATTTGAAAACAAACCATCTCCATTGCATGAATGAGGAAACCGGGAGGTGAGGAAGCAAATAATTTTCATAAAGTCACATAAGAGCGTGTGGTAGGGCTGATTTGAAATGAAGCACCTTAACTCTGGAGTCTGGACTACTACTTCCCTAAATAAAATGATGTCCATGAAATTGTTGGCTAAATTGTAAAGTGCTGTGCAAATATAAGGTTAGAATAACTTAGGTGATGATCTAAAAATACTCTTTCACATTTGTACAGTGGAGTGGCCTCTGCCTGAGACCTGCTCACCTCTACCCTGCTGTGCCCATATTTAGGTAGCATGGTCAACTGTTGACTTTTGTTGGTATTTGTTTTCTGTATTATCCATAGCCAATCTTTAATCCAAGGCTGATTTACTCCAGACCACCCAGCACATTTTCTGCCACCTCCTGCCACGGTCAGCTGGTGGGGAGTGTGCTCAGCAGGTTATAACTGCATTTTATTGCCAGTCTGCTCAACTTGGTCACAGAGTGAAAGTCCTGTATGAGGCAAGTTGCATTCCAAAATCAAACAGATTTCTTTTTTTTTTTTTAATTTTTTTTTTTTTTTTAATTTATTTCTAGGAGAGAGAGAGAGAGCAGCATGAGCAGGGGAGGGTCAGAGAGAGAGGGAGTCACAGACTCTGAAACAGGCTCCAGGCTCTGAGCTGGCAGTCAGCACAGAGCCCGACGCGGGGCTCGAACCCACGAACCGCGAGATCATGACCTAAGCGAAAGTCGGACGCTTAACCGACTAAGCCACCCAGGCGCCCCCCAAAATCAAACAGATTTCTGAAGTGTATTTTGCTAAGATAGATTCCTACTTCTTGTTATCCTTGTTACCTGAGAATTAATATAACATGCACTCACAGTACTCTGCTCCCGTTGCGTCACTGGCTTCCCCTCTTGTCTTGGCCTGGGTGGTACTCCAGAGCCTGACTCGGACTTGACCTGACGCCTTCCTCTTGTGCCCCGACTCCTGGCCCATCTGCCTCTTGCTTTGTCCCTGTGTCCCATACCACAAGTTTCTCCTTGCTGGCAGGGCATGGGTGTCCTGGTTGGGAATTGTTGGAGTTGAGGGAGGAGGGAGTGAGGGGGTTGATTAGGGACATAGAATAACAAATATAGGAAGGAGAAATGCCAGAGAACATGTCTCCCTCCTGACCTGAGTTCTCTGTTAAGCAGCTTGTTTCCTTCTGCTCCTGGGGAAGACCTTTCAAAGACTGTTGCTGCTTCCTTGGTGGTGAGAGAACAAGGCTTTCCCCCAGGGAGGGGGTGCATATAAGGTAGGGTTTCCTACCCTCCTGGTAGGGATAGGATGGCGTGTCAATGTCTTTCCCGGAGCAGGTGAAAATCCTGGTGAGTCATGAGGGGATCCTCAGCCTCTGAGATCAAGAGAAGATGATGGAAGGAAAAGCACAGGCTTCGAATCAGCCTGGTGTTGAATTCAGGCTCAACCTTTCCCAGGTGTGCAATATTGGTGGTCACTTAATGTCTCTGAGCCTCAGTTTCCCCACCTGCAAAATCGTACTTCTCAGGGTTGTTATGAGGCTTGAATGAAATGGCCTTTAAAGTGCCCTATAAACAGAGTGCATATGTGCAAGTTATTATAACTATACCCAAATAGGGAAAAGTTTATTGAACAACATTTCCCTTGGAAGGAGAAAGCTGATTTGTTGGGGAAATATTTTGATCTGTACTTTGGAACAGAAGCTGAAATTTAGGGGGACTCAGGTGCTGCACGAGCATGGAGAGGGTTTGTGCATTATGTTAGGGAGGTGCAGGAGGAGAAGTGTGAAGTGACCTCCACTCCATGGCCTCCTGCTCCTTATTGAGTTTCTCTGAATCCATGAGGTACTTGTATACAAGTACATTTTTCATGAGTCAGGGGCTGGGCTTACATCTGGGTTGATGTGGGACAGAACAGGGGTAACAGGCAGCAAGAGACACCTGGAGGCAAGGTTTTCAATCTTGAAAAGGGAGGCACAGGAATTCACAGAAATTGTGAAAAGTACTGTGAACCCTTGTAGGCCAAGAAATTGGGGTTCAGATCAGATTTAATAGGTCATTTATGGGCTGGGAGTTACAGTGGATGTCTTGTAACTTACTAGTCCATCATCATCACTGCCCTTATTTAGTAGAGAGAGAGAGAAACAGGTTCAGATTAAATGCTTTGCTCAGTCAAGGTCACATAGCACCAATGGTGACAAAACCAGTCTTAAATTCCCTCTTGCCTGCTTCCAACCATGGCTGTGCCCTCTGAGCCAGACCACCTGCCTATCATGAAAGGCTTGTCTCAGGTAACAGATGAGGAAATTGATCTCCGGGGGTTGCACAATCTACCCAAGATCAGAGCTGGGCTCAAAGCAGAGGATGCCAGCAGGGAACTTAAGGGCTGTGGAGAGCCATTTTCCTTTTATTTTTTAATTAATTTTTAAATTAATTAATTAATTAATTTTTTGAGAGAGGGCACAAGTGAGAGAGGGGGCAGAGAGAAGTGGGGCTCACCCAAAGCAGGGCTTGAGCTCACCTGAAGTGTGGTTCCAACTCACAGACTGTAAGATCACAGCCTGAGCCCAAGTCAGATGCTTACCCAACTGAGCCACCCAGGTGCCCCACCATTTTCCTTTTAGACAAATTACTTCACTTATCTGGGAAGATGGCCCCTATTGCACTAAAGTTTCCCTCTATGCAAGTGGATTAGGATTACTGTCGCCCAGGAGTCTGGCTTCCACGCTCCTGCTTTGACTTCATGGCTGCACCTGTTTCATTCTTGCAGAGCATTGGTCACACTTGAAAGCATCATCTCACACATAAAGGCTAAATTTAGCTTGAATCAAATAATTGTTGAATACTAAATCATTGAACAATCATTACCAACTCCAATTATTGATGACTAAGAAAAATGCTCTAGGAAGGGAAGAATCAGTTATATAATTGAACCCTTATGGAGGTTTTAAAAAATAATCCTGGGTACATACAACTGTCTTCCTAATTCAGAAAGCTTAACACCTCATCAGATGTCCTCCCAGAAGCCGTGGAAACCTCATTGGCCATGGAGATAAAAAGGATGATCGCAGAATAGTTATGGGAGGAGCTGCAAGAAATGGGGAGAGGTCAGAATAGGAGGCTGAGGCAAGGGGTTGGGGGTCTTCTCATGGTTTCTAGATCAGTATTCATCTAAATGATTCCATCAAACGGTCATCAACTAAATTCTTCAATGAGGATAGGACAAATGAGGAAAGGTGAGGAAGAAAGAGGAGTTTCCCCCAAATAGCTCAACAGAAGGAAGATATAGGGTGGCAGGGTCTTGGTGGCATAAAGCTCTTTAGAGAACTTGAGGCATGATTTTATAGAGATTGGAAAACGTGCTGTAGCACCAGACATTGATAAAAATGATTTAGTGATTGCCAAATGCCTGGTTGCTACCCTTAGCATCTTTATCATTCAGACAGCAGTTAACCTAGGGGCGCCTGGGTGGCTCAGGGGCCACAAAGTCTGACTTTGCCTCAGGTCATGATCTTGCGTTCAGCTCGTGAGTTAAAACCCAGCGTTGGGCTCTGTGCTGACAGCTCAGAGCCTGGAGCCTGCTTCAGACTCTCTGACTCCCCTCTCTCTGCCCCCGCACCCCCTGCTCATGCTCTGTCTCTCAAAAGATAAATAAACATTAAAAAAATTAGTAAAAGACAGCAGTTAGCCTAACTAAGCCTGTATTCTGTAGAGGAAGCTGCTTACATGATTTCCCCTCTCTGAGCACCAGGACATCAACGTCATGATCTAGTAGTGGCCATCTAGTCTAAGATGACAGAAAGATTTGTCCAGAATGGTTAAGCCTACTCTCTGTACTGAGCATTTGTACAGGTACTTTACCCCTCACATCTCTTCCTGACTCTGCGTTCAGTGACATCACTTTGTTGTTTACATTGATGGTGGTGGGAGCATTTCCACCATGAAAACTGGCAAAAATTCAGTTTCCACTTTGCTGGAAAGCTGGTTGAAAAATTTACTAGCAAAAGGGGCACCTGGGTGGCTCAAGTGGTTGTGTCCAACTCTTGATTTCAGCTCCAGTCATGATCTCATAGTTTGTTAGTTCGAGCTCTGTGCTGGGCTCCATGCTGACAGCATGGAGCCTGCTGGGGATTCTCTCTCTTCCTTTCTGTGCCCTTCCCCTGCTTGTGCTCTCTCTCTCTCTCAGAAAAAATAAATAAATATGCTTTAAAAAATAAAAAAATTACTAGCAAAACAATGATAATGGCTAAAATAAAATTAAAACATACTAGCAAAACACCTATGGGAATGGCTTAAGTCGAAACCACTGTTTAAACTAGTACTGGTGAGGGTGTGGAGGAAAAGGAGGTCTCACTCGCTGCTGGTGGGAATGTAGAATAGCCCCGCCAGTTTGGAAGACAGTCAGCAGTTTCTTACAAAGCTCAACAAAATCTTTTCCAAAGGGGCCACTAGTTATTTTCCCAGTGGAGTTTGAAAACTTAGGTCCACACAAAAGCCAGCACATCAGTGTTTATAGCAGCTTTATTCATCCCTGCTGAAAGTTGGAATTGTCCGAGATGTCTTTCAATAGGTAAATGGTTAAACAACCTGTAGACTACAGAGTTTGGGACACATACAATGGAATATTATTCCGTGATAAAAAAGAAATGAGCTATCAAGCCATCGAAAGGCTTGGAGGAGCTTTAAATGCATATTGCTAAGTGAAAGAAGCCAGTCTGAAAAGACTATATACTAGATGATTCCAACTATATGATGTTTTGAAAGAGGCAAACTTTGGAAAAATATAAACATCTGTGGTTGCCAAGGGCTGGGGAGAGTTAGGGAGGGGTGAAGAGGCAGAGCACAGGGGATTTTAGGGCAATAAAACTCTTCTGTATGATACAGAAAAATAATGGTGTGTATACATCCAAAGTCCACAGAATGTACAACATAAATAATCGGCCCTAAACAGTGGATGTTAGTCAGTAATAACGTATCAATCTTGGTTTATTGGCCTCACGCTATTACAAGTTCATCACACAAATGCGAGATGTTAATAATAGGGAAGATTGTGGGTGGTTGTGTGGGGTGGGATAAGATGGAGAGTATGGGAATTCTCTGCATTTTCTGCTCAGTTTTTTTCTGTACACCCCAAACTGTCCCCCAAAAGGCTGTACGGGTGAGGGAGGAGGGCATGGGTGGCTTTCTCACTATTTTGACTTCTTTTCCCTTCCGCTCTTCCTTCTCCATTCACAAGTCTGCTTTTGACTTCCCTGCAGATGGAGGAGGGGAAGCAGGACGGAATCTCGTCTTGGTGGCCTCTGAGATGGCGGCTGACCTCATTCTGGCTCGCTGTGGGGCAGTTCCTGTGGCTCCCTGGAGGTCTCTGTGCTGGGGCCCTGGGTCTAGTTTAGCCCACCAGTGTCTTTTTAAAAATATATTTATTTATTTTTGAGAGAGCATGAGTGGGGGTGGGGGGAGAGAAGGGGACGGAGGATCTGAAGCAGACTCTGCGCTGATGCACTGACAGCAGCGAGCCTGATGCAGGACTTGAACCCACTAATCTTGAGACCATGCCCTGAGCTGAAGTCTGATGCTCAACTGACTGAGTCACCTAGCGCCCCCTACCTGTGTCTTTTGATGCTTCTCATCCCCTGGCTCCCAGCTGCCCTCCCCCCAGCAGACAGTGCCTGTTGGGGCTCTGCCCTGGAGGTGGTACCTGTCAGTGTGGTCCACGGGCTCACACACAGCTCTCTCCCAGCCTCCCTTCTTCCCCTTCTCTGAAGCCGGGATCTGGCCAGCCCTTCACCTTTAGAGATTCCTGAGGTTCTCACCTTTGAACATTTTTGTGGCTTGTGGCTAAGGGTGAGGGGAAACCCCTCCTGCCTCCATGAGTGATATTCTCTCTAACAAACTCCTCGCTCCAATCTATGCCTATTGGTCTTCAAGCCTCAAGTGGGTGATGGGCTGAGGGTTACTGGATTGGTATTTGTGTCCAGCTTATCAAGTTCTGTACTGATGTTGTCATCCCTTCTTTAATTTTTTTGGTGTTTGTTTATTTTTGAGAGAGTGAGAGAGACAGAGTATGAGCAGGAGAGGGGCAGAGAGAGAGGGAGACACAGAATCTGAAGCAGGCTCCAGGCTCTGAGCCGTCAGCACAGAGCCTGACTGTGGGGCTTGACGAACCATGAGATCATGACCTGTGCTGAAGTCAGAAGCTTACCCGACTGAGCCACCCAGGCATCCCAGTCACTCTCTCTTTAGAATGTGGGGCCCCTGATCCCCTTTTTACCACAGTTCTGGGCCTCAGCTGACATTGAGATGAGAAAGAAAAAAAAAAAGCATAGCCTCTGACATTCAGGAGCTGGCCTGGCACTCAAGGCTGGGCTATGTTATTCTCCCACTGGACAGAAGAACCAACCTCAGAGTGCTCTGACGCCATGATAAAATGAGGTAGAGCCAAGTGGCTTTAGAACCGTGTCTGAGCACAGACAAAAACAAGTCACTGCACTTCATACAATTGTCAAACACACCCTCTCTTGGCTGCAGGAAATGACTGCTTCTTTACCAATGACGGCTCTATCCTCATTCTGGCCCCCCCTCTGCTGGAGAAGACTTACTGAGATACAACTGCACCCACTTTCTGAAAGCAACTGCTCTAGTGTGATCTCCTCCCTTGAGCCCTCCTGCAAGTCACAGAATAAAAGGCTAAATCTACGGCAAGCTGACGCCCTCTTACTGAGACTCTCCATCGTTCCCTCACATGCACGTTCTTCCTCCCTACGACAGGTGGGCAGCCCAACCTGTGCGTTCCCTTGGCCTTTGGCTGAAGAGCTTTGGCAGAAGCAACACCACAAGTTATGTTTTAACTTCTTATTACATGTAATTTGGCCTGGACATCCCTTCGAGGATTTTTTTACTCCACCCAGATAACAAATGATTCCCTTCTTTCCCTCCCTCTTTCCTTCTCTCCTTCCTTCCTTCTTCCCCAGATCACAAAACATTGTCCATAATAACTTATCTGAAATCCTCGGGGAGAGATTCTTTGGGGTTCAGATGTTTTTGAATGTTAGAATGATACATATACAAATACTACATAGCACCTCCAGAAGTTTGGGGCAGTACCTGTTCTGCAGTGAAATATAAGCATGTTTGCACAATATAAGATAAATATAGACTAGGAAAAGATGAATACTTATAAACTATGTAAAATCTCATGTCAGTTCAGGCCAGCTTTTTATTGCAAAATGAGCTGGCACTCACTTTACTAAAACTTTTCATCTTGAAAGCTTTTTTGGATTTCTGAGTTATAGATAAGATATGGTGGGTTCTTACAGATACATACATACATACCTATGATTGGATAAAAGTTGGAAAATACCAAAAACTACCAAGAAAAAGATTTACAATCCTATCAGTCAGAAGTAACAACCATCAATATGTTGGTATACTTACATATATAAAAAATACACATAAATTAAATATACACACATATGTATATGCAAATATGTTTTGTTTAATCCCCCCTCCAGAGAAATGGGATTATATTCATATTGTTTTTTCACTTAAAATATATAACAGACTTTCTCCATGCCATTTAACATTTTATAGTAGTTTAACATTCACTTTAAGTTTTACTGTATTGTTGCGCCATAGTTTGTCACACATTTAGATTGATTACAATTCTTCATATTATAAATAATATTGTGATGAATACTCTTATCCATAGATCTTTGGGTGTGTCTCTGATTTCTTTCCTAGGATAAATTACTAGATGTGGAATTATTGGGTCAAATGGTATATAAGACTTTTTTAATAAAAGATTTTATCCTTATTTTTATTTATTTTAAATGTTTATGTATTTTGAGAGGGAACGAGAGAGAGAGAGAGAGAGAGCAAGCATGAGCAGGGGAGGGGCAGAGAGAGTGGGAGAGAGAGAAAACCAATCAGGCTCTGCACTGTCAGCACAGAGCCTGAAATGAGACTCGATCTTATGAACTGTGAGATCATGACCTGAGCTGAAGTGAAGAGTTGGATGCTGAATCGACTCAGCCACCCAGACTTCCTAAAAGATTTTATTTTTAACTAATCTCTACACCCAGTATGGGGCTTGAACTTACAACCCCGAGATCAAGAGTCACATACTCCACTGACTGAGCCAGCCAGGAGCCCCAGGATTTTTTGAGTATATTTTGAAGTACATATTTCTTTTGTTACAAAGCTTAAAAAAGAAATTGCTAAATGTTTTTCATGACTGCAAATGATTTTTCTTACATAGTCATTACTGATTTTGATCATTATCATTGTTTCAGAGAAGTCACTTATATTTAGAATAAAAAATTGTATTCGGAATGGATTTCCACTTATTAAACATTATAAAAATTCCAAAGAAACAAAACTCACATTCCATATTTTAATTTAGTAAAAATGTCTAAAGGGCTATAAAAATCACTCTTACTTTATATTTATTGAACCTAGGAGGAATTTCTTGATGTAAAATTCTACTCATTACTGTTCTTTAAGTAATACTTCAGAAGCCTGGGTATTAGATATCCATAGAATATTGCTTACTTCATATGGTAATGTCAACATTATCATATGGGATGTCAACATTTTAATAGGTTTATTAAAGTATAATTTACATATAATTAAGTGCATATATTTACAATGCACATTTTGCTGAAATCTGACATATGAATATATCCATCACCCCAGAAGTTTCCTTGTGCCTCTTTATAATTCCTCTTTCCCATCCCTGTTGACCACCTTTATGCAGCCATTGATTTTCCTGTCACAATAGATTACATGTGTGTGTTGTGTGGTATGTGGCGTGTGCATGTGTGTGCGGGCATGCATCCTCACCACCAAGAGGTCCTGAGAACAGCGATCCCCTAATGGCAGTAAGCAAACTTAGAGCTCAGATCTTTGATTCTAAATTCCATTCTCCACTAAAATGAGCCAGGGCTCCTTGGGGAAATGACAGATTTCATGTGTGTGGCAGAGAAAGGACATGATGATCCTGGAATTTCTTCTTGTGCTAGAAAGTAAGGAAGTGCTCATAGAGTGATGGATACAAGTAGAGAGGACCCAGAAGCCAGCCCACAGGGGTTCCCCATGACCAAATCTGGTATAACTTGAACATGAAAATGAATGATGTCAGTAACCAAATATATCCCATTGAATAAAGTTGAATCCAGGAGTCTGTAGGGACTTCTTGTTTGCTTATTTAAGGGAATAAGCAAAGGAAGAGAAGAGAAAGCCTCTCCTTGAGTGCAATGCCAGATAATACACTTAGAAGGAAAGACGAAATTAGAATGTCATCATTTGGCACCCATCATCGCAGTTCAGGCAAGAAACATCAACGAATGTTAGAACTAGTGGGTGAAAGTTTGATGCAGATTGGAGTATTTTTGTAGTCTCAAATAGTCTCTTACCTAGAAAGAGAAAAGGAACAACTTCATAGTGGAGAAGCCTGGCAGACACCACTTTAACCAAGGAAACAAACTTAGCATCAGCTGTAGTAAGGCCAAGTGTAATCAGGTACCGACTAGTAGAATGCAAGCAGAGCTTAATATCACTTCTGGGGCACTTTTGCCAAAATAAAAAAATATGCATCACCTGGATCTCATCATGAGGAAACATTAGACAGATTCAAATGGAGGGACAGTCTACAAAATAACTGTCATATAATTTTCATAAGTGCCCAGGCCACGAAAGTCAGGGACAGCCAGGGAAATGTTCCCGATTAAAGAGGAGTAAAGAGACAGGATGACCAAAGCCATGTACTGTCCTGGACAGCACTGGGACAATTGGCAAAACTTGAATGGGTGTGGGGATTTGATGATAGTAAGGTAAACGCTGAATTTCCCGATTTTTACGTTGCGTAGTTATTATATAGCAAAATGTCCTTGTTGGTGGGAAATACCTAATATTAGTGCCGTTCTTGGACCTGAACTGACCATTACTTGAGTCAGTTGCCCCCTGGCTCTAGTGTTGCATGATCTCCAGCACCCTTGAGGGGCCTGATCCTTCCGTTCTGTATGAAGGGTTCTCCGAGTGTCCCCCGATGGAGGCAAGCCTGGGTTCTCTAGTTATAAAGGCCAACGATTATTTGAAAAACAACGTGAAAGTGGGAAGTAAAGCAACTGAACTTTGTTCTACGCCAGGGACTTCCCCTACTCTTGCTGC
Source organism: Proteles cristata cristata (assembly GCA_017311185.1). Taxonomy (NCBI): domain Eukaryota; kingdom Metazoa; phylum Chordata; class Mammalia; order Carnivora; family Hyaenidae; genus Proteles; species Proteles cristata. Next base: position 1,881,518 of record JAESUZ010002230.1, read on the forward strand.
AGTGTTGAAACCAGGAAACTTATTAATACTATCTCTATCCTATCAACATGGCATTCATATTAATATCTCGTGTGGAGGCTGGATTGAGTTGATTTTGGGAATTCCCCATTGCCATAGATATGATCCCCAGAAGGATTTGGCCAGGGGTTAGAAGGTTATTAAAGCTACAGTCTGCACAGGTAGATACTCAGTAATCAGATCGTTGCTTCTTAAAGCTGTGCAAAATCTAGCATATCTGTTTCATGTGTATACATTTCTTCAGGGTATTTTATGAAAATTAAGCAACCATCAAATACAAAAAGCCAGAATTTGTTGGAACCTGGCAATCTTCATGTGGGTGAGGCAGCAAAATGATAACTTTTTTTTTTTTTTGAGAGAGAGAGCATGAGATTGCAAGTGGGGAAGAGGCAGAGGGAGAGAGATAGAGAGAATTCCAAGCAGCCTCCACACCTAGCACAACCTGAGATGAAATCAAGAGTCAAATGCTTAAGGAACTGAGCCACCCAGATGCCCTAAGAGACAACTCTTCTTGCTCTCATGGTTACTCAGCTTCGTTCCCTGTACTCAGGCTACCCTTTACCCACACAGCTCTCTCAGGACCATTGCTACTAATGATCCTCTCTGTTACAGGTGAGTAGGCAGTGGCCTCATTCCTGAGATTCCACCCCTTCCCTTGATTTTCATATAGTTAACTCCAGGCCATTTGAACTGGCCCCTAAACTGGGTGGACCAGTCATCTCCCTAAGCATCTGCAGAAAATTACTATCTGCACCTGCCTCTCCGTCCACCTACCCCTCCTTCAGTTACATTCCTTAACTCCCCTCTCTGAATAGTAATAAAATGCTGGCTCCTGAAAAATGGTTAGGGTTCCGTCATGTTCAAGAGTGTCCTGTTCAGCACAATCAGGCTGACAGTCCTTTCGGAGACTCACTGAATTTTGTAACTATAGGGAACTTGGCAGATCATTTCAGTGCTACCTCCAGATCCTGTAGGTGAGCTGTTGTTTCATGACAGGGCCGGAACCAGTACTCCCAGACTAGCGTTCATGACGTTACATCACACCATCCTCTCCCTCTCCTGGGGCGCCCAGCCTAGCGCATGTCCTGCACAGAGATAGCATTGTTCTCACCCCCCAACTTTAGAGGGCTTGCTCTCTGTGAAATAGGACAGACACAAATGCCAGTTCCACACATCTCTTATCAAGAGTGCCTCTAAATACATAAAAAGGGGGGCGTCTGGTGGCTCAGTTGTTTAAACATCTGACTTCAGCTCAGGTCATGATTTCACGGTTCATGGGTTCGAGCCCCATGGCGGGCTCTGTGCTGACAGCCAGCTTGGAGCCTGGAGCCTGTTTCAGATTCTGTGTCTCCCTCTCTCTCTGACCCTCCCCCACTCACGCTGTCTCTCTCTCTTCTTCTCTCTCTCAGAAATAAATGAAACATTAAATAAATAAATAAATAAATAAATAAACATGTAAAAAAAGGGTGATGGTGAGAGACAGTCAGGAGGAGAGCATAATGCCTTGGGGCTGAGGACTAACCCTTTATAATATGAGAGGATCCAGAGCCAAAAGGGATGAATTGGGGGATTGTGTATCTCTCTGGCTATAAACCGCCTCCTCAATCCCATCTCCCAATAAAAAGTGATTTGGGATAAATGCTGGAAAACAGCCTGTGTGTACTTGGGGAAACTTTCATGACATAATGATTTTGGATACAATCCCATTACGCTAGTGCCCTGTGGCTGTTTTTTTCCATGAAGGCATTTCATAATCTCTGATTGCCTCTTTGGGAGAAAGAGAGAAACTTGGTCATGGGGGCCTGAGTAGGGAGATGGATGAGAACCGACTTTGTTTTCTTTCAGCACCTACGTACGTTAAGGTTCCCCCTTAATATGGGTTTTCCTTGAGTAAACACTGGGAGGTCCTTGGCTTGGCCCTGCTGTCTTCAGCAGTTCTGAGCTCTGAACAAGTCAGCTCTGGATGGAATAGAAGAAAAATGTCTTAAGGAAAATAGAACCTTAATAGGCTGTGTAAACAATGGCACAGCCGTAGCTATGGCACCCACCACTACCAAAAGAACAGCAAAACCCAAATTCACCAAGCAGGACTTTATCCCTACCATAGTGTGGTTGACTCTGTGAGTTTGGAGCAAGACCAAGGTGTTTTCCCTAGATTGTGTGATGGCCTAAGGTGGGTGGGACTCAAGTGTTCTGGGTTGGGGACCCCAGAGGAGAGTCACAGATACTTCTTCATGGTTGACTCTGAGAGATAGGGTAGTGAGCAGACACCTCAGTGGGGAGAGATCACTCCTGACTCAGAGGGTCCCATGGAAAGAAGCTGAGGTTGTCAGCCTGCAAAGGGAAAGAGACTGAAAACAGAGAAGGACTATGGCTACCTAGAGTCATAATAATAGCACATTACCTTTCACTAATGCTTAGTAGTTGACAAAGTGCTTTGTGCATTGCTTCATCTACGGAAGTCTTGTGAGGTAAGCAGGGCAGATACGCTATCTGCAGTTTATGGCCAAGGAATTCAAGATTCATAGAAGTTATGACGTCGTCCAAAGCCATACTGCAAACAAGTGGCAGAGCCAGGTCTAGAGCTCAGGTGTCCTGACCCCGTGCTCAGTGGGATTGCCAAATGCAGGTAGAATGTGCTGGCACTTGAGAGATATTAACAGGCTAGTAATCCTTACCTCCACTGCCCTAACTTGGAGCCCAGTATTCCCACCATGGACTCATTCTTTTAGGTCAAGGCATTGTCTCCAGCAAAGTCCCAGTTAGAGGCAAAATGCAGGTATAAGAGATATGGGTTCCATAAGTCTTTGGCTCATGGTAATGCCTTAAAAGATGTCTCTATGACTTTTATGTTGTGTCGTGGCAGCAAGATTTCTCAGAGGTTCAAATCCGCATTTATCCCTTAAGTTACTTGATTTCTGACTATATTTTGTCTCAAAACTGTATAGGAAAATCTTGTGTGATGGGGCGCCTGGGTGGCTAAGTCCATTAAGCGTCCGACTTCAGTTCAGGTCATGGTCTCACAGTTGGTGGTTTCAAGCCCTGCGTCAGATTCTGTGCTGACAGCTCAGAGCCTGGAGCCTATTTCAGATTCCGTGTCTTGCTCTCTCTGCTCCTCCCCGGCTTGCACTCTGTCTCTGTCTCTTTCTTTCAAAAACAAATAAACATTTAAAAATTTAAAAAAATAAATAAACATTTAAAAAGGTGGGGGCACCTGGGTGGCTAGTTAATCAAGCGTCCGACTTCAGCTCAGGTCATGATCTCACAGTTTGTGAGTTCGAGCTCCACGTCGGGCTCTGTGCTGACAGCTTGGAGCCTGCTTCTGATTCTGTGTCTCCCTCTCTCCCTGCCCTGCCCCCTCTCACCCTCTCTCTCTCTCTTTCAGAAATAAATAAACTTAAAAAAAAAAGAAAGAAAAATCTTGTTTGGTCCCCTGTTCTTGGGCCATCTTGGACATAAATAGGTGTATTGTTTCCTGGATACACTTTCACATTCTTAATTTCATGCCTTTTTGCAAGCACGTCTGTTTGCCTTCCTTGCCATAGTATTCCTTTTCGAATATAATGAGTGCTCTGTGAGCCATAAAAGGCCATCTTGAAATTCCATCTTTGAGTATTCTGAAACTCTTAATGCGGTTCCCAACAGGGACTGTGGATGAAGTTTGGGTGGAGCTTCCTGGAAAGTTTCTATTCAATGTGGTGCAATCCCTTGCCCCTTAGTAGCCTTGGGATATTGCTGAATTTCTTGGAGATGGGCAAATGTTTTATATAACAGAAACTGTTGAATTCTGCTAATGGTGTGGAATGATTGTATCAGACCCTTAAAAGGTCATATGGAATTTTTGAATTGTTCACTCCATTTTTTCTACATTGGAAACACAAGGGTCAGTCTGGAGCCATCTTGCCATTTGGGTAGTCCCCAGTGGAATTACTGAGATCCAGTGGTATCTGGAAAAAGAATTTAGACAAGATACCATCTGTGATGCTTAAGAAGGAGATGCCATAATTTTGTCAAGTTGCCTTTATTTCCTTCTCCCTCTTCTTCCCTGTTTCTTTTTTTTTTTCTTTTCCTTTTTTGAGAGAGGGTGAGAGAGCATGGACATGCGCATGTGCACAGGGGAGGGACAGAGAGAAAATATGAAGCAGGCTCCACGCCCAGAGAGGAGCCCAGTTCAAAACCTGACACGGGGCTCCATCTCACTGACTCACCGTGAGATCATGACCTAAGCCACTGGTCTAGCATCTTTTAGGATACATAGATCATATGCCCTGAAACTAGACTTCCAATACCCCAGGACAAACAAGATTTTCCCCAAAGAAGCAGAATTATCCCACATAGTCATAGCACCCTTAAGCAAGACAACCATGTATTGAAATCCATGAATCCACACTCTATCACTAACCCCAAACTGCAAAGTTCATTCTAATTGTTTTTCTCATTTTGTGTCTTTAACTCCCCCTACTGATAGAGAAAGACTTGGTTCTCATTATCTTCAATATATTTGCTTATTTGATCAATTCTTTGCATTAATAAATCTCCCAATAGCTACCACCGGCATTCACACAGGATGCCCTCTTTAACCAAGGCAGGTTACTCGGGTATCCTGTGCTGGTTTGTCCCACTGTGCAAAATCCCTCCTCTTTCTGGGGCCCCTGGGTGGCTCCGTCGGTTAAGCATCTGACTCTTGATTTTGGTCCAGATCATGATCTCATGGTCTTGTCATTGAGCTTCATGTTGAGCTCCACACTGTCACTGCAAAGCCTGGTTGGGATTCTCTTTCTCTCCCTCTCTCTCTGTTTTCCACCCCGACTCATGCTCTCTCACTCTCTCAAAATAAATAATAAATAAATAAATAAATAAATAAATAAATAAATGTAACAAAAGAAAACAAAAGAAAAACAGAATCGCTCCTCTTTCTGCGGGGCACCAACATTCCACGCTGGCCCATGGGTGCATGGATGCTTTCCTTAGGCACTCAGCTGGGTGGTCCCCCTGAGGATGCCCTACCTGTTTGAGCTGTAATATTGCTGTGCCAGGCAGCCCCTGTATGGATGCCCTCTTCGCTGTGTTTGGGCTCTGATCACCCCCATTCTGGACCATCACACTCCCATCTCTGAAGCCTATCTTGTTCAGTTCCACTACAGGATTTCAGACTGACTTGTTCTGGAAAAGGAGCAAAGGGAGAGGAAGAAGAGAGTGACCATGAAGTTTAGATGGCAGGGATGCTGCTTTAGTCTTCAGTGAATCCTGTGACTAATAGGGTATGTTTCATATAGTTCCTTTACTAGGGAGAGTCAGCCTTCGAAAGATAAGTACAGAGGCACAGAGTGTGGTCAAGAGCAAAGGCTCTCGAATCACCTGGAATCTGGCTTTGATACTTTGAGTTGGTGACCTTCAGTGCCTCAGTTATCTTGTGTACACCATGAGGAGAATAATTGCACTGACCCCACAGAGTTGTATGAGGATTAAGTTAGATGATCCATGCAAAGTGCTTAGCAGAGATCCGAGCACAAGGTACGTGTGCAGGAAACTTGCTCCTATTAAGGAGCTCCCTGTCAAGCAGTATGGAGTCACTTTTCCTACCTGTGAGAAGAGGAGCTGGCTGACCTCAAGGGATCATTCCATTCCGATATTTTAGTATTCTAGCATCAAACTACCTTAAGAAACTAGAGGGAAGGATGGTGAATCAGCACTTAAGGTAGTTTGATGCTGCTTCCAAGGATAGTGTCTGCCTGCACAGGACGTGGTCTCTGAAGATGGTTCTAAGTCGAGGTACTAGAATGACAGGGCCACACAGATGATGAGAACAATAAATCCTCATACTCACTTAGCGCTTTACAGTTTGCAAACACAGTCCACATGCACCATCTCATGTCATCCTTATAACAGCCTTATGGGGGAAGCATTTTTTTTTCAGATGAGATCCTGGGGCTGGAAGGTTAAATGACATTACTCATAAGTAGTAGAGGAGTCGGGGGTGGGACTCAGGGAGTCACTGTGTAGCAGGCCCACAGTCTGGCTACATGGCTTTCCAAGAGGGGCGATTTCAGGTGCTGATTTGTGGTCTGCTCTCATTGATCTTTTCTTCAGATGATGCCCCCATCTCTCCTATATTACTCTTTGCAGCCATACAAGGGCTTGGTATATTTGATACAGAGCAAATGTAAGTACTGCCCTACCTCCTGGGGCTTAAGTTTTAATTTAAGAAAACAAAGGAGACAACTACTGATCAACAGGACTCTATTATCAGGATCATGAAAGGGCATTGAGAAGAAAGGGTGAGTCAGGCATTGGGGTGGGAATGTCAGACTGGTTTAACCTAGGAGACCTTCCTGGAGGAGGTACTGACTTAGGAGTTAAAAGAGGGGGAAGTGTAGTAGTCGAGGCTGGAGAGACCAAGCCTTCCCTTTCTGACCCTCCCCATTTCACCTCCTGTGGATCTGATAGTCCCGCTCAGGCATACTGAGGTTCAGCGGCAAAAGCCAGAGAGAGAGCGATCCCAGGCCATCTGATGTCCCTAGATTGGGGCCTGGAGAGAGATGGTGCTCCTCTCCCAGCTCATCACTAATCTTGCTCAACCTCTTTTGCAAAATGAGAGACTCAGCAACTAGGGAGGAGATGTGAGAAGGAGTGCTTGCAAACTCCCCAAGCTTTCTGGAAGAAAGAGACAGTGTGTGTGCGAGGCTCCCCCCGGAGGTGCCTGCCACAGCACGGTGCGCTCCCATTCATGCCTTGAACCTGGGGGCTGGGGACGACTGCCGAGCTAACTGCACACCAATGAGCAGCAAGAGGAGCGTGTCTCAGCAGGTGGTGGACAGGGGCCAAATACCTCCAGGTTACAGTGCAATAGATGATGGAAGACCAATTAATTTTTTACAACGGGAGAAATGGCTAAAAGATTAACAAGCATTAATTATTTATTGACTTGCTGCCTATGCGAAAAGGGGGAAACTGCCCTGTATGGGGAAATTAATCTCTTCAATAATCTCAGCTGTTGCCTACTCTCTGCCTGTGTGCGGAGGTCATGTAGTCATCTCCAGGGAAGGGGTGAGATCATTCAGGAAGCAAGGAGTAACTTTTAGCAGTTTCTTTCAGGCTTGTCAAAAACACTTAGAAATCCTGTCGTTTCTACTTTTCTCTCTCTCAGTCTTTCTAGCCCCTGTACCGAAAGAGGAGCTCTCGAGACCCTGACCTTCATTCCAGGTCTGCAGGTTTGACCCCTAAAGAGGCAAGTCGGGACAAACATCTGCACATCACAGATGAGCCCACACATGGGCTCAAAACAGGCTCAGGGAGGCACGGAGGTTCCTCTTTTGACCATGGACAGACCTGTTAGTCAGAGGCTATTTCGGAATCGATGTAGGGTTTCTGAAATATCCCTCTTGGTCAGAGGAAATTGCTGAGATGTGTGGAGTCTGATCAGTGAGCTGGGTCTCTCTGTCCTTCGATGGGACAAGGCTCAGTGAATGAGGATTTGGGGTCAAGATGTGGCAGGAAGAACTGGATTACTTGGCTCTTGTTTCCCTTCACCCCATTTCCGCCCGCCTCCAAACTGAGCTCCACGTCCTTTGCTCTTTCTCTGCATCCTCCTGACTCTAGCCGCACTCATGTCCTGTTCTAGGCCTCCACGGCCTCTTCCTTGGACTGTGGCAACAGCACCCCTGTTCTAGATGCTTCTCCCTAGTCATCTGTATCATGCTGTCATAGAGATCGTCTTGGTAAAAAGTCTAATGGTCTCACATACTCTGTCTATAACCCTTCCACAGCCTCCCAACCTATCCCTTGCTTGATATTCCGAGGTGGTCAGGAACCTCTGTGTTCTTTATCCAATCTTGTACCGCCCAGCAGGTGCTCCGAGGTCCCCACAGTAAGCTCTGCGCTTGCCCCCTGGGCCTCTGCACCTCTGTGCACACGGCTCTGCTCTGCCCCAAACACCCCCCACCCCAACTGCCTGGCATTACTACTTCTCTCTCCAGACTGCTCCACTAGCTCCTCTGTGAAGCCTTGGCTGGCCTGCTAAGAATGGTGGCTAGACACAGCTAAGACACAGCTGCACTAGAGCACTGACTTCACTGTATTGTAATTATTACGTGGTCTCCCCAACATGGCTTTGAACTCTGCATGAGAAGTGATAGAACTAACTGTATTCATCTTTGCATCACCAGCCTCTGACTGGGGCCTGACAATCATTCACTTGTTCCTATTGACCATTCACTCTGTGCGGGGCCTGCACTGATCACCAGAGGGTGAAGGCTTGACCCTGGCACACCCCAGCCTCATGGATGTTAGTGCTCTGCCATGAGCACTGGCACGTTGCTGAAAACCTCAAGGAGCCAACCTTTTAGAGGGAAGTTGAGGCAGGGAGAGGCCTGCATTGTTGGCCTCTGCTCTTTGCAAGGGTCTAGCTCTCTCCTGAGGTGAAGGGGTATCGGTGCGGTGCAGCCAGGAGGCCTGAGACTTTATCACATGCTTTCAAAAAAGTCATTTAGGGGGCGCCTGGGTGGCTCAGTTGGTTAAACATCTAGCTTTGGCTCAGGTTATGATCTCATGGTTTGTGAGTTTGAGCCCTGCATCAGGTTCTGTGTGGATAGTGCAAAGCCTACTTGGGATTCTGTCTCTGTTTGTCTCTCACTGCCTCTCCCCCACTCATACACACACACGCGCTCTCTCCCTCTCAAAGATAAATAAAAACGTTAAAAAAAAGAATATTAAAAAAAGTCATTTAGGAGCACAAATAATATGCTGCGCCTGACGTTATGGCAGGAGTGGAGGCTTTCTTCACTGAGGTGGACACTGGATGATAATTGCTCCCCAGCAACTAATAATTACAGTTGGGAGGAATACGGTGAATGAAGACACCTGTGCTATGACAGCTTGTCATAGGGAGGCCCCAATAATCTGGTCAGAGCAGGCCTGCCAAAGGAGTGACATTAATGGGTTTAATTCCTAGTAGGGAGTAACTTCCTTTAGTTCCTCAACCCACCTATCCTGCAAATAAACCACCTGACCACAAGGGGGCGCAGTTGAGCCTGGCCTGGCGTGAACTCTTCCCTCCTTGCAAAGTGTACGCCCTTCTGTCAATGCCTGGAGGAGCTAACATCTGTCCCCAGAGGTCAAGACCACCTTTGGGGTACATGACACCTGGTCACTCCACACGGGGAATTGGGAGGGGGCTCTTCAGGCTGGGCCAGTCAGGGTATGTTGGAGTGTGACAGCCTGCTCTGGGACTTCTGCATGTAGTTCCGTTATCTCCTCCAAGGTCACCAGGAGCCGTTTGCACACAGTTTGGCCAGCATTTAGGCCAAGCCCGAAGGCACAAAGTGGGGCAGAGGATCCAGATCTGGAATAACAAACTCTTTGGGGCTCCGTTTCCAGCTAGCGCCCCTGTGATAAAGCATGGAGTCCACCTTCCTCTCCGGCAGCTGCAGCCTTCTCCTTTGCCAGGGCTCAGGGAGCAAGACATCTGAGTCCCCTGTAGGTCAGGAAGAGCTCCTTGTTTGGGGCTCCTGGCTGGCTACTCTTAGCCTGTCTCAGATGGGAAAGAACAGGATAGAGCAGTGTTTTCCAAACCCGTCTTTACGCCTTGGCAAAATGGGTGAGCACGCAATGTGAGAAACATCAAGGAGATTCAATAGAACCAAAATCTTCCTCACCAAGATTCAATCACACCTCAAATTCCATAGTTGGAAATTAATTTAAGACAGGCAGTGCCCTTACTTCAAGGCATCCCAAAAAAGCACCAATTATAGCTAACTTTCTTTGCTGTTTTGTGGTCTATAAGGTGCTTCTTCCAGACCTCATGAATCCTCGTGATGTTTCTGGAGGACTGGCATTATCATCTACTCTTCATTTTATGGAGGAGAGACTGCCCACGGTTATCAGCTCTCAATTCCAGGTCTTCTACCTCTCAATTCGGTGTTCTCTCCATTATCTTATTACCATTCAAACACCTCGATGTGGGATCACTGGGCTTTGCGGCAGCAAAGTGGGACAGCCCAGCAGCATCAGGCGAGAGGCAAGCAATCCACCCGGGGGAAGGAGAGTAAGATCCGAGGACCTGAAGATGGGAAAACTCAGAAAGAAACACTTTTGAGGGCAGTGTCCCTTCATGTCAGGCAGAGCCTCCATTCTTAGGGTGTTTCAGGCCCCTTGGAACTCTGTGTGTGTGTGTGTGTGTGTGTGTGTGTGTGTGTGTGTATTTACACTTACTGGCTCTTTGGATTTGATGAGGGCAGGCATATTTCAAATGATTTCCTGAGTCAGGGTCTGGAAGCCATGGCATGTGAGAACATTGCTCTGTGTTTTGGGGGCAATACCCTAGCACCCCATCAGTCAGGGATGCCCCAGCTCTCTTTCTTGGCTATAGAAAGTACCAGGAGCTTCTTTCTTCTTCCCTTCTTTCCTCCCTCCCTCCCTCCCTCCCTCCCTTCCTTCTTTCCTTCCTTCCTTCCTTCCTTCCTTCCTTCCTTCCTTCCTTCCTTCCTAATGTTTATTTATTTATGGCGGGGGTGGGGGGAGGAGGGACAGAGATAAAGGGAGAGACAGAATCCCAAGCAGAATCTGTACTGTCAATGTGGAGCCCAAGTGGGGCTCGATCTCATGAACCGTGAGATCATGACCTGAGCCCAAATCAAGAGTCAGACACTTAGTTGACTGAGCCACCAGGAACTTCTTTTCTTTGCTTTGCTTTCTTCTTTTCTTTTTCCTTTTTCTTTCTCTTTTTTTCCTTCCTTCCTTCCTTCCTTCCTTCCTTCCTTCCTTCCTTCCTTCCTTCCTTCCTTCCTTCTTCTTTCTTATTGAGGTATAGTTGATATATAACACTATATTAGCTTCAGGTATATAACCTAATCATTCAATATTTGCACATATTCCAAAACCATCATGATAAGTCTAGTTAACTTCCATCACCATACATAATTGCAAATTTTTGTCTTGTGATGAGGACTTAAGATCTACTATTTTAGCAACTTTCAAGTATGCAATATAGTATTATTAACTATAGACACCACACTGTACATTATATCCCCATGACTTAATTATTTCATAACTGGAAGATCATACCTTTTGACCACCTTTACCCATTTCTCCCATCCCTTCTTCTGGCAACCACCAGTCTGCTGTATGTTATCTATGCGCTTGGTTTGTTGTTTTGTTGTTTAAATACCACATATAAGTAAAATCACACAGTATTTGCCTTTCTCTGTCTGACTTATTCCACTTAGCATAATGCCCTCCAGTTTTATCCATGTTGTTGCAAACAGCAAGATTTCTTTTTTTTTTTTTTTCCCCTAGGATAGAGAGAGACAGCGTGAACAGGGTAGGGTCAGAGAGAGATGGAGACACAGACTCTGAAACAGGCTCCAGGCTCTGAGCTGGCAGTCAGCACAGAGCCCGACGCGGGGCTCGAACCCACAAACCGCGAGATCATGACCTAAGCGAAAGCCGGACGCTTAACCGACTAAGCCACCCAGGCGCCCCTTCATTATTTTTTTTAATAGCTGAATAGCTTTCCATTTATACCACATCTTCTTTATCCATTATCGATTGATAGACATTTAGGTTGATTCCATACTTTGGCTATTGAAAATATAAGAACATGGGTGCATATATAATGAACGTACATCTCAACTAGTGCTTTGGTTTTTTTGGATAAATACACAGAAGTGGAATTGCTACATCATATTTTTTGAAGAACCTCCATACTTTTTTCCATAGTGGTTGGATCAATTTACATTCCCAGGAGTGCATTAGGGTTTCCTGTTCTCCAGTCTTCACCAGCATTTGTTATCACTTGTTTTTTGGCGATAGGCATTCTAACGTGTGAGGTGATAGCTCATTGTGGTTTTGACTTGCACTTCCTTGATGATGATGAGTGATGTGGAGCATCTCTTCCTGTGCTTGTTGGCTCTCTGTATGTCCTCTTTGGAAAAATGCCTACTCAGATCCTCTGCCCATTTCTTGATCAGTTGGTTTTTTGTTTTTTTTTTTTTTTTTTGCTATTGAGTTGTATGTGCTCTTTATATATTTTAGATATGAAGCCCTTAGATATGTGATTATGAAGCCCTTAGATATAATATTTACAAACATTTTCTCCCATTCAATAGGTTGTCTTTTACATTGTTGGTGATTTTCTTTGCTGTGCAAAAGCTTTTTAGTTTGGTGTAGTCATACTGGTTTGTTTTTTCTTTTGTTGCTTTTGCTTGGAGTCAGATCCAAAAAAGGCCAAAGTCAAATAGCTTACTGCCTATGCTTTCTCTGAAGAGTTTTATGGTTCCAGGTCTTACGTGCATGCCTTTAATCCATTTTGAGTCAGTTTTTGGGTATAGTGTAAGACAGTGGTCTAGTTTTATTTATTCTTTTTCATGTACCTGTTCAGTTTTCCCAACACCATTTATTGAAGAGACTGTCCTTTTCCCATTGCATATTCTTGGCTTTTTTGTCAAAAATTAATTGACCATTTTTGTGTGTTAATTTCCACGCTTTCTCTTCTGTTCCATTAATCTTTGTATCTATTTTTAATGCCAATATCATATGATACTGATTACTATAGCTTCATAATATAGTTTGAAATCAGGGAGCATAATGCTTCCAGTTTTGTTCTTTCTCAAGATTGCTTTGGCTATTTGGAGTTTTTTGTGATTCCATAAAAATTTTAGGATTGTTGTATTTCTGTGAAAAATGTCATTGGAGTTTTGATAGGGATTGCATTGAATCTGTAGATTGCTTTGGGTAGTATGGACATTTTGACAATATTAATTCTTTCAATTCATGAGTACAAAGATCTTTCTTTTTTAAAATTTTTAATGTTTATTTATTTTTGAGAGAGAGACAGAGACAGTATGAGAAGAAAGAGGCAGAGAGTGAGAGGGAGACACAGAATCTGAAGCAGGCTGACAGCTCAGAGGCTGATGTGGGGCTCGAACCCATGGACTGTGATATCATGACCTGAGCCAAAGTCAGACGCTTAACCGACTGAGCCAGCCAGGCACCTCTAAAGATCTTTCCTTTTATTTGTTTCTTCTTCTTTTATTTGTTTCTTCTTCACTGTCTTACAGATCTCAGTGGACAGGTCTTTCGCCAGCAGGAGCAGTTTTCTGTTTGGTTGGTACCTCTCTGAGCTGCGGTGCCAGCTTTTGGCAGGGACTGCCTTCCCACTAGGCTGTAGGATGTTTCCATGGCAGGGAGCTGGGAGTGAATGCTGCCCTCAACTCCTAATGTGGAGGGTGGAGGGACCAGGTGGACAAATTTGAAAAAGCAGGGGTATTATTTGGTAAGTTTGATATTAAGCCTTATGGGGGAAATTTAGAAAGATAAGTAAACATATAGCACATGCACACTTTAAAAAGCTCATTTAATCACTAGTTAGGCAAAGACTGTTTGCGTTAAGCCCCCCAATAGAGGCTAGGGTGAGCAAAACAGATGGTCCCCTCCCTTGTGGGGCTGACGTTCTGATGGCAGAAGTGGGCAATAGCAGGAAACCTCATAAATAAGGGTACCGACTGGTATGTTAGGTGGAAAGTACTGAGAAAAATCAAAGGCAGGCTGGGTAGGGAGATTAGAGTGGCAGAGAGGCAGGGTGCCGGATTGCATCATTAAATGAGATTCCAGAGGGGCCTCACTGGAAAGGTGAGATTTAGCCAAGATTTGAAGGAGGTGAGGATCTAGGGACACCAAGAGGGAGGGGCAGGGTGAGAGGCAGGCCGGGTGCTCAGGGAGCAGCTAGTGCAGTGGGGTTTAGAGACAACGGGAAGTCAGAGAGGTTTGGGGTTGAGGGAAGGAAGGCGGATCGTGTGGGGCCTTGGGAGACCACCGTAAGGACTTCAGCTTTTGTTCTGGGCAAAGAGTGAGCCACTGGTGAGTTCTGAGAAGAGCTAAGATCAGCCAGGAGAACTCCTTCTAGCCCTGGTTCTGCCCCACACGTACCATGACCTTTGGACAAAGTTTTGATTTAGGGATGAGATGAGATGGTTGGATTGGGGTGTTTCAAAGGCTTATTCTTTTTTTTTTTTTTTTTTAATGTTTTATTTATGTCTGAGAGAGAGAGAAAGACAGCGTGAGCAGGGGGAGGGTCAGAGAGAGAAGACGACACAGAGTCTGAAGCAGGCTCCAGGCTCTGAGCCAGCTGTTAGCACAGAGCCCGACGCGGGGCTCGAACTTACGAACCGCGAGATCATGACCTTTGACAAAGTTGAATGCTTCACCGACTGAGCCACCCAGGCGCCCCTCAAAGGCTTATTCTTAATCCTACAGTGTTAAATGCGGACCACCCCAAGCAAACTGTTCACCGTTTCTCTGTCCACCACAGAAAGTGCCATGGCTCCCCGGCTAGCATTTCATTTTCCCCACAGTCCTTTCCCAGTTTGCCTCGAGGCAAACCCAGGTCCCCAGGTGCATCTGGAAATGAGAGCCAGGGGCACTGGGAGAGATGGCTGAATTCCTTGCCTCGCCCAGGGGAGCTGAGTGCAGCTCTTTCCGAGGCAATGACTTTCCCTGGCTGGGACGAACAGTAGAGCAGTCTCCCACGGTGAGGCACGCCCATGGTCTGCCCCCAACAACCCCTACCGGGCTGGCAGGATTGCGATAGGGATAGGAAACAAGCGACAGGCCTGGACGAGTCCTTCTGGGAAGGCAGCAGGAGGAGGCAGGCAGTGCTCTTTCCTGGGCAGGCTGGCGGGATTTGGGTGCAGCGACAGGGACAGGCCATCAGGAGGCTGGGGCAGCCTGCCTGTAACCAGAAGGGCATCTCTTTTACTCCAAGGATATCAGAGACAAACACCTCAGCCAGGAAAGACCCTCCCTTTACGTCTAATTTCCAAGAGTAGGTGCCAAAGACTCTTCTGATGCAGGATTGTCAGAGGGAGGAATCTCCCTTTTCTTGGCAGAGCTTCCCTCCGAGTGTTCGGGGCCCCTTTCTCCCCGCTGTCTCCCTGCCCAGCTCTGGCCTTGCAGTGGGGGCAGGCCATTTCTGCCCTGCTTCTTTGTCCCTACCATTTCCACAAACCATCGCTTTTGCTTCTCCTTGGTTGCCAGCTGCCAGGTCCCCATGAGCCAGGTTTCTAGAGCTGGAAGTAAAGCAATGTCATCCAACCGATGGTTTTGAAACGCATGGCTATCAGTGGGGATGGCTGCTAGGCCTGCGTAAGACAGAGTCCAGCTGCTGGAAGAGATTGACCTACTGAGTTTGGACTAGTGGATCCACAGCTTTCCAAAAGCACAGGCCAACTTTTCTGCATTTTTTTAAAACTCAGGTTTATGGAGGTACCATTTACATATAGTAAAACTGATCTCTTTAGCTGTACACAGTTCACCGAGTTTTGACAAGTGTAAATCATCATGCACCACCATCTCAGATAAAGTATAGAATATTTCCATCCCCCTTTGTATTCAATCTCCTTTCACCCCCTGACTGTGCCAGAGTATTTTTCCTGAATCAGATGGAATCATATGCTTCCTTTTCTCTAAGTGTCTTAGTGTCTGTCTTCTTTCAGTTAACATTATGTATTTGAGAATCATCCAAGTTGTTGTATCAATAATTCTTCCTTTTATTGTTGTAGAGGACCGTCACTCCTTTTTTTTTTTTTTACTTTTTATTGAAGTAAAATATATATAACATAAAATTTTCCCTTTTAACTGTTTTAAGGGTACAATTCAGTGGCATTAATTATACTCACATATTGTGCGATGTTTACCACTATTTCAAAATACTTCTAAAACTTCATCACCCCAGATACTGTGTACACAGTAATCAATAGCCCCTCCTGAACCCTCTCACCTCAAATCCACTTTCTGTTTCCATGAATTTCCCTATTCTACACATTTTCAAATAAAATAATTTTATTTTATTTATTTAAAAATTTTTTTAAAATGTTTATTCTATTTTTTTTGAGAGAGAGAGAGACAGACAGACAGACAGACTACGAGTGAGGGAGGGGCAGAGAGAGAGGGAGACACAGAATCTGAAGGAGGCTCTAGGCTCTGAGCTGTCAGCACAGAGCCCGATGCGGGGCTTGAACCCACACACCAGGAGATCATGATCTGAGCTGAAGTTGGCTGCTTAACTGACCGAGCCACCCATTTGGATCAATTCCATCCTTTAGCTATTGTGAATAATGCTGCTGTGAACCCTGGCATACAAGGATCTGTTTGAGTCCTTCTTTTCAATTGTTTTTTAATGTACATACATAGGAGTAGAACTTCCAGGTTATATGGTAATTCTTTGTGTAACTTTTTGAGGAACTGGTAGATTTTGTCCACAGTGGCTGTATCATTTAACATTCCCACCAGCAAAGCATGAGGGTTCCAATTTCTCCCCATTCTTACCAGCTCTTATCTTCCATTAAGAAAATTATGTCCATTCTAGAAGGTACAAAACAGTGTTTCATTGTGGTTTTGATTGCATCCTAGTGGCTAATGATCTTGACCATCTTTTCATGTGCTTATTGGCCATCTGTGTATCTTCTTTGGAGAAACATTTGTTCAAGTCTTTTGCCCATTTTTAATTGAGTTGTAGAAGTTTTTAAATATATTCTGGATATTAAACCCTTACCAGATCAGTTATTTGCAAACATTACCTCCCTTTCTGTGGATTGTTTTTTTCATGCTCTTGGTAGAATCCTTTGACATGCAAAGTTTTAAATTTTGATGAAGTTCAATTTATCTATATTGTTCATGGCGAATAATATTTTAAAGATTCTGCTGAATTTGGTTTGATAGTATTTTGTCAAGAATTTTTGCATCTATATTAATAGGGGATGGTGGTCTGCAGTTTTCTTGTGATGTCTTTATCTAGCTTAGTCATACTGACCTCATAGAATGAGTCAGCAAGCGTCCCTCCTCTTCATTTTGTGGGAAGGATTGGTATTTATTCTTTAAATGTATGGTAGAATTCACCAATGAATCTATCTGTTCTTTCTTTATTTGGAGGTTTTTTAATTACGGATTCAATCTCCTTACTAGTTTTAGGGTTACTTAGATTTTCTATTTCTTATATATATGTATATATATGTATATGTGTGTGTGTATATATATATGTATATATATGTATGTATTTATTTTTGAGTGAGAGTGTGAGCAGGGGTGGGGGAGAGAAAGAAGGAGACACAGAACTTAAAGCCGGCTCCAGGCTCTGCGCTATCAGCATAGAGCCTGACGTGGGGCTCCAACTCACAAATTATGAGATCATGACCTGAGCCGAAGTCAGACACTTAACTGAGCCACCCAGGTGTCCCTAGATTTTCTATTTCTTCATGATTCAGTTCTGATAGTGCTTCTAGAAATATACCTATTTAATCTTAGGTTATCCAACTTGTTTTATTTCTGTAAAATTGGTAGTAATGTTCCCACTTTGTCAGTTTTGCTAATCTTTTCAAAAGCCAGCTTTTGGTTTCATTGGTTTTTCTTTTTGTTTTTTTCTATTCTCTATCTTATCCGGCTCTAATCTTTATTATTTCTTTCCTTTTAAAGCTTCTTAAGCTTTAGTCCCAGAAGTAGTTTTTCTTTTTCTGGTTTCTAGAACTTACCTTAAATTGTAGGGTTAGGTTTTTGAGATCTTTTCTCCTTTTTAACACAAGCACTTACAGCTATGAGCTCCCCTCTTAGCCTGGCTTTAGCCACCCTCTCTATCACTGTGTACAGTAAGTTTTGGTATTTGTGTACTTGTCTTCATTTCCCTTGAGATTTCTTCTTTGATCCATTGGTTAAGAGTGTGTTGTTTAAGGAGTGCCTGGGTGGCTCAGTCAGTCAAGTGTCTGTCTCTTGGTTTTGGCTTGTCATGCTCTCAACAGTTGTGAGACTGAGCCTGCATCAGTCTGCAGTGCAGTCCTGTACTGAGTGTGGAGCCTCCCTAAAATTCTCTCTCCCTCTGCCCCTTCCTCTCTCTTTCTCAAAAAAAAGGTGTGTTGTTTAATTTCCATGTATCTGTGGATTTTCCAGTTTACTTCTGTTATTGGTTTCTAATTTCATTCCATTGCGATTGGAAAGGATACTCTGCATAATTTCAGTCTTTTAAAATTTATTAAGACTTGTGGCCTAAAATATGGTCCATTCTGGAGATTGTTCCATGTGCGCTTGAGGTAAATGAATTTCCTGCTGTTCTTGAGTGGAGTGTTCTGTGTATGTTAGTGAAACTGGGTTATTGTGTCATTCAAACCCTCTATTTTCTCATCAATCTTTTATCTATTTATTCTATCCATTATTGAAAGAGGTATGGAAATCTCTAATTATTATTGTAGAGCTATCTATTTATCTCTTCAATTCTGCCCATGTTTACTTCATATATTTATGAGCTCTGATGTTTAGTGCATATATGTTTATAATTGTTATTATCTTCTGGGGGAATTAATTTGTTTATGAGTACAATGTCCTTCTTACATTCAATGCAATCCCTATAAAAATAACATCAGCATTTTTCACAGAGCTAGAAAAAACAATTCTAAAATTTTTATGGAACCAGAAAAGAACCCAGATAGCCAAAGCATTCCTGAAAAAGAAAAACAAAGTGGGAGACATGACAATCCCAGACTTCAAGATGTATCACAAAGCTGTAATCATCAAGAAAATATGGTCCTGGCACAAATACGGACACATAGATCAATGGAACAGAATAGAGAACCCAGAAACAGACCCACAAGTATATGGTCAGCTCATCTTAGACAAAGCAGGAAGGAATATCCAATGGAAAAAAGATAATCTTTTCAACAAATGATATTGAGAAAACTAGACAGCAACATACAGAACAGTGAAAGTGGACCACTTTCTTACACCATAGACAAAAATAAATTCAAAATGGATGAAAGACCTAAATGTTGAGGCAGGAACCAATCAAAATCCTAGAAGAGAACATAGACAACAACCTCTTTGGCCTTGGCTGCAGCAACTTCTTATTACACATATCGTTGTCAGCAAGGGAAACAAAAGCAAAAATGAACTATTCAGTCTTCATCAAGAGAAAAAGTTTCTACATGGTGAAGGAAACAATCAACAAAACTAAAAGGCAACCTATGGAATGGGAGAAGATATTTGCAAATGATGTATTAGACAAAGGATTAGTATCCAAAATCTATAAAGAATTTATCAGACTCAACACCCTACTAAACATAAATAATCCAGTTAAAAAATGAGCAGAGGGCATGAACAGTCATTTATCTGAAAAAGACTTACAAATGGCTGACAGACAGACAAAAAAACATTCAACATCACTCATCATCAAGGAAATACAAATCGAAACCACAATGAGATACCACCTCACACCTTTCAGAATTGCTAAAATTAACAACTCAGGAAAACAACAGATGCTGGCGAGGATGTGGAGAAAGAGGAGTCCCCTTTGCACTGTTGCAATGCAAACTGATGCAGCCACTCTGGAAAACAGTGTGCAATTTCCTCAAAAAGTTAACAAGAGAACTACCCTATGTCCCAGGATTGCACTAGTAGGTATTTACCCAAAGAATACAAAAATACTGATTTGAAAGTGCACATGCACCCCAATGTTTATAGCAGCACTATCAACAATAGCCACATTATGGAAAGAACCCAAATGTCCATCAGATAAAGAGTAGATGGTGTACACACACACACACACACACACACACACACACACGTGCCAACCCCCCCACCCCAGTATGGAATATTATTCAGCCATCTAAAAGAATTAAATCTTGCCATTTGCAATGATGTGGATGGAATATGTATTATACTAAGTGAAATAAGTCAGAGAAAGACAAATACCATATGATTTCACTCATATGTATAATTTAGGAAACAGAACAGATGAACATACAGGAAGGGAAGGAATAAGATAAAAACAGAAGGGAAGGCAAAAACCATAAGAGACTGTTAACTGTAGAAAACAAACTGAGGATTCCTGGAGGAAAGGTGGGTAGTGGGTGGGCTAAATGGGTAATGGACATTAAGGAGGGCACTTGTGATGAACCCTGAGTGTTCTTTGTAAGTGATGAATCACTAAATGCCTTCTTTGTCTCTTGTAACTTTGACTTAAAGTCTGTCTATCTTGTTGTTTGATGGGTGCCTGGGTGACTGTTGGTTGAGCATTGCACTCTTGACTTTGGTTCAGGTCATGATCTCATGGCTGTGGGATTGATCCTCATGTTGAGCTCTGCACTGAGTGTAGAGCCTGCTTAAGATTCTTTCTTGTTTTCTCTCTCCCCTTTCCCTCTGTCTCTCAAATTTAAAAAAAAAAAAAAAAACAGTCTATCTATTTTGTCTGATATTAGTATAGCCACACCTGCTCCTTTTTGGTTACTATTTGTATGAGATGTTTTTTCTATCCTTTCACTTTCTATCTAATTGTATCCTTAGATAAAGTGAGTTTCTTGTAGACAGCATATGGTTGGATCATGATTTTTATCAATCTGCCTGTCTTAGTCAATCTGGGTTACCATAACAGAATACCTTTGACTTGGTGGCGTAAAAACCATAGAAATTTATTTCTCACAGTTCTAGAGGCTGGGAAGTCAAAGATCAGGGTGCTGACAGATTTGGTCCTAGTGAGGGTCTATTTACTAGATCACAGTTGGCATGTTCTCACTGTGTCCTCACACGGTGGAAGGGTTGAGGGAACTTTCTGGGATCTGTCTTTTTTTTTTTTTTTTTTTTAATTTCTAGGAGAGAGAGAGAGAGACAGCGTGAGCAGGGGAGGGTCAGAGAGAGAGGGAGATACAGACTCTGAAATAGGCTCCAGGCTCTGAGCTGGCAGTCAGCACAGAGCCCGACGCAGGGCTCGAACCCACGAACCGCGAGATCATGACCCAAGCGAAAGTCAGATGCTTAACCGACTAAGCCACCCAGGCGCCCCTGGGGTCTGTCTTATAATGTCTCCAAACTCTTTCATGAAGGCTACACCTTCATGACCTAATCATCTCCTGAGGGCCACACTGGAGAATACCATCAAATTACAAGTAAGATTTCAATATTTGAATTTTGGAGGCACACAAACATTATGTCTATAGCATAGCCTATCTATGCTGTGGATGGGGAGTTTAATTCATTTACATTTAAAGTAATCACTGATAACAAAAGGACTTGATCTCTGCCAGTTAGTTGTTTTCTGCATATTTTATATGCTTTTTGTTCCTCAGTTGCTCCATTATTGCCTTTTTTGGTATTTGGTTGATTTCTAATTTTTTCTAGTACACCATTTTGATTCTCTTTCCTCCCCTTTCTGTATACTGTTTAGTTATATTCTTTGTGATTGCCTTGGGGATTACAATTAGCCTCTTAAACTTTAACAACCTAGTTTCAATAATACCAACATAGTTTCAATAGTATACAAATACTCTGCTCTAATACATATTTGTCCCTCCCTTTTAAATTGTTGCTGTCACATTAATCTATATACATTTTTGCTCATTAATATCGGTTTATAATTTTTATGTATTTAACTTTTAAATCATATAGAAAAAGAGAGAAGTTACAAGCAGAAAGGAATACAATACTGACTTTTGTATTTATCTATGTAGTTACTTTACCAGTGTTCATTTCTTCATATAGTTTTAAATTACTGCCAGTGTCCTTTCATTTCAGCCTAAAGGATTTGTTTAATGTTTATTTATTTATTTTGAGAGATAAAGAGAGTTAGAGAGAGGGATGGAGGGGCAGAGAGAGAGAGAGAGAGAGAGAGAATCCCAAGCAGGCTCTGAACTGTCAGCACAGAGCCTGACTTGGGGCTGGATCTCATGAACAGTGAGATCATGTGAACTGAAATCAAGGGTCAGAGGTTTAACAGAATGAGCCACCCAGGCACCTTCAGCCTAAAGGTTTTGTTTTTGTTTTTATGTTCATTTATTTTGAGAGAGAGAGAGAGAATTGGGAAGGAGCAGAGAAGACAGGGAGACAGAATTGCAAGCAGAATCCAGCTCAGCACTTGAACCCATGAACCACGAGATCATGACCTGAGCAGAAATCAAGAGTTGGATGCTTAACCAACTGAGCCACCCAGGTGCCCCCAGCCTAAAGGTTGTTTTTTTTTTTTTAATGTTTTTATTTATTTCTGAGAGAGAGAGAGAGAGAGAGACAGTGTGAGCAGGGGAGGGTCAGAGAGAGAGGGAGACACCATCTGAAACAGGCTCCAGGCTCTGAGCTAGCTGTCAATACAGAGCCTGACATGGGGCTCGAACCCATGAGCCGTGAGATCATGACCTGAGCTGAAGTCGGACGCTTAACCAACTGAGCCACCCAGGCGCCTCAGCCTAAAGGGATTTTAACAGATCTTTTAGTAATCAACTTCCTTAACTTTTGTTTATCTGTGGATGTTTTAAGTTTTCCTTCATTCTTTTTTTTTAAAGGAAATGGAATTTTTTTTGAAGTTTATTTTTAATTATTTTGAAAGACAGTGAGCACCTGCATGTGCATGGGAGGGGAACAGAGAGGAGAGAGAGAGAATCCCAAGCAGGCCAGCATTGTCAGCACAAAATTCATGTGGGGCTTGATCTCATGAACCCAACTGTGAGGTTATGACCTGAGCCGAAATCAAGAGTCAGACACTTGACTGACCAAGCTACCCCGGTGTTGCTTTCTCCTTTGTTCTTCTTTTTTTTTTTTAATGCTTTATTTATTTCTAGGCGAGAGAGAGAGTCAGCGTGAGCGGGGAAGGGTCAGAGAGAGAGGGAGACACAGACTCTGAAACAGGCTCCGGGCCCTGAGCTGGCAGTCAGCACAGAGCCCGACGCGGGGCTCAAACCCACGAACCGTGAGACGGTGACCTAAGCAAAAGTCGGATGCTTAACCAACTAAGCCACCCAGGTGCCCCCAGGACTTTCTCCTTTGTTTTTTTTTTTTTTACAAATAGTTTATTGTCAAATTAGTTTCCACATAACACCCAGTGCTCATCCCCACAAGTGTCCTCCTCCATGCCCATCCCTCCTCCCCCCACATCCATCAGTCCTCAGTTTTTGTCAGCATTCAAGAGTCTCTCATGGTTTGCCTCTCTCCCCTTTCCCCCACCATTTCCGCCCTTCTTCTCCCCCTTGGTCCTCTGTTAAGTTCCTCCTAATCCTCCTATACGTGCACACATATGATATTTGTCTTTCTCTGCCTGACTTATTTTGCTCAGCATAACACCCTCAAGGTCCATCCATGTTGCTACAGGCAGGAGATCTTCAATGTGATCCTTTGTTCTTGAAGGATGGTTTTGCCTGGTATGAAATTTCTGGTTGATGGTATTTTTTCCTTCACTCCTCATAAAAAAACAACCAACCAAACAAACAAACTATATTTTTTTATATGTCAAAGATATGTATTTCCTTACATGTCAAAGTTAGTAGCCTCTTCCTTCATCCATCCTCTGGTTGCATGGACATTGCTGTGATTTTCTCCATAGGTTACATGCTTTTTTTTTTTTTTAAGTTTATTTGTTTTTAGCAATCTCTATGCCCAATGCAGGCTAGAACTCATGACCCTGAGATTAAGAATGGCCTTGGGGCGCCTGGGTGGCTTGGTCGGTTAAGCGCCCGACTTTCGCTTAGGTCATGATCTCGCGGTTCGTGGGTTCGAGCCCCGCGTCGGGCTCTGTGCTGACTGCCAGCTCAGAGCCTGGAGCCTGTTTTCAGTCTGTGACTCCCTCTCTCTCTGACCCTCCCCTGCTCACGCTGTCTCTCTCTCTCCTGAAATAAATAAAAAAATATTAAAAAAAAAAAAAAAAAAGAATGGCCTGCTCTTCTGACTAAGCCAGGCAGGCATTCCCACCATAGGTTACATTCTTATGACATGAATTAATAAATCAAGGGTGTAGTCACAAGTCAAAGGTATTTAATATTTCCAAATATCTCCCCAAAATGTTTTTTTTGCCAATTTAGATTCCCACCAGTAGATTATGAATACCTATTTTCCCATCTGCTCACCAATATCCAGTATTATTTTAATTCTTTAATCTTTGCCAATTTGAGAAATGAGAATGATGTTTCTTTGTTGTTTTGATTTTAAGCTATTAGTGAGTTTGAACATATTCTTTGGTCATTTGTATTCATTGTTGTTAATTGCTATTTCATGTTTTGGGCCAGCTTGGGAGTATCTTTCTCTTTTTGTTCTTTATTCATTCATGAGTAGAAACTGTTTTCTAAAAGGTCATAATTCTTTTGGGAAAAAACTTAAAACATTAGAATAGGTTATTTGGTTAATAGTGTTGGGAACAATTGCTCTTTATATGACAAAGTTAACTGGAATTCTTACTTTGCATATATAAGAAAGTAAGGATTCTAAATGGAATAAACATCTAAATATAAAAGGCCTAACTACAAAGCTAATGAGAGAAAATTTAGAAGAATAAACTTTTGACACTGGGGTGGAGAAAGGATTCCCAAAACACAATACATAAAGAGGAAAATAGAGTTATTTGAACACATTAAAATGAAAGATTTCTCTTCAACAAAAGATGCCAAGAGACATCAACAGAAGGCTGATAAACTAAAACATATTTTCTCTGACTAAACATAACAAAGGATTAAGATCTGGCGCATTAGCCAGAAAAATATGGACACCGGAAAGAAAGCTAGGAAAAGCATAACGCATAGGCAATACACAGAAAAGGAAACATGATTCACCAGATCTTCCTCAACTTACCATGGGGTCACATTTCGATAAATCCATTGTAACTTGAAAATATCTTAAGTCAAAAATGCACTTATTACACCTAACCTACCGAATACCATGGCTTAGCCCAACCTACTGTAAACATGGTCAGAATGCTTACATTAGCCTTCTGTTGGGCAAAATCATCTCACACAAAGCCTATTTTATAGTAAAGTGTTGAATATATCATGTAGCTTATAAAATATTATACTGAAAGTGAAAAACTGAATGGCTATAATGAATTGGTTGTTGACCCTTGCGATCATGTGGCTGGCTGGGAGCAGCCTGGCATCTTGAAAGACTGTGGTACCATAGCCTACCAGCTAGCCTGGGTAAAGATCAAAATTCAGTATTCAAAGTATGGTTTCTATTGAATGAGTATCACTTTCATACCATTGTAAAGTTGAAAAATCATAAAGTTGAAAAATCATCAGAAGTCAGGGACTGTCTATATAAAAAAAGATTTCTAATCTTACTAATAATCAGAGAAATACAAGTTTACAAAAAGAATAGGATGATACTTTAAACTCGTTTGGCTGGCAAAATTATGATGCCACAAAATAAGTGTGTTGAACTCTGCTATTATTGCAGAGCCCACTTCAGATCATCTGTCTCTCTCTTGCTCTGTTCCTGCCCCACTTGCTAGCTCTCTTTCTGTCTCAAAAATAAATAAACATTGAAAATAATAGTAATGGGGCGCCTGGGTGGCTTAGTCAGTTAAGCGTCCGACTTTCGCTTAGGTCATGATCTCGCAGTTTGTGAGTTCGAGCCCCAGTCGGGCTCTGTGCTGACTGCCAGCTCAGAGCCTAGAGTCTATTTTGGAGTCTGTATCTCCTTCTCTCTCTGACCCTCCCCTGCTCACATTGTCTCTCTCTCACTCTCTCTCTCTCTCCTAGAAATAAATTAAAAAAAAAAAAAAGAAAATAATAGTAATAATAACAAGTGCTGGTGAGGATGAAGAAATGGAAACCCTCATGCATTGCTGGTACAAGTGTGAATTGGTGCAACCATTTTAGAGAGCTAGCTTTCTTGAACCTAAGGGTGCATATACCTATGACCAAGCAACTCTACAGTAGAGCTCATACATGAGGGTAAAAGGAGACTTCAAGAGCAAGTTTATCACAGCACTGCCTGTGGTAGCAAAGAGATGGAAATGTCTTAGGGGTCCATCTATGGGAAACTAGTAGCAATAAAATGTATTATATGTATATGATGGAATACTATCTAGTATTTGGAAAAAATAAACTTGAGATACATATAATAATGTGGACATAATATTGAGTGGAAAAAAAAAAAGGAACAGAAAAGGGCGCCTGGGTGGCTCAGTCAGTTAAGAGTCTGACTCTGCCTCTGGTCATGATCTCACAGCTTTTGAGTCCAACCTCATGCCGGGCTCTTGTGCTGACAGCTCAAAGCCTGGAGCCTGCTTCAGATTCTGTGTCTTCCTCTTTCTCTTCCCCTCCCCTGATCATTTTCTGTCTCTGTCTCTCAAAAGTAAATAAATGTTAAAAAAAATTTTTTTTAAAGGAACAGAGTAAGACAAAATGGGGTCTTGCACAGACCAATAATGATAGCATTTTATGAAAGGCAGAGTATGATCTACTTAAGTGTGCACTTGAGATAAAAATATATATGCTTACATACAGACAGGAGAGTGTAAAAAGTTGTGTGTGTGTGTGTGTGTGTGTGTGTGTGTGTGTGTGTGTGTTTGTAGTAGTTGGACAGAAAATTTGGGGGAAGAGAAAGGAGGAGTTTAGATTCTAGCAATTGAAGTAATGTCAAACAGAGCATTTGAGATCCCCATGCTCAAGTACCATTTTGCTGATTAGCCACCAGAGAAATTTATCCAAATAAATTCCCATCTTAAAAGCATCTCACTGATTCTTTTTATCTCCTTGTCCACTGTAGTGTATTCAGTGATGAGCTCCAAGAGAAATATGTATGTTCCAACCCTATGGAACCTGTAAATTGGACCTTGTTTGGAAAAAGGGTCTTTGCAGATGTAATTAAGTTAAGGATCTTGAGACCATCTGGCACTTCAGATGGGCATTAGTCAGTGCAATAACATGTGTCCTTATATGAGACACCTGGGAGAGGGGCACATAGGAAGAAGGAGGAGAAGGTCACACAAAAGTAGGCAGAGATTGGAATTACGCACTCACAGCCCAGGAACCCCTGAAGCCACCAGAAGGTGGGAAAGGAGAGGAAGGAATCTTCTGTAGAGCCTTCGGGAAGAAGCACAGCGTTGCCAACCCTTTGATTTTGGGCTTCTGGCCTCCAGAATTGTAAGAGAACAAATACGTATCATTGTAAGCAGCCAGGTGTGTGGCCATTCATTATGTAATTTGTCCTCAGAAATAAGACACCCATTTGGTTTCTTTTTCCTTTACAGCTTCTCATCTCTCCCTGCGGAGGAGCAAGACCAACTTCGTCTTATTGTCCCATGTAGGATAATTTTCCAGTGTTGTGTTTACCGGGTCTCACCCTCCACCTGTGTTTCCCAAAGGCAGAGATTTAAGGTTATATAAGGACATGGCAGTAAATGAAACGGAATCGTATAATGAAATGTTACACTCTGTTTATTGGTAACATTAATTGGTCAAAAACAAAGCCTCAGTTTGGTGGGAATGAGTATGTAGCCTGTAACATCAATCTCCCTTTGTATCAAAGAGAAAGCAGGATGGAGGCTCAGCTCTTTGACACCTGGCAAGAGAATGTGGTGACGTGGTAGTAACATTGCTTGGGCTTCACTGAATTTATTTTCATGCTTAGCTATCTTCTATTTATTGTAAGTGATGCCAATTTTTCTTTGCGGCTTATAACAGCAACTATACTTTATAAACAAATGAATCTAAGTTGAGAAGAGAGTGTTTTTTTTTCATCTTTTTATTTTTATTATTAGTATTTTTTTAACAAATAGTTTATTGTCAAGTTGGTTTCCACATAACACCCAGTGCTCATCCCCACAAGTGCCCTCCTCCATGCCCATCTCCCCCTTCCCCCCACACCCATCAGTCCTCAGTTTGTTCTCAGCATTCAAGAGTCTCTCATGGTTTGCCTCCCTCCCTTTCCCCCACTATTTTCCCCCTTCTTCTCCCCCATGGTCCTCCGTCCAGTTCCTCCTAATCCTCCTATATGTGCACACATATGATATTTGTCCTTCTCTGCCTGACTTATTTCGCTCAGCATAACACCCTCAAGGTCCATCCATGTTGCTACACATGGCCAGATTTCATTGTTTCTCATTGCCATGTAGTATTCCATGGTATAGATAAACCACATCTTCTTGATCCATTTGTCCATTGATGGACACTGAGGCGAGAAGAGAGTGATTTTAAAAAAACAATTTAAGCAAATAACAGCAGAGATAAGATACAGATATGGAAGAGTCTGCGAAGGTGAGAAATAGTGCATTGCCCCTGGAAGCTTGTCAAAGTATTTTTTCCTAAGGAAAGTTCCCTTTGTAAGAAGAATTCTGATGCCAGTACTTGTCTATTTCTAAACTGTTTTGATTCGTCTCTTGATTGAATGTGTTCCATTTTCATTACAAGGGCTCATGGATATTATATTCCCTGAGTTTTTGTATTTTTGACATTGTCTACCGCTTCTGATTCACAGTGACTTCTCTGGTGGAAAAATCTTGTTCCATGTTATTTTCCTCAGAGCTTTACAGACCTTGTTCTACCACCTTCTTGGATTAAGTGCTGCCTGATTCTCAGTGTCCTCTCCCACTCAGCCTCCCACCAATATATGTAAATTACCTATATGTAAATTACGTTTTGTTCTTAGGTCCACAAGACCTTTCCCTCTTACCCTGAAGGGTAGCAAATTCATCAAGACATGTTTCAGAGTTGAGCATTTTGTATCACTTTTTCCCAGAACGCAATGTACCTTTCAGTTTCCTGACATAGTACTTTCTTCCTTTTCTAATTATTAGTAAATAATTTTTCTATTTACTATGTTGTCGTATTTCCTCTGGGTACGCGAATAACCCTCTAATTTATTGGATCATTATTTATTCTCTATCATCCCTTTATCTTCCTCCTGGCTACTTCAATTCTGCCTTTTTCCCTTGCATTTTCTCTGACTCAGCTCAAGCTTTTCTGGAATGTGAAGTATTTAGATATGTTAATTTTGTTTCTTGCTGTTTCAAAGTTATTTGTTTACTCCGCAATTGTGATTTTGCTCTTCAGTTTTTTTCTTAGATCTGTTATGACCATTATTCATCTCCTTTCATTTTCTCATTGGATCACTTATTTTTGCTTCATAGAATTCATGTTTTTATTTTTCCCCCCTAAACACAAAACATTTGTCTTTTCCTGTTTCTTAGGGTTCCATTATCTTCCAGAATGGATTCTTCATTACCTGTTCACACTATGTTCCTTCCTTTCTATTCTTGCTTTAACATCTTGGCATTGTTGCCATAAATTTTATTCTTAAAAAGATGTAACACAAACAGCCCTACCAGCACACCCATTTGCCTGGATATAGTGTGAGTCAGTCTTTCTTGGTGCCCCTCTCCACATATCGGAGCCCTTTTGTCATTTTTTCAATATTGCTTGTTTTGATTCTTACAATATTTCTTATCCTTAGTCTCTGTCTCTCAAAATAAAATTGAACTTGCTGTCTCTCGGTTTCAACAATCTATAAAATGGGAATTATAAGAGTACAGGTTGAGCATTAAATGAGCTATAAAAAGCAAAGTGCTTATCACGATGACTGTAAGGGCTAGCATCCTGAGGGAGGGAGACTTTAATCTCCCTGACTTCTTTTTTTTTTATTTTTTTTTTATTTTTTTTTAATGTTTTTTATTTATTTCTAGGAGAGAGAGAGAGAGCGTGAGCAGGGGAGGGTCAGAGAGAGAGGGAGTCACAGACTGAAACAGGCTCCAGGCTCTGAGCTGGCAGTCAGCACAGAGCCCGACACAGGGCTCGAACCCACGAACCGCGAGATCATGACCTAAGCGAAAGCTGGACGCTTAACCGACTAAGCCACCCAGGCGCCCCTAATCTCCCTGACTTCTAAGTGTTGGGTGCTCATGCAAGCAAGAGGTCCTTAAACCTCTTCTCTACCGACACTAACTCTCTTGGTGATCTCATCCTCTATTGTAATGTTAATATCATTCCTACGCTGATGACTTTCAAATTTCAGATTTCAGCTTGGACTTCTCTCCTACTCTCTAGACTTGTATTTCTTAACCACTTACTTAACATTTCCTCTAAATGTCTATTAGGAAACCTTCTGATAGTTAGTAACTTCCCTTCCCTGAACTCACTACCCCTGTCGTTTTCACCATTATAGTTAATGGTAACACCACCCTTTCATTTGCTGAGAACAAAAACATGGGGATCTTCCTTGACTTATCTTTTTTTTTTTTTTACATACCCCACATTCATCTATATCCTTTAAAATAGAATCCATAATCTTATATTTTTCATCACCTCCACCACTACCACTGCCATCAACCACATGCATCATTGTTAATGCCTTTCCTCTCCACTTTTGTCCTGGACCCCCATCCACCACCAAGTCTATTCTCAATACAGCAGTGGGTGCGATCTCATTAACATCTAAGTGGAAACAATATCTGTCCTCTCCTGAAATCCCCCTAAAAGGATTTCATGACACTGAGAGAAAGATAAGGCCAGTCTTTACACGATCCTGTGTGATCTAACCCTAGCCACCTTGCTGAGGAATAGATGTAAACTTTTATAAAACTCTTCTGCATATATTGAGATGATCAGATGGTTTTTAAAAATCAATCAATATGGTAAATAATATTGATTCATTTTCAAATGTTAACCTAACTTTGCATTCCCAGTTTAAACTCTACATAGTCATTATCTTTCTTATATATTGGTGGATTCTACCTGCTAAAATGTTGTTCTTTTTCCAGTTTCTTAAAGTAGCAGCTGAGATCATTAGAGACCTTTATGTTTTCTAATGGAGGCATTGGCACTAAACATTTCCCACCAAGTACTGCTTTAGCTGCACCCTGCTCTTTGGACATACTGTTTACTTTTCTTCTATTCAAATGCTTTCTAATTTCCCTTTTGATCTATTTTACTCAACAGGTTATTCAGAAGTCCATTAGTTAGTTTCCAAATATTTGGGGAGTTTCCAGAGAGCTTTCTGTTATTGATTTTGAATTTAGTTCCATTGTGGTCAGAAAATATATCTTTTGTGACTTGAGTCCTTTTAAGTGTATTAATGACCCCAAATATGATCTTCCATGGTAAATGTTGACAAGAATGTGTGTTCTGGAGTTGATGGATGGTGAGTTCTGTGCATGTCATTTAGGTCAAGTTAGTTGAAAGTGTTCAGATCTATATTCTTACTGATATTCTGTCTACTTGTTCCATCAATTCTTAAGAGAGGGGTGTTGGGGGCACCTGGGTGGCTCAGTCAGTTAAGAGTCCAGCTTCGGCTCAGGTCATGATCTCACAGTCCGTGGGTTCGACCCCTGCATCAGGCTCTGTGCTGACAGCCAGCATTAAATTGGCATTAAACAGGGTACTTATTATGATGAACACTGGGCATATATGTAAATGATGAATCACTAAATTCTACTCCTGAAAACAAAAATACGGTAATTACTGATAAGCAGAAAAAAAATAAAGTAGGTTTATTCTGCACCACTTTCTTACACCATACACAATAAATTCAAAATGGATGAAAGACCTAAATGCGAGACAGGAAACCATCAAAATTCTAGAAGAGAACTCAGGCAGCAACCTCTTTGACCTTGGTCAGCCAGAGCAACTTCTTAATAGACACATTGCCAGAGACAAGGGAAACAGAAGCAAAAGTGAACTATTTGTACTTCAAGATAAAAAGCTCCTGCATACTGAAGGAAACAATCAGCAAAACTAAAAGGGGAGAAGGGGAGAAGATATTTGCAAATGACATATCTGATAAAGGGTTAGTATCCGAAATATATAAAGAACTTACCAAACTCAACCCCCCAAAAAACAAATAATCCAGTTAAGAAATAGGCAGATAAGGGCACTTGGGTGGCTCAGTCAGTTAAGTGTCTGACTCTTGATTTCGGCTTAGGTCATGATCTCACAATTTGTAGGTTTGAGCCCCATGTGCGGCTCTGTGCTGATAGCACCATGCCTGCTTGGGATTCCCTCTCCCTCTCTTTCTCTGCACCTGCCCCACTCTCATTCTCTCTCTCTCAAACTAATTAAATAAACTTTTAAAAAATGGGCAGACAACATAAATAGATGCTTTTCCCAAAAAAGAACATCCAGATGGTTAACAGACACATGAAAAGGTGCTTAACATTGCTCATCATCAGGAAAATACCCGTGAAAACCATGATGAGATTCCACTTCATACTTGTTGGAATCGCTAAAATTAACAACACAAGATACAACAGGTATTGGTGAAGATGCAGAGAAAGGGGAACCCTCTTGCACAGTTGGTGGGAATGCAAACTGGTGCGGTCACTCTGGAATCCTATGATCCAGCAATTGTACTTTTAGGTTATTTACCCAAAAGATACAAAAATATAGATTTGAAGGGGTACATGGACCCCGATGTTTACAGCAGCATTATCAACAATAGCCAATACTATGGAGAGAGCCCAAATGTTCATCGACTGATGAATGGACAAAGAAGATGTGATACACACACACACACACACACACACACACACACACACACACACACACAATGGAGTATTATTCAGCCATCAAAAAGAAAGAAATCTTGCCATTTGCAATGACGTCAATGGAGCTAGAGTATATTATGTTAAGCGAAATAAGTCACTCAGAGAACGACAAATACTATATGATTTCATTCATATGTGGAATTTCAGAAACAAAACAGATGAACGCATGAGAGGGTGAAAAAAGAGAGAGAGAAACAAACCACAGAGACTCTTAAAGGTAGAGAACAGGGGCATCTGAGTGGCTCAGTCAGTTGAGCATCCAACTCTTGATTTCAGTTCAGGTCATGATCTCATGGCTGGTGAGTTTGAGCCCTGCATTGGGATATCCTCTGATAGAGTGGAGCATGGTTGGGATTCTGTCTCCCTCTCTCTCTATCCATCCACAACTCACACATATACACATGCACACACACACTCTCTCTCTCTCTCAAAATAAATAAACATTAAAAAAAAGAGAGAACAAACTGAGGATTGATGAAAGGAGGTGAGTGGGGAGACGGGCTAAATGGGTGGTGGGTATTAAGAAGGGCACTTGTTGTGATGAGCACTGTGTATTGTGTGTAAGTGAAGAATCACTGAATTCTGCTCCTAAACCCATATTGCACTGTTAACTAACTAGAATTTAAAGAAAAATTTGAAAAGAAAAAAAAAGATAAAATAGGTTTCTTGTGGCCAGCATATACGTTGGGTCTTTCTTTCTAATCCAATATGACAATCTCTAATTGTCATAACCGACAAGCTTCTAACTGAATTGTTTGGATGACTTACACCTGATATATTTATTGATTTGCTTGGGTTTAAATTTATCATGTTGCTATTTTATTTTTATTTATCCTTCTGTTCCTTGTTCCCTTTTTTCTTTATTTTCTGTCTTCCTAAAAACTACTTTTTAGGATTCCAACTCATTTTCTTTGTTGACTACCAGCTTAAACTTTTTATTGTGTTATTTAATTTCCAAATTACCAGCCAACTATGTCTTCAAAATTCTACCTTTTCTCTTTTTAGTCTCTCCTTCTCGGGTCCATCCACCAACTGTTGGTCTTCACAGTGTATTACTGGAAAGCATCAATAAGTACATAGCTAAGTTTAGTTGACATTTCTAAATTAAGGCTTTCTCAGTAAGAGAAACAGTATGTTGCTTTAAATTCTGGCGCAAGCGCCTTATGTCACAGGGGACTGGCTTTCATGCAGCACTGTTCTAGATGCTGTAGAAATAAGCACGGAGACAGCACTGCCTCGGCAAAGCCAGGGAAGTCTTTGAGGCTGGTGTGACACAGGGTGAGCCTTCAAGATGCCTGGCTGTTTGTCAGCTGGATGAATAGGAAAGAACATTTTGGGTGTTATAAGCTTCTTGAGGTCAGGGGCCTTGTCGTCTTCATCTTGGTGGCCTCAGAACAGTGCCTGAGACACAATAAATGCCCAATGAGTACCTAGAAAGTTG
The DNA here is from genome assembly GCA_017311185.1 of Proteles cristata cristata. Taxonomy (NCBI): domain Eukaryota; kingdom Metazoa; phylum Chordata; class Mammalia; order Carnivora; family Hyaenidae; genus Proteles; species Proteles cristata. The sequence continues at coordinate 1,915,237 of JAESUZ010002230.1, forward strand.
AACTGAACATATAGGAGGAAGGAATAATATCAGAAAAGGCTAGAGGAAGAGGGAAAGGTGTCTTATGGAAGGCTGCAGGTAGGCAGCAAAAGATGATGCTAGAGAAATAGAAAAGAACCAGATATGGATGGCCTAGTCAGACATGTTATGAGTTTTATACTTTTCCCTAAAACTTATATTGGGTGTTTCGAAGGGTTTCAAGCATGATATGGCACAGATCCCTCACAGATCCTGCTGAGTGCACTGTGAGGAGTGGTTCAGAGTGGACTACACCGGAGGCAGAGCAACGGGATCGGAGGCCCTTGCAATGGTCCCCAGGGAATAGGGTGAGAATCCAAGCAAAGACCGGCTTCTCACCAGGAAGTAGTCAGTTTTCCCTGTAAGCACAGATTGGGTGGAAATTCTCCTAGCTCTGCCCCCACAGAGCGCTCAAAGGGATTAGGGAGCAGCCAGTGTCTTGCTCTCTCCTCTCAGACCCAGTGAGCCCATGACTGCCTTGTTCTAGACATTTCTGATGAGGGGAGTGAACATCTCATGAGGCAGAGAGGAAGAGGAGGAGATGGTGGCGGCTATCTATGCACTATTGCTATTTCCTGCTATTGGGAATGAGACATCTCCTTGAAGGGTTTATGTTCACCCAAGATAGTGTCTCTGTCAAAATGAAAGACAGTCAACGCTCATCATTCTGAGAGCTCCTTCTGGACACAGAAGTCATTCTAGCCCCAAAGACATCTTTAGCAGAGAATTAGAAATTGTTCTTCCTACTCTCATACCCTGGGGCCCTCCTCCTTGCCTCTCTTTTCTCCCTCACATTCAACTTTCTTAACACTTTAGGATGAGAATCTTATCTCCAAACTCATCAGGCTGTATACATTAAATATGTACAGCTTTTTGTATGCCAATCATAGCTCAATAAAATGTTGTTTAAAATTTTTTTAGCGTTTATTGATTTTTGAGAGACAGAGAGAGAGAGTGTGAGTGGGGGAGGGGCAGAGAGAGAGGGAGACACAGAATCTGAAGCAGGCTCCAGGCTCTGAGCTCTTAGCACAGAGCTCGACATCAGGCCCAAACTCACGGACTGTGAGATCATGACCTGAGCCAAAGCCAGATACTTAACCTGACTGAGTCACCCAGGCACCCCTAAAATGTTATTTTTTTAAAAAGAAGCTGAAAATGAAAGCATAGAAAAATGTATACCATACAAACATTAATCATAGTAGTGCTGGGCTGGCTATACTAACAACAGACAAAGTAGATTTCAGGACGAGGAATATTACCAGAGATAAAAAGAGGTATTTCATAATAACTGTGCAAATTGATTTTTAAAAAGCATGATTCTAAATTTCTATGCACTTAATGACAGAATTTCAAGATACATTAGGCAAACCCAACAGAACTGAAGAGAGAAATAGGTAAATCTACAATTATGGTTGGAGATTAAGCTTTTCTCTCAGTGACTGACAGAACAGTAAACAGAAAATCACTAAGAATATAGGAGCCCTGAGAGTGCTAGTCGCAAACTTGATGTGATTGACCTTTAAAAAACAATATATCCAACAGTAACAGAATACACATTTTTTAGTACACATGGAATATTTATCATGATTAATCATATGCTGATAAAACCATTCTTTAAAAAATTTTTTTTAATGTTTTATTTGTTTCTGAGAGAGAGAGAGAGAAAGAGAGAGGCAGCATGAGCAGGGGAGGGTCAGAGAGAGAGGGAGACAGAGTTAGAATCAGACTCCAGGCTCTGAGCTGGCTGTCAGCGCAGAGCCTGATGCGGGGCTTGAACCTACAAGCTGTGAGATCATGACCTGAGGTGAAGTCAGTCTCTTAGCCAACTGAGCCTCCGGGCGCCCCAAAAACAATTCTTAATGTATTTAAGAGAACTGAAATTATGTTGTGTGATCACAAAATTAAAATTACAATTTGATAACAAAGAGATATTTGAAAAATTCCCCAATATCTAAAAATTAAGCAACATACTTTTTTTTTGAGAGAGAGAGAGAATCTTTTTTTTTTTTTAATGTTTTATTTATTTCTAGGAGAGAGAAAGGGACAGCGTGAGCAGGGGAGGGTCAGAGAGAGAGGGAGTCACAGACTGAAACAGGCTCCAGGCTCTGAGCTGGCAGTCAGCAAGGAGCCCGACGTAGGGCTCGAACCCACGAACCGCGAGATCATGACCCAAGCAAAAGTTGGACGCTTAACCGACTAAGCCACCCAGGTGCCCCAAGAGAGAGAGAATCTTAAGCAGGTCCCATGCTCACCAAATGAGCCACACAGGGGCCCCTAAACAACATATTTCTAAGGAACCTATGGGTTGGGGCACCTGGGTGGCTCTGTTGGTTAAGCGTCTGACTCTTGATCTCTGCTCAGATCATGATCTCTCAGTTTATGAGATCTAACCCCAAGTCAAGCTCTCTGCTGACAGTGCAGAGCCTTCTTGAGATTCTCTCTCTCCCTCTCGGGCTCGTGTGTGCATGCTCTCTCTCTCTCCCTCAAAAATAAAATAAATAAACATTTAAAAATACAGAAACTATGGATCAAAGAAGGATTCACAGAAGAAATTAGAAAGAATTTTTAATTAAATGAAAATGAGAACACTACCTTAAAATCTGTGGGGATGTCACTAAAGCAGTACTTACAAAGAAATTTAGCTTGTAAGTTTATAAGGAGGTGTAAAATGACCCACACTCTCATTTTAAAAGCAAGAAAGTAAGCAAATTGAACTCAAAGTGACTGTAAGAAAGGAAATAATAAAAAGTGGAAGTTATTGAAGTAGAAAAGAAAAATCAATGAAATCAAAAGTGATTTTTTTTGCAAAGACTAATAAAATTGGCAAACTTCTGGCTAGACTGGTAAAGAAGAGAAGAGACACAAATGACTAATATTGGGAACGAAAGAGGGACCATCATGAAAGAATTACAGATGATAAAAGGGTAATGAGACATGTTATGAATACTTTTATTAGAATAAATTTAATAACCCAAATGAAACCAATTCCTTGAAGAACACTAATTATCAAAATGGACACAATAAGAAATAGAAAATCTGAATGACCCTGTAAGTATTAAATAAGCTGAATTTGTAATGAAAAATCTTCCCATAAAGAAGACCCCAGGCCCACAGTTTCATATATGAATTCTAACAGTTAAAGATGAAATACTATGAATTCAACACAAATTTTTCAGAAAATAGAAAAAGAGGGAACACTTTCCAGCTAATTTTATTCTCATAAATTCAGAATCATCCTGATACTCAAATTAGACCAAGACATAATACGAAAAGAACACTAGAGCAATATTTCCCATGAACAGGGTCAGAAATCCTTAACAAAATATTAGCAAATGAAATTCAGAAGATGATATGAAAAAGAATGATACACCACTTGTCTGTCCAGACCTTAGTTCCTTTACCTGTAAACCAAAAAGCTTGAGCCATAACAGATACTTAACCGTTTAGGCCTTAAGTTTTATGGTACGTTCAGCTTGGCCTCTGGTCCAGACTTCTCTTTTCCTCTCCTTTTCAATCTCTCTTTCTCTCTTTTTATTGGGGTATAGTTGACATACAACATTATATTAGTTGCAGGTGTACCACATAATGATTTGATATTTGTATGTTGAAAAATGATCACTACAATAAATTTAGTTAACACCTGTCACCATACACAGTTACAGAACATTTTTCCTGCAGCGGACTCGTCTTTTTTAAAGGGCCTCAGAGTTGCTGAAATTCCAGCTCCAATTAGCCTTGGGGAAAAAGTCAAGTTTAAGTATCATATAACAAGGCTTTAATATACAAGCACACATGGTTTCCTTGCATTTTGCTTTATTGTGCTTTGCAGATATTGTGGGATTTTTGTTTGTTGGGTTTTTTTCTTTCCAAATTAAAGGTTTGTGGCAACTCTGTACTGAGGAAGTCTATCGGTACCATTTTTTCCAATAGCATTTGCTCATTTCATATCTCTGTGTCACATTTTGATAATTCTCCCAATATTCCAAACTTAAAAATAATTTTTTTACATTTATTTATTTTTGAGAGACAGAGAGAGACAAAGCACAAATACAGGAAGGGCAGAGAGAGAGGGAGGCACAGAATCTGAAACAAGCTCCAGGCTCTGAGCTGTCAGCCCAGAGCCCGAAGCAGGGCTCTAACCCACAGACCTTGAGATCATGACCTGAGCCGAAGTCAGTTGCTTAACCGACTGACTGAGCTACCCAGGCACCCCTATTCCAAACTTTTTCATCATTATTATATTTGCTATGGTGATCTGTGGTCAGAAATCTTTGCTGTTACCACTGTAATGATTTTGGAGCACCATGAACCATGCCAGTGTAAGATGGTGAACTTAATCAGAAAATGTGTGTGTTCTGAGGCTCCGCCCACTGGCTGTTGCCCCCTCTGTCTCCCTCTCCTCAGGCCTCCCTATTCCCTGGGACACAACAATACTGAAATTAGGCCAGTTAGTAACACTACAGTGGCCTCTAAGTGTACATGTGAAAGGTAGAGTTGCCTATCTCTAACTTAAAATCAAGAGCTAGAAATGACTCAGTTTAATGAGGAAGGCATTTTGAAAGTCAAAAAAGAAGCCAGGCCTCTTGTACCAATAGTGGTATGCTATAGAGGAATTGTTCGTGTAAGGGAGTTGATCGATGTGTCAAACCTCATTGTTGTCTTATTTTAAGAGATTGGCACAGCACTCCCTGCTCCAACCTCCAGCAACCACCGTCCTGAACAGTCAGTAGCCACCAGCATCCAGGCAAGACCCTCCACCAGCAAAAATTATAGCTCACTGTGAGCCCAGATGATGGTTAGCATTTTTAGGAATAGAGTGAGTGAGTGAGTGATTTATTCATTCATTCATTCATTCATTCATTCATTTATTTATTTTAAGGTGTATTTATTTGAGAGAGAGGGTGTATGTGTGTGTGTGTGTGTGTGTGTGTGTGTGTGTGAGAGAGAGAGAGAGAGAGAGAGAGAGAGAGAGAGACGCGCGCTCCTGCACATGCACGCATGCACAAGTGGAGGAGGGGCAGAGACGGGGAGCATGAGAATCTTAATCAGCGATTCAGGCGCCAAGCTTGACTCAGGGCTCGAACTCAGAAATGTGAGATCATGACCTGAGCTGAAATCAAGAGTCAGATACTTAACCGACTGAGCCATCCCAGCGTCCCTCAAATAAAGTATTTTTAAATTAAGGTAGTTACATTGTCTTTTAGACATCGTGCCATTGCACTCTTAGTAGACTACAGTACGATGTAAACATAAATTTAATTTTTCTTTTTTAGAGAGGGAAAGAGTGTGCGCAAGCAGAAGAAAGGGGCGGAAGGGGGGGAGAGTCTTTTTTTTTTTTTAAGCTTATATATTTATTTAGAGAAAGACCGGGAAAGTGAGCAGGGGAGGAGGCAGAGAGAGAAAGAGAAACAGAATCCCAAGCAAGCTCTGCATTATCAGCATAGAGCCCCATGTGGGGCTTGAACTCACGAACTGCGAGATCATGACCTGAGCTGAAATCAAAAGTTGGACGCTTAGACAACTGAGCCAGGCAGGTGCCCTGAGAGAGTCTTAAGCAGGCTCCACGCTCAGCAGGGGGCCCAACATGGGGCTGGATTGCACAACCCTGGGATCATGACCTAAGCGGAAGCCAAGAGTCAGAGCTCAACCGACAGAGCCCCACCAGGTGCTCCTAAACATAACTTTTATATGCATTGGGAAACCAAAAAAAGTATTTGACTCACTTCATGGCAATATTCTATTTATTGCAGTCATCTGGAAGGGAACCACCAATATCTCTGAGGTATGCTTGTGAAACTACAAGGTGGTCCTGTCCCCCACTGGCTCAAGTAGCAGGAATTTCAGGTCAGAATAGGCATATTAAAGGATACTGGACAGAAGAGATGTGTTGGGGATAGGTCCTTCTGTCACACTGCATGAGTAATTCCTTGCCCCGACTGGAGCTTTCCTGGGGCTGATGCAACGCATATTTTAGTTGCAGTGGTCACTGACTGCTCCACAGTGGAACTCAACCTAGGTGGTACTCAACCTGAAAGTCAGTTATATCCTGACAGAAGTCAAGGAAACCCCCTAAAACCTCTTCCACCATTTCTTAGAAAACCGAGGGAGAAAGAAGCCATTTGTGGGGCAATAGAAAGAACACACCAGAAATTCAGTTGCCTTTGTTCTGGCCTTGCAGCTAAGCGTGAAGTTGTAAAACTGGATCACAGACCGCAACTATAAAAATACGATTGGTTTTTAAATTTGTTTATAATTTAACTTATTTTTCAAATTTATATCCAAGTTAGTTAGCAAGTGGTGCAACAATGATTTCAGGAGTAGATCCCTTAATGCTTCTTACCCATTTAGCCCACCCCCCTCCCACAACCCCTCCAGTGACCCTCTCTTTGTTCTCCATATTTAAGAGTCTCTTATGTTTTGTCCCCCTCCCTGTTTTTATACTATTTTTGCTTCCCTTCTCTTATGTTCATCTGCTTTGTATCTTATAGTCTTCATATGAGGGAAGTGTATTTGTGCTTATTTAAATTGAGGACTTAAGAACCTGCAGACAGTAAAATGATAATTTTCTGCAATTGGGCAACAGTCTACTATATGGAAATGCGGAGCCCAGAGGAGGCTGATGTTGACTCTCATCATAAGGCACAGAATAGGATTGGCCGGCCGGGCAGGAGGAAGCAAGGGTATCTTGACAGAGTTGAGGAACACCAGGCTGAGTTTCACCAGTTTCTTCATGAGGAGGGATTGGAATTAATCATAAACCCATTTTGTATGTCTCTTCAGGTTTATTGTAGAGACAACCTTAATTTTTAAAAGGATAGTATATAACCTAGAATTCTCTAGTTGTTTGGAGTCAATCATTTCCATCTAACCCTTTATGCTGTATTTACAAAGCCTCACGTATAAGACCCCCTTCAGATATTCTGAATCTTGGTCACATGGACCCCAAATCATTAACTGCAGTCAAGATTTTATTGCTCTGAAAGGCTGGTAAGGTAAGAATATTCACAGATAACATCAAGTGGGCCTTTTACTTACCTGAGGGTGCCCACATGCCCATTGCTTTTGATGAAAGGCAAAAAGCCAAGAAGCACTCATTCCTGACTTTTAGAGTGAATGGCTTGGGCCTTATTTTAATCCATAATTTCCGGAACTGCTCTTAGCCTCCAGGGAAAGCTTTACCCTGGAGGGTCTGAACAAACCAGGTATCCTGTATGTGCTGTTCATGCCATTAACTATGCATAAGATGCCTCTTCCTCTTTCCACTTCCCAAAGCCTATTTATGCTCAACTCCAAAGACTACCCTCTGTTACATTCTCCCTCAGTCTTGGGACAATTGTTTCTTTCTTTGGGTTCTCACAGTTGTTAATGTTTCTTTATTGTTCTAGCTGTCTTTGGAGAGAGGGGTGTGTTATCTTTCCCCTGAAGATTTTCTCTTTATCTTTGATGCCCTTTAAAATCCCTACCATGGACCCTGGGTGGCTCAGTCCGTTAAGCATCCGACTCTTGGTTTCAGCTCCTATGAATCTTACAGTTCATAGGTCTGAGCCCTGCATCAGGCTCTGCGTTGACAGTGAGGAGCCTGCTTGGGATTCTCTCCCACCCTCTCTCTCTCTCTCTCTGCACCTCCCATGTTATGTTTTTTTTTTTTTTCTCCAATTCTGGGAAATTCTCAGCTATAATCTCCTTGATCATTCGGCCTCTCCCTTATTCTATACATAATGCTTTCGTATCTCTATGCTTCTGGAATATCTGATAGATGTGGTTTCACCTGTTCATTCTATTCTCCAAATCCCAACTGACTTTTGTATTCCCCCCACCCTTCTATTTCACTTTTTTTAAAAAATTTTTAAAAATGTTTATTTTTATTATTTATTTATTTATTATTTCACTCTTGATCCCTATCTCATTTCTTATCTCTATATGTGTAATTTCAACTATCCTATTCTCTTTGAGTCTTTAGCTGTGTCTAGTTGACTATGGGTTTTAAAATCTCAGGTCACAGAATTAGGTTATGTTAATCCTTGGTTAATTACATACTTACTTCATTTGTTAATACATAGCCTTCTTTTGCTTGCTTATATATGTATCTATTCATTAATGATATTAAAAAAAAAAAACAAAGGGACTAGAATATTAGCAATAACTTAAATCTACCTAAGCGCTTCCACCTAATTTTGACCTGTGCTATCCTCTAACCAAGGAAACCACTACCCTGAGCCTTGTGCTTATTATTCCTCTACTTAAAAAAATTTTAATCATATTTAAGAATAAATGGATCCCTAGAAAGCGTATTATTCATTTTTTAAAATAGTGTAATTATAAAAATGGCTCTATACTGAAATAGTCTTCTGGGACTTTTTCTTTCACAATTATGTTGTTAATATTCATGCAGAGGGGCACCTGGGTGGCTTATTTGGTTAAGTGTCTGGCTTCGGCTCAGGTCATGATTTCACAACTCGTGGGTTCGAGCCCCATGTCAGGCTCTGTGCTGCCAGCTAGCTCAGGGCCTGGAGCCTGCTGTGTCTCCTTCTCTCTCTGCCCCTCCCCTGCCCGTTCTCAGTCTCTGTCATACAAAAATAAATAAATGTAAAAAAAAAAAAATAAAGAAGATTCATGCAGCGTGCTGCCTGTAGCTGTAATTCATTTGTTTTGACTGCATTATAATGTTCCATTATGTCACCATGTGATTATATCAGAGTTTATTTATCCACTCTTTGGTCAACAAGCATTTGGTTTGTTTCCAGAGTTTTGCTATTATGAATAGGACTACTGTAAACATCATTGTTAATGTCTCTTGGGTTTCTCTTGATTATGTTCCAAGAAATGGAATTACTGAGATATAGAATATGGGAATGCTCAGCTTTAGAGAAAGTGGCACATTCTTATCCTACAAGGTTGTCAAAACAACCTGTCCATTGGGTTTTTAATTTTCAGGGACCATATTTTGCTTTTCTTTAAAAAATTTTTTAGTGTTTATTTATTTTTGAGAGAGGGAGACAGAGTACAAACAGGGGAGGGTCAGAGAGAGAGGGAGACACAGAATCTGAAGCAGACTCCAGGCTCTGAGCTGTCTGCACAGAGCCCATTGTGGAGCTCGAACTTGTGAATGGTGGGATCATGACCTACGCCAAAGTTGGACACTTAATTGACTGAGCCATCCAGGTGCTCCAGGGACAGTATTTTTCACTCATAAGAATATTATGTAGTTCTTTATTTATTGGATTGACTTTTATGTTTCCAAACTGTCTTCTGCGGTGATTATAGCTTCCATTTCTTATCTGTCTGATCAGTTTAAACATCCATATATGATAATCTTTTTCAAATTGTGTAATTATTCCAGTTCTTGAGGTGCTGAGTCTGTTTGTTGCATGTGCTGAACACCAATACACTCCCTCACCCCATAGTTGTTTGTTTCTTCATGTGGTTTATAAATTTTCGTTATGAGCTTATCTTTAGCACAACTTTTTTTCTTCTGGAGGAATCTTATCTACTCTGGCTTTAGTTCTTCTACAACATGACTTTTCAATTGCTTCTATTGGAGCCACAGGGATTTCAATGGTGTAGAATGTATGTTTTATGTTATGCTGAAGTCTTGATTTGGGGTCTCTATCTATATATATAGCATTCATCTAGACCTCACACAATGACACGGCACAGGCCTGGAGTCGCTTGTTTTGTTTGTTTGACTCTGGCAGAGCCCCAAGTGAATGTCAAGGCTCCTTGCCATTTCCAAAGTTGATGGATGTGTTCCTAGCTCCTTTACCAGGGGTTGGTAAGCCCTTTAGGTCACTGGACTTCATGAAGGGGGATTCAATGGTAGTTTCCAAATTTATGGATGCTCAAGATCATTTAACCTATACCAGTGTAAACATGAAAAAAATGGGTCCACAGTTTCCGGGGCCTAAATGCAGGCCTGAAGAACCTCTTGGGCCATTATGACATTAGCTCCCACATTCCACCTTCTCTGGGTTTGAGTTTCTTCTCTTGTTTGTTTGTTTAGATAGAGTTTCTATGTGTAGATGAAATAAGGGGGGAAGCCCAAGTCAGTGCAAGCGAGCTTGTTGCCAGAAATTCTACAGATATATTTTTATTAGAGCACTTTCCTCCTCGGACTGTTAGTAATCTGCCAACTTTAGGTCTCTCACACTGAGGGCAAACTACTTGAAAGACAGGCACATTTTATTCATCTTTGTTTTCTGCACATCCATGACTTGTGCGCCAACATATTGACACATAGCACACACCCAAATATCATTGTGAAATGCAGACATAATGAGAGAACAAGTCAATGAATGAACGTCACCTGGCCTCATCATCTTAATATATACTCCAAATTTGCTTTCTGTTAAAACCCCACTTCCCCATTTCATTATTCAAAGAACTCTGAAGGCATAGTCAAGCAGAGGCTTGTTCAAAGTCACAGAAGGTCAGCCAAGGAGTGGGGCAGAGAATTTGGGAATCCTGAGTCCTGGAGAGCTGATGACCTGTTGTCTCTATTCTCCAGGGAGCATGAGAGGATGGGACAGCTGCCACGTGGAGGCAGTGTGCTGCGTATTTTACAGGACTGGTACACTCACTTTTTTGTTTCAGACTGAGCCAGTGCTTGTGCAGTTTCAGGAGTGGGAACACCTCCAAGAAAGTGGCAGAACACAGGTGGCTTTTGTGCAAACTCTCCTTCTCAGTGTTGCCAGAACATCTCTCGCTCCACCTGTGTTATTCCTGCTATTCCAGTCATGAATGGGGATATTTAATGACACAGAGCTTGTGTTCTGAGTGAGTGTGTGTGGTGCCCCTACGTGTGTGCCTGTGCGTGATGTGTTACAGCCCGTGTACCAGTGCTCCGTGAATGAAGCTGCCTCGACACTTGCCCATCACAGGGAAGCTGTTCTGACTATGCCTCCCCCACTGACCTGTGAGTTGCTTGAAAATGGATCCTTTGCCTACATCATCTTTGTTCCCTCTGTGCCAAGAGAGGAAATGTTTGCTGAGTCAGATGATCAAAGACAAAACATGGAACAAGATGCCTCCAGAGTCCGCTGCTTTTCTGGGCCAGGGTCTGTGTCTCTCGCGTTCGCCCAAGGCTCTGAAGTTGCAGGGCTCTCCTGCTCCTCTTTCCGGCAACAAAGGCCAAAGCCAAGCTGCCCGCATCCCTCCTTGCTTGGCTCAATTCTCTATCAGCTTTGGTTTCTACTTAGGAATGTAATAACAGAAATACCTTTCTGCATAACAAAAAACTATTATGACTTGGATTACCAAAGGGATGTTCCTTCATGGTTTCAGCAATGAGAGTAAATGTAAAATTATTGTAATATTTCCATTAAATACGTTTAAGTGTAAAAAAAAAATCATAAGCAGGCCTAGTCCCACCTCTGAGAGCTGGAACCAGTCTGAGGCTTCTTCACAGAATGTGTGGCAATGGTGTCCCCAAATAGCTGGGGGTGCTGAAAGAAATCAGCGTGGAGAGACGCCTCCCTGTTTGTCTTCTCAGCCTTGGGAGTGGGCCCCAAGAAGGTCTTGCCTGAACCTTGGCCTCTCTCTGCCCAGGGCTATGAGGGACTCAGAGTAGATGCATTCTGAGTGTGTGAAAAGCGCAAAGGGAATATGAGTCAGAGAAATAATTCCTAGGGCCAACCTCACCCTCGAATCGTTTCATTAGAATGGGGAGCTAGAGATGGGGGAGCAAGCCCTTTGCCAAAGTCTCCGCACTGTTCCAACTTGCCTTTGACTTGAGGCCTCAGCAAACACTGACAGAGAGCTGACAAAGTGAGAAGGGCTTGATTTACAGAACACTCCTCTGTCCTGAAGACACCAAACGTAAATCGAGGTACTAAAGTGCTTACACACAATATGAGCTGACCCTGCGTCTCTCACTACCTAGCACCCGGGAGTAAATTTCCAACGGGCAACATGCCCTCTTAATTGGCAGGACAGAGAATAAAGCTTCTTCTGAACAGATGCCATTAGGAAAGTCGGATAGAGAGCCAAGTCGGGTGCTATGCTCTTCAAGGCAGGAATCTTGAGGTCACTCGGGGAATTTTATAATAACTCCTGCTCTGTCAACCAGCTTTGGGGGGCTTCTGTCAGTACTAGGGGTTATTATTTAATGACATGAGCATGGCGAGTCCCTCTGATTTTCAGAGCCTGGTCCTAATGGCATAATCATCTTGAGTGTCTATGAATGTTTTCCAAACAGTCTTCCAAAGAGCACAGCCCTCGCCCCCTGTCCAGAGCACTAGAGTGTGCCACATGTTTTCCTTACAGAGGTGACTCCAGACTTTCTACAGAAGAGGGTCTTAGGGGCACCAATTTTGGAAGTGGAGGCCAAGGAATCTGTCTTAAAGCCGGGCTTTCATGAACCATGTGATCAACTGGATGGACGTGATCACCAGAAAGGAAACATACATGGAAACATAATTAGAGAAAAAATATATACTTTGTTTACATCAATGAGATCCTCCTTTGGGTTATGTGAACATGCAATCTGGGATTTACTCTTTCTTTCTTTCTTTTTTTTTTTTTTTAATTTCTAGGAGAGAGAGAGAGAGAGAGAGAGAGAGAGCGTGAGCAGGGGAGGGTCAGAGAGAGAGGGAGTCACAGACTCTGAAACAGGCTCCAGGCTCCGAGCTGGCAGTCAGCACAGAGCCCGACGCGGGGCTCGAACCCACGACCCGTGAGACCATGACCTAAGCGAAAGTCGGACGCTTAACCGACTAAGCCACCCAGGCGCCCCTACTTTTTCTTTCTTATAGTTGGTCAATAATCCAGCTGTACAGCATTTGCTCTTACTTAGTTTCTTCCCTCTAGATTATTCTGTGACCTTTCTGGTCTGGGAATTTAAAATACATACCTGGTGATTATTTATTTAGATGAAATTTACTCATTTGCTCACCCAATTTGGGGGGACTTTGGATATGGGGTTGTTGCAGATGGGTGTGGGGTGACCCTGGAAGGAATGCTGTTGCTTTGGAATTAGGCTGACTATATGTCTAGCAGAAGCACAAAAGATCAGACTGAATCCATACATAGAGACTTTTGCTAGCATAGGAGAGCAAGTCACTACTCCTCTCTGAATTTCAAGATCTCATAAAATGAAGAGGTTGGCCTAGATGACTCAGGCCTCTTTTTTTTTTTTTTTTTAAATATTTTATTTATTTCTAGGAGAGACAGAGAGAGACAGCATGAGCAGGGGAGGGTCAGAGAGAGAGGGAGTCACAGACTCTGAAACAGGCTCCAGGCTCTGAGCTGGCTGTCAGCACAGAGCCCGACACGGGGCTTGAACCCACGAACCGCGAGATCATGACCTGAGTGAAAGTCGGGCGCTTAACCGACTGAGCCACCCAGACACCCCGACTCAGGCCTCTTTTGCTGGTTCTGTCTAGCTCTCCACCATCCATCCTCAGCCGATTGGGTTACGGGGCCTATTTTCATCTCTCCCATATATTTGCTGTAATCCCAGAGTGAGTTCTTTTGTGCCTGCCGGATCTCGTGTTTTCCACTTGCAAAATAGGGGCTCTTATTGGTCTCTCTTCTACCCACAAGCATCTCAAGGAATCTCAGCCTCTCAGAACGGAAAGGTGATTTGGCTCATCCCTTCCTGAAGAATCTCCAAAGCACAACCAAATCTAGGGAGAAAGACCCGTACAAGCACAGCCTGACACTTCCTCTCTTGGAAACGAAAACAAAGAACAGGAAGAGTAGCTCAAACATGGGACCACCTGGGACAGCCCTGGACCACAGCACTGGCCACTAGTACTCCAGCCCCTGTCCATAGGACCTTGGTCACTCTTACATTTGGTCACCAAGTGCAGGAAGGTCAACAGCCATAATTTTGAAGGATGGTATGAACTGTGATCAACCTTTATCAAGCTTGAGAACATCTTTTCCATCAACACTTAATCCAAAGAAAACCTGTTATGTGGACAAATTCAGAGCCAAATCATATGAAATAAACAGATGTGGCACCTTTGTTCTAAGAATTTATAGTCTAAATTAAACAGCACAAATTCATGATGGGGAAACAAAACCTGGACACGCTTCAAGAGCATTGAGTCCAATATTGACACTGCTTACATCCTGGCCTCAGGTCGGGGGCTCTGATATATTTAGGATGGGGTAAGGGCTTTGGGTTTCCATATGGGACTCAGCAGGAAAAATCACTATGTCATGCCAGTCAGTGAGAAAAGTTACCATGCTGGAGAGAATTGTGGAAGTGAACAGGGTTGACAGGACATGGCAGCTGGGGAGGAGATGAGGTGGTGCATGGAAGGCGGAGTGGGCACGCTCATCTAATCATCTAATGTGCACCAACATTTTCCAGAGCTTTAAAGTATGTGACCACTTGAACTGGAAACTTTGTTCCTCTGACTTTGTTTCTCTCATTATTCACTTGTCTCTGGAAATCCCACTTCCTGCATGATACCTTCCCAGGATGTGTCCAATCAAACCCAGTATCTTCACTTTCTGCATATGGGATTAGAACTCAAATGGATGTTTTATACTTGCTCTTTCTATGTATAGTCACACTGGCCTGTGGCACATATTTATACCTTAATGGCTCAGTAAATTATGCCACTGTGTTCTTTGAGCAGGCAGACAATACACATCACATAGTTGAAGCATGTTATAGTGGGAAGAAGGGCTAACTAGTTCAGCCCACTCATTTCTCAGAGGAGAACATGGAAGTTACTGGAGACTGTGAAACTTGCCTAGTCGGTGACTTTGGGGAGCACAAAGGTAATGTTTGTCAGTGCAGTGCTGTTGTTCTGTGGCTTGGGTCTTGGATCTGCCTTCCTGATGCGCTTCCTCTCTGCCTCCCTCCCCTGTCCTGGCTGCCTTGGTCTGCCTCCACCACCCCTGCCCCTGGCACTCACCCGAACACACACAGACCCCTCCCGTTAGGCTCTAGCGACCTTGGACCCACCCACATAAGGTGGAGGCGAGGAGAGAGAAAGGGGAAGAAAAGAAAGGCCACGGCCAAATGAAAATTGTCCTGTGAAGACAAAGTAAAGGAGATTCATCACCTTGACTACACCGATTCTACAGACAACTCACAATTCAAAAATGCTTCGACCAAGGCAGCCACTTTAGAAACCTACCACGAATTGGGATCTCCACGTTCCAGTATGCTTACGGATAAAAGAAGCAGCTCATTAACTTAAACATATTCTAACTATTCCCTCTTTTAGACCCTCCCCCTTTTTTAAAATGGAAAGCACATTTCTCCCCTAGAGGCTTCACTTCAACCAAAGCTGCAAAAGGATGAATTCTGGACTCAGGACCAGCCTAATGATGTATATTAATAAGCCTGGCTGTAATTCCAGGGCAGGAATGGAGAGTTCTTGACATTGCGAAACAATAGACTAGGAGAGAGAATGTTGGAAATTTCACTGCCAAGTTTAGGTTGTGTGCCTTAAAAGGAAATTAAAAAAAATTTTTTTAATGTTTTATTTGTTTCTGAGAGAGAGAGAGAGAGAGAGAGACAGAGTGAACAGGAGAGGGTCAGAGAGAGAGGGGAGACATAGAATCTGAAGCAGGCTCCAGGCTCTGAGCTGTCAGCACAGAGCCCGACACGGGGCTCAAACCCACTAACCATGAGATCAAGACCTGAACTGAAGTTGGACACTTAACCGACTGAGCCACCCAGGTGCCCCAAAAGGAAATTTTTTTAAAGAAAGCATGACTTGCATAAGATCTGGTATAAAGGAGTGGCTTGTGCTTATGGGCAGCCATTCAGAAAACAAAACACAGAGTTCCAGTACAAAGTGGCCAATTATTTGTTGCTTTGTACACTGGCTGGCCGGAAGCAAAGGTGCTCTAACAACTTGGCAGCAGGAATGGACATCCTGGATTTATTTCTGAAAGCTTCGATTTCCTCAAAGTTCTTTTTTTTTTTTTTTTTAATGCTTATTCATTTGGGGTGCCTGGTGGCTCAGTCAGTTAAGCGTCCAACTTCAGCTCAGGTCATGATCTTGCAGTTTGTCTGTTCAAGCCCTGTGTTGGGCTCTATGCTGACAGCTCAGAGCCTAGAGCCTGCTTCAGATTTTGTGTGTGTCTCTTTCTCTGCTTCTCCCCTCCTCGTGTGCTGTCTCTCTCTCTCTGTCTCTTTTTCTGTCTCTCTCAAAAATAAACATTTAAAAAATGTTTATTCATTTATTTATTTTTGAGAGGGAGAGAGAGAAAGAGAGAGGGAGAGAGAGAGAGAGAGAAGGAAAGGGAGAAAGAGAAAGGGAGAGAGAGAGAATCCCAAGCAGGCTCCATGCAGCCAGGGCAGAGTCTGATGCAGGGCTTGAACTTACGGACTGTGAGATTGTGACCTGAGCCTAGATCAAGAGTCAAACACTTAATAGGCTGAGCCACTCAGGCACCCCTCCTCAAAGTTCCATTTAAAGATTCCTATGGGAATGTACCCAAAGATTCCCTAGAAAAATGTAATTTTGCTTTCTAGTCATTGTGGCAAATATAATAAAAATCATTAAAAAGATACTAAATGCTTAATTGATTTTTATATTACAGTGATTGGCTTCTATATTGCCTAGTTAGTGTCTACATTTCGTGAAGATTTGTACTGACTGGTGTACAGATACATAATTTGCATTTAGTTAGATGTTGCACTTGTGATCATTTTCTATAAAAAGCTGGTCATTTGGCTGTTGGCAATGCATGTGGCTTAGTTTCTACTGGAAAATCTGATTCAGCTTACATCATTTTGACTTAGAGCACCTTTGCCAGAAATGAATTCTAGGAGTGCAAGACAGCCCTGTTTTTCCCCAGGTTTGCAGAGGCCTGTTGGTTTTCATGGGTTGTGTGCAAGACACAGGGATGTGACTCACCTATCCACTTACCAGTCATAGGAAAGTACATAAACAGCTCAGCTTCAGTCGCAATTCTCTTTGTGTGGACCATACTGAATATGCATTATCATTTAGTGTTTGTGATTTCACAGGAAAATGGGCATTGGTGCCCAGCGAGCAAAATATCTATTCAGTTCAATGTCATGAATGTCATTAACATAACTGTAATGAACTGCTTTCATAGGACAAGTGTGCCAAACTGTGTTGTCAACTTGAATATCACTGACATCTGTGTCTTCATGCTTTGTAGAAGAGAAGCCAGTAGCTAAATTTCCTAGAATCTTCTCTATAGGGTTTCAAGGGAGATCATCTCGTGAGAGGCAATTAGGGAAGAAAAGGGGGAAGATGGAGACCATTATTCTCCAGAGGCAGATGTGAGCAGATGCACGGAGAAGTGCAAGGGCCGAACAGCTTTCAGACAGCCTTTTTGAGAACTGTATACTGTGTGACAGGCTGAAATAGTTGGTGGGAGCACCTTATAGACTCACAAGTTTTGTGGTTTCCCAGGTGAGCTCTTGAGGACATTAACAATGGCGGGGTGCCTGGGTGGCTTAGTTGGTTAAGCATCTGACTTCGTGTCAAGTCATGATCTCACGGTTCGTGGGTTTGAGCCCCCCGTCGGGCTCTGTGCTGATGGCTAGCTCAGAGCCTGGAGCCTGCTTCGGATTCTTTGTCTCCCTCTCTCTCTGACCCTCCCCTGCTCACACTGCCTCTCTCTCTGTCTCTCAGAAATAAATAAAATATTAAAACAAACAAACAAACAAAAAACAATGGCTTATTTGGGGCACCTGGGTGGTTCAGTTGGTTCAGCATCTGACTTCAGCTCAGGTCATGATCTCACAGTTCACGTGCTGACAGTTCAGAGCCTGGAGCCTGCTTTGGATTATGTCTCTCTTTCTCTCTCTCCCTGCCCCCCCACCCCCACTTCTCTCTCTCTCTCTCTCTCTCTCAAAAGTAAATAAATAAACATTAAAAAATGGCTTGCTGGTCTTCTCTTCCCTAATGTCTGTGTAAACCTTACTCTCTTATCTTAAAACTTGTAATACACAGAGGAGCT